>CM019826.1:124179467-124779467 GCA_009763385.1 Coix lacryma-jobi var. lacryma-jobi | reverse complement strand
AAACGTGCGGCAGATTAGTTGGATTAGCCTATGCATGTGTTGTTTGAATAGATCTATTTTTGCAAGTTACCTGTTTATAACATCTTTATTTTCATTCAAAGTATGTCTCTTTTTACATACGCATTCGGCAGTTAAATATGCTTTACGCACTCTGTTTCCATACTTGCCGAATGATTTTGCAAACATGCTTTGACAGATAGCTTCTATAGCTGTGTGCCGTCGTGATTGGCTTTCAAAGCCGTACATATGGAACTGTCTGGTCTCACCCGACATGTTCCAGAGGTATTCTCACGTTTTTATCCCTTGTTGGTTTTTAGGTCAAACCGACTGGCGCGTCTCCGGAATCAACATACTCCGGGCATCCGATTGAAGCCAGCTTTTTCGGCTTGCTGTGTGCTTGGCGCGAGGTGTCACTTTTTGCGCCAACACTTAGTCAAGTGCTTAAAAGAAGTCTTGTAATTAGAATAGGACTCCTCTGATTGTAACCGACTGGGACTCGGTCTGTGCCGTGCTTCACCCAGATATATAAGGGGAAGCAGGCACCGTCTCCTATAATTGAATCTGGAATCATAAACACAAGGCACACGCCACACTGGATGTAAGGCATTACGCTATTAAGCGGCCTGAACCAGTATAAATCGCTGTCCCTGTGTACTCGCCGAGTTCTACGAACGCCGATTCCCACCGAACAAATCGTCTGAGATTCCTCAAGACAAGTTGCTGGTTAACAAACACCGACAGCTGGCGCGCCAGGTAGGGGCTCTCGGCGATTCGACGATCAAGAGCTCGACGAACCACGTCAACATGTTCTCGACGGGATCAATTTTCTTTTTGGCTTGTGGACTTGCATCGCGGATGATCAAGGGAAGCTACATCGACTACATCGACTTGCAGGGGATAGATTCTATAGTCTACTCCTAGTGACGACGTTAGCAAGAGTCAACAAGCATTTCTGGCGCCGTTGCCGGCGAAGCAATTGGCTAGAATTAATTCTTTGTGATTTCTATTGAATTAACCCCCGTAGTTCTAGCGAGTATATTGTTCGTTGTTTGTGATCGTTCAAGTAGTCATGGCCGGATTCAGTCTTCCGAGCGACTATCATGAAGATCCTGAGGCCATTCTTAGGAGAGCGAGAGCTAATCTCACTCCTCCGAGGAAGAACCTGGAGCTTCGCGAGAGGAGTTCGTCGAGACAAGAACCCCAGTCAAAAGTGACTGACGAACCAAGCTGCTGCAACGATCAATCAACATCGACCAAAACACTCTGTGAGTATTCCATGCCTACTCTTGCTCACATTCCAGTGTTACCTTCTTCTAGTAATGTAGATTTTGAGCTTAAACCTCACTTAATACGTATGGCTCAAGCTATCGCATTTAATGGCAAACCTTCCGAGGATGCCAATGCTCACCTCCGGAATTTTCTGGAGATATGTAGTACAATTTCTGTGCAGGGAGTTTCGCAGGATGCCATCAGACTTCGTCTTTTTCCATTTTCATTAGTGGAAAAAGCGAAGCAGTGGTTCCTCTTCAACTCTGGCCACCTGCTGACGTGGGTGAGATGCGCGGATCAATTCCTCAACAAGTTCTACCTGATAAGTTGAACTATTCTTGTCCGTAGCAAGATTTCCAACTTTGGACAGGGAGACGAAGAAACAATCACTGAAGCTTGGGAGAGACTACAAGAGTATGTTGAATACTGTCCTCACCATGGTATGGAAGACTGGTACTTGATCCAGAGCTTCTATAATGGACTCCAGCAAGAATCTCGACAACACATTGATGCTGCCGCCGGAGGTGCATACCTCTCTCTCACCGTAGAGAAGGCAACCAAACTGATCGTGACAATGGTGGCGAATCAAGGATGGACAGAAAAACGTGCTAGAGGTATGTCTGAAATTAAGCAAGCTGATTCTGTTACCCTGCAAACTTTGGTAAAATTGCTAGAGCAAAGGATAAATGAGAAGAGAGATCCTGCTGCAAAGGAGTACTACGCCAAGCAAAGAGCCGCTTCGTCAAGTGAAGGTCAAGCAGAAATTAAGAAAGACGATGTCAAATCCCTTCTTAATAATGGTGGCTATGGAGAACCTCCAATTCCAATGATCCAACAATGGAATAATAAAGGTATGCCTCAAACCTTCGTATTTAATTCTCCTATTGGAAAATTAGTTTCTAATCAAGGTAGAATCAATGATAGCATAAATAATAAATTGATTGAACATGATAAAATGTTAGAAGGAATTTATGCTAAACTGAAAGATTTTTCTGAAGCATTTATGGAACAAATTAATTTTAATAAGAGATTAGAGCAAAAAGTAGATAACATTAAATCTCAAATTAAATACTATGAGGAGGTAAAAGCTATAACCACGAGAGGTGGTAAATCCACTCGTGATCCACCTCATCCTAATTTGGTTCCTAGTAGTAATGCTGCTACAAAGAAAAATATTGTTAATGTTGAAGAAGACGAAGAAGAGGAGACACCAGCTGAACCTCCATCCAAGGTACGAACTGCTCCTCATGAATTCTATGATATACATGTATTACCTTTTCCAGATCGAAACAGAAATCCGACGGAAGACGACCAATTCAAGAAATTCGTCGAGGTAATTCAAAAATTATATATACATGTGCCATTTAGTGATGCTATGCAGGTTCCAACTTATGCAAAATATTTGTGAGACATGCTCAATAAGAAGAAACAAATTCCAAGTAGGGATGTGGTTAAATTGACCGAAGATTGCAGTGCGGTCATTTTAAACCAACTCCCAGAAAAGAAGAAGGACCCAGGAAACCCAACGATCGCATGTTCAATTGGAGAGCAGCACTTCGAGCATGCACTCTGTGATCGGGGAGCAAGCGTCAGCGTCATGCCCAAGGTAATATATGATAAACTAAATCATCATACCTTGTCCCCTACTTCTATGTGTTTGCAGCTAACCGATCAATCGCTCCGATATCCCACGGGAATAGCAGAGAATATTCCGGTGAAAATCCGGAATCTCTTTGTCCCGGTGGATTTCATGGTTCTGGATATTAATCCCGACCACCGGACGCCATTGATCTTGGGACGGCCATTTCTGAGCACTGCAAAAGCCACCATTGATGTAGGAGCTGGAGAAATTCATCTCCACATCAGTGGAAAGGAGGAGAAATTCCAGTTCACACCGCGACCGGAAAAACACCCGTCAACAAGGTTCGTCGGTGCCGACATTCCACCACAACCACCGTGAAGGCGACACTAATCGGGAATCCAAAGCGGCTAACCAAGGTAAGTTAGGCTAAGGTAAGTCTTTATCCCCTCATTTAATTTTTTGTTTTACTTAAGCAATTTAATTTTCAGCAAAGTAAATGTTTACTAGAGTGATTAGGTGGCACCTAGGGGGCTTATGGCAGCCATAGGGGTGGCGCCCGCCACCCCAAGCTGGCGCCCGCCACCCTAGGGTGCACTAGGGAGCAATAGCCAATCTCTAGACTGTTACATCTACCTCCTAGACCCAAATAACACCAAGGGAGACCCATGGCTTTGCTCATTTTCAATGCAATCACTCACTCCCATGTCTCCCCCTCTTCACTCCACCTTTTGGACACATCTCCACCCAAAAATTCTGGTGCACATGTGATGGAGAGTGACAAAGAGAGCACTAGGTGAAAGGAGGGGTGAGTTGGAGTGAAATTTTTGCCAAGAGGGTGGCGCCCGCCACTTTTTCCTGGCGCCCACCACCTCTAATTCCACATTTCGGTACAAAACTGCTCCCGAGTAAGTTTCCCACCATCCTTGGTATAAAGTGTGACCAGGATGAAGAAGTGGTCTCTGAAATTTCCAGCACACTTGCCCCATTTAGGAGGTTACACTCTTTTCACTTTGCACCGAACCTACCACTTTATTCCCCACTTGGAATTTCAGTGGACATTACAAGGGAAACCTCATGTGTCTGTTGCAGATAATTTTGGGCAAGGTGGGGTGGTGCCCGCCACTTATTGGTGGCGCCCACCAGCATGGTGAGGCTCACAGCCTCCCCCCTTCCATCCTCAGCCTATAAATACTACCCACACCCCATGCAAGTTCTCACAACTCACTCAAAACACAAAAACATCAGCCATCTTTGAGCACTAGCAAGGAAATCATGGGCCCTCTCAAGAACTTCTTCACTGGCAAGAAGAAGAAGAGTAAGGGTGAGGGAAGTTCATCGAGAGCAAACACCCACATTCGCTTTGCTGGGAGTGATGAGGAGAGCGCCGGGCGGGGTACTCCATCCACTGACGCAATGTCGGTGGATCGGTACTCTCCGTTCTTACACCAGGCTGGACCGACCATCCGCATCCTGAACTCTGTCAATGATATCATCTGGCAGAGTGATCGGGAACAGCAGGCCCGGAACATCCTCAGTGAGAGGGAGTTCATTCACACCTACCGCATCGACGCCGACTTGCTAAGTCGCACTGGTATGGACAGTGAGTTTCTTTATATTTCTCGAACTTTGGGATGGGAAGATGCATGGATGGTTAATGAGGAGGGAATCCATCCCATCACAATGGAATTTCTAGATACCATGCAATTGTTTGCTACTCACATAACATTTCGGCTTTTTAATGAAGAGCACACTCTTTCGTGGGGGCAGTTTAGCAAGCACTTAAATTTTGATGATTCATGCTTGCTAAACCTGGAATCTGCTTGTACGGGTTTTAATAGAAATGATTTTTTAAAAAGCATTGCTGGGAACAGAGACCCAGGCTTGCCCCGTACAAGTAATATCCACAACCCCATGCTCAGGTTCTTTCACAAGTATATCAGTATCACACTTTTTCCAAGACCTGACTTAAGACCAATCAAAAAGCCTGAAATGCTGCTGCTCTATGCTCTAGTAAACCACATAAAAGTATCACCTGTCAAAGCCATGGCAGACTACTGGTCTAAGTTTAATCAACGCACTGGAAATATTGAAATGACATCATGGATAACTAGACTGGCTTTTAACATGGGTCTGCTGAACACCGCTATATACTCCTACATTCCTAGTGACCGAGACCTTTTGACCGTGGAGCACTTCTCGCAAGGACACCTCTTGCGTGAGAACTAGGAGACCGGTGAGATTCACATGATCTACCAAGATTATGTGAATAAAATCGCTCTTCCTGACTTGTCACTTTGGTTGGTGAATGCACCAACATTACTTTTGGCCCTGGAAACTGAGGCAGAGCAACACCGCAGGTTGGCCCGAGAGAACATCATGCAGGTTCCCAGGAGGAGGACGCGAGCGCAGACCCGTGCAGCAGAAGAGGCCTGCAAGAGCCGCAGCAGCGACACAGGAGTTTGACCCTTTCCATGCAGGGCAGTATGAAGGAGCAGCACACTATGGTCATTTGACACCCCCTGGCTCGCACCAAGCAGGAGGATCAAATTGGCAACAACCACAACATCCGCGGTGGGAATACGGCCAAGAGGCGTCCTTTCACTCATCCCAGTTGGGGAGTTCATCCCACTCCTTGGGAGGATCCACCCGGTACACTGGCCGTGGTGATGAGTTCTTCCATAGGAGAATCTCGCCACAAGCCGCTCGCCATTCGTCCTTTCATCAGGACGAGTGGATGCGCGATATGGGATATCTTCAGCACCAAATGAGTGGACTTACTATGGATACTGCTGAAATCCGTCAGGACTTGAACAACTTTGAACCAAAATTTCTAGGAATTCCTCCAGGAAACTGGTGGAGAACTGGGTAATATTTCTTCTCTCCTACAGCAGAACCAGCAGAACTGGGACGACATGTACCGTCGTCAAGGATGGATGTGATCCGACCACGCCAAAAGCCAGCTTGGGGGAGGACCCCCGTTATCGAGGTAAGTATCACAACCGTCTTTATTTCTGTCAGTTTTATTTTTTTATTATTTTCAGTAATTTAAATTTGAGTTTTATCTTAGTTAATTTGCAGTTAAAAAAAATAATAGTAATAAATGAAACGCTCTCATCGTAAGTCTTTCTAAATAAAAATGTATGCGATGCATTAGAGTTATCATGAGAAAATGTATGCTAGAACTAAACTTGAGACATGAGCATTAGACTAAGTAAAGGGGAAGTAAGTTTCTACTTTGACATGAGCGAGTCAAGTTTGTGGAGTTATTATTTTGAAAAATTTTAAAAAACTTGCTCTAAGTACTTCTGTGGCAAAGAAAGTCCTACCAAAGCCAAATAAATTTTACTCTTAGAGTAGGAGCTTCCACTTGCTGCATGTTAGTGTTGAGCTAGTTAGACTTTTGTTGATAGTCATGGTAGAGAAACTTGTCATATTTTTAGACCAAGGAATTCACTTGCACCCACCTATATAGTGCTATTCTTACACTGAGAATACGCACACAACATGCCTTTATTTCCATTCATTGTTAGGAATACTCCATGGCAAAATATCATGCTCCATAATGAAATCTCAGGGACATGGCTATAGTAGTTAAAAAAAGAGCAAGTGCTCTAGAAAGAAAAGAATATTCAAAAGAGCAAGTGCTCTAGAAAGAAAATTCAAAAGAGCAAGTGCTCTAGAAAGAAGAGAATATCCAAAAGAGCAAATGCTCTCATTCATAGCCATGATCCCACAAAAGAGATAGAAAGGAGAAGTGCCATGAAAGTAGTAGCCACAATAAATACCACGCAATTGCACATTCCTGGTCTGAACCTATGACTTGTTGCTCCTTTGCTCCATTTGTCTAACTTGGCAAAATTATGCTAGCATTGCATGCTCACTTTTATCCTACCCATTAAACCCCACATAAAGTCTTAGTGAGAGGATAATTCTTCCATTTCCACATACAAATATGAGTGATTGAGTGAGCCACAGAAGTTACTAATTCTGTGCGCTTGCGGAACCTACCAATAGTCATACGAATAGTTAGTTATACTTCTTACATTAAGAAGTACCAACAAGCATTTCTGGCGCCGTTGCCGGGGATAGATTCTATAGTCTACTCCTAGTAACGACGTTAGCAAGAGTCAACACCTGCCTTGCTTCGTAACTATCTTGCTTCGTAGTTATCTTGCTTTGTGGTTATCTAGGATTAGTTATTAGTAGTTAGTAGTTAGTTAGTTGCCTTTAGTTTAGCTATTCCCTTTATCTACCTATCCATCCACCTTACCTTAGCCATCCATTTCATCCTTACCTATCCACCCATATATTCTTTCTAGCCTTTCATCTCCTCTTTCCCCTTTTCCCTTTTCTTATTCTTCGACTCTCATCCCCTCCTTGACTCGACTCATACACCACCCTAGCCTTCCCTTGGGATCAAATAAATCGACACCTGGTACTCCCAGGCGAAGTGCTACTATGATAGTTCTGTGCGCTTGCAGAATCTCCTCCTGGTAGATTGCATTCTCTCTAGCTAGTCCCTACTAGTGTCAGGAATGACAACCCCGTTTGGCATTAGTAGACAGTTGCTTTAGCTTTATTCCTTTAGGTATAGTGACCGGACTTGCTTCAAGCACTTCTGACACCGTTGCCTGGAATAGATTCCATAGTCTACTCCTAGTAACGACGTTGGCTAGTGTCAACAAGCATTTCTGGACCGTTACCGGGGATAGTTGCCTAGCTCTATCTTTAGTGAAGCTAAGAACTACCTGAAGGACCGAGAATGCAAAAGCAAGGCGACCAGAGGGGGGGGGGGGTGAATGGGAGCCAATAAAATTTCTCTCGAAACTATGGCCAAATGTCCCAAAATCAACCCCCAAGAGCTACTGTCGAAAACGTGATGCCCACGACCCTTGGAAGAGGGTGGATGATCCCTAGGATCACAGCGAGGCACCAGAAAAACTTCCTCACCCAAGTTCACGCAAGTCAACTAGTGACAGGATGGGTTTTGGGTAACCTCAACCTCCCCCGAGCAACGCGAGGGGGATTCAGGCTATTTTGTAAAACGAGGAGTCCGATTTCTGAAGAGCACGAAGTTAGGAATCCAACGCAACAAGCGGATCTCAAATAGGAAGTCGGTCGAACAAACCGCGGACGAAAACGCGCAGAACAGCTTTGATCGAACTCTGCCTGCGTCCGGTCCGGCACCACCGGACGCGTCCGGTCAAGCCAAAATGATTTTGGACCCTTACTATATTGGACCGGACTCTGTGAAGCAGTGCGTCCGGTCACAAGCAGAGCGTCCGGTCCGAGAGAGACAAAATAGTGAACAGTACCAGGGGTGCGTCCGGTCACTCTCGAGTCCCAGCGTCCGGTCAAGTCACAGAGAAAACGTGCTGGGAGCTCAACGACCGGACTCTGGTCTGGTGCATCCGGTCAGCACGACCCAGCGTCCGGTCACCCCGAAATCCTGCTGTTCGTCCACCGATTCAACTCGATCTCACCCAAAACGAATACTCTAGGGATAAAACTTGGTGAGAGGAGTCACAAGGAGGATAGTGAGCTATCTCTAAGAGATCATGGCTCGAACCTATCTTCCAAATCGATGAATCGAAGAAATTCGGGGGAAAGGAGAAAAGCTTGACCCGAAACCGAAATCGATCGATCTCCTAGACCGTGAGGTTAGAGGTAAATTCTTTCAGTGGAAAGAAGTGCCTCACGACCTAGAACAACTTGGTTCAAACGGATTTGCAAAAGATGAACCGAGCAAAGAGATCAAGCGACGGGAAAAACGTGGAGAAAAGGATTCCGCGACGAACACGAACAAAACACGAATCACAACCACGAATTGCAACCGTAGCGCAAACTCACGCTACAAGAGTGAGGTTACGGCCTCACTTCCTCAGAATCAATAGTACACAGAGGCAAGTCTCTCTACGGATCTCAGCTAGCTACAGCAAGGGATGGGAGAGTAGGAAACCCTAGAAGAAAAGAGCAAATGACTGAGATAGGAAGGTGTAACACCCCCGGTGTTAAGCAATCCCTAAATGCATAATCTGGCATGGCATGAGCATGACATCTCATCATTTCATGTGCATATGTTTGTTGAAGTGCTTAAGTCCTTGTGTAGTGTCTAAGTGTAACCTTGTTTGCTTTCTATTTCTGACCAAGTGCCTTATAACAAAGTTGTAGATCTTGATGAAGGGAACAACTTTGCTTTACAGCACTTTCTCAGAAAAAGCTTTTAAAATGTGATTTCTTGCATTAGAAAAATGGTTTAGCAGTAAATTTCTTTTTCTACGCAGAATTTGGACTTGAGCCTTAAAGATGATTTGTTCCTTACAAAATTCTAACAACTTTGCTTTTAGGACCTTTTCCTAATTCGGCTTAGTTTAGGAGTTATAGAGCATCAAAGTTTTTAACCAAACTTCATTAGTTTAACCCAGTGGACCCCGCCTGTCAGTCTCTCCTTCTTCTCCTTCGCGGACGCCGCTCCCTCCGCGCTGGCAGAATCTGCCCGCAGCCGCGAGACCGCTTCGCCGGCCGGCCAAACCACTGACTTCGCCGCCCGTGGTTTGCGCCCGAACTCGCCACGTCGCTCCATGCACCGCGTCCGCACTCGCCGCGTGTCGCGCGACGCCTGACGCCGCCGCGTCCGGTCGGGAGTTCCCCCGACGGGAACCGGCCAGGTGCAATGCACCTAGCACTTCGTTCCTTTTGCCTTCACTCCGCCCCGTGCTTGCAACCAGAGGAGCATTCCATTGCTCACTCTCTTCCTCGCTCCACTCCACTCCATCTTCACCAGAGCTCCGCGCCGCCGCTGCCCGCCGAACTCCGGCGAGCTATTACTCGCTCCACCGCTCACCGCCGTTCGATTCCTCCCGCCAGTTTCTCCTCCTTGACCTCCTCTTTCTCCGGCAAGGGTTGGTTTCCCCTCTCTCCCTCTCTAGCCGCCGGAACAGCGGATGCCATCCGCAAGCTCCCGCCATGGCCGCCACCATGACCTTCATGTGGACCGGTCATCTCCGGCCAAGCTATCCCAAGCCGAGCCATGTTCTAGTCTTCTCTACCTCCGTAGTAGCTTAGAGTTAGTTGGAGACCTCTCTTTCGCCGTGTTTCAGCCGGAACCGAGCCGTGTCGCCGCCGTGTCCGCCATGGACAGCCGCCGTGCATAGCTCCGAGCAATGTTGCGGTTACCGAGGCTCGAAGGTTGCCCGAATAGGTCGCTTAGGTCTTGCTTGGGCTAGTGCTAACCTCGCTGAGTCGCAAGCCACCGGGAAGAGTTCCGCCGCCGAGTCGCAGAGCCGCCGCTCCGCCATGGCCGCCGTCGAGCTTGCTCCGGTATCCCTCTGACTTAGCAAGTCGGTTAGTTGTGTTCGCCTCATAAACCCGCACCCAGTGATGGTCTCAGTGTCACCGGAAGCGTCGCCGTCGACGAGCTAGGGCCGGTCAACGACCACGGTGCCAAACTCCGCCGTTGACTGCCGAGCCTGGCCTCGCGCGGTAACGTGCCGAGCTTGGCCTCGGAAGCTTGGTCGCCCTGACCAGCGGGCCCCGACTGGCAGTAAGAAAGAGAGAAAGGGAAGAGCTTGGGTGCCGTAGGCCTCGGAAAGCCGGATGCGCCGAGCCTTCGCCTCGAGCCTCGACCGAGTCAGTTGAGTCAGTAAGTCTCGGTTGAGTCAGTAGCCTTGGCTGAATAGGTAAGCCTCGGCTGTCAGTGTGCCTTGGCCGAATCGGTAGAATGTGTCTGAGCCTCGGCCGAATCGGTCGAGTGCGTCTAAGCCTCGGCGGAGTTGAGCCGGGTGTGCCGAAGTCTTCGCCTGAGCCTCGGCCGAGTCGCGCCGGGTGTGCCGAGCGTCTGTCTTGTGCCTCGGCCGAATCAAGAAGGGAGTCCGTACGTTAGGATTGAGTTTTCCTTTTTAATGTGTTTTGCAGAATTCATGTAAGGCTTCAAAAATTCATACAAGGCTCATTTTAAGTCCAAATGCTATGAAACAAATTTTGTTAGGTCTGTTTAGATCTATCAGTGAAAACTGTTGAATGCATTCTTGGTGATATTTTTATGTGTAGATTTATTTACATTAGAAAAGTGCTGATAACTTGGAAAATGAATAACTAATTATATATCAGTCAGAAAAATGTGATTCCAGTTTTGTTAGGTTTGTATGAATGTGTAGTTTCAGAGAAAAATTTAATATGAGGTTGTTCGGTGAATTAATTTGACAGTAGCTTTTAAAATGGTTAAATGTCGTTTCCTTGTTTATTTTGTAGTAATTAAAATATGAGGAATATGAACCTGAGAATTTAAGCACATTGCTCTTGTACTAGGAAGCTCAGTAGAAAAATAAGAAATCTGTTGTTTGACACTTTTTGCTAGGGTGTGTAGTTCAAAGCACCTTTCCATGATAGAATTTGTCTTTTTCATAGAGAATGGAGTTTAAGTCCAAATGAGATGAAATTTGGACAGGGAGCTAGATTAGGTGTTGTTAACTCCCAGTAATTTCTGTAGATTTTTCTGAAGCTGTCTAGGTTAGGTTGCTGTTTAAAGCATGTGTAAATAGATTTATTTCAGCAAGCAATTAGAGGTTAATAAACTCATTAACTAAACTTTGAGGTGGTGACAACATAGCTTAATCAATTGACTATGTTAGGTTAAATAGTGGGATGATGTTGACTACCTTGTTGAAGAGAATGCAGTAGATGACATGTGCTTATCCCCTGATTGCTGTTGATCATGTGCATCACATATGCATTCTACGTGCATTCATCCTATTCATGCGCATTATGCATCATACAGGATCAGCGGAGGAGATCCAGACCCAGTCGTTACTGGAAGAGCCCAGTCCGGAGGAGAACCTGACAAAAGAAGCCGGAGGGACCGACGCCGAAGAGCTACCCGAGTGCCGCGATCACCGTCCGTCGAACTTTGAGAAAGGCAAGCCGCGGAGCATTCTAACTCCTACGGTTTGCAAATATTTTCTAATTAACCTGATGATGGATGTTGCATTAGGTTATAGGAATTGATTGTTACCGTTGATGCATTATTACTTATCCTTGTCCACCTGCAATATATCTTGATATCCCTGTTTAGGTCTAGGCTCGTTATATGCTTAGCCCTGCTTAGACCGGTAAAAGTCGGGTGATTTCCTGTCTCCCGCAATAGGTGGATACTGATCATGTTTAGCCTGTGCTATCATGAGATAACCATGTGATAATGAATCTGAGACAGAGGCGGGATGTAAGAGCAGCAGGACACGGGTTCTGTGTGCTAGTAGTCTCCCGTCTGTGTCACATAGGACCCGTTCGGGAATGTCCCTTCAGTCAAATTGAACACGTCGATCACTTAACGGAGTTGGTCTGAGTACCTCCCGTGAAGCCGAGTAAGGTTATTCGAGCCGGAGATGGAGATGTTGACGCCTAACACCCAGGGCCTCAGTTGTACCGTGGGCAACTATTCTGATCGACCTGGCATGGTCCGAGGGCAGGCAGGGCCTGATCGACCTGGCATGACCGTGGGCAGTTATAGATTGAGCGACCTGGCACTGAGATAACCCCCGGTGTAGAAGGGCCCATGACCGCCCCGCGCTTTGTGTTCTCGAATCTCCTGACTGGTAGCTTACGACTGCCGTAGCCGGAATGTGCCGGGCGAGTGTGAGACATTTTATCCCCAGCTGGGTAGGAATCAATTATAATCGCCATCGCTCCTGGACAGTGAGCAGTTGACTTTAGATCATCTCCCGTAGAACTTATGGAACTAAAATGGTTATGGAATCTGAAAGGCTATTGATGAAATAGTCACTCTTGATTGATTAATTAGCAAGTGCTTGTTTAGTACAGGTGCAAATCTAGTAAGGTAGAGTTAATCACTAAAAGCAATTGCCAACATCTAAAACTGAGTTTTATTACTAAAGCTTTCATGCAAAGGAGTATGTACAGCCAACCCCACTTTTATAGCCTACATGATCCTTGGAGTCTCATTATTTTTGGTTTATGACGGGTAAGTCTCGCTGAGTACCTTCTCGTACTCAGAGTTTTATTCCCTTGTTGTTGCAGATGGCCAGTGCTTTTATGGTTACTGCGAGAACTGCTTGTACCCGGTAACGGGTGATGACTAGACCAAGGGCATGGTCAACACTTATCTCATCTGTTGCTTTTGTGGACCCAGTCAACTGATGGCACTGTATTATGAACACCTTAAACTTATGTTTTAAAGACTATGTTGCTTCCGCTACTTCTATCAAACTATGGTTTGTAATATTATTTCGTACTCCGATGTCATTTGAACTGTGTGCAACTGTGATGTAACCCGTGAGCATGTTCGTGGAACTAGTACGATCTTGGCTGGATGTAGTTGAATGATTTGAAATCCTTCGAGATTTCCAGACTACCGAGTTTGTACGAGCTTAAGTACTCGATGATTTCTGTGAGAGCGGAGGTTTTCAGTGCTTAATCTGGTGCAAATTGGTCGGTTCTGTTACAGCTGGCATCGGAGCAAGTTCTGCGTTACTGTTCATGGGTGTATTTAAAAAACAATATTTTATAAAGGATAATGCTGTATTTGCCAACTTATAGTTATATTAGGATTTAGAAAATCTTAAGGATTAAAGCTAAGGTGTGCCAGTGACCGAGTCCTTATGCCCAATAGGAATTTAGGTGGCTATTTAAGTACTAACTTGGGGGTGTGCATCATATTAAAATTCTGTTATTTCTGTCGTCCATACGGCAAGGGTGAAATTGTATGGGTGCTATTCCTCGGAATAGTAATGTATCGATCAATTGCCTCTACGCCAAGGTAATAAGTGAGTTGTGAGAGCATGATTGGACAACCGCCAATCTAGGGGAGTGTTTAAATGGTACTGACATGTATACTTGTTGCACACAAGTATATGTGAAAGTATTAATTGTGGGAGTAATACGTTTCTGATGGGTGCATATACTGCTTACGTGTATACTGGGTGTACACCTAAGCCAGTATTAGATTTAATTTTCAGCAATGCATGATATTCATATTGTGGGCAGGGCTGAAATGAACTTTCTGCAGGTACATTAACTTGCGAACGTGTAGTACGCTAGTTAACGCTATGAGTGAACGTTGTATGCCACCGTCTAGCCGTTAGATTGTTAGACAGTGAGGACGTATGTTACGCTCATGCATCATGATCATATAATCTTGCATTAATTTACTTCCTTCCTTATGTTATCCGTCCCGATCTTAAATAAAAGTTGTTCTCAACTAATTAAAAACTATGTGGATACACTTCTTTCAGATGGCCCGCACTAAGCGTACCGCCCGCAAGTCGACTGGAGGCAGGAGGCCCAATTACATGCTGGGTCCTTGGACCGAGGAGGGATCCGAGGATTTTCTGGAGGAGTTCGGCATGCCTACTCTTTTGTGAAGGGTGCTGCACTTAGTCGGATACCTGGAGGGCCAGGAGCCGCAGTATGAGTGGCATCGAGTTCAGTTTTCAGAGGATCGCTACATGTATACAGTTGAGGTGGACGTGCCCAGCCATGATCCGCAGGATCATGTGTGGTGCCGCAGAGTGTTTGCTCTTCAGGGCAGGACTCCTTGGGATGGAGCCAACCAAGTTGCGTACACTGTTCTTCGGGATATCATGGAGGATCATCCAGAGGTAGTTGCCCAGGCCACAGCCGGTGTCTTTCCTACAGTAGATCCGTACCAGTCCGTGTGGCGTCAGCCGGGTGCTACGGTGTTGGAGGCTAGTTCTTCAGAGCGTGAGCACTGCGCAGGGCCAGCTGGGAGTGCGATGGCTGCACTCATGGCTACCTACGGGTGTCTGTCACGTAGCTACGACCACCTGGACCACATCCTCAGTGAGGAGATAGCTGCACATCACCAGGGTCAGGAGGCGCATGCTACAGTGGTCGACCTTCTTACCACTCAGCTAGCTCACATGGCCGTTGAGAGAGACCAGGCTCGTCAGAGGGAGCAGGAGACGGCACAGCAGCTTAGTGACCAGCAGGGTATGACGACCTTCTTATCCACCATCATGGCCGAGACTGAGGAGTCGCTACGTAATGTTTGTCTCGAGGGTATGCGTGCGACTGAGCGGAACAGGCTTCTTAGGCTACAGGTGGGAGATTTGGAGCTGCAACTTCATCATCTCCAGGACTACAATGATCGCCTACATGAGGAGATTCATCGCCGTGAGAATGAGAGGAACCCTATCCTTCCTCAAGAGGACCCGGATTCTCATGCTTCGTCCAGTGGTTCTTCGAACATCTCGAGTGATGATGATGACAACGACGATGATGACGATGGTGCCAGTAGGGAATAGACTAGTTAGTGTTAGCGCGTAGTGGTCTTATCTCCTATCGTAGCGCTTGATCTTTTGGGTAACAGGTGGATGTAAGAATGTGTGTTGGACCTATGTGCGTATGGCGCAAAACCTTTAAAAGTCCCATATGTATGGGCACCTACGGATGTTATGTGATGAGCACTTTTCATCATGTGATGACGCGTTGTGGATCGAAATTTATTATGCCTCTGCAATTGTTTGGTGAATTCGTTTTCCGAATAATTTCTGTTGGCATGGTTTATTGTTCTCCGCAATTTTGGCAACGTCGTTTAATGATTATTGCTATCGCTACATGCAGATGACGACAACTCGCAGTGGAGCGGGTGGTAGTGGTGGTAATGATGGTAGCAGGGAGAACCGCAATCCACCACCTCCTCCACCACCCACGGCCGAGCAACTCTTCGCTCAGTTCTTGGGAAGTCAACGCAAGATCGAGGCGCTTCTGCGAGAGAATTTAGCGCATAACAATCAACGCCCTGAGCCGAATCAGTACAGCTCGTTCAAGGATTTTCTGGACACAAGGCCACCAATTTTCAAGGAAGCCACAGAACCTCTAGAAGCAGAAGAATGGCTGCATACAATAGAGCAGAAGTTTCGACTGCTCAGGCTTACAGAAGAATTAAAGGCAGAGTATGCTGCACATCAGCTACAGGGGCCAGCCGGAGTTTGGTGTGGACATCACCGTACCACTTATCCAGCTCGTACACCTGTCACTTGGAGAATATTCGCGGAAGCTGTTCGCGGGCACTATATTCCGCCAGGCTTGACTCAGATGAAGATGGCTGAATTCATGAGCTTAACACAAGGAACTCGATCAGTGACCGAGTATCATCACTTGTTCAACTCTTTATCTCGCTAAGCACCAGACTTTGTTGATACCGATGCTAAGAAGATAGCTAGCTTTAAGAGAGGACTGAATACTAAGATGGGAAAATCAGTGGGTACTTCATCCCGCACAGTTTTCAATGACTTCATCAGTGACTGCCTGAACCAGGAGAATCACAACAATAAGCATACTGCAAGCAAGGCTAGGAAGAGGACCCTGGAATCTAGATCATCTCAGTTTAGAGGACCACCAGCCCAGCGTTCTCAATACCGACCACCAGCGCCTGGGGCTCGTTTCAGGCCGCCTCAGAAGAAAGGACAGCAACAAGCTCAGCGTGGTCAACGACCATACAAGGTGGCAACAAGTCAGGCTCGAGCAGGACAAGGCAGCTCAACTGGGACCAAGCCAATAGTTCGGGGGCCGTGCTTCAATTGCAACCAAGATGGGCACTTTGCAAGGTATTGCCCACACCCCAAGAAGCAGCAGGCTAATTACCCAGCGCGTCTGCATAACATGACTGCTGAAGAAGCTCGTGCAGGAGAGCCCGTGACTGCCGGTATGTGTCTCGTGAACCATCATCCTGCAGTTGTTTTATTTGATACTGGATCATCGCATTCTTTCATGAGCAAGGCATTTTCACAAAAGCATAACCAAGAAATCTCTGAAATGGATTATGGGTTTCGCGTGAGCTCCGTAGGGAGTAGCGTGTTATCTAGACAGATGGTGTGTAATGTGACCATCGATATTGGAGGGCATAAATTTGGAGCCAACCTAGTAGTTTTGCCGGGACTAAGTATGGATGTAGTCTTAGGAATGAGTTGGATGACCATGTGGAGTGCGGTGTTAGACACTGCAAACAGAACTCTTACCTTATCTGATTATCGGACAGGTAACAAGCTTCGCGTATCTCTTCCTCGAGGTGCCGATCTTGTTGACTTATCTTGTACTCTTGCTATAGAAGACCTCTCCAAAATTCCAGTTGTTAGGGATTTTCCGGACGTTTTTCCAGATGAGTTACCAGGGTTACCACCGAAGAGAGCAGTGGACTTTGTGATAGAGTTGTTACCAGGAACTGCACCAATCTCTAGGAGACCGTATCGAATGCCGCCCAATGAGCTGGCAGAACTCAAGACCCAGATCAAGGAACTCTTGGACAAGGGATTCATTCAACCTAGTGTGTCAGAATGGGGTTGCCCAGCTTTGTTTGTCAAAAAGAAGGATAAGTCCTTGCGCATGTGTGTGGATTATCGTCCACTCAATGCCGTGACTGTTAAGAATAAGTATCCGTTACCTAGGATAGACATCCTTTTTGATCAGTTATCAAGGGCCAAGGTGTTTTCTAAGATTGATCTAAGGTCAGGGTATCATCAGATTCGAATCAGACCACAGGATATTCCAAAGACCGCTTTCTCAACCAGATACGGGTTATATGAGTATCTTGTTATGTCCTTTGGATTAACCAATGCTCCAGCATATTTTATGAGTTTGATGAACTCCGTGTTCAGGCCAGAATTAGACAAGTTTGTGGTAGTGTTCATTGACGATATTCTGGTTTACTCCGAAAATGCAGAAGATCATGAGGAACATTTGAGAGTTGTCTTATCTAGACTCAGGGAACACAAGCTCTATGCTAAATTCAGCAAGTGCGAGTTTTGGATGAGGAAAGTACAATTTCTTGGTCATATTCTGTCAGAAGAAGGAATTTCAGTTGACCCTAGTAAAGTACAGGAAGTCATGGACTGGAAAGCTCCGACTTCAGTTGGTGAGATTCATAGTTTCTTGGGCTTAGCAGGATATTACCGCCGTTTTATTCCAGATTTCTCCAAGATTGCAAAGCCAATGACCAGTTTGTTGCAAAAGAATCAGAAATTTGAATGGACAGAGAAGTGCGAAACTGCTTTCCGTACCTTGCGGAAGCTGTTGACCACTGCTCCTGTTTTAGCTCAACCGGATGTTGAGAAACCCTTTGATGTCTTTTGTGATGCGTCAAAGGTAGACCTAGGTTGTGTTCTCATGCAAGAAGGCAGAGTGATTGCTTATGCTTCGCGGCAATTGCGAAAGCATGAAGTGAATTACCCGACCCACGATCTGGAATTAGCTGCCGTTGTACATGCTTTGAAGATTTGGAGACACTATCTGCTGGGAAATGTCTGCCATATGTACACCGACCACAAGAGTCTTAAATATATTTTCACGCAAGCAGAATTGAATATGAGGCAAAGAAGATGGCTGGAATTGATTAAGGATTATAATCTTCAAATTCACTATCATCCAGGCAAGGCGAATGTTGTGGCCGATGCTCTGAGCCGGAAATCACACTGTAATGCTATGAAGATTCTACCAGAGGATGAGTTCAGCTTAACACATGCTGCAGTGCTACATGATTTAGAGTTGCGCAATGTGTTAGTTGACCAAATTATAGAAGGCCAGAAAACCGATAAAGGGATCTACCATATTAAGGAAAGGCTCAAGGATGAAAAAGAGGCCGATAAGCATTTTCGAGTTGACGAAAATGGAGTTCTATGGTTTAACCAGCGATTAGTGGTGCCTAAGGATAGAGAACTCAGGAATCAGATCATGGATGAAGCACATTTGTCCAAATTATCTATTCATCCTGGAAGTACAAAAATGTACCAAGATTTGCGTCCGAGATTTTGGTGGACCAAAATGAAGAAAAAAATTGCTGCTCATGTTGCAAGGTGTGACACGTGTTGTCGAGTAAAAGCTATTCATTTGAAACCAGCTGGAATGCTTCAGCCATTAGCTATACCTGAATGGAAGTGGGAAGAAGTGAGTATGGACTTTATCGTTGGTTTACCCACGACTCAGAAGGGTAATGATTCAATTTGGGTAATTGTGGATCGTCTCACAAAGACCGCACATTTCATTCCAGTCAAGACCAACTATAAGGCCCCAGATTATGCAGAGATCTACATAAGTCAGATTGTGCGACTGCACGGTGTACCAAGGGTTATAGTCTCTGATCGCGGACCACAGTTTACTGCACCATTTTGGGAAAAGTTGCAGAAGGAGTTAGGCACGGATTTAGTCCGAAGCTCAGCCTATCATCCGCAAACATCAGGGCAGACAGAGAGAGTGAATCAAGTTCTAGAGGATATGTTAAGAGCCTGTGTTTTATCAGCAAAAGGTTCTTGGGAGAAATGGTTACCATTGGCAGAGTTTGCTTATAACAACAATTATCAAGAAAGTATACAGATGGCTCCTTTTGAAGCTCTGTATGGTAGAAGATGCAGGACACCGATAAACTGGGTAGAACCAAGGGAACGTCGGTACTATGGTATTGACTTGGTGAAAGAAGCAGAAGAACAAGTTAGAACGATTCAGCAACATATCGCGTCTGCACAATCTCGCCAGAAAAGCTATGCTGATAAACGAAGGAAACCGCTTGAGTTCAATGTTGGTGACTATGTCTATTTGAAGGTTTCACCAATGAAGGGTGTAAAACATTTTGGAGTCAAAAGGAAGTTAGCACCAAGGTTCGTGGGACCTTATAGAATTGTGCAAAAGAAGGGAGAAGTGGCTTATCAACTGCAATTACCAGAGCATTTGAAGGCTATTTTTCCAGTGTTCCATGTCTCTCAACTGAAGAAATGTCTTCGAGTGCCAGAAGAAGAGGTACAACCAGCTCGTATCAAATTGCAATCTGATCTCACTTACTCAATTACACCATGTCGAGTGCTCGATGAAAAAGAAAGAGCGACCCGCGGAAGAATCGTGAAGCAATATAAGGTATCTTGGAGTGAGCAAGATGACCGGGATGCTACCTGGGAGACGGATGACTATCTAAAGGAAGTATACCCACACTTTTATAAGAAATGGTTCGTAATCCAAATCTCAGGATGAGATTTCTTTTAAGGAGGGGAGGGCTGTAACACCCCCGGTGTTAAGCAATCCCTAAATGCATAATCTGGCATGGCATGAGCATGGCATCTCATCATTTCATGTGCATATGTTTGTTGAAGTGCTTAAGTCCTTGTGTAGTGTCTAAGTGTAACCTTGTTTGCTTTCTGTTTCTGACCAAGTGCCTTATAACAAAGTTGTAGATCTTGATGAAGGGAACAACTTTGCTTTACAGCACTTTCTCAGAAAAAGCTTTTAAAATGTGATTTCTTGCATTAGAAAAATGGTTTAGCAGTAAATTTCTTTTTCTAAGCAGAATTTGGACTTGAGCCTTAAATATGATTTTTTTCCTTACAAAATTCTAAGCAACTTTGCTTTTAGGACCTTTTCCTAATTCGGCTTAGTTTAGGAGTTATAGAGCATCAAAGTTTTTAACCAAACTTCATTAGTTTAACCCCAGTGGACCCCGCCTGTCAGTCTCTCCTTCTTCTCCTTCGCGGACGCCGCTCCCTCCGCGTCGGCAGAATCCGCCCGCAACCGCGAGACCGCTTCGCCGGCCGGCCAAACCACCGACTTCGCCGCCCGTGGTTTGCGCCCGAACTCGCCACGTCGCTCCATGCACCGCGTCCGCACTCGCCGCGTGTCGCGCGACGCCTGACGCCGCCGCGAACGGTCGGGAGTTCCCCCGACGGGAACCGGCCAGGTGCAATGCACCTAGCACTTCGTTCCTTTTGCCTTCGCTCCGCCCCGTGCTTGCAACCAGAGGAGCATTCTATTGCTCACTCTCTTCCTCGCTCTAGTCCACTCCATCTTCACCAGAGCTCCGCGCCGCTGCCGCCCGCCGAACTCCGGCGAGCGATTACTCGCTCCACCGCTCACCACCGTTCGATTCCTCCCGCCAGTTTCTCCGCCTTGACCTCCTCTTTCTCCGGCAAGGGTTGGTTTCCCCTCTCTCCCTCTCTAGCCGCCGGAACAACGGATGCCATCTGCAAGCTCCCGCCATGGCCGCCACCGTGACCTTCATGTGGACCGGTCATCTCCGGCCAAGCTATCCCAAGCCGAGCCATGTTCTAGTCTTCTCTACCTCCGTAGTAGCTTAGAGTTAGTTGGAGACCTCTCTTTCGCCGTGTTTCAGCCGGAACCGAGCCGTGTCGCCGCCGTGTCCGCCATGGACAGCCGCCGTGCATAGCTCCGAGCAATGCTGCGGTTACCGAGGCTCGAAGGTTGCCCGAATAGGTCGCTTAGGTCTTGCTTGGGCTAGTGCTAACCTCGCTGAGTCGCAAGCCGCCGGGAAGAGTTCCGCCGCCGAGTCGCAGAGCCGCCGCTCCGCCATGGCCGCCGTCGAGCTTGCTCCGGTATCCCTCTGGCTTAGCAAGTCGGTTAGTTGTGTTCGCCTCACAAACCCGCACCCAGTGATGGTCTCAGTGTCACCGGAAGCGTCGCCGTCGACGAGCTAGGGCCGGTCAACGACCACGGTGCCAAACTCCGCCGTTGACTGCCGAGCTTGGCCTCGCGCGGTAACGTGCCGAGCTTGGCCTCGGAAGCTTGGTCGCCCTGACCAGCGGGCCCCGACTGGCAGTAAGAAAGAGAGAAAGGGAAGAGCTTGGGTGCCGTAGGCCTCGGAAAGCCGGATGCGCCGAGCCTTCGCCTCGAGCCTCGACCGAGTCGGTTGAGTCAGTAAGTCTCGGTTGAGTCAGTAGCCTCGGCTGAATAGGTAAGCCTCGGCTGTCAGTGTGCCTCGGCCGAATCGGTAGAATGTGTCTGAGCCTCGGCCGAATCGGTCGAGTGCGTCTAAGCCTCGGCTGAGTTGAGCCGGGTGTGCCGAAGCCTTCGCCTGAGCCTCGGCCGAGTCGCGCCGGGTGTGTCGAGCGTCTGTCTTGTGCCTCGGCCGAATCAAGAAGGGAGTCCGTACGTTAGGATTGAGTTTTCCTTTTTAATGTGTTTTGCAGAATTCATGTAAGGCTTCAAAAATTCATACAAGGCTCATTTTAAGTCCAAATGCTGTGAAACAAATTTTGTTAGGTCAAGCATGTTTAGATCTATCAGTGAAAACTGTTGAATGCATTCTTGGTGATATTTTTATGTGTAGATTTATTTACATTAGAAAAGTGCTGATAACTTGGAAAATGCATAACTAATTATATATCAGTCAGAAAAATGTGATTCTAGTTTTGTTAGGTTTGTATGAATGTGTAGTTTCAGAGAAAAATTTAATATGAGGTTGTTTAGTGAATTAATTTGACAGTAGCTTTTAAAATGGTTAAATGTCGTTTCCTTGTTTATTTTGTAGTAATTAAAATATGAGGAATATGAACCTGAGAATTTAAGCACATTGCTCTTGTACTAGGAAGCTCAGTAGAAAAATAAGAAATCTGTTGTTTGACACTTTTTGCTAGGATGTGTAGTTCAAAGCACCTTTCCATGATAGAATTTGTCTTTTTCATAGAGAATGGAGTTTAAGTCCAAATGAGATGAAATTTGGACAGGGAGCTAGATTAGGTGTTGTTAACTCCCAGTAATTTCTGTAGATTTTTCTGAAGCTGTCTAGGTTAGGTTGCTGTTTAAAGCATGTGTAAATAGATTTATTTCAGCAAGCAATTAGAGGTTAATAAACTCATTAACTAAACTTTGAGGTGGTGACAACATAGCTTAATCAATTGACTATGTTAGGTTAAATAGTGGGATGATGTTGACTACCTTGTTGAAGAGAATGCAGTAGATGACATGTGCTTATCCCCTGATTGCTGTTGATCATGTGCATCACATATGCATTCTAGGTGCATTCATCCTATTCATGCGCATTATGCATCATACAGGATCAGCGGAGGAGATCCAGACCCAGTCGTTACTGGAAGAGCCCAGTCTGGAGGAGAACCTGACAGAAGAAGCCGGAGGGACCGACGTCGACGAGCTACCCGAGTGCCGCGATCACCGTCCGTCGAACTTTGAGAAAGGCAAGCCCCGGAGCATTCTAACTCCTACGGTTTGCAAATATTTTCTAATTAACCTGATGATGGATGTTGCATTAGGTTATAGGAATTGATTGTTACCGTTGATGCATTATTACTTATCCTTGTCCACCTGCAATATATCTTGATATCCCTGTTTAGGTCTAGGCTCGTTATGCTTAGCCCTGCTTAGACCGGTAAAAGTCGGGTGATTTCCCTGTCTCCCGCAATAGGTGGATACTGATCATGTTTAGCCTGTGCTATCATGAGATAACCATGTGATAATGAATCTGAGACAGAGGCGGGATGTAAGAGCAGCAGGACACGAGTTCTGTGTGCTAGTAGTCTCCCGTCTGTGTCACATAGGACCCGTTCGGGAATGTCCCTTCAGTCAAATTGAACACGTCGATCACTTAACGGAGTTGGTCTGAGTACCTCCCGTGAAGCCGAGTAAGGTTATTCGAGCCGGAGATGGAGATGTTGACGCCTAACACCCAGGGCCTCAGTTGTACCGTGGGCAACTATTCTGATCGACCTGGCATGGTCCGAGGGCAGGCAGGGCCTGATCGACCTGGCATGACCGTGGGCAGTTATAGATTGAGCGACCTGGCACTGAGATAACCCCCGGTGTAAAGGGCCCATGGCCGCCCCGCGCTTTGTTTTCTCGAATCTCCTGACTGGTAGCTTACGACTGCCGTAGCCGGAATGTGCCGGGCGAGTGTGAGACATTTTTATCCCCAGCTGGGTAGGAATCAATTATAATCGCCATCGCTCCTGGACAGTGAGCAGTTGACTTTAGATCATCTCCCGTAGAACTTATGGAACTAAAATGGTTATGGAATCTGAAAGGCTATTGATGAAATAGTCACTCTTGATTGATTAATTAGCAAGTGCTTGTTTAGTACAGGTGCAAATCTAGTAAGGTAGAGTTAATCACTAAAAGCAATTGCCAACATCTAAAACTGAGTTTTATTACTAAAGCTTTCATGCAAAGGAGTATGTACAGCCAACCCCACTTTTATAGCCTACATGATCTTGGAGTCTCATTATTTTTGGTTTATGACGGGTAAGTCTAGCTGAGTACCTTCTCGTACTCAGGGTTTTATTCCTTGTTGTTGCAGATGGCCAGTGCTTTATGGTTACTGTGAGAACTGCTTGTACCCGGTAACGGGTGATGACTAGACCAAGGCATGGTCAACACTTATCTCATCTGTTGCTTTTGTGGACCCAGTCAACTGATGGCACTGTATTATGAACACCTTAAACTTATGTTTTAAAGACTATGTTGCTTCCGCTACTTCTATCAAACTATGGTTTGTAATATTATTTCGTACTCCGATGTCATTTGAACTGTGTGCAACTGTGATGTAACCCGTGAGCATGTTCGTGGAACTAGTACGATCTTGGCTGGATGTAGTTGAATGATTTGAAATCCTTCGAGATTTTCGGACTACCGGGTTTGTACGAGCTTAAGTACTCGATGATTTCTGCGAGAGCGGAGGTTTTCAGTGCTTAATCTGGTGCAAATTGGTCGGTTCTGTTACAGAAGGGAGGAGGGTGTCTCCCTCTACTTATCCTAATTCTAACCTGAGTCTAATTCCTACTCTACCCCTCACTATTCTAATTACAGTTATTCTGGAACAACTCGGTGGTAGATGTATCCGACGGCCACGCCCGCACAATTCGAAGCGTTGCCTTGACGCAACCTCTAGATCGCCGCCACGTGCCGCCCTCGCTCTGCACCCCCGGTTTTGTGGCCCAAGGGAAACCAGCCTTTTCCAGCCAACCCCGGTTTTGAGGCCCAAACCGGGAAACCAGCCCACCAGCATCTGAGTTTTGAGGCCAAACTCAGCAAACCGTCAGCGCCCAGGTTTTGAGGCCCAGACCTGGAAACCGTCCTCAGCCCGAGTTTTGTGGCCAAACTCGGAAACCAACCACACCCAGGTTTTGAGGCTCAAACCTGGAAACTGTCCATCCGATGGTTTTTCCCTGGCTCTACCACCAAACCGACGTCGTAGATGGGATGCACCTCCCGTGCACCCCGTCCATCGACACGTGTCCCCGAGTCTACGACTTAGGCAACACATGACCGCATTTCTTCACTTGTTATCGTCACAGGCTGACAGCCACCACAGCTGATCCTCGGGCCTCTGGTCCCTCAGTCGAAGCCTCACGTCCGCCCTTCACCGCTCGGTACCTCGGCTTGGCACGTCCGCCGCACGGCACGCCCATCCTTCATCGCACCCGGTCCGTCAGCATGGCACGTCTCAACTTGACCTTCACCTCGCCGTCGATCACTGTATCCGGGCTCGGCACCTGCACAACACAAGCCAAAGAACATGCGCATCATCCTAGTTGACAATCACTCAACACTCAGAGACCCGGCATACACCCATGTATCCGCACTACCAACAGAGGGCGGGCGCTCATGCACGCGTCCGATGGTGACAATAGCCCTAGCTCTGAGTTTTCATCGGCATTAGTCAGGCTGCTTGAAGACATAACTGGCGCATACAGGCACTGGACCTATAACCTCCGGGGATCTCAGCCCAAGCTTAGCCTTCCCTTCGTAGCGCAGAGGGCGGGCGCTCATGCACGCGTATAGAGGTCGGGACATCACTTGGGAGGACTGCTGGCCACCATAGCGCAGAGGGCGGGCGCTCATGCACGCGTCCGGTGGTTACAGCAGCCCTTGCTCTGAGTCTCCATTAGCATCAGCCTGGCTGTTTGGAGAAATTGGCGAGTCATCCGGAGATGAGTTGGAGAAGTCGGCGAGCCATCCGGAGACGATTGGAGATGTCGGCGAACCGTCCGGAGACGGGTGGAGAGGTCGGCGAGCCGTCTGGAGATGGGTGGATATGTCGGCGAGCCGTCCGGAGACGGGTGGAGATGTCGGCGAGTGGTCCGAAGACGGGTGGAGAGGTCGGCGAGCCGTCCGGAGACGGGTGGAGAGGTCGGCGAGCTGTCCAGAGATGGGTGGAGAGGTCGGCGAGCCGTCCGGAGACGGGTGGAGAGGTCGGCGATCCGTCCCTTAGGCGTAGAATTTTCTGAGGTGCTCGATACTCCAGGAGTTAGGCACGTCAATTCCTTCGATGTCGGTGAGACGATAGGCGCCTGGTCGGGTGACCTGCTTTACTATGTAGGGCCCGTCCCAGTGTGAATATAGTTTGTGCAGGCCGTCGGTCTTTAGTTTTCGCTTGAGGACGAGGTCTCCAACGATGAAGGATCGGTCTTTTACGTTGCGGTTGTAGTAGCGGCGAACTCCTTCGAGATACTTGGCGGTGCAGAGGCAAGATGCCAGTCGTTCTTCTTCGAGTCAGTCGAGGTCGTCGCAGCGAGCTTGGTCGGAGGCTTCCTCCTTGTAGTTTTCCAACCGAGGGGAGTGGAAGACGATATCGGCGGGGATGACGGCTTCGGAGCCGAAGACCATGAAGTACGGCGAAACATTGGTGTTGCGGCTGGGTTGAGTCCAGAGACCCCAGAGCACTGTCTCGCGCATCCAGCGACCAGGGTGCTTTTCGTCCTTCTGGTAGAGGCGCTTCTTCAAGGCGTCGAGGATCATGTCGTTGGCGCATTCAGCCTGGCCGTTGGCCCGAGGATGAGCGACGAAGACATATTTGACGAGGACGCCGCGCCCTTCGCAGAAGTCCCAGAAGACATTGCCTCTGAAGTTGGAACCAAGGTCGGTGATGATGGAGTTCAGGAGACCGAAGTGATTGATTATCTCGTCAATGAAGGAGACAGCGTTCTCGGCTGTCGCTTTGGTGATTGGCTTTGCTTCAATCCACTTGGAGAATTTGTCGACGGCAACGTAGATCCACTTGAAGCTGCCCGGAGCAGGTCGGAAAGGGCCGATCATGTCTAGTCCCCAGCATGCGAATGGCCACGAGGCCGGTATTGATTGAAGCTCTTGTGCGGGAATGTGGGTTTGTTTGTCCAAGAATTGGCACCCCTCGCAGGTGCAAACGAGTTGTTCGGCGTCGGCGACCGCCGATGGGCTGTAGAATCCTGCAAGGAAAGCCTTACGTACCAACGTCTTTGCGGACGCATGGTTCCCACATTCGCCGGCGTGGATGTCAAAGAGTATCTCGAGGCCGTCTTCCCTGGAGACGCATTTTTGGAGTACCTCGTTTCTGGAGTTTTTGCGCATGAGCATACCGTCGACTAGGATGTAGTTGTTGACGCGGCAAATGAGGCGCTAAGCTTCGGTCTTGTCAGTGGGGACAAGGTTCCAGGAGAGATATTTGATGAAGTCCTCGCGCCAGTCGGACGACGTTGTGGGAACGACGGCAACCAGTTGTTCTGTCGGCGGAGGTGGAGTCGTGGCGTCCGTTGATGATCTGGAGCTTGGGTGGTCGGCGATGGAGGGCT
Organism: Coix lacryma-jobi var. lacryma-jobi; assembly: GCA_009763385.1. Classification (NCBI taxonomy): domain Eukaryota; kingdom Viridiplantae; phylum Streptophyta; class Magnoliopsida; order Poales; family Poaceae; genus Coix; species Coix lacryma-jobi. The sequence goes on along the minus strand of CM019826.1, from coordinate 124,752,311 downwards.
CAAGTAGGTCGTGAACAAAAACGTCGGCGGGGGCCGGAGATCTCGATGACGCCAACTTGGAGAGCTCGTCGGCCGCCTGATTCCTGTCGCGTGGTAGGTGATGGTATTCAATACCGAAGAATTTGCCTTCAAGCTTCCAGATGGCGGCTGCTGATATAAATTAATGCACACTCTACTTTATCCGCAAGCGTATTGATAAAATCTACCGATGTAGCACTTCACCGGAGTAACCCAGTTTTAACCCCTACTTTATCCGTAAGCGCACAGATAAAATCTACCGATGTTGCAAGCTTCGAACCCAAAGGAACGGATAGTGTTAAGTCTCAAAGAATATAACCCCTGAGTAGCTAATAAGGATAGAGAAGCTAAAAGCATAGAGGGGATCACTAAGGTTATCTAAATCCAACTTAAGAGTGATATGCTTTTATTATTCTTTGTGGGGAAATTGCCATAAAAGGTCATAAACAGAGTATGATTATTTTATGCAAATGTATAATCCTACTGAGCCTACACACGGGTAAGTGGACTATAGAAGAATCAACAAGGCTATAAGAGTCACCCTTGCGAACAACCACTACTACCGGCGTTATAGGAGGCAAATATGAGCTACAAGTCTAAGCACCACGCTTAAACTATCCAACTACTCTAACTCTAGAGCGACTAGAATTAAAGTACTCAAAAGAGAGTCATTAAACCTTAAGAATAATAAGAACTGTTAACACCAGATTTTCGCACGCATGAGGATATGACGGGAGGGTCCAACCAGCAGAGAAGAGGGGGATTCGGCAAACCTTCAGACGGCTATTGGGTCCTCAAGACTTTCGGTGAATGCTTGCGCGGTCGGCTACTTTGTGAAATAGTGGCCCCATTTGGGAAAATGGATGTTATAGGTAGAGCCGGCTTGCATGAGAAGATGCGCGATGATGGAAGACGCCGAAAGAATTAGGAATATGATTTATGTCTTTCTGTATTTTTAGTCGTAATCGTCCAGGATTCGTGTTTCGTCCGGGGTATAAATATAAGCCCTCGACCATTGTAAAACTGTTCACAACCACATCAATACAAACCGGCCCCGTGTCATCTTCGAGTCCCTAGTCGTGTCGTCGAGTTCTTCGAGAGGAATCATCGATTCGTCGACCTCCGTAAGTACCGGCAACCTTGCTATCATGTCTAGTATCATGCGGTGGATTTAGATATGATGCAAGTAGTCTCGTACGTTAAGCTTAGTATCGTGCGGCGGATTTAAGCTTATGACGGGAAGTTTTGCTTATGCCTTGTATCGTGCGGCGGATTAAGTCATGAGTAAAAATAGTTATCGGCTCTATTACATTTGGCAGATCTAATAGATTCATCAAGTTATCATGTGTTATATGTTTTATTCATTTAATTTGTACAACACCTTTTGCCCAATCTAGATTGATCTTCGTTCGGCCCTGTCGCACGAGTTTGTTTGTGCTTTGCTGATTATAAGATCATAATGGTCGAACTGACTTTCAATCTAGATTGTTACATGTTGTGAGTTCATGCATGTCGATCATCTTTAGGCTTTGATAGAGCTGGGTGCCGTGCGGCAGGTGCAGGTTTTAGATTAGTTTAACCATGCTTGGCTTGTATGTTTCTTCTTCACGGACCCCAGTTCGGCTAGTTTGCCGATTCTGGTTAAGCTTACATGAGTAATGAGTTTTTATAGATCTGTCCAGATGTATGTGTGCTTTTAGCTTCTTATAACTAGATCGTATCATGCGGTGGATTAATCTAATTATAAGGAGTGGTGTAGATTTATAGCAAGTGGTATCATGCGGTGGATTAGCTTTGCTTGGGTTTACACCTGACGGGTCTATGAAGGCTAGACGTGCGGCAGACTAGCTGGATTAGCCTATGCATATGTCATTTGAATAGATTTGTATTTACAAATTGCCCTTTTATCTTCTTGTTACTTATACGTTCAGCATTCAATATGTTTACAAGCTTTATCTTTTATACTTGCCGAATGACATTATAAATCTGTTCTGACAAACAGCTTCTATAGCTGTGTGCCGTCGTGATTGGCTTTCAAAGCCGTACATATGGAACTGTCTGGTCTCATCCGGCATGTTCCAAGGTATTCTCATACTTTTATCCCTTGTTGGTTTTCAGGTCAAACCGACTGGCACGTCTCAGGATTCAGTACGCTCCGGGCACCCGATTGAAGCCAGCCTCGTTTGGCTTGCTGTGTGCCTTGACGTGAGGCATCACGTTTTGCGTCAACACACTTTTTGGTATGCCCGGTGGGACCACTTCATTTCAAGATGCCTGAGATTAACGAAGATCAAGTCTTCAAGGTGACCATGGACGATTTGCCTTTAGAATCAAAAGATCTGGTGCAGCGAGCTTGTGATGAATTCCAGCGCAAGTGCTTGGATACCTTCTCCAAGAATAAAAGCGGCAAAGTCTATCAGAAGCAGACGTTCCCGAAGGTTGTTCCTCATCACCAACTTGAGCTTCCTGACGGTAGCGAAGAAGTGGCTCTCCAGAAGATGGCGGAGATGATGCATAGGATCGTGTCAGGAGCAGTGACCAATCATCAGTCGGCTTTCTTGAACACCTTTCGTGCTATCATGGTCGATACTTTCGGTCCAGCCGCAGATAAGTACTTTGGGGAGGCTGCTGGTTCAATACAGGGGCCATTGTTGTTCCAGGTACCTCAACGCCGAAGAGTTGTCGAAAACAGTGGAGCTGGCCCAAGCACGGGTGGAATGGTTTCTCAGGAAACACAACAACTTCCCCATACCTATGGCCAACTCACGTTCGGCACAACATGGAACGTCCCACCATCTGCTCCTAGAGTGTCTCCTGTGGTGAACAGGATGCAGAGAGATGTGTTTGGCGATGGGTATCGGGAGTTTACGGACTATAACTCGATCAATGCTCTTCTGAATCCAGGCTACGGGAGTTCAGCAGGATTACATACTGGGGGGCAAGCACAAACAGCTCCTGATTCAAATGTTGACCTCATCATGCATAAAATGGCTGATATGATGCAGAATCAGTTCAGCCTAAAGCCAAAGAATCAAACATACACATACAAGTCTCCTTACCCAGAGTGGTACAATCGGGTGGCTCTTCCTCCGAGAGTCAAGCCTCCTACTGACCTTACCAAGTTCTCGGGCCAAGATGACACCAGTACGAGAGAGCATATCAGCCGTTACCTAATGCAGCTTGGTGAAGCATCGACAGATGAAGCTTGGAGGATTCGATACTTCCCGTTGTCGTTGACAGGACCAGCCTTTTCTTGTTTCGCCTCTCTGCCAGCAAATTCTATCAATACATGGGCAGAGCTGGAGCAGAAGTTCCACTCATATTTCTTTACGGGGACCAGCGAGAAAAAGCTGGTTGATCTCATGAGCTTAAGGATGAAACTTGGTGAAACGCCACAAGAATATCTGCGCCGATTCAGGGAAACCAAAAATCTTTGCTATTCTTTAAACTTGCCGGATGACCAATTACCGGGAATAGCTATAGCTGGCATGTTGCCGAGTATCAAGGAAAAGCTGTTCGGCATGGAGTTTGAGGATCTCGGGCAGTTATCACAAAGATTGGCGACAATGAGCAATCAAGCTCAGGGATTCAAGAGGAACAACCAGTTCCAAAAAGGTGACATAGCTGCCGAGATGTATCAGGCTTTCCTAGAGGAAGCAGATGAATATGATGATGAAGATGAGGTGGCTGCAGCTGAGATAACCTGGTCTAAAGAACCAACTCAAGTCAATCAACGGTGGCTGAGGCAACACAAAGGTACTTATGACTTTGATATGTCCAAGTCAGACAAATTATTTGAGTACTTGTTGAAGGAGGGACGCATCAAGTTGCTAGAAGGTCATCCTATGTTGCATCCTGAGGGCGTCAAAGACAAGAAGTATTGTGGTTTCCACAACACTAAGTCCCATTCCATAAATGATTGCCGAGTGTTCAGAGATCGGGTCCAGAAGGCTATTCAAGGCGGACATCTGAGGTTCGATGGAAAGATGAGAATTGATGGTAGCCCTTTTGAGCAGAATACTGTGTCTTTCTCTGTTAACATGATCAATGTAGCCGATCCTAGGGGTAAGGGTAAGATGAAAGTTTTAACCTCTGATAGAGCGAGGGAAGCTGGCACTATTGATCCCGATCGGCAGATTACGAAAGGAGAGCTTCAGCGGAGAGTTCGGTTCCAAGATAGCCGAATTGAGACGGGTAACACCTCCAGGCCCAGGGTCATGACACGCATTTTGTTGAATAAGTGGCGTCGGAAACAGGAACGGTACCGGAAGCAGAGGCTTTATGAAGAACGGAAGTTCCTGGAGGAGCAGCCAAGGTACGAAGAAGAGATGTACCGAAAAGAACGAGAAGATATGGGGGAGCAGGAACAATCTCATTGGGAATGCTCGTTCTTCCAGTATTGTTGGAACGAAGGCTTGAAGCTGCCTGTTAAGAACAACTGCCCTGAATGCAGTAGTCAATACTCCGAGTACAGGCAATCTCGAGTCAACCGCCATTCTGTCCATGAAAGGCTTGGGGCACGAATCCCTGAGGACGATTGGCACTTAAAAATAAATAATTCTGAGAATCGGCAGGGAAGATTTGCCGATCAAAGTTGGGCTCATACTGAAGAAGAAGAATACCGTGAATATGTCTGGCAAAAAGGACAATGGTGCCCGCCGGGTTTAAGGAAAAGCCAGAAGAGGAGGGTGCAGCGTTTGAGGAACAGAGAGTTAGAACAAGCAGGCACCAAAACTAAACAAATTTGGCGTCCTAAAGAAAAGCCGGATGGAGATAGTCGTTCGGCTGATACATGCATGGCGTTCTTCCTCCCATCAGAGTTTGCAGCCCCCGAGAATCAAGATGTCCAAGACGAGACATATTCAGACTTCGATCAAAGTGAATTTCAGGATTTGTTAGCTCATCTCGTCTTGGCTCAAAGGGCAGTATTTGATAAACCGATCAGTCATCGACACTTGAAGCCACTTTATATGAGAGGGTATGTCAATGGCAAGCCACTGACCAAGATGTTCAAGGATGGAGGGGCTGCTATAAACATCATGTCGTATACCACTTTCAGAAAGCTTGGCTTGACAAATGAAGATCTGTTGAAGACTGACATGGTATTGAGAGACTTTGCAGGCAATTCTTCTGATACTCGAGGGGCAGTCCATGTCGAGTTAATGATTGGATCTAAAACCTTGATCACCACCTTTTTCATCATCGATGGCAAGGGGGCATATAGTTTGCTGTTAGGAAGAGACTGGATACATGCCAACTGCTGTGTGCCGTCGACTATGCATCAATTCCTTATCCAGTGGGATGGAGAGGATATTGAGATTGTTCATGCTGATGATTCGGTGAGTATTGCTAATACAGAGCCCACCTACTAGGAGTATGAAGGTGTCGAGTGTTTCTCTGGAAGAGCTTGGGAAGCAGGTCCTGTGAACGTTTTCGACGAAGATCAACAGCCGATTCAAACGATCGGCTCTCAGAGCAATTTTTAATCCAACCGGTGGTAATGGAGAAGAATTGAGACCAAAGTTTCATATCGGCTGACAAGGAATAAAGTGTTGGTAATAAAGCCGAAGTTGGATCGATGTACACAAGTTTGGGTCTCGAGTATGTCTTAAAGTTGACGAACCTTTAAAGGATTTTGTTTATTTCATCATTGCCAAGAGCTCAAGGAGCATCAGAAGGAATTTATACAAGGTGACGTGCAACAGAAGATTCTGATGAGATTAATGAGAGCACTTCCACGACTTGGTGATCGTTTCAAGTTGTACGTAACGGCCGATGGTCTTATAGTAGAATCGGCCCTTATTTTTTGAAGTTTAAAAGAAAAGATGAGTAGCAATTTGCCTTAGCCGAAAATGTTAAACCCGAGAGAGGGTATTCGGCTGTGACGAATTTTGATTTGTATGTACTGCTTGTCAGTTGAAGCTTCGGCACTACTTGCTAAAAGCCGAACGCATGGAAATTATGTAAATCAAGAGATGTTTTTATACAGCCGATGTAAGAGCATCGCCTTTAGCAGAAAAAATGTTTCGCATGTGTTAAGTTATAGCCGATATATTTACATATCGCCTTCAGTACACATATTCATGACCTTGGTGACCCTAGCATTTTTCAGGTTAGCGGGTTTATCGGGGAAAGAGAAAGGTAGAATGCAGTAAGTGCAATGCCGAGTGACATGACGTGTTGAGAATGGGATTTAGTCGGCTAGGATGACGTCATACATTCGGCAAGCGTTCTTTTGAAGAAGTGTTGTGAACGAAGAAAGTCATTGATAACATTATTCAGAGAAGAGCAAGTTCATCTGCTGCAAACTTCATTTATAAATCTATCCTGGTACAAGCTGCTCTCAGAATGATTCGTTCACAATGGATTGCGGGTCGATTGTCTCGGCAATAGCGGCTGCATGATTATCATAAATCTTGAGATCTTCAAACTCATCCGGATCCCCGCCTGCGAAGCCAACTGGTAGGAAGGAGTAATCTTCTTTGGTCCAAGAACTTATTGCTGATAGCCCGAGGGAAACCCCGGCATCCACACCTTGAATGATGACCTGATCTATGCGAGCATTTATGGCGTCGAGACGGGCTTTGGCTGAATTCCCGTGAGCATTCACTTTGAGGGCAATTTTGTTCGCTACTATTTTCAAATGACCATTCTCTGCAGAAAGGGCTAACAAAAGAGGGGATGCGTCAGGAAAGGCAAGTTCAACCAGAAAAAGAGGACCGAGTATCTGCTAACCTGTGATGATTGCAGAATCGCTTCCGTTGATCTGCCCACTCAGATTCCTTGATACTATGCTTCCTAGACGCATTTTCCAGTTCCTTCCAGGCCTTATCCTTTTCCTTGCGGTATCGAAGAGCATCCAGATGGGTCCGCTAAATCAGATCGTCAAATTCAAATCTGATGGCTTAGGGAAAGAATTGGAAAGTTATTGGGATTACTGTTTCTGGAAGGGGAGTTCGAGCTTGACTGGATAAAGATCCCATCCTAAGAAGGACGACGGATCAGGGAAGGATGAGCAAGAAGAACTGTCGCAAGGGGGGGGGAGGACTAGTCTTTTACATATGGCGCGAGTGAGTTAATGCTCGACCTCCTCCTACTTCATCTCCGTCAGGGTGCCTGCCATGGTCACCTTTGCCTGTCATTGGTGGAAATGCAAGCAAGAGATTTTTTCTTTGACATGGCTAAAAGTCGAGAGACAAAAATTTTTGCAAGTCAAACTATTTAACTGGAGATAAGGACAACAGCTTGTGTAGGGTCATATTTATAGGATCAAGGCTTGCGCGCTGGAAGATCAAGCATCAATTGGGGTTTTCCACGTCTTATGGGCCGTTATTAAGCCAAGCTGGATTTCTGACGATTGGAAAAGGTTGTGACTCCAGAATCAGAAGGCCGATGGGGTTCGGTTAAGAGTTGTTCTAACTAGTAATTTGGGAACTCATGTTACCAATTGGCATTAAGAGCAAAGAACTAAGAATCAGAAAATCCCTTAAGAAATACTACCTTGGTGTCATCATGGATCAGAAAGCTGAGTGAAATCGGATGCTTTGGATCCAGAATGACTGGTTACAACAATTGCCTGCGAGGCAAAGGTATCTGAAGCAATTGTCAGCAATGGCCGATGTGGTAAACATCGCCGCTAGAATAAAATGAGAGTTAATGATTGATGCGCAGAAAACAGATCATACATTGATCTCGAGAGACCAATCACAGGTTGATTTGAGAAAGACGAACAGAGGGACTTCTTATTTACAAAATAAATTACAGTGGGGGATCAGTTCATCCATTCTGTCCTATTTCTAATTGGGAGGTCAAAGTCAAAGGAATCGGCTAGATCTATTCCAGCTTCTTTCATGTCATCAACAGAGTGTGCCACCCTGAATTCTAATCCTCGCTCAACATCGAAGTGATGATAGTCAGCACCAGAGTGGATCCGAACAGCGTTGAAGGCGAGTGCTGCGCCGTAACCCATGCCAGCCCTGGAGATATCAGGAAGAACCCGGTTGACCTCGTTCACCCGCCTCAGAGCCGACGTACATGGCACATTGGCTGTAACAGCAAGATCGGCAATGGCGGCTTCGAGGGAGTGGAGCTTAGCCTCTAGAGCTGAGGAGAGGAAGCATCAATAAAACAGGGAAGAAGAATAGGAAAAGTACAGCAAGAGAATATTTACCGGTAGCCTGTTCTTGAGCGGCATCACGTTCTCGAGAGATTCGGATAATCTCCCGATTCCTCCTTTCTAGATCAAATTGAAGATCTGTGACCTTCTGAGTCGGGACCTCGGGAAAATTGTCATCGGTCCTCCTAAACAATAACAACAATGTAGGGCGACTGTTTCATCTTCGAGCGAAAATGATTAGGGGATAACCTTCTCTTGGAAGTACGATAAGCCCACAGTGCTTTGGGTAGTCTATCTTTCCATTGTGTTCCCATCTCGTCGATCGTTTTCTGCAGAATATTCTTGATTTGCTTGTTTGATGTTTCGGCTTGGCCACTTGTCTGGGGTTGATAGGGAGTGGCAACATTGTGACGGATCCCATGATTTATCAGATATTTATGAAAGCCTTTGTCAATGAAATGGGTTCCTCCGTCACTAATTACCATCCTTGGCACTCCAAATCTTAGAAATATTATTTCCTCGAACATCCTCTAAGAGTTTCTTGCATTAGCATATTTGCATGGCACTGCTTCGACCCATTTTGAGACGTAGTCGATAGCAACTAGGATATACTCATGATTCCTTGATTTAGGGAATGGTCCCATATAATCAATTCCCCAGACATCGAAGAGCTCAACCTGAAGGTTGTTAGTGAGTGGCATGACATCTCTGGTGTTGATGCTGTCGTGCCTCTGACATGATCCACACCTCTGGACGAAGTCTTTTGTGTCTTGGTACATAGTTGGCCAGAAAAATCCACTTTGCTAGATCTTCGCATGTGTTCGGAATGCCCCATAATGTCCTCCATATGGTGAAAAGTGAGAGCATTCAATGATCTTGATTCCTTCTTCAGCTGGCACACATCTTCTAAGTAACCCATCAGAGCATACTCTGAATAGATATGGATCATCCCATATGTGGATCCTACTCTCGTAGATCAACTTCTTCTTATTTGCTCCTGGTGGTAAATACCCTGCAACTATAAAATTGACAATATCTGCATACCAGGGGTCAGATCTAGAGACTTGAAAAGGCATGTCATCCCTGAGTGAGTCATTTATAGGCAATTCCTAAGGATTTTCAAAATACATTCTAGACAAGTGATCAGCTATAGAGTTTTCTACTCCTTTCTTATCTTTTATTTCTAAGTCAAATTCTTGGTGAACAAAACCCATCTTATCAAGCGTGGCTTAGCATCTTTCTTAGTGAGCAGTACTTTAGTGCAGCATGGTCAGTAAAAACAATCAACTTTGATCCCACTAAATAAGATCTAAACTTGTCTATAGCAAAAACAACAACCAGAAGTTCTTTTTCAGTAGTAGCATAATTAAGTTGAGGTCTTGTTAAAGTTTTGCTGGCAATAAGAGACTGCATGATGCTTTTTATCCTTATATTGTCCTAGCACAGCTCCTACAGAAAATCACTTGCATCACAACGATCTCAAAGGGTAGAGACCAATCAGGAGGTTGGATGATAGGTGCGGAAGTGAGTGCTTTCTTAAGAGTGTTCAAAGATTCTAAGCATGCATCATCAAATTCAAAAGGAACATCCTTGGCCAAAAGATTTGTAAGCAGTCTAGCATATGTGAAAAATCTTTTATAAACCTACGGTAAAAACCAGCATGGCCAAGAAAACTTCGGATTCCTTGACATTAATTGGTGGAGGCAAACGTTCAATTACTTCAATTTTAGCTTTTGTCTACCTCAATTCCACGTTTAAGACACTAATGCCTAGCACTATGCCCTCTTTAACCATAAAGTGACATTTTTCCAATTAAGGACTAAGTGCTTTTCTTCACATCTTTGCAAAACCTTGTCTAAGTTTTCAAGACAATCATCAAAGTTTTTCCATAACAGAAAAGTCATCCATGAAAACTTCCATGATTCTTCAATCATATCAGAAAATATAGACACAATACATCTTTGAAAAGAAGCAGGTGCATTACATAATCCAGAAGACATTCAGCGATAAGCATAATTTCCGTATGGACATATAAAAGTGGTTTTTGCCTTTATCATCTGGATGGATTGGGATTTGGTGATCCAGAAGTATCCATCAAGAAACAAAAGAAAGGGGAGTGATTGGCTAACCGTGCTAACATTTCGTCTATGAAAGGTTGCGGGAAGTGATCTTTCTTAGTTGCCTTGTTTAATTTTCTGTAATCAATACACATTCTCCAACCAGTAACAGTTCTTTGTGGAATTAATTCGTTCTTCTCATTCTTCACCACAGTCATGCCTCCCTTCTTAGGCACAACTTGGACAGGGCTCACCCACTCACTGTGTGGCACAGGATAAATGATCTCAGCGTGCAAAAGTTTCAAAACCTCCTTCTTTACTACCTCTCTCATCGCATTGTTAAGCCTGCGTTGTGGCTCTCTAGATGGTGATATGTTAGGATCAGTAGGAATGCGATGTGTGCAGAAAGCGGGGTTGATTCCCTTTAGATCGTGGAGTGAATAGCCAAAAGCTGATTTTTGCTTCTCTAAGACAGTGATCAACCTAGAAGTTCGTTCCTGAGTAAGATTATTATTTATGATCACAGGAGACTCAGGATCATTATTCAAGAAAGCATATCGAAGCCCAGAAGGTAAGGGTTTTAACTCTATGGGAGGTTTAGGAGGTTCTTCTAAGGAATCTGGAGGATCTGGATCTGGTGTGTTATCTTCTTCAAGTGAAGAACTGTGCATCTTCTTCATATTCAGGTTCATTTATTATTTCAAGACATGCTTCCTTAAGTTCCTCCATAGGATCTAGCTCGGGACATGATTCATTTTCAGCATTTAGAGAGTGAGTAATAGGTATGGTTCCTTTAAGATTTTTCCCAAGACCGAAGTTTAAGATCCCTGTTTGTCCTTCATGAATGAGTTGTTTAAGTGGTTGGCCTATCAGCAGATTAAACTCTTTAATATCAAAGATATAAAAGCTTAAGTGTATTGGAGTATTATCTACAGTGACAGGCAGGACATACATGATTCCTGAGCTAGGAATAACATGTCCTAAAGGGTTTTTTAATAATCTAGCTGTTGGGGGTAAGTGGCATTTATTTTAATAAATCTTGAGCAAAGGTTTCAGACATAATGTTGGTTCCCACAATAGGATTATAGAGAGCTTCGAAGGGTTGTTGATGGATTTGGCATTGAATGTGTGTAGAAGGTGAATTTAAGCGGATTATATCAGTGGAAAGTTCTGATTCTTCTAACCATTCATGACTTATTATAGAGATTAGTTTCTTCGTAGTCTCTTTTAGGAAAACCTTATCAGGAAGTTTTTCAAAAGATGATTTTTGATTTCGTGGTTTCCTAATTGTTTGGTATTTTGAGGTATTACCAAATTCGGTAAAATATTCATCCTCGAAATCAAAGGTGTCTCCTAAGATTAAGGTTTCCCTCTCACTAGGAATTAAAGCTGAGGTTTGATTAAGAATAGATATAGGCTCAGCTTCTAGATTTACTTCTAGTGGTTCTTGTGGTTTAACTACTTCAGGAGTAGGAGTGATTTGAGATAAGTTTAGCAACATTTCCCTTGCCTTAGAGACTGGGGTATGTAGGGATGATCCATTCGAAGCTAAGTTAAGGTAATTAGAAGTTTTTCTATTCAGACCATTATAAAAGTGTTGAAGTAAGACAGGGTCTGGAATAGATAAGGCTGGACCAGAGCGGACAAGATTATTGAATCTTTCCCAGGCTTCAATTAGGGACTCATCATCCTCTTGGATGAAGGACAGAATCTCTAAGCGAAGACAAAAAATTTTGAAGACAAGGAAGTATTTTAAGCAAAAGCTAGGGCAGAGTTCTTTCCAATCCCCATTTTTACTTGGTGCAGTTTGAAGGTACCATGTTTTGGCTTTTCCCTCTAAAGAGAATGGAAAAAGTTTCCATCTAAGGGTTTCGTCAGACATGCCTGCGATGTGTAGGCATGCACAGGTTTGTTCAAACTCATTTAAATGAATGTGTGGGTTTTCGTCTTCTAAGCCAGAAAAAGTTTGATTCTTAACCATTTCTATCAAGCATGGGCGTAGCTCGTAGTTGTCTGAAAGGATAGGCTTAGCAGATTTGGGCAACTCTAAGTCTACGACAGTGCGATAGGTATACTGGTTCAGTGGAATGGTATCTGTGGAGCTAGTGATTGGCTCTGAGAAATCCATTGTGAAAAGAATAAAAAAGATAAAAGATAAAAGCACAGGCAAAGTATAGAAGATAAAAGATAAAGGTAAAGTATAATACAAGGTTATACTTAGACTAAAATGATCTACCGTTCTCCGGCAACGGCGCCAGAAATGCTTGTTGGTATAAATTAATGCACACTCTACTTTATCCGCAAGCGCGCAGATAAAATCTACCGATGTAACACTTCACCGGAGTAACCCAGTTTTAATATCGAACCCAAAGGAACGGATAGTGTTAAGTCTCAAAGAATATAACCCCTGAGTAGCTAATAAGGATGGAGAAGCTAAAAGCATAGAGGGGATCACTAAGGTTATCTAAATCCAACTTAAGAGTGATATGCTTTTATTATTCTTAGCGGGGAAATTGCCATAAAAGGTCACAAACAAAGTATGATTCTTTTATGCAAATGTATAATCCTACTGAGCCTACACATGGGTAAGTGGACTATAGAAGAATCAACTAGGCTATAAGAGTCACCCTTGCGAACAACCACTACTACCGGCGTTATTGGAGGCAAATATGAGCTATCAAGTCTAAGCACCACGCTTACACTATCCAACTATTTTCTAACTCTAGGGTGACTTGAATTAAAGTACTCAAAAGAGAGTCATTAAACCTTAAGAATAATAAGAACAATAGCTCAAACTTAAATATAGATGTTGATTACCGAAACAATCGTTGAAGCAAGTTGATGAAGAACTTGAATCCATAGGTACATGACGAAGTAGTTGATCCAACAGGCCGGAGCTCCTTCTTGATCTCTTCCTCTCTCTCTCTCTTCTAGTTCTAGAATAAGACTAGGTTCTAATCCTATTGGAGGGGTATCTAGTCTTCTACTTGAAAGCTAACTCCTGAAGTCTCTTCTAGGGTTTCTAATTGAAGCGTAGTCTTCTGAAGAGGGACCTTCTCTCTGACCTGGGGCCTGGGGGTCTGTTTATATAGCCCTGAGGGATCAACCGCGACCGTTGGATCAAACTGACTTCACGTAGGGCTGAGATTGGTCCTCAAAGGCGGTGGAAAAAGATTCCAGAAGGGGGAGGCCGACGGTGTCCAGGGGGGACCGACCGGTGGGCCCAGGGGACCGGTCGGTCCCACAGGTCAGCCTCTTGTGGTGCCCTGCCTCGTGGTGTCTTTAGCTGTTCTCTAGAGTCTTTTGGAAGGTTCCTGACTTGACGAATGCGTTATCTCCCGTCGGTTTCCTTCTAGGAGAAGCAATCGAGGGTTGTTTCCTGGTTTAGTCCCTGCAGATTCACAATTCACCAAAACTCGTGGAATTCATTAGTTTTAATCCATATACTAAGGTGGAGTTTATATATTTGTCCTTTTTAATGTTTAATTGACCTTTAATAATAAGAGTTAATTAGTGTCAACAGCGGCGCAGTAGGCGTTCATCTTGTCGTGGGAGCAGTTCCAGTCCTTGTTGAGCTGGTTGATGACGAGGGCGGAGTCACTGTAGACCATGAGGCGCTTGACGCCTAGCTCGCCGGCGATGCAGAGATCGTGGAGGGCGGCTTCATACTCGGCGGCGTTGTTGGAGGCTCGAAAGAGTAGCCGTAAAGCGTAGCGGAGCTTTTCACCAGAGGGAGATGTGAAGAGGAGACCGGCGCCGGCGCCATGCAAGGTGAGGGAGCCGTCGAAGAAGAGGGTCCAATGTTGTGGCGTTTCTGGCGGTACTGGGGTTTGGAGATCCGTCCATTCGGCGATGAAGTCGGCGAGTGCTTGAGACTTTATGGTCTGGCGACCCTGGAAGGCGATGTCGTAGGAGCCGAGCTCGATGGCCCACTTGATGATGTGTCCCGTAGCATCTTTGTTGCGGAGGATGTCCCCGAGGGGGAATTCCGTGACGACGGTCACCCGTTCAGAGCTTTGGAAGTAGTGGCGTAGCTTGCGTGCGGTAATAAGGACCGCGTAGAGGAGCTTTTGTACCTGAGGGTATCGGGTTTTGGAGTCATTCAATACCTCGCTAACGAAGTAGCAGGGTCGCTGGATGGGATAGGAGTGGCCGGCTTCCTCGCGTTCAACGACGATGACGGAGCTGATGACCCGGTTTGTGGCGGCGATGTAGAGCAGCAAGGGCTCCTTCTCCTTTGGTGTGGTGAGCACAAGAGGCTGGGTAAGATACTTCATCAGGTCGGAGAATGCGCAATCGGCTTCGGCGTCCCAGACGAACTTTTCACCAGCCTTGAGGAGCTTGAAGAAGGGTAGCCCCTTTTCGCCGAGCCTGGAGATGAAGCGGCTGAGGGACGCCATGCAACTGGTGAGCTTCTGGATGTCCTTCACATTGGAGGGAGCTCGCATGTGGAGGACGACCGAAGTCTTGTCGGGGTTTGGGCGAATGCCATCGCGGCTGACGATGTTGCCGAGGAGGTTTCCAGACGACATGCCAAAGATGCACTTGTTGGGGTTGAGCTTCCACTTGAACCTGTTGAGGGCCTTAAAGGTTGCGTCGAGGTCGGAGATGAGCGTGTCGGTGGTGCGAGTCTTGACGACGACGTCATCCACGTAAGCTTCGACTTTCTCCGGGATGAGGTCCTTCAGGCAATCTTGGATCGCACGCTGGTACGTGGCTCCGGCGTTCTTGAGCCCGAACAACATGGTCGTGTAGCAGTAGGCGCCAAAAGGCGTGATGAACGCTGTTTTGATCTGGTCTTCTACCTTCAAAGCAATTTGATGGTAACCGGAATAGCAATCGAGAAAGGAGAGAAGTTCGCACTCAGCGGTAGAGTCGATGATCTCATCGATGCGAGGGAGGAGGAAGGGGTCCTTAGGGCAATGCTTATTGAGATTGGTGTAGTCAACGCACATACGCCATTCTTTATTCTTTTTTAGTACAAGAACCGGGTTGGCGAGCCAATTCGGGTGATACACCTCTTTGATAAAACCGATAGCTAGGAGCCGAGTGAGCTCTACCCTAATTGCCTCCTTTCTATCTGGCGCGAAGCGACAGAGCTTTTGGCAAACTGGCCTGGCGGTTGAGGAGACGTTCAGGAAGTGCTCGACGAACTTCCGTGGAACACCAGGCATGTCCGCTGGTTTCCAGGCGAACATGTCGACGTTGCTCCGTAGGAAGCTGACGAGCGTGTCTTCCTATTTGGGGTCGAGGTTGGTGCCGATGACGGAAGTCTTCTCTGGAGTGCCATCCACCAGGGCCACCTGCTTCGTGTCCTTCGACTTCTTGCTGGAGCGCTGGTCGGAGGTCTCCGGGATCTCGAGATCGTCAGGACAGAGCATGGCGGCGTCGGCGATGCAGTCTTGGGCGCCTTGGAGCTGTTGGCGTGTCTCGGCGGAGTTGATTGTCTCCTGCTCGCACTCGTACGCCACTTGGAGATTTGCCCAAACGCTGAGGACACTTTTCTTCGTTGCCATCTTGAGCACGAGTTAGGCGTAATGTGGAACAACCATGAGCTTGGAGAGCGCCAGGCGACCGAGGATGGCATGGTAGGCGGTGTCGAAGTCGGCGATGATGAAGGTGATGTATTCCTCGCGGAAGTGGTCGGAGGTGCCGAACTGCACTGGGAGGGTTATCTGTCCGACGAGCATGGAGGGTTTACCTGGTACGATGCCCCAGAAAGGGAAATTCGCCGGGAACAGATCTCGCTTGGAGTAGTCGAGCTCCCCGAACGCCAATGAGAAGATGATGTTGAGGGCGCTTCCGCCGTCGACGAGGACTTTGCGGTAGCGGCAGTTGGAGATCACCGGGTCGATGACGAGACGAAAATGCCCTGGGTACTTGTCATCCGACCACTGGTCCTCCCTGGAGAAGGTGATGGAGCACTCCGACCAGTCGAGGTGGCGGACGTTGGCGGGGTCATCGGCGATGGCGTCCACGGAGGCGATGTCGCGTCGTACTTGGTGCCGCTTCTGCTCGGTCTCGGTTTCAACGTTACCGCCAAAGATGGAGAGTGTCCTTGTTGGTGCTCGGAAAGCAGGCTCGTGGGCGTCAGCGTGCTTGTCCTTGTCGTTGTCGTATCGCGGTCGCATGTCGTCGCTCCCACGAACGTTACGAGCGATGGTGTTGCACTCACGCATGGAGTGTTTGGCCCCTTTATGGAGAGGACAGGGACCGTTGAGGAGCTTCTCGTAGTCGTTGTCATAGGTGCGCCTCAACAGAGTATTGGTGTTGGCGATGTAGCGACGGTCGCGGCGACGGTGGTCCGTTCTCTGACGGGAAGACTCTGGTCGATCATGCCGGCGATCTCTGTCGTCGCGGTGGCCGCGTTGCTTGGAGCAATGGTCGCGTCCTTCGTTGCGCCGTTCTGTGCGGCGATCGTCGTCACGACGACGCTCCTGGGATCGTGATCGGCGGTGCAGGCGTTCGTGATGGCGATGGGCGTCGTCAGCGTCGGTGTATGAGTTGGCGATCGTCATTAGTTCGGTGACCATGGCGACCTTCTTCCGGATGATCTTGTCGCGGAGCTCCTTATGGCACAGACCATTGGAGAACGTGGAGATGGCTTCCGCGTCGGCGATCTCCGGAATCGTGAGGCGCATGTTGGAGAATCTTCGAATGTAGCTTCGGAGGCCTTCGTTATGCTCCTGGTGGACGTTTTGGAGATCGTAACGCATTCCTGGTTGGACATAGGTAGCGCTGTACGTCTTGACGAAGACCTCCTTCAGTTGCTCCCAGGTGTCGATGGAGTTCTCAGCGAGCTTGTGGAGCCAACTGTTGGCTGAAGATGACAGCATGACGAGGAGGTACTTGGCCATCACGTCAGATCCTCCTCCTGCTGCTTGAATGGCGATTTCGTACGTGGTGAGCCACTGCTCCGGGTTGGCCTTGCCATCGTACTTGTCCACCGTGGTGACCTTGAAGCCCTGAGGCCATTGGACGGCTCGGAGCCAGGAGGTGAAAGGGCGTGGCCCTGTCGAGGCGTCGGGAGCCGGGGCTTGATCGCGGGCGCGATTACCTTGGGAGACTTCTTGGTCGCGACGTGGTGGCGATCGGCGTCGGCGCGAAGGATGTGGGCTTGGTGGCGTCTCGCTGTACGACGATCCGGATGGAGAGGGATAGCGCCCCTTTTCGTTGCACTGCACGGCAGCAGCCTTGACGTGGGTGACAACCTTCTTAAGTTCTGGAGTTACCGGAAGCTTGGAGAGTTCATTGTAGACGACGGCGAGGTTGGCGCTTGGGGTTGGAAAGATGGGTTGATCATCGACCCTGTCGAACTCGTAGATGAGGTCGCGGCCTCCAGCGTGGTCGCGTTCCCGACGTCGTTTGTTGTCAAAAGATTGAAGCTGGTCGGAGAGCTGTCGCAGCGCCTAACGCTGATATGTAGGAGCCACACCGCGGAGCCCGAAGGGCATGGACGTTGGAGGCAAAGTGCGGTGACGAGTCGGATGCCGATCCGATCTAGGGCGGTGGGTGGGTCGAGTGCTGGAAACTCCCAAAGTTATACCTAAAAATTGCTCAAGGCAAGATGCTCCCGGTCGCGGCGCTCCTGGTCGCGTCGTTCGTCGTCACGCCGGCGTTGCCGGTCGATGTTGCGTTGCTCCCGATTGGAGCGTTCGCCTTTCATTTCATTCGATGGTGGAGGGCTGTCTGCGGAGACGTTGAAGATGATGCCACCGTCTATGGCGGGAAGTCGCCCCGAGTCGGTGGAGATAACGGTCGTCGATCGCGTGGAGGTGGAGCCGTTTGTTGTGGTAGATCGGGACGCCGAACTCTCCGAGACAGTGTCATCAGATATCTCTCATAGAGTCACCATGCCGACGAGTGGAGATGGAGTCATTCCATCGCGCTTGCTGGTCGGAGCCATCTGGTCGGAGCCAAAAGATTGAAGCTGGTCGGAGAGCTGTCGCAGCGCCTGACGCTGATATGTAGGAGCCACACCGCGAAGCCCGAAGGGCATGGACGTTGGAGGCGAAGTGCGGTGACGAGTCGGATGCCGATCCGATCTGGGGCGGTGGGTGGGTCGAGCGCTGGAAACTCCCAAAGGCATACCTGAAAATTGCTCAAGGCAAGATTGCTACCTCGATGGAGTCAATGCATTCTGCAATTCCTTGGTTGGCTTGGTCGATAGCTTCCATCAGGTGGTCGCAAGGGACGATTCTCGGCGGGCGGCGTGCCACTTTGGTGATGCGGCGAGTGGACGGCAGAGCGTCCGGCGTAGGAAGCTGCGCAGATTCCATGATTTCCGGAGCAGAAGCGTGGCTGCCCACGGTCCAGATCATAGATCCGATCTGAAAAGTGGTGCCTTCCTCCGGAAGAACCATGGAGCGAGGGAAAGTGACCGCTTGGCAGATCATGGTGTCGTAGCACACACCCCCTACCTGGCGCGCCAACTGTCGATGAAATATAGTCGATAGTCTACCGAGGGGTATGCCCAAGGTAGTAGATTTAGCGGTGGAGGCGTGCGAGACGTCTGCAAAGCGTAAACACAGGGACGAGAGACGGCGATTTAGACAGGTTCGGGCCGGCAAGTCACCGTAATACCCTACGTCCTGTGTTCTGGTGGTTGGTTTGTATTGATGGATTGGAATATGGCGTGTGTTTGGAAGGGATCCCTGCTCACCTTATATAGCCGGGGAGCAGGGTTACAACTTGCCAAATCCTAACAGATTACAATTGGTTCCTTTTGGCAAGGAATCCGGGTCTATCTATTCAGATCTTCCTTGTCGAGCAAGTCATCGGGAGAGTCCTTGGCGGCCACAACGGCCTGGTCGCGGGCCGCAAGGCCTTCTGGTTGGGCCATATCTGCAGGAGAGCCCAAGTCGCGCCATGGGGGTATACGGGTGTAATATCCCCACAGTACTCTCTGACTCAAATGTCAGGTACCCGCAAGTGCAAAAATTACTCTATGCCCTACTCATATCTTCAAGGAAGCTACGACACTACTTTGAAACCCACGAGATCACAGTTGTTACGGACTTTCCACTGGGAGAAATCCTTCACAACCGCGATGCTACCGGAAGAATTTCCAAGTGGGCAGTCGAGTTGGGGGCACTCAATATTAAGTTCACTCCAAGAAAAGCAATCAAGTCACAAGCCTTGGCTGATTTCGTCGCCCAGTGGACAGAATTACAGCAGGTTCAAGATAGTGCTATTCCTGAACACTGGAAGATGTATTTTGATGGGTCCCTAAAACTCGGTGGAGCAGGTGTCGGAGTGTTACTTGTATCACCTGCCCGAGAGCAGCTCAAGTACATTCTGCAAATAATGTGGCCCACCACCAACAATGAAGCAGAATATGAAGCGCTAATACACGGGCTAAAGCTAACAGTCACATTGGGCATCAAGCGACTC
Organism: Coix lacryma-jobi var. lacryma-jobi; assembly: GCA_009763385.1. NCBI lineage: Eukaryota > Viridiplantae > Streptophyta > Magnoliopsida > Poales > Poaceae > Coix > Coix lacryma-jobi. The sequence continues at coordinate 124,732,727 of CM019826.1, read as the reverse complement.
CTAGTCAATGGCGATTCTTCCCTTGTGATTCACCAAGTTAACAAGGATTGGGATTGCACAAAGGAAACAATGAACGCCTATTGTGCTGAAGTCCGCAAGCTAGAAAAACACTTCTCAGGGTTAGAAGTCATTCATATTACCCGGGATCTTAATGTGGCAGCAGATATCCTAGCAAAATTGGGATCCAACAGAGCTCTGGTTCCCAGCAGTACCTTTGTACATGAGCTATCCAAGCCTTCAATCCAAGGCAAGGAAGAGGTTGATCCTACACCCTCCGCTCAGATTTTAACTCTAGCACCCGACTGGACACAAGTTTTCATCAACTACTTCAAGGAACATAAACTGCCCAGTGATAAAACTACTGCAGAGCAGGTCACCAGACGTAGCAAAAATTATGTTCTAGTCGGAGACAAGCTATATCGACGCGGTGCCTCATCAGGAGTCCTCCTCAAGTGCATTTCACCAGAAGAAGGCAAGGAAATTCTGAATGAGGTTCATTGCAGGTGTTGTGGCAATCATGCAGCATCAAGGACATTAGTCAGAAAGATCTTCAGATCGGGGTACTATTGGCCCTCAGTCTTGAAAGATGTAGAAGAATTAGTCCGTCGCTGTCAATCATGCCAGTTCTTCGCCAAACAGCAACATGTACCGGCACATGAGTTGATCTGTATTCCCCCGTCATGGCCTTTCTCATGTTGGGGACTTGACATGGTGGGTCCCCTTAAGCGCGGTCCAGGCGGATTCAAATACGTCTACGTCGCAATTGACAAATTCACCAAGTGGATTGAGTACATGCCGTTGGTCAAGATCAATGCATCATGCGGATACATGGGTGTATGCCGAGTCTCTGAGAGATGAGTGATTGTCAACTGGGATAATGCGCATGTTCTTTGGCTTGTGCTGTGCAGGTGTTGAGCACGGAGACAGTGATCAGAGGTAAGGTGAAGGTCAAGTAGAGACGTGCCGTGTCGATGGACCGAGAGTGGCGAAGGGCGGACGTGAGGCTTGGACTGAGGGACCGGTGGCCCGAGGATCAGCTATGGTGGCTGGCAGCCTGGTGAGAACACAAGGTTGATATGTGCCCTTGTGGTTCCCTTCCTGAGTGATGAGTGATCGGTCAACGGGCAACATGTCTCTTGGCTGTGTTGTTGGTTGTGTTGAGCCTCTGTGCCTCTATCTTGAGGGACTAGCAGTAGCTGCTTCTTATGCAGTCTTCTTTTGGTATAGAGCCTTCAGCTAGTGGCGTTGAGCCCCTTCTGCCTCTTCTTGAGGACTAGCTTGTTTCTGACTTGGTTGCGTCGAGCCGTTGTCCATGTCTTTGGGAACCAAGTCCTGTGCTCTGTCTTGATCGAGTTTTGCTCCTTGATGAGTTGTTGCTCCGATCTCTGCTTGGTTGTGTCAAACCGTTGCCCATGTCTTTGGGGACCAAGCTTCGCTCATCTCGATTTGTGCTTCTTCGGCCTTTTATTTGGCTTTTGGACATCTCGAGTGAGTTTTTTTCTCCTTCTACCCAATTCTGCTTTTCTTTTATTTTGGTTACAGTTACTATGAGTTGACGATGCACTCATCAAGGGGGATATTGAGAACACAAGGTTGATATGTGCCCTTGTGGTTCCCTTCCTAAGTGATGAGTGATCGGTACCGGGCAACATGTCTCTTGGCTGTGTTGATGTGCAGGTGCGGAGCTCGGGCAGTGGTCGAAGGTGAGTTGAAGGTCAAGTAGGGACGTGTCGTGCCGACGGACCGGGAGCGGTGAAGGGCGGACGTGGAGCTTGGACCGACAGACCGGGAGACCTGAGGACCAGCTGTGGTAGCTGGCACGTGGCGTTGACAAGCAAGAGTACATGGGGATGTGCGGTGCATCGGCCGAGTCGGGAGGAAGGTGATGGCGTCGTGACACTTGGCGGGAGGCCGAGAAGGATGGCGAATGCACTGTGCCCGGCGTGGAGGCTGGACATGCTCCGGCATCGGTGCTGGGACTCGGTGTGCAAACCACATCCCGTCTACGGCACGGGTTCGGTAGCAGAGCCTCTAAAAGCTACCCTCGACGGTTTCTGAGTTTGGGCCTCAAAACTCGGGGTGGCCGGTTTCCGAGTTTGGCCCTCAAAACTTGGCGTGGACGGTTTCCAGGTTTGGGCCTCAAAACCTGGGCTTGCGGGTTTCTAAGTTTGGGCCACAAAACTCAGCCTGAGGACAGGTTTCCCGGTTTCAGCCTCAAAACCGGGGGGAAGCCCAGGTTTCCCAGTATCGCCTCAAAACCGGGGGGGAGGCCCGCAAAAAGGACGGTCGACGCGTGGCGGCGTGGAGAGGCTGGCGCTGCGGCGTAGCTATCCGCGAGGTAGGCGCGGCGGTCGACGGGGCGGCACGTGGCGGCATCCTGAGGCTTGCGTCAAGGCGAAGCTAAGGATGAGGTGGGCGCGTGGCTATCGGATCGGCGATCAGCAGAGTTGGACCGGGATACCCCTAGGGTTGGCCGCTTCGCTCTTGTATCTAGGGGTAGTAAGGGGATTATTGTTTTAGGCTATAAATAAGAGAGGCACCCCTCCTCTCTCCCTATCCTTGCAGTCATTTTGAAGGACCGAGAAGCTAACCGAAAGCGACCAGAGGGGGGGGTGAATGGGAGCTTCAAAATTTCCTTACGGAAACTAGATGCCACTGTCCCAAAATCGACCCCAAGAGCGAACCCTAGAGCTTGCTAATGTCCACGACCCTATATGTAGGGTGGATGCTTCCTAGAAGCACAGCGAGACACTAGACAACTCTAGAAAGCCAACGCAAAAGACGGAAATCAATTCCGACAACGAACGAGCGAACCGCGGACGAAACCGTGCGAAATCAGTCGCATCGGAAGCTGGCCTGCGTCCGATGCCAGACCACCGGAAGCGTCCGATGCAGACTGGGCGGTTCTGGAACCTTACTGTTCCACCATCGGACGCTGTGAACAGTAATCACCCAGCGTCCGATGCAAAGGCTCCGGCGCGTCCGATGGACAACGGACGCGTCCGATGCCTAGCGTCCGATGGAAACTAAAACGCCGAAAACGTGACACGCGTCACCGGAGCGTCCGATGCTAGGGACCCTAGCGTCCGATGCTCCCGTGATAGCGTCCGATGCTCCCGAAAACAGCGCAGTTCTTTGATGATTCAACCCGATCTCCTCTAAATCAAAAGCTCTAGGCCTAGGATTCGATCTGAGGGGTCACAAGGATGTTAGTGAGCTATCTCTAAGAGATCATGGCTCGAACCTAACTCCAAATCGGTGAATCAAGAAATTTCGGGGCATGAAGGCAAGAACGCAATCCAAAACGAAAATCGATCGATCTCCTAGACCGTGAGGTTAGAGTTTAATTCCTTCGGTGGAAAGGAGAGCCTCACGATCTAGAACAACTTGGTTCAAACGGTTTTGCAAAAGATGAACCGAGCAAAGAGATCAGCGACGGGAAAATCGTGGAGAAAAAGGATTCCGGGAAGAACACAAAGAAAACGCGAATCACAGCCACGAACTCGAATTAAGGACGCAAATCAAGCCATCGATCTGTGCTCCAAAGTGAGGATACGGCCTCACTTCCTCAAATCAACAGTACACAGAGTGGAGTCTCTCTGCGGATCTCAACCAGCTAGAGCAGGGGATGGGAGAGTGGAAACCCTAGGTGCTAGGAAGCAAATGACTGCGCTAACTGAGATTGAGATAGGGAGGAGGGTGTCTCCCCTAGACTACTTATACTAACCTAGCCTAAGTCTATTTCCTACTCTACCCCTCTCTACTCTAATTACAGAGCGGACCATCCTAACCCTAAGGCTATTCTAGTCCACCCGCTGGTGGTAGGTAGATCCGACGGCCACGCCCGCACGGTCTTCCGCGTCGCCTCCACGCAACCTTCAGATCGCCGCCACGTGCCGCCACCACTCTGCACCCCCGGTTTTGCGGCCCAAACCGGGAAACCAGCCTTTTCCATCAGCCCCCGGTTTTGAGGCCCAAACCGGGAAACCAGCCTCCAGCCCGAGTTTTGTGGCCAAACTCGAAAACCGTCCGCGCCCAGGTTTTGAGGCTCAACCTGGAAACCGTCGCGCCCAGGTTTTGTGGCTCAACCTGGAAACCCAGCACCCAGGTTTTGAGGCCCAAACCTGGAAACCGTCCACCGTTGGTTTTTCCCGGGCTCTACCAACAAACCGGCGTCGTAGAGGGGATGCACCGCCTGTGCACCCCTTCCACCGACATGATCGCACTTCTCCGCCTGTCGCTGTCGCAGGCTGCCAGCCACCACAGCTGATCCTCCTCGGCCTCCAGTCCATCAGTCCAAGTCCACGTCCGCCCTTCACCGTCCGATACATCGGCATGGCACGTCCGCCGCACGGCACGCCCATCCTTCATCGCGCCCGGTCCGTCGGCACGGCACGTCGCAACTTGACCTTCACCCGCCATCGATCACTGTCTCCGTGCTCGACACCTGCACAACACAGCCAAAGAACATGCGCATCATCTCCATTGACAATCACTCATCACACAGAGACTCGGCATACACCCATGTATCCGCAATCTCCCCCTTGATGAGTGCATTGTCAACTCCACAACAAATCATGAATAAGAAGAAGGAGGTAGGAAGGAGTGGGAAGAGAAAACCCAACCAAATGACCCAGAAGCCTTAACAAAAGCCGAAGAAGGTCAAGTGGATGAAGCAAAAACTTGGTCCCCAAGGACATGGGCAACGGCTTGACGCAACCAAGCAAAGCAAAGCTAGCCTCTCAAGAGAGGTAGAACAGGCTCAACACCGCTAGCAGATAGCAATTGAAGATCGGAGGACAACAGAAGCAAAATGCTAGTCCCTCAAGATAGAGGCACAGAGGCTCAACACAACTAGCAAGAAAATCACTCCGAACCAATTGAAAATCAACCCAAACCAAATGGGAAAGCACACCAGACGATACCAATTGAAAGCCAAATGAAAAGCTAGGAACGTTTGCTAGTCCCTCAAGACAGAGGCAACGGCTCAACACAACTAGCAAACTCCCCCTCGACAAATGCAAGCAACTAGGACAAAGATTTTCAGGGCATATGATTTGCTAAATTTCTCCCCCTAGTTGAAAATGCACTTATCAAGGCCAAAAGGTATCGGAGAAGCAACTCTCTTCACATAAACTCCCCCTGAACACAAGATCTCCTTCCACAATGCATATGAAGTCAAAATGCAAGTTAGGAGCTTCAAGTATATAGTCAAAAGAGTGCAAAGATGCTCTAATCAGTATAGCTCCAACATCTCAATTAAGCACTCAAATAGCAAAGGCTCAAACTGATCACTTATACGAAATATGAAGCATATGAGCATGTGAGCAGTTTTAAGCCAAAAGGATAGTCACCATCAAATAGCACTAGACATGTATAGAAGGAATCCAAACAAGTGCTAAGCATATATACAAGGTGAACTACCCCTAGCAAAGTTCAATCATCATGCATAGGAATGAAGCATATACTTGTGATTTCAAATTCATATCGGAGTTGCAGCGGTAAAAGAATTCACAAGTTCATTTTTAGCATGTGATTGCGAGAGGTTGAAAGCTTGTCATCGCCTAACTTTTCAACCGTGCGAAGCCTATGCCGAAGCAATCAGAAGCTTAAAGCAACGGTTTCGGTCATACACTACATGGCTCAAGTTTAACTCAAAGTGCAATGAGAAACAGTCTCAATACCATGAGGTGTTGACAAGCAATCCCATCTGATCTTTTCAATTCAACAATACTTGGTTCAGATTTTAAGCAAGTTATGAACAACCAAGCAAGTGAATGACTCAGAACTAGAGACATAGCAACCTAGCATATATGAAAAGCAGGAATGGACTCAACACATCCTACACATGCTAGTTGCATATCTCAATGGTGAACATTTTCAGATTTATATACATTAGGCATAATTCACCATTCCAAAAATAGCTCGCTCATAACATGTAACAGTGATCAGAAAGAGCATAAGCTACAAGCATCATCATAAGTATCGGAGCAATACTAACAAGAGCATAATTACATTCTAGTGAATATAGACATTAAGCTCAGAATGTAAATGCGTATGCCCGACACAAACTGAACGAAAGAAGATACCAAAAGAGAGACTCAAGAAACTCAAAAGAAAAGAGCCTCAAAATAAAAGAGTCAGTCTGTACATCTCAAAATGCTTCCCCCATCTAAAAGGGGAAACACACACCAAGCTCACCCCTCAACCTATTAAAGGTTGATTCGTCTAAAGGCTTGGTGAAAATATCAGCCAATTGGTGATGAGTATCGACATGGCGAAGGTCGATATCACCCTTCTCCTGGTGGTCTCGCAAGAAATGAAAGCGCACATCAATGTGTTTGGTTTTCGAGTGAAGCACAGGTTTTTAGCAACGCTAATGGCACTCGTGCTGTCACAAAGCAAAGGAACTCGAGTAAAGCTCAAACCAAAATCACGCAAAGTGGCCATCATCCAGAGTAACTGGGAACAGCAGCTAGCCGCAGCAACAAATTCAGCCTCCGTGGTAGACTGAGCGACACTAGACTGCTTGCGAGAAGACCACGACACCAGAGAAGATCCAATAAACTGGCAAGTCCCAGAAGTGGACTTGCGCTCAATGCGACAACCAGCAAAATCAGCATCAGAAAAACCACAAAGCGAGAGGGTGGAGGAAGCAGAATACCAAATCCCGAGCTCGGGCGTGAAACGAAGGTACCTGAAGATGCGCTTCACCGCCTGACGGTGAGAAATGCGTGGCGAAGCCTGAAAGCGCGCGCACAAGCACACGGCGAACTGAATGTCCGGCCGTGTCGCCGTCAGGTAGAGCAGCGATCCAATCATGCTGCGGTACTCCTTCTGGTCCACTGCTTCTCCATCCGTGTCGGCATCCAGGGCAGTCGTCGTCGACATGGGCGTCGGAAGAGGCTTAGCCTCACCCATGTCGAACCGCTTCAGCAAGTCCCTTGTGTACTTGCCCTGGTGCACAAACGTCCCCTCTCGGGATTGCTTAATTTGCAACCCGAGAAAGAAAGTCAGCTCGCCCATCATGCTCATCTCGAACTCCCTGCTCATAGTATCTGCAAACTTGGCAACCAAAGCGTGAGAAGAACCACCGAAAATGATATCATCCACGTAAATTTGGACCAAGAGAGTATCTTTGCCTTGCTTGAGGAGAAAGAGCGTTTTATCTACACATCCCATTTTAAAACCCTTAGCTAGCAAAAAGGTTTTTAATCTCTCATACCAGGCTCTAGGGGCTTGTTTCAAACCATACAAAGCTTTGTGGAGTTTAAAGACTTGGTTTGGAAACTTGGGATTTTCAAAACCGGGGGGTTGCTGGACATAGACCTCCTCCTCAATATAGCCGTTTAAGAAGGCACTCTTGACATCCATTTGAAAAAGTTTGAAACCCATGGATGCAGCATAAGCCAAGAGTATCCAAATAGCCTCCAAACGAGCTACAGGAGCGAAGGTCTCCTCATAATCTATCCCCTCCTTCTGACTATACCCTTCGCTACAAGCCGGGCCTTGTTTCTCACAATGTGGCCCTCCTCTCCTTGCTTGTTTTAAATACCCATTTTGTCCCAATAGGTTTACAGTCAGGAGGTGGGGGCACTAGAACCCAAACCCGATTTCGCTCAATAAGTTCTCTAGCTCCTCATGCATGGCATTGACCCAATCCGGATCCGTCAATGCGTGTCCAACATCTCGGGGCTCAAAAGACGCAACAAAAGCAGAATGAGCAAAGTGCGAGATGTGCTGGACCTGGAGCGAGTAACTCGCTCGTCGATGTCGCCGATCATCTGTTCAGGGGGGTGCTGGCGCTGGATGTGTCGTGGCGCCTCCCGGGAAGAAGTAACCTCCCCCTCAACAGTAGCTGGTTCCACCCCGGGTACAAAAAGGGTACCGCGCGAGGTGGATCCCACGGCCCCCAGGAAGAAGAGTCTCGGGGCCACGGGTCGTCGTCGAAGCCGCTCCCGGCGGCGCGGCAGGCGGAGGGGGTGCTGGATCATCTATACCTTCAGCACCCTCTTTCCTCGTCATCGAAAAGAGGCTCTCCAACCTCGTGATCACCTGCACGCTCAAAACGAGAAGAAGGAGAAACAAGAGTCTCGTCGAAGGTGACATCTGATGTCTCCATGACTCGGTTAGTGTCAAGGTTAAGTACACGATAAGCTCGAGTGTGAGTGCCATAACCCAAAAACACACCGTCAGAAGAACGAGACTCAAACTTGTCTGGTTGCCTTTTTTCAATATAAAACAGTGGCAACCAAAGACTCTAAAATAACTCACCTGGCTGGCGACCAAAACGCAATCATAGAGGTCTTCTTCAAAAAACACTCTCAGAAAAATGCGATTCGAAATATAGCATGCAGTGTTTATAATCGCCTCAATAGCGCTAGGAGTCTCGTGAGATAATCATCGTCCTAGCCATCTCATCTAAGGGTCGGGTCGATATCTCTTCTCTCTACAAATACATTTTGGGGTGGTGTATAGGGAGAAGAAAACTGATGCTCCAAACCAAGGCTTACAAAACTCTCTCAAATCCGAATTTTTAAACTCCGGAACCATTATTCTCTAATCGCTCGCATCGAGTTCAAAGGAACTCGTTCTGAAGACGCAAAATCAGATCGCGAGCGAAGGAGAATGTCTCGGACTTCTCAACTAAAAAGAAGACCCACGAATACCTCGAAAAGTCGTCAACAATAACAAGCAACATACCACTTCCACCAACCGAGCTCACCCGAGCCGGACCAACAAGGTCCATATGCAAAAGCTCTCCGGGGTGCGAGGTCATAACCTTGGTCAAAGGATGGTGGGGAGCAGCAACCATTTTCCATGCCGGGCAAGCATGGCAAACTAGATCCTCTTCCAACGAAAGCTTGGGCAATCCTCGGATTAAGCCAAGTGAGCTAAGTCTTGCAAGCAAGTCAAAACTCAGGTGACCGAGCCTCCTATGCACTTCCAAAGATCAGAAGAAGAGGACTAGCCAAAGACAGCGAGAAGATCCAAACGACTTTGAGAAATTCGCGCGAAAGACATTCCCAAAGGGTGAAATCAGACATACAAGATCACCCTGAGGATCTAAGATCCGGCTAAGGTTCGGTTTGAACGAATCTCATAGCCTTCACGAAAAAGTTGCGAAACAGAAAGCAGTTAAAATGCAGGTTAGAAACAAGAGCAACCTCGCGCAACACAAAGTGCTCATTAACCCGCACTGCACCAACGGACAATACCTTGCCCTACCTTTGTCGCCGAAGGTTATGTACTCCTTTCCGGCGACCGGACTATGGCTGGAGAACCATTGGCATTTCCGGTCATGTGCCCGAGCAACCGGAATCCACAAGCCAAATGTCCTCCAACCGCTCCTCCTACATCAATAAAAAGACATAGGTGAACATACGGTCCAACACTGGGGTTAGTAAGATAAGAAGAAACCAGTGTTGGGCCGGCTGCTCAAAAGGGTCAGTGTAAAACCAACCTGTCTAGGGGATAGCGATCACCCACGCACAGGAAAACGTGGTCCGCTGGGGAGAAGCGCTCACCGCGAAACTCTACTGCGGTGGGACAAAGCGCTCAACAAAGCCTCCGCCACGGGGTCCGTTACCTGCAAAAGCAGGACCCCGTCGGCACGCTCTCTACGAGGTCTACGCCTAGGAGCTGCTGCTCAACTCTTAGCGTCTCTCTTTCGGAGCTCTCTCCTGCCTAGGCCTCACAAACTGAGGTGCTCACCTCTAGGCCTAGTCTCCCTCCTAGGGGCTCTCTCCTGCTGCCTAGGCTGGGTATGCTTCCCTCCAGACCTAGCAGCTCTCCCCTGAGGCTTCGGAGCATGTCCACCACGAGCTGGGTGAACATGTCCGGGTTCTGCATCTCCCTAGCACGGCGCGCCTCTCTCCTGCGCCTAAAGCAGACTCACTCAGGTGACCATCCCGCCCACAAAAGTCACACTGAAACCTCAGCCGCGCGCAAAGGGGGTTGTTGGTTTGCCAGGGATGTGGGTATGGTTCACCTTGCCCTTGCCCTTCTGTGGCAACTCCTCTCGGATGGGTGGCATTGTGTCAGCTTGTTCTTTAGGTGATTGGGCTTGGTTGCCATTGTGGATTCTTGGGTGGAGCCTTGGGGGTTCAACTACAAACTCCATCCTTGGTGACAGGCTTGGCAGGCTCTTTGGGTGGAAGCTTGGTTAGTTTGGGAGTGTGGTGAAGTTGTGCTTCTCACAGGGGTTCAGACCACTAGACTCTCCAATCTTACCAAAAGCTGAAAGATCAACACTCTGGCCAAGACCTACACCAGGAGCCCCAGCAGCTCGCTTGAATTGGGAGATCATCATCCCGAGCTGAGGCTCACCACAAGACACCCATGACAAGCCGGTCCGAAGGTATGTGTTTTCCTCCTCGGTACGCCCTTGTCATGCCTCACATTGGCCATCTCCTGCTCCAGGCCCTCACACAAAGCACACCTCTTGACACAAGTGCTATCCGAGCCGGCCTTCTCAAAAGACTCAAGCTTGGCATTCTTCTCTGCCAACTCGGATTGCAAGACAGGACAAAGTCTTGCACGCACCCAACAGCTGCGGTCTAGCTCGGAGCTCATCCACCTCATCTACCAGCGCAGCATACTTACTCCTCAGAGTGAGAAGATCCGTCATGTGCGCGGCGCAACTCTCGCACTCCAACTCCTCCGACACAACCACGGTGGACCGAGCGAACTCAAGCTCCTTCACCTCCTCACCGTGTCCTCCCACTTCTGCCTAAACTCCTTGCGCTCTCTAGCGGCACGCCTAAGCAACTTGTCTTGACTAAGGAGGCAGCAGTCAACTCTCAACTTCTCAACCTCGGAGAAAGCTCGTCGTAGGTGAGAGATACCTGGGAGGTGTCGTCGTCGTCGTCGTTCCGAGGGGTACGCTCCGGCTCGCCGTCGACCTCATCTCCGAGCGCCATGGTACACAGGCCTTCGTCGCCGGCGAAGAAGCACAAGCCGTTGAACGTGTCCTCCAGCTTCTTCTTCTCGACTCGTCATCACTCGATCGAGCGGATCGTCATCCGAGCCGTCGACGTCGCTGAGCGTGGCGAAGAACGCTCGCTGCTCAGCCTGCTGCTTCTCCAAGTACTTCTTCTTTGATGTACTCTTTGTTGAAGCCGCCCCGCTTCTTGTGCCTTGGGGGACGTGCTTCTCCTTGTACTTGGAGTCGCGCGCTGTGGCCGTGATCGCCCTTCCCAAGATCTTGTTCTTCTTCTTGGGGCAGTCGGCGATGAAGTGGTCGGGGTCGCCGCACTCGTAGCATCCGGTGCGTCCTCCTCCGCGACGACGGTTCATGCGGTTGTTGTGGAACCGAGAAACCGTTGGCAAGCAAGCCAACTCGTCGTCTCCCAAAGACTCCAGCTGGTCCTCTGTCACAGAAAAGAGAAGAAAGCGCAAAGCCAGCTGAGGGGTTAGAGGAAGAGCCGGAAACCAAAGCCATGGACGGGCGAGAAGGATTTTCAAAAGAAGCCCTCGCCATAGCATCAATCTCACTGGACTTGAGCTTACTGAAGAGCTCGTCGCAGGTGAGAGTCTCATAGTTCGGCGATTCGATGATTGCCTGAACCTTGGAGTCCCACATCGAACGGTCAAGAGTGTGCAAAAGCTTCAAAGCACGCTCATGATCGTCAAATGGCAACTGCTCTCTGTTAGCCCTCATCCTGTTGACAATCACCTGAAACGAGCGAATAAACTTTCTATGCTCTCGCCAGGTTGATGTCTAAAGTTTCTCCATACTCTCGCTCTCGCTTGAACGACTCGTAGAGTCGGGTTTTGACTTGAGAGGTGCCCTCATGAAAACGCATGAGAGTATCCCAGATCTCCGAGCCGTAGCGAGGTGAGAAACGCGATCAAACTCACCCATGCTCAAACAAGAGAAAAGAGCATTACGGGCTCGGCTATTGGCATCGTGCTCATCGACCTGCTGTTATTCACACGAGCAGCCAAGACCACGTAATCAGGGAGTTGCAAATATCCCAGATCGAAGCGCCCAAGCTCTGCAATAGGCCGACATATATCTTCCAATACGCATAGTTCGTCCCATCGAAAAACGGCGGTTTGCCCACGCCGCGATCCATGTCGCCTTCGGTGGATCTGGAACCGGCTAAGGTGGAAGATCCTTAACCCCGCTCCGATACCAATTGGAAGGACCGAGAAGCTAACCGAAAGCGACCAAGGGGGGGGGGGAATGGGAGCTTCAAATTTCCTTACGGAAACTAGATGCCACTGTCCCAAAATCGACCCAAGAGCGAACCTAGAGCTTGCTAATGTCCACGACCCTATATGTAGGGTGGATGCTTCCTAGAAGCACAGCGAGACACTAGACAACTCTAGAAAGCCAACGCAAAAAGACGGAAATCAATGCCGACCACGAACGCGCGAACGCGGACAGAAAACCGTTCGAAATCAGTCCCATCGGAAGCTGGGGCCTGCAACGACGAGCGAACCGCGGACGAAACCGTGCGATCAGTCGCATCGGAAGCTGGCCTGCGTCCGATGCCAGACCAACGGAAGCGTCCGATGCAGACTGGGCGTTTCTGGAACCTTACTGTTCCACCATCGGACGCTGTGAACAGTAATCACCCAGCGTCCGATGCAAAGGCTCCGGCGCGTCCGATGGACAACGGACGCGTCCGATGCCTAGCGTCCGATGGAAACTAAAACGGCCGAACGTGACACGCGTCACCGAAGCGTCCGATGCTAGGGACCCTAGCGTCCGATGCTCCCGTGATAGCGTCCGATGCTCCCGAAAACAGCGCAGTTCTTTGATGATTCAACCCGATCTCCTCTAAATCAAAGCTCTAGGCCTAGGATTCGATCTGAGGGGTCACAAGGATGTTAGTGAGCTATCTCTAAGAGATCATGGCTCGAACCTAACTCCAAATCGGTGAATCAAGAAATTTCGGGCATGAAGGCAAGAACGCAATCCAAACCGAAAATCGATCATCGATCTCCTAGACCGTGAGGTTAGAGTTTAAATTTCCTTCGGTGGAAAGGAGAGCCTCACGATCTAGAACAACTTGGTTCAAACGGTTTTGCAAAAGATGAACCGAGCAAAGAGATCAAGCGCGGGAAAATCGTGAGAAAAAGGATTCCGGGAAGAACACAAAGAAAACGCGAATCACAGCCACGAACTCGAATTAAGACGCAAATCAAGCCATCGATCTGTGCTCCAAAGTGAGGATACGGCCTCACTTCCTCAAATCAACAGTACACAGAGTGGAGTCTCTCTGCGGATCTCAACCAGCTAGAGCAGGGGATGGGAGAGTGGAAACCCTAGGTGCTAGGAAGCAATGACTAGACTGCGCTAACTGAGATTGAGATAGGAGGAGGGTGTCTCCCCTAGACTACTTATACTAACCTAGCCTAAGTCTATTTCCTACTCTACCCCCTCTCTACTCTAATTACAGAGCGGACCTCCTAACCCTAAGGCTATTCTAGTCCACCCGCTGGTGGTAGGTAGATCCGACGGCCACGCCCGCACGGTCTTCCGCGTCGCCTCCACGCAAACCTTCAGATCGCCGCCACGTGCCGCCGCCACCACTCTGCACCCCCGACCCCCGGTTTTGCGGCCCAAACCGGGAAACCAGCCTTTTCCATCAGCCCCCGGTTTTGAGGCCCAAACCGGGAAACCAGCCTCCAGCCCGAGTTTTGTGGCCAAACTCGGAAACCGTCCGCGCCCAGGTTTTGAGGCTCAACCGGAAACAACCGTCGCGCCCAGGTTTTTGTGGCTCAACCTGGAAACCCAGCACCCAGGTTTTGAGGCCCAAACCTGGAAACCGTCCACCGTTGGTTTTTCCCGGGCTCTACCAACAAACCGGCGTCGTAGAGGGGATGCACCGCCTGTGCACCCCTTCCACCGACATGATCGCACTTCTCCGCCTGTCGCTGTCGCAGGCTGCCAGCCACCACAGCTGATCCTCCGGCCTCCAGTCCATCAGTCCAAGTCCACGTCCGCCTTCATCACCGTCCGATACATCGGCATGGCACGTCCGCCGCACGGCACGCCCATCCTTCATCGCGCCCCGGTCCGTCGGCACGGCACGTCGCAACTTGACCTTCACCCGCCATCGATCACTGTCTCCGTGCTCGACACCTGCACACACAAGCCAAAGAACATGCGCATCATCTCCATTGACAATCACTCATCACACAGAGACTCGGCATACACCCATGTATCCGCACATTTATTCCTGAGCACTCTCTCTCTAGCCCTCTGCTTAGGTTCTAATCATACCTCGCTGCAAGCGATCCGCAGAGACGGAAATCTTACCTCTGTGTATTTAGATCTTTTGAGGAAACGAGACCGTATTCTCGTTGTCTCCTCGTGTGGACGAATTTCGGCTGAAATTGAATCGTGTTCTGTGTTCTTCACGTTTTGGGTTTTTCATCTCCCGGAGATTTGCCTCGTTCTTCCCCTCTCCGCGAGATGATTTTTGATTCCACTTGAACCATTTTGTTCTTGTCGTGAGCCCCTTCTTTCTCTACCGAAGAATTTCTCTCCTACCTCACAATCCATAGATCGGGTTGATTTCGCGTTCGTTCTTCTTCTCCCCCTTTTCTTTTTCGTGATCCACAAATCTCTCTTATTAACTTGGTTTGGTGCGATGATTTCTTAGGATTAGCACCCAATACATAGAGGATCACCTGGGAAGGTTGATCGAAGTCCCTCTCGATTTGGTGGAGATCGATTTGGATTTGTGTTTGAACACGAGCAAGTTTGTGCTTTCTGGGTGGTGGCGGACAGTCCGCGCCTCTAACGGTGGACAGTCCGCGGATCGGGATTCTTCAGGGTCAGTCAGGCGCAGACCCCTGATTGTTCACTGTCAAGTGAACGGCGGACAGTCCGCGGTACAAACCCGCGGACAGTCCGGGACCTGTCCAGTAGACTTGCAGTACTGTTTGGTTTCTGCGTTTTTGCCGGCGGACAGTCTGGCTCCCAGTCACGGACAGTCCGGGACTCAACGGCGGACAGTCCGGGACTCTGACCCCGGACAGTCCGCAAATCTGCTGATTGTGCAGTTTTGCTCCGCGACTTTGGCAGTTGGTTTTTGAGTTTCTCCGGAGGTTCCGCTGTACCACTAGGACATCTCCTAGGGTATCCACCTACTCGTAGGTCGTGAACTCTCCGGTCATTTCGAGTCTTCGCTTTTGGGTGACTTTCTGGGACAAGGGCCATACTATTCACGAGTTGAATTTGAGGCTCCCATTCACCCCCTCCCTCTGGTCGCTAATCCGGTCCTTCAATTGGTATCGGAGCCGATTAAGGATCTTCTCTACCTTAATCGGTTTCGGATCCTAAGGGCGACATGGATCGAGGGAATGGCAAGGCTCCTTGGTTCGATGGAACGAACTATCCCTATTGGAAGATTCGGATGCGTGCTTATCTCAACAGCATCGGATCTTCTGTCTAGGAGATATGTGAGAACGCTGAGTACGTAGTCCTTGCGGCTCGTGTGGGTCAGATCCAGATTGACCAGCACGAGGCACATTCCAAGGCTCATAACGCTCTTTTGGCCAGCATCTCCCTTCCTGAGTTCGAGTGTGTCTCTGAGCTTGAGACGACACGAGAGATCTGGGTGAAGCTTCAGAGCTGTCACGAGGGGACCGCTCAGGTCAAGACCAGACTCTTCGAGACGTACAAGCGCGAGTACGAGAACTTTGTTCAGTTCGAGGGAGAGACGATTGACGCCATGTTCGCTCGTTTCCAAACGATTGTGAACAAGATGCGTGCCAATCGGGCTAACCTACCCTATGATGATCATGAGAGGGCTCTCAAGTTGCTATACGCCCTAGATCGGAGGGTATGGGAGGTGAAGGTGTCGACCATCATAGAGTCTCCATCCTATGACACCCTCACCGTGGATGAGCTGTTCAGCAAGCTCAAGTCCACCGAGATCGATCACCTGACTCAGGCCAAGCTGAAGAACAAATCTTCACATACCATGGCTTTGGTCTCAGGCACAGGTGGATCGACTTTCTCTGCTGATGCTTCACCTCCTCTGTTTTCTCTGTCATCTTTGCTTGCAGTCACGGAGGAGCAGATGGAGGCATTTGGAGACAACGAGCTCGCCCTCATCATCACCCGGTTCTCGCGGTTTCAGAACAACCGCCTGAATTGTCGGTGTTGTGGTGCACGCGAGGGCTGCTACAAGTGTGGTGATCTAGACCACTTCATGGCGAACTGCCCCAAGAACGACAAGAACTTCCCCGGCAGAACCACCGCAACTCCAGGCGCAAGGGCAAGCCAGAGAACAAGGCCGGGAAGAAGAAGAAGGGCATCTATCGCCGAGAAGACATGGAGAAGGCTTTCGACGCCGGTCGGCGTGCTTTCCTCTCGCCACCATCAGCGACGGCGAGAAGACCTCCGACGGTGACTCAGCGATGATGTCCGAGCACAAGACAGAAGAACGCTTCAACGGACTCTGCATCCTCGGCCACTCCTCCAAGGGCTTGTGCACCATGGCCCTGGATGAAGAGGACTCCAAGTGCCAGACAAAGGACGCCGATGATGCCAACAGCGACGACGACAATGCCTCTCAGGTATCAAACTCTTCAGTTGTCGATCGTTTCACTGATGAGCGAGATAGGTTTGCGGATCTAGTCGGCGTTCTGGAGAAGAGGCTTACGCAAGTTTTCCAAGAGCGCGGTGAGTTTAAGGCCAAGATGAAAGAAGCGCTTAAGGAGCTTGAGTTCGCTAGATCTGAGGTGAAGGTGGTCGATGAGGAGGAGTGTGAGGAGTGCACGATGCATATGACAAACTTTGCCACCCTGCAAACCAAGTATGCCTCTTTGATTGAGGTGTATGATGAGCTGAAGAGTAGGCTAGACTTGGTGGGTGATTGCAAAGAGTGTCCCTCCCTGAAGAAGGAGCTGGAGGAAGTGAACGCGAGACCTTCTTTGCTGGGTGCGTGCAAGCTTTGTCCTAGCTTGCGAACTGAGTTGGCACAAGTTAGTGCCAAGTTTGCTGAAGCCGTGAAGGCCAGCTCAGTTAGCACCTTGTCCGCTCCATGTGAGCGATGCGTGGGGATGGAGCTTGTGATTGCCAACAGTCGGCATGCCAGGATGCAAACCGAGGAGGAAAACCCATACCTTCGGTCCATCCTGAGTTGGGTGTCATGCAGTGAGCGCAGTTGGGCATGATGATCAGTCAGTTCAAGAGGGGACTGATTGCTCGGGAGTAGGCTTTGCTTCAGGTGGGAAGGGCGCTAGTACCTTTGGCAAGATCGGTGAGTTTAGCGGTGTGAACCCGAGTGAGAAGCCATCCGCTGTCCCTAAGCTCACCAAGATCACCCCACCTGAGCCTCCCAAGCCTATCACCAAGGATGGCATCCTTGATGAACCTCCCAAGGCTCCACCTCGCAAGCAAGTGTGGGTTCCCAAACCTAACCATCTTAGGAACACACTTGACACCCTTCCTAATGTCTCTAGTGATCCCTTTTCGAAGGGCAAGCAGCCAGCCAGAGTGAACAACCCTTGCAACAATAGGAACCAACAACCCAAGAGAGTGGTGAGGTTCGAGTGCGAGTACTGTCACCGTGAGGGTCACCTAGCTGAGTTTTGCTTTCGGAGGAAGAGAGACGCTAGGAAGGAGTTGGAGCTGAACAACCAGGCCAGGCACCACCCTCTCCATGGTGTGCAAGGTCGGGGAGTTCAGAGGCAGGGCGCTAGACCTGGAGGTGCACCCCCTCAGGTAGCTAGGCCCCAGGCAGCTAGACCACGGGGTGGTGGTCGTCGTGCTCGTCGCGGTTCCGGTCATCCTCAATACGACTGTGAGCCGAGTGTAAGAGGCTTTGCTGCTCAGTCCCATAGCGGACCACCTTTTCAGTATGGTGGTGATCGCTTTGCTCAATGGGACAAGTAGGTCAGTTTGGAGGTTTTCCGTTCCATAGCGGACCACCCTTTTAGGTGGTGGTGATCGCTTCCACCCATGGGACGAGGACAGCTTGGTGTTGCTACTAACACTTTTTCTGGGCCTATGACACAACACTGGTATCCTTCTCAGTATACTAACCCCAGTGTTGTGCGATATGCTCACTTCCTGCCTTTCTATTGATGCAGGAACTTCGGTTGGAGAACATGTGGCTCATGGATTCCGGGTGTTCGCGCCACATGACCGGAAAAGAAGGAATGGTTCTCCAGCCTTAGCCCTGTGATGCACAAGAAGTACATCACTTTCGGGGATAATAGTAGAGGTAAGGTTGTTTCTCATGGAGCTATTCGGCTCAATGAGAACTTTTTTCTTAAGGATGTTGCTTTGGTTTCAAACTTGCATTACAATTTGCTTTCTGTTTTGCAACTTCTTGAGGATGATTGTGAAGTGCGCTTTAAGAAGGGTCTGAGTCGTGTTTTAGACCCTCGGGGAGATCTTGTTTGTTGGATCGTTCCTTTTCGCCGTGTTTTCAGAGCCGATTTTTCTCGTTCTTTCGGCTCTGCTAGATGTTTGATGGCTGGTCCTTCTTCTGATTTGTGGAAATGGCATAGGAGGCTCGGTCACTTGAGTTTTGACTTGCTTGCAAGACTTAGCTCACTTGGCCCTAATCCAAGGATTGCCCAAGCTTAAGATTCAGAAGGACCTTGTTTGCCATCCCTGTCGTCACGGGAAGATGGTTGCTGCTTCTCACCCACCTGTTAATCAGGTGATGACAAAGCGACCCGGCGAGCTGTTACACATGGACACAGTTAGTCCAGCTCGGGTTTGCTCAGCGGGTGGGAAGTGGTACGTTCTAGTGATCGTTGACGATTTTTCGAGGTACTCTTGGGTATTCTTTATGGACGGTAAGGATGAAGTTTTTCTTTTTGCTCATGATCTAATTTTGAAGTTGAAAACTGAGTTTCCCCCTGATACCATTAGAGCTATTCATAGCGATAATGGTACTGAGTTTGATAACTCTCAGTTTGCTTCCTTCTGTTCTTCTAATGGAATCGAGCATCAGTTCTCTTCTCCTTATGTCCCCCGGCAGAACGGTGTTGTTGAGCGCAAGAACCGGACCCTTGTTGAGATGGCCAGGACGATGCTCGATGAGCATAGGACTCCTAGGCGTTTTTGGGCCGAGGCAATCAACACTGCCTGCCATGTTTCAAATTGCATCTTTCTTCGGGCTTTCATGAAGAAAACTTCTTATGAGTTGCGTTTTGGCCGGGTACCCAAGGTGTCTCATTTTCGGGTGTTTGGGTGTAAGTGCTTTATCCTGAAGCAAGGCAATTTGGACAAATTTGAATCTCGTTCTGCTGATGGAGTGTTTCTTGGTTATGCTTCGCATTCGCGTGCTTATCGAGTTCTTAACCTTCAAACTAACCAGATAGTGGAGACCTGCGAAGTCAGATTAGACGAGACTATGCCTTGTGTTTCTTCTGCTTTTGATGTTGCAGGAGAACAGGAGCTGGGAGAGACCATCTTTGCGGAGGAGGAGCAGGAGAATGCCGATTGGAGTGATCCCGAGCCAACTCCGCTGGCTGCCCCCGTCGACCCTGCGACCACTACTTCAGCTCGAGGACCCGATCCCACTACATCTTCTTCTTGGGGTCCTCTAGAGCCACCTCTTCAGTGAGCACCAGCTGCACCTAAGGGAGCGACAGCATCTGGCGAGGGTGAGGCGACTTCGGCGAGGCAGGCGCCCCGGAGTGTTCAGCAAGTTCACCCTCCGCATCAGATGATCGGCGACATCGACCAGCGAGTCACGCGGTCGCGAGCGTATGAAATCTCGCACTTTGCTCATTCTGCATTCGTTGCTTCTTTTGAGCCCAAAGATGTTGGACACGCACTTTCTGATTCTAACTGGGTCCATGCCATGCATGAGGAGCTAGAAACTTTGAGCGAAACCAAGTCTGGACCTTAGTTTCACCTCCACCACAATGCCACCCTATAGGTACCAAATGGGTTTCAAAAACAAATAGGGTGAGGATGGGATGGTAGTGAGGAACAAGGCTAGGCTAGTTGCCCAGGGTTTTTGACAGAAAGAGGGGATAGACTATGAGGAAACCTTTGCCCCTGTAGCCGTTTAGAAGCCATTAGAATCCTTCTAGCCTTTGCTGCTTCGAAGGGTTTTAAGCTTTTCCAGATGGATGTCAAGAGTGCCTTCTTGAATGGGTATATAGAGGAAGAGGTTTATGTCAGGCAACCCCCGGGTTTCGAGCATCCCAAGTTCCAAACCACGTTTATAAACTTTCAAAAGCTTTGTATGGTTTGAAACAAGCCCCGAGAGTGTGGTATGATCGTTTGAAAACCTTTCTACTCTCCAGGGTTTTAAATGGGACGGGTCGATAGAACTATGTTTCTCCTCAAGCAAGGCAATGACACCTGTTAGTTCAGATTTACGTGGATGATATCATCTTTGGTGGCTCTTCTCACGCTCTTGTTGCGAAGTTTGCAGATCCTATGAGCAGGGAGTTTGAGATGAGTATGATGGGTGAGTTGACCTTCTTCCTCGAGTGCAAATCAAGCAAACCCGAGATGGGACGTTCGTTCGCATCAAGGCAAGTACACGAAGGACATCCTGAAGAAGTTCGACATGGGCGAGGCCAAGCCTCTTACGACACCCATGGCGACGACTGCTGCGATGGACGCGGACCAGGACGGAGAGGCTGTTGACCAGAAGGAGTACAGGAGCATGATCGGCTCGCTCCTGTACCTGACAGCAACGAGGCCAGACATACAGTTTTCTGTGTGTCTGTGCGCTCGTTTTCAGGCGTCCCCTCGGCCTTCCCACAAGCAAGCAGTCAAACACATCATGAGGTATCTCCGATACACTCCTGAGTTCAGACTTTGGTACTCTTCTTCTTCGACTCTTTCGCTTGTGGGTTACTTCGATGCGGATTTTGCCGGTTGTCGGCTTGAGCGCAAGTCTACTTCTGGGACTTGTCAATTGCTTGGCTCTTCACTGGTTTCGTGGTCTTTTCGCAAACAGTCGAACGTAGCCCAGTCTACTACAGAAGCCGAGTATGTTGCCGCTGCTTCTTCTGCTTCGCAGATTCTATGGATGTTGCTACATTGCGTGATTTTGGTCTAGATTTCAGTCGGGTCCCTTTGCTTTGCGATAGCACTTCTTCGCCATTAGTGTAGCAAAGAACCCTGTTCTTTCACTCCAAGACCAACACAATCGATGTTCGCTTTCACTTTCTTTGTGATCACTATGAGAAAGGTGACATTGATCTTAGGCATGTAGACACCCATAACCAGTTGCGGATATTTTCACCAAGCCTTTGCATCTCTCAACTTTTGCTAGTTGAGAGGTGAGCTTGGTGTGTGTTTCCCCTTTTAGATGGAGGAAGCATTTTGATGTACCATAGACTGACTTTTGATTTTTTTTTTTGTTTTTGGGTCTTGAGTCTTTTAGTTTTGTTTTTGGCTCTGATTCTGAATTCATCATATATGCATCTTGCATTTTCGAGCTTCATGTCTATATTCCTTGGAATGAATTTATGCTCCGATTAGCGTATGATTCGATGATATATGATGTTGCTTGTAGCTTAGGCTCTCCCTAATCACTGATACATATTGTGAGCTAAGCTGTATTTTTCAGAATGATGAACATGTTTAAAGAACTTAAAATTTTATACATGTTCACCATTGAGATTGGCAACTAGCATGTGTAGGATGTGTTGAGGTCACTTGAGCTATTTCATATATGCTAGGTTGCTATGTCTCTAGCTCTGAGTCTCTCACTTGCTTGAACTGTTCATATCTTGCTTAAAATGAACCAAGTATTAGTGAATTGAAAAAGATCAAGATGGGATTGCTTTGTCAGCACATCACGGTATCGAGACTGTCTCTCATAGCACCTTGAGTTAAACTTGAGCCGTGTAGTGCAAGACCGAAACCGATGCTTTAAGCTTCTAATTGCATATGCATAGGCTTAGCACGGTTGAAAAGTTAGGCAATGACAAGCTTTCAACCTCTCGCCATCACATGCTGAATTTGAACTTGTGTTAATCAACCGCTGCAATTTCTCTGATAAAATCTGAAAACATAAGTCCATGTTTCACTCTATAGCATGATGATTGAACTTTGCTAGGGGTAGTTCACCTTGTATACATGTTTAGCACTTGTTTGACTTCCGGTCTATACATGTTCAGTGCTATTTTGATGGTGACACCCCTTTCTGAATGGCTAAAACTGCTCACTTGACTTATGCATTCATATCTTGTTTTCGGTGATTAGTTTGAGCCTTTGCTGGTACCTTTGCGTATTGCTATGTAGTCGGATCAGCACTTCTTAGAGCATTTATTCACTCTTTCGAGTATATACCTGAAGCTGCTAACATGCATCTTTGTCTCATATGCATGTGTTTGACTCCGATAGGCATGACCTAGCTCCGTTTTGCTCTTTTGAGCTCTTTTCCCCTCTCTTTTGATTGCAATTTGCCCCCAAGGGGGAGAATGTTCCGGTGGTGTTGTTCCGGTGGTGTCAATTTGCAATTCTTGCTTCCCTTGTTGAGGGGGAGTTCTTTGAGTAAGGGGCTGTCTTTTTGTCTATGTTGCTCTGAGTCTGCTTTTATTTGATATCGATCTTTTCAGCTAGTTGTGTCGAGCCTCTGTGCCTCTGTCTTGAGGACTAGTTGTTTTTCATCATTTTTTTGATGGTTCTTGATTGGTATCGGGCTCACTGCTGGTTGTGTTGAGCCTCTGTGCCTCTATCTTGAGGGACTAGCAGTAGCTGCTTCTTATGCAGTCTTCTTTTGGTATAGCCTTCAGCTAGTGGCTTGGAGCCCCTTCTGCCTCTTCTTGAGGACTAGCTTGTTCCTGACTTGGTTGCGTCGAGCCGTTGCCCATGTCTTTGGGAACCAAGTCCTGTGCTCTGTCTTGATCGAGTTTTGCTCCTTGATGAGTTGTTGCTCCGATCTCTTGCTTGGTTGTGTCAAACCGTTGCCCATGTCTTTGGGGACCAAGCTTCGCTCATCTCGATTTGTGCTTCTCGGCCTTTTATCTGGCTTTTGGACATCTCGAGTGAGTTTTTTTTTCTCCTTCTACCCAATTCTGCTTTTCTTTTATTTGGTTACAGTTCTATGAGTTGACGATGCACTCATCAAGGGGGAGATTGAGAACCAAGGTTGATATGTGCCCTTGTGGTTCCCTTCCTGAGTGATGAGTGATCGGTACCAGGCAACATGTCTCTTGGCTGTGTTGATGTGCAGGTGCGGAGCTCGGGCAGTGGTCGAAGGTGAGGTGAAGGTCAAGTAGGGACGTGTCGTGGCCGACGGACCGGGAGCGTGAAGGGCGGACGTGGGCTTGGACCGACAGACCGGGAGACCTGAGGACCAGATGTGGTAGCTGGCACGTGGCGTTGACAAGCAAGAGTACATGGGGATGTGCGGTGCATCGGCCGAGTCGGGAGGAAGGTGATGGCGTCGTGACACTTGGCGGGAGGGCCGAGAAGGATGGCGAATGCACTGGCCCTGTGCCCGGCGTGGAGGCTGGACATGCTCCGGCATCGGTGTTGGGACTCGGGGTGTGCGAACCACATCCCGTCTACGGCACGGGTTCGTTAGCAGAGCTCTAAAAAGCTACCCTCGACGGTTTCTGAGTTTGGGCCTCAAAACTCGGGGTGGCCGTTTCTGAGTTTGGCCCTCAAAACTCGTCGTGGAACGGTTTCCAGGTTTGGGCCTCAAAACTGGGCTTGCATTTTCTAGTTTGGGCCACAAAACTCAGCCTGAGGACAGGTTTCCCGTTTCAGCCTCAAAACCGGGGGGAAGCCCAGGTTTCCCGGTATCGGACTCAAAACCGAGGGGAGTCTGCAAAAAGGACGGTCGACGCGTGGCGGTGTGGAGAGGCTGGCGCGGCGGCGCAGCTATCCGCGAGGTAGGCGCGGCGTCGACGGGGCGGCCCGTGGCGCATCCTGAGGCTTGCATCAAGGCGAAGCTAAGGATGAGGTGGGCGCGTGGCCATCGGATCGGCGATAAGCAGAGTTGGACCGTGATACCCCTAGGGTTGGCCGCTTTGCTCTTGTATCTATCTAGGGGTAGTAGGGGATTATTGTTTTAGGCTATAAATAAGAGAGGCACCCCTCCTCTCTCCCTATTCTTGCAGTCATTTGTTCCTGAGCACTCTCTCTCTAGCCCTCTGCTTAGGTTCTAATCATACCTCGCTGCAAGCGATCCGCAGAGACGGAAATCTTACCTCTGTGTATTTGGATCTTTTGAGGAAACGAGACCGTATTCTCGTTGTCTCCTCGTGTGGAGGAATTTCGGCTGAAATTGAATCGTGTTTCTGTTTCTTCATTTTTTGGTTTTCATCTCCCGGAGATTTGCCTCGTTCTCCCTCTCCTCCGCAGATGATTTTTGATTCCACTTGAACATTTTGTTCTTGGTCGTGAGCCCCTTCTTTCTACTGAAGTTATTTCTCTCCTAACCTCACAAATCCACAGATCGGCGTTGATTTCGCTTCGTTCTTCTTCATTCTCCCCCTTTTCTCTCGTGATCCACAATCTCTCTTAATTAACTTGGTTTGGTGCGATGATTTCTTAGGATTAGCACCCCAATACATAGAGGATCACCTGGGAGGAGTTTGATCGAAGTCCCTCTCGATTTGGTTGAGATCGATTTGGATTTGTGTTTGAACCCGAGCAAGTTTGTGCTTTCTGGGTGGTGGCGGACAGTCCGCGCCTCTAACGGCGGACAGTCCGCGGATCGGGATTCTTCAGGGTCAGTCAGGCGCAGACCCCTGATTGTTCACTGTCAAGTGAACGGCGGACAGTCCGCGGTACAAACCCGCGGACAGTCCGGGACTATCCAGCAGACTTGCAGTACTGTTTGGTTTCTGCTTTTTTGCCGGCGACAGTCCGGCTCCCAGTCGGGACCAGTCCGGGACTCAACGACGGCCAGTCCGGGACTCTAACCCCGGACAGTCGGCGAATCTGCTGATTGTGCAGATTTGCTCCGTGACTTTGGCAGTTGGTTTTGGAGTTTCTCTGGAGGTTCAGCTGTACCACTAGGACATCTCCTAGGGTATCCACCTACTCGTAGGTCGTGAACTCTCCGGTCATTTTGAGTCTTCGCTTTTGGGTGACTTTCTGGGACAAGGGCCATACTATTCACGAGTTGAATTTGAGGCTCCCATTCACCCTCCCCTTTGGTCGCTAATCCGGTCCTTCACCTGGGACAGCGTTGAGCGGAGACTTGCGGGCACAGTGTTGCTTGGGTCGAGGACCTGGGGACACATGTCGGTGGACGGGGTGCACGGGCGGTGCATCCCCTCTACAGCTTCGGTTTGGTGGTAGAGCCAGAGAAAAACCATCGGGTGGACGGTTTCCAGGTTTGAGCCTCAAAACCTGGGCGTGGATGGTTTCCGAGTTTGGCCACAAAACTCGGGCTGAGGACAGTTTCTAGGTTTGGGCCTCAAAACCTGGGCGCTGCGGGGGTTTTCTGAGTTTGGGCCACAAAACTCAGGCGATGGACGGCTGGTTTCCCGGTTTGGGCCTCAAAACCGGGGGTGGACGAAGGCCTGGTTTTCCCCGGTTTTGGCCACAAAACCAGGGGCGAGGTCCGTGAAAAGGACGAGCGGAGCCGTGACGGCACGTGGCGACAATCGTGAGGTTGCGTCGAGGCAACGCTACCAGTTGTTGCGGCGTGGCCGTCAGATCCACTACCTTCGAGTTGGTCCAGAATAACCCTAGGGTTACGCTGGTTCGCTCTGTAATTAGAGAGGGGTAGAGTAGGAAATAGAATTAGAATAAGTAGAGGGAGAACACCCTCCTCCCATTCCATCTCAGTCATTTGCCTCTTGCTTCTAGGGTTTCGCTGCTCTCCCCATCCCCTGCTGTAGCTAGCTGAGATCCGCAGAGAACCATACCTCTGTGTACTGGAGATTTTGAAGGACCGAAACTGCCAAACCAAGGCGACCAGAGGGGGGGGGGTGAATGGGAGCCTCAGAATTTGTTCACAGAAACCACGGCCTCAGTCCCAATAAAATCAACCCCAAAAACTTTGTTCTTTGAAGTGATCCCCACGACCCTTAAGAAGGAGGGTGGATGATCCCTGAGATCACAGCGAGGCAACACTGAACAGAGAACGCAAAGGAAAACCGCCGAAAGACTGAGTCACGAGGCTTCGGTGCAAAACTCCGATTCGCCCGAGGCTCCAGAGAGGCCTCAGGGAAAAAAACCGATTCACCCGAGGCTCGAGAGAGGCCACGGGAAAAACTCCGCCTCGCCCGAGGCTCGAGGGAGGCCTCGGGAAAAACACCGATTCGCCCGAGGCTTGAGAGAGGCCTCGGGAAAAACTCCGCCTCGCCCGAGGCTCGAAGAAGGCCTCGGGAAAAACTCCGGTTCGTCCGAGGGGAGGCCTCGGCTCGCTCGAGGGCACCGTTCGAAGGTGAGCCTCGGCACGCTCCGATTCGCCCGAGCCTACTGCGAACTGTTCCCCGCAGAAGCTCAGTCCTGGGTGCGTTCTCCCGAAAAGCAAATCTCTCTAAAATCGATCAAATCACAATCCCAAATTTCCAAACTTGAAGAAGAAGATCACAGTAGTTAGAAAACTATCCTCAAGAAATCATCCTCTCAAGACAACCAAAACGGGGAAAACAAAAAGGGAAAGTGGATGAACGAAAAGGTGTCACAAAAACGAAATCGTCCCGATCTACTCGATCATGAGGAGTTAGATGAATTCCTTTGGTCAAAATGACCTCCTCAATGGTTCGAACAAACTGATTCAAACGGATTTCGCAAAGACACACAGAGAGGGAGATCGATCGATGGAAAAACTGAAGGGAACGAAGAACGCAACGAACACAGACCGAAGCAACCAAAGCGTGAACCACGATTCGAACACCGTCGGACACGGTCAAAAACACGAACCGGAAACGAGCGGTACTTGCAACAGTGAGTGATTCGGCCTCACTTTCTCAACAGTACACAGAGAACAAGTTTCCCTGTGGATCTCAGCTAGCTACAGAAGAGGTGTGGAGCACAGAAAAAAACTAGAAGGCAAAGGCCAATGGCTGAAAACTGAGATAGGTGGGAGGAGGGAGTCTCCCGACTACTTATCCTATTCTAGTCTAAGTCCATTTCCTACTCTACCCCTCTCTAAACTAATTACTGAGCGAACCAGCTAAACCCTAAGGTTATTCTGGACCAACTCGAGTGGTAGGTGTATCCGACGGCCATGCCCGCACAACTCATCCGCGTTGCCTCCACGCAACCTTCCGATTGCCGCCACGTGCCGTCCTCGCTCTGCACCCCCGGTTTTGTGGCCCAAACCGGGAACCAGCCTTTTCCAGCTATCCCCCGGTTTTGAGGCCCAAACCGGGAAACCAGCCTCCAAGTCCAACGCCTGAGTTTTGTGGCCCAAACTCAGAACCCGCAGCGCCCAGGTTTTGAAGCCCAAACCTGGAAACCGTCCACCCGATGGTTTTTCCCTGGCTCTACCACCAAACCGAAGCTGTAGAGGGGATGCACCGCCCGTGCACCCCGTCCACCGACACGTGTCCCCAGGTCCTCGACCCGAGCAACACCGTGCCCCACAAGTCTCTGCTCGTCGCTGTCCAGGCTGCCAGCCACCACAACTGATCCTCAGGCACTCCGGTCCCTCAGTCCAAGCCTCACGTCCGCCCTTCACCGCTCGGTACCTCGGCATGGCACGTCCGCCGCACGGCACGCCCATCCTTCACCGCACCCGGTCCGTCGACACAGCACGTCTCAACTTGACCTTCACCTGCCTTCGATCACTGCGTCCGTGCTCGACACCTGCACAACACAAGCCAAAGAACATGCGATCAAACCCGTTGACAATCACTCATCACTCAGAGACTCGGCATACACCCATGTATCCGCAATCTCCCCCTTGATGAGTGCTTTGTCAACTACACACACAATCATAGTGGACAGAAAGAAGGTAGGAGGAAGGAGAGGAAACTCACCAAAATGACCAAAAAGCATAGCACAGCCGAGAAGTCAAGTGGAAGAAGCAAACCAACTTGGTCCCCAAAGACATGGGCAACGGCTCGACGCAACCAAGCAAAGCAAAACTAGCCCTCAAGAAGAGGTAGAACAGGCTCAACACCACTAGCAAATAAAGCTCGATACCAAAAAAAAAACTTTCGGCCAGCAAGAAGCAAGCAGCAAGGCTCGGGGCTCCAGTTCGAGGCTCCTGGGAATCCCCCCTCGGTCAACCGAACAGAGCACCAGTCAGCCGAACCGAGTGACAGTCAACCAAACAGAACCGCACAGAGTCACCAGTCAATCGACCAGAGCACCCCTCAGCCGAACAGAGTGACAGTCACCAAACAGAATCGAACAGAGTGAGCACACCATGATTTGTCATAACTCTCCCCATTAGTTGAAAATGCACTTATCAAGCACAAACTCTTGCCCTGAACCAACACAACTCCCCCTTCAAAATGCATATGAAGTCAGAAATGCAAGTTAGGAGTTTCAGGCATATAATCAAAAGAGAGCAAAAATGCTCTAATCGGTATAGCTCCAATGACACAACTAAGCACTCGAATAGCGAAGGCTCAAACTGATCACACATACGAAATATGAAGCATATGAGCAAGTGAGCAGTTTTTAGCCAAAAAGATAGTCACCATCAGAAAAGCACTGGACAAGTATAGAAGGAATCCAGACAAGTGCTTAAACATATATACAAGGTGAACTACCCCTAGCAAGTTCAATCATCATGCATAGGAATGAAGCATATACTTGTGATTTCAGTTCTATGTCGGAGTTGCAGCGGTAAAGAATTCACAAGTTTAATTTATTTAGCATGTGATTGCGAGAGGTTGAGAGCTTTGTCATTGCCTAACTTTTCAACCGAGCGAAGCCTATGCCGAAGCAATCAGAAGCTTAAAGCTACGGTTTCGGTCATACACTCACAGCTCAAGTTTAACTCAAAGTGCAATGAGAAACAGTCTCGATACCGTGAGGTGTTGACAAGCAATCCCATCTCGATCTTTTCAATTCACTAAAACTTGGTTCCAATTTTAAACATGATATGAGCAGACGAAGCAAATGAATGACTCAGAACTAGAGACATTCCAACCTAGCATATATGAAAAGCAGGAATGGACTCAACACGCCCTACACATGCTAGTTGCATATCTCAATGGTGAACATTTTCAGATTTTATATACATTAAGCAAATTCACCATTCCAAAATAGCTCAGCTCATAACATGTACTAGTGATCAGAAGGAGTACATAAGCTACAAGTATCAACAAAACATCGGAGCATACTAAAAATAGAGCATAGTTACACTCTAGTGATTATAAACATGAAACTCAGAATGTAAATGCGTATGCCAAAATGCAAGGGGAAAGAAAGACAAACGAAAAAGGCAATCTATATAAGATCCAAAATGTTTCCCCCATCTAAAAGGGGAAACACACACCAAGCTCACCCCTCACCGATTAAAGGTTGATTCGTCTAAAGGCTTGAAAATATCAGCAGTTGTGATGAGTATCGACATGGCGAAGGTCGATATCACCCTTCTCCTGGTGGTCTCGCAAAAAGTGAAAGCGCACATCAATGTGTTTGGTTTTCGAGTGAAGCATGGGGTTCTTAGCAACGCTAATAGCACTCGTGCTGTCACAAAGCAAAGGCACGCGAGAAAAGCTCACACCAAAATCACGCAAAGTGGCCATCATCCAGAGTAACTGGGAACAGCAGCTAGCCGCAGCAACATACTCAGCCTCCGTGGTAGACTGAGCGACACTAGACTGCTTGCGAGAAGACCACGATACAAGAGAGCAACCAATAAACTGGCAAGTCCCAGAAGTGGACTTGCGATCAATACGGCAACTAGCAAAATCGGCATCCGAATAACCGCAAAGGGAGAGGGTGGAGGAAGCAGAATACAAATCCCGAACTCAGGAGTGAAACGAAGGTACCTGAAAATGCGCTTCACGCCTGACGGTGAGAAGTGCGCGGCGACGCCTGAAAGCGCGCGCGCACAGACACACCGCGAACTGGATGTCCGGGCGTGTCGCCAATCAGATAGAGCAGCGATCCAATCATGCTACAGTATTCCTTCTGGTCCACTGCTTCTCCATCTACGTCCGCATCCAGGGCAGTCGTCGTCGACATGGGTGTTGGAAGAGGCTTGCCTCACCCATATCGAACCGCTTCAGCAAGTCCTTGGTGTACTTCGCCCTGGTGCAAAAACGTCCCCTCCTGGGATTGCTTAATTTGCAACCCGAGAAAGAATGTCAGTTCGCCCATCATGCCTCATCTCGAACTCCTTGCTCATAGTATCCGCAAAATTGGCAACCAAAGCGTGAGAAAGAACCACCGAAAATGATATCATCCACGTAAATCTGGACCAAGAGTGTATCTTTGCCTTGCCTGAGGAGAAAAAGCGTCTTATCTACACATCCATTTTAAAACCCTTAGCAAGAAAAAAGGTTTCAACCTATCATACCAGGCTCTAGGGGCTTGTTTAACCATATAAAGCTTTGTGGAGTTCAAAAACATGTGGTTTGGAAACTTGAGATTTTTCCAAAACCGGGGGGTTGCTCCATAACCTCTTTCTATGTAGCCGTTTAAGAAGGCACTCTTGACATCCATTTGAAAAAGTTTTGAAACCTTTGGATGCAGCAAAAACCAAGAGTATCCTAATAGCTCCAAACGAGCTACGGGAACAAACGTCTCCTCATAGTCTATCCCCTCCTTCTGACTATAACCCTTTGCTACAAGCCTAGCCTTGTTTCTCACACACGTGGCCATCCTCTCCTTGCTTGTTTTAGAAAACCCCTTGTCCCCATAGGGCTACAGTCAGGTGGAGGTGGAACTAGAACCCAAACCCGATTTCGCTCAAGTTCTCTAACTCCTCATGCATGGCATTGACCCAATCTGGATCCGTCAAAGCGTGTCCAACATCTCGGGGCTCAAAATTAGGCAACAAAAGCAGAGTGAGCAAAGTGAGAGATGTGCTGTGACCTAGAGCGAGTGACTCGCTCGCCGATGTCGCCAATCATCTGCTGAGAGGGGTGCAGGCGCTGGATAGTGTCGTGGCGCTCCCGGGAAGAAGTGACCTCCCCCTCAACAGCAGCTGGGTTCCACCCCGGGTACAAAAGGTACCGCGCGAGGTGGAGGATCCCATGACCCCCAGGAAGAAGAGGTGTCGGGGTCGTGAGTCGTCGTCGAAGCCGCTCTTGGCGGCGCGACAGGTGGAGGGGGTGCTGGATCATCCATACCTTCAGCACCTCGTCCTCCTCGTCATCAAAACGAGGCTCGCCAACCTCATGATCACCTGCACGCTCAAACGAGAAGAAGAAATACAAGAGTCTCGTCGAAGGTGACATCTGATGTCTCCATGACTCGATAGTGTCAAGGTTAAGTATGATAAGCTCGAGTGTGAGTGCCATAACCCAAAAACACACCGTCAGAAGAACGAGACTCAAACTTGTCCAGGTTGCCTTTCTTTAATATAAAACAATGGCAACCGAAGACTCTAAAATAACTCACTTTGGGCTGTTTACCAAAACGCAACTCATAAGAGGTTTTCTTCAAGAAAGCTCTCAAAAAATGCAATTTGAAATGTAGCACGCAGTGTTCATAGCCTCGGCCCCAGTAACACCTAGGAGTCCTATGCTCATCGAGCATCGTCCTGGCCATCTCAACAAGGGTCCGATTCTTCCTTTCTACAACACCATTTGAGGTGTGTGTGTAAGGGGAAGAAAACTGGTGCTCTAAACCCAAAAGAGTTACAAAACTTCTCAAAATCTGAATTTTTAAATTCGGAACCATTATCACTCCGAATGCTCGCATCGAGTTCAAAGGGAACTCGTTCTGAAGACGCAAAATCAGATTACGAGCAAAGGAGAAAGTCTGGTCTTCTTAGCTAAAAGAAGACCCACGAATATCTCGAAAAGTCATCAACAACAACAAAGTACATACCACTCCCCCCAACCGAGCTCACCGAGCCGGACCAACAAGGTCCATGTGCAAAAGCTATCCAGGGCACTTGGTCATGACCTGAGTCACTGGATGGTGGGGAGCAGCAACCATCTTCCCATGTCTACAAGAATGACAAACTAGATCCTTCTCCATCGAAAGCTTAGGCAATCCTCGGATTAGGCAAGTGAGCTAAGTCTTGCAAGCAAGTCGAAGCTTAAATGACCGAGCCTCCTATGCCACTTCCAAAGATCAGAGGAAGAAGGACTAGCCACAAGACAGCGGGAAGTGCCAAAAGACTCGAGAAATTCGCACAAAAAGACTTTCCCAAAGGGCGAAATCAAACATAAAAGATTGCCCTGAGGGTCCAAATACGACTGATGAGATTCGATTTAAAACGAATCTCATAGTCGTCGTCAAAAAGTTGCGAAAACAGAAAGAAGGTTAAAATGCAAGTTAGAAACAAGAGCAACATCGCGCAACACAAAGTGCTCATTAACTCGCACTGACCCGCGAGACAATACCTTACCCTTGCTATTGTCGCCGAAGGTTATGTACTCCTTTCGGCAACAGGACTAAGGCTGGAGAACCACTTGGCGTTCCCGGTCATGTGCCTCGAGCAAACCGAAATCCACCAACCAAATGTCCTCCAACCGTTTTACCTACATCAATAAAAAAACATAGGGTGAGCATACGGTCCAACACTGGGGGTAGTGAAGTAAGGGAATACCAGTGTTGGGCCGGTTGCTCAAAAGAACGGTTAGCAGAAAAACCATTCCTAGACTGTCTACGAAGAGGGCGATCACCACGCACAGGAAAACATGGTCCGCTGGGGAATAAACGCTTACCGCAATACTCCAAATGCGGTGGGAGAAAACACTCAACAAAGCCTCTGCCACAGAGTCCGTAGTCTGCAAAAGCAGGACCCCGTCGGGCATGCTCTCTCTACGAGGCCTAGGCCTAGCAACTTGAGGCACTGCCCTCTAGGCCTAGCATCTCTCCTCGGAGCTTCTGCTGCCTAGGCCTGGGAACTTGAGGTTCTGGACCTCTGGGCCTAGCAGCTCTCTTCTGGACGTTCGGCACATGCACACCATGGAAAGGGGGGTACATGTCAGGGTTGTCCATCTCCCGAGCACGGCGCGCCTCTCTTTTGCGCCGAAAGCAGAACTCGCTCAAGGTCCATCTCTCCCACAGAAATCACACTGATACCTCACGCACGCAAAGGGGGTTGTGTGGTACTCATGGCTGTGGGTGTGGATCACTTGCCCTTCTGTGGCAACTCCTCCTGGATAGGTGGCATGGTATCCAGCTTGTTCTTTAGGTGGTTGGGTTTGGGATGCCACACTTGGTTCTTGGGTGGAGCTCCGGAGGTCTTCAAACACCCCATCCTTGGTGGTAGGTTGAGAGGCTCTTTAGGTGGAAGCTTGGTAAGTTTGGGAGTAGTGGTGGAGTGGGGCTTCTCACTCGGATTCATACCACTCGACTCTCCCATCTTCCCAAAGGCAGAAAGATCAACACCGTGAGCAAAACACACCAGGACCTTCAGCAGCTCGCTTGAATGGGAGATCATAATCCCGAGCTACGGCTCACTACAAGATACCCATGACAAGATGGTCCGAAGGTATGTGTTCTTCCTCGGTTTGCATCTTGCCATGCTTCACATTGGCATATCCATCTCCAAGCCCTCACACAAAGCACGACTTAGCCACACAGTGCTACCTGGGTTGGCCTCCTCAAGAGACACAATCTTGGCATTCTTCTCTGTCAACTCAGATTGCAAGACAGGACAAGTCTTGCACGCACCCAATAGAGAAGGTCTAGACTTCAGCTCATCCACCTCTCCTACCACGCGCATACATACTTACCTCTCAAAGTGAGAAGGTCTGTCATGTGCGTGGTGCACATCTCACACTCAACCTCCTCCGACACGACCACGGTGGACTTGCAAACTCAAGCTCCCTCACCGTGTCCTCCCACTTCTGCCTAAACTCCTTGTGCTCTCTAGCGGCACGCCTAAAGCAACTTGTCCTGACTAAGGAGCGCGGGTAGTAACTTCTCGACCTCATCATCAGAAAGCTCGTCGGGGTGAGAGATACCTGGGAGATGTCATCGTCGTCGTCCCGAGGGTGTGCTTCCAGCTTGCCGTCGACCTCATCACCAAGCGCCATGGTGCGGAAGCCGTCGTCGTCGGCGAAGAAGCAGAGGCCGTTCAGCTTGTCCTCGATCCTCTTCTTCTTCTCGGACTCGTCAAGGCTTGAGCAAGCGGAGTCGTCATCCGAGCCGTCGACCGCTGAGCGTGGCGAAGAACGCGCGCTGCTCAGCCTGGGGCCTTCTCCAAGTACTTCTTCTTGATGTACTCCTTGTCGAAGCCGCCCTCTTCTTGCGCCTCGGAGGGACGTACTTCTCCTTATGCTTCCGGAGTCGTACTTGTGCCCATGATCGCCCTTCCCCGAATGCTTGTTCTTCTTGGGGCATTGGCGATGAAGTGGTCGGGGTCGCCGCACTCATAGCATCCTGAGCGTCCTCCTCCGCGGCGACGGTTCATGCGGTTATTGTGAAACCGCAGAACCGGTTGGCAAGCAGGACCCACTCGTCGTCCCCCCAAGACTCCAGCTGTCCCCTGTAATATAAAAGAGAGAAGACAGTGCAAAAACCAGCAGAAGAGTTAGGAGAAGAGCCAGAAACCAAAGCCATAGTCGGGCCAGAAGGGTTCGCATAAGAAGCCCTCGACATGGCGTCAATCTCACTGGACTTGAGCTTACTGAAGAGCTCGTCGCAGGTGAGGGTCTCATAGTTAGGCGATTCGATGATCGCCTGAACCTTGGAATCCCACACCGACCCGTTCAAGTTTGCAGAAGCTTCAAAGCACGCTCATGATCGGTCAAAAGGCAACTGGCTTGTTAGCCCTCATCCTGTTGACAATCACCTGAAAGCGAGCGAATAACTTTCTATGCTCTCGCCAGGTTGATGTCGAAAGTTCTCATACTCACGCTTGAACGACTCGTAGAGTCCGGTGTTTTGACTTGAGAGGTGCCCTCATGAAAAACGCATGAGGGGGATCCCAGATCTCCCGAGCCGTAGCGAGGTGAGAAACGCGATCAAACTCACCCATGCTCAGACAAAAAGAGAGCATTACGGGGCTCGGCTATTGGCATCGTGCTCATCGATCTGTTGCTGTGTGACACGAGCAGCCAAGACCACGTAATCAGCAGAGTTGCAATATCCCAAATCGAAGCACCCAAACTCTGCAGATAGGCCGACATGCGTATCTTCCAGTACGCATAGTTCGTCCCATCGAAAAACGGTGGTTTGCCCACCCGCCGCGATCCATGTCGCCTTCGGTGGATCCGGAACCGGCTAAGGTGGAAGATCCTTAACCTGCTCCGATACCAATTGAAGGACCGAAAGTGCCAAACCAAGGCGACCAGAGGGGGGGGTGAATGGAGCCTCAGAATTTGTTCACAGAAACCATGACCTCAGTCCCAATAAATCAACCCCAAAAACTTTGTTCTTTGATGTGATGCCCACGACCCTTAAGAAGGAGGTGGATGATCCCTGAGATCACAGCGGGCAACACACGGAACAGAGAACGCAAAGGAAACCGCCGAAAGACTGAGTCACGAGGCTTCGGTGCAAAACTCCGATTCGCCCGAGGCTCCAGAGAGGCCTCAGGGAAAAAACAAACACTTCGCCCGAGGCTCGAGAGAGGCCACGGAAAAAACTCCGCCTCGCCCGAGGCTCGAGGGAGGCCTCGGGAAAAACACCGATTCGCCGAGGCTTGAGAGAGGCCTCGAGAAAAACTCCGCCTCGCCCGAGGCTCGAAGAAGCCTCGGAAAAACTCCGGTTCGTCCGAGGGGAGGCCTCGGCTCGCTCGAGGGCACCGTTCGAAGGTGAGCCTCGGCACGCTCTGATTCGCCCGAGCCTACTGCGAACTGTTCCCGCAGAGCTCAGTCCTGGGTGCGTTCTCCCGAAAAGCAAATCTCTCTAAAAATCGATCAAATCACAATCCCAAGTTTCCCAAACTTGGAGAAGAAGATCACAGAGTAGTTAGAAAACTATCCTCAAGAAATCTTCCTCTCAAGACAACCAAAACACGGGAAAACAAAAAGGGAAAGTGGAGAACGAAAAGGTGTCACAAAAACGAAATTTTTTGTCCCGATCCTACTCGTCATGAGGAGTTAGATGAATTCCTTTGGTCAAAATGACCACCTCAATGGTTTCGAAAAAGCGAACAAACTGATTCAAACGGATTTCGCAAAGACACACAGGAGAGGGAGATCGATCGATGGAAAAGCTGAAGGGAACGAAGAACGCAACGAACACAGACCGAAGCAACCAAGCGCGAACCACGATTCGAACACCGCGTCGGACACGGTCAAAAACACGAACCGGAAACGAGCGGTACTTGCAACAGTGAGTGATTCGGCCTCACTTCCTCAACAGTACACAGAGAACAAGTTTCCCTGTGGATCTCAGCTAGCTACAGAAGAGGTGTGGGAGCACAGAAAAACTAGAAGGCAAAGGCCAATGGCTGAAAACTGAGATAGGTGGGAGGAGGGAGTCTCCCGACTACTTATCCTATTCTAGTCTAAGTCTATTTCCTACTCTACCCCTCTCTAAACTAATTACAGAGCGAACCAGCTAAACCCTAAGGTTATTCTGGACCAACTCGAGTGGTAGGTGTATCCGACGGCCACGCCCGCACAACTCGTCCGCGTTGCCTCCACGCAACCTTCCGATTGCCGCCACGTGCCCGTCCCGCTCTCTGCTCTGCACCCCGTTTTGTGGCCCAAACCGGGAAACCAGCCTTTTCCAGCTATCCCCCGTTTTGAGGCCCAAACCGGGAAACCAGCCTCCAAGTCCAACGCCTGAGTTTTGTGGCCCAAACTCAGAAACCCGCAGCGCCCAGGTTTTGAGGCCCAAACCTGGAAACCGTCCACCCGATGGT
This sequence comes from Coix lacryma-jobi var. lacryma-jobi, assembly GCA_009763385.1. Taxonomy (NCBI): domain Eukaryota; kingdom Viridiplantae; phylum Streptophyta; class Magnoliopsida; order Poales; family Poaceae; genus Coix; species Coix lacryma-jobi. Next base: position 124,695,951 of record CM019826.1, on the reverse strand, counting down.
TTTTCCCTGGCTCTACCCAAACCGACTGTAGAGGGGATGCACCGCCCGTGCACCCCGTCCACCGACACGTGTCCCCAGGTCCTCGACCCGAGCAACACCGTGCCCCGCAAGTCTCTGCTCGTCGCTGTCCCAGGCTGCCAGCCACCACAGCTGATCCTCAGGCACTCCGTCCCTCAGTCCAGCCTCACGTCCGCCCTTCACCGCTCGGTACCTCGGCATGGCACGTCCGCCGCACGGCACGCCCATCCTTCACCGCACCCGGTCCGTCGACACAGCACGTCTCAACTTGACCTTCACCTGCCTTCGATCACTGCGTCCGTGCTCGACACCTGCACAACACAAGCCAAAGAACATGCGATCAAACCCGTTGACAATCACTCATCACTCAGAGACTCGGCATACACCCATGTATCCGCAGATTTTGAGGAAGTGAGGCCGTATCCTCACTGTTGTAGCGTGTGGTAGCCACACGGTTGCAATTTCGTGAGTGTGATTCGCGTGTTGTTCATGTTCTTCGCGGGTTGCTTTTCTCCACGATTTTCCCGTCGTTCGATCTCTTTGTCCGTTGCACCGTTTGCGATTTCGTTTGAACAGAGATGTTCTAGATCGTGAGGCACTTCTTTCAACCGAAGGAATTCCACTCTAACCTCACGACCTAGTAGATCGATCAATTTTCGTTTCGGGTCAAGCTTTTCTCCCTTCCCCCGATTTTCTTCGATTCATAGATTTGGAGATACGTTCGAGCCATGATCTCTTAGAGATAGCTCACTATCCTCCTTGTGACTCCTCTCACCAAGTTTGATCCCTAGAGGATTTGTTTTGAGTGAGATCGAGCGAAATTGGTGAACGAACAGTGGAAACTCGAGGAGACCGGACGCTTGCTCGGGTTGATCATACGCGTCCGGTGGTTGAACGCCACGTGTATGAAATCTCAGTAGTCGACCGGACGCTCTCCTTGATCGCTGATCGGACACCCAGGTTCTACTGTTCATCGTGTTGTTTTTCTGCTGACCGAACGCACTGCTCTCGACCGGACGCTCCTCGCCTGTGAGTCCGGTCAGAAACAGTAAGGTTCCAGAGAGGATTTTTTGGGACCGGACACGTCCGGTGCACCTTGACCGGACGCAGGCAGAGTCCGGTCAGTTCTGTCCTGCGCTGATTTGTCCGCGGTTCGCTCGTCCATTGTCGGCTTTGCATTCCAGCTTTTGCGTTGGGTTTCTAGAGTCGTATAGTGTCTCGCTGTGCTTCTTGGAAGCATCCACCTACATCTAGGGTCGTGGACACTTATGAGCTCTAGGTTTTGCTCTTAAGGTTGGTTATTGGGACAGTGGCTTAAAGTTTCCGAAAAGAAAATTTAAAGCTCCCATTCACCCCCCTCTGGTCGCTTTCTGGTTGCATTCTCGGTTCTTCAATTGGTATCAGAGCGGGTTAAGGATCTTCCACGTTAGCCGGTTCCAGATCCACAAAAGGCGGCATGGATCGCGGCGTGGGCAAACCGCCGTTCTTTGATGGGACGAACTATGCGTATGGGAAGATACGCATGTCGGCCTATCTTCAGAGCATGGGCTCTTCTATTTGGGAGATTTGCAACAGGGACGACTACGTTGCTCTGGCTGCTCGTGTTATACTCAGCTTCAGATGGATGAGCACGATGCCAATAGCCGAGCGCGTAACGCTCTCTTCTCCTGTTTGAAGCATGTCCGAGTTTGATCGCGTTTCTCACCTCCCCACAGCTCGTGAGATTTGGGCGACCCTCATGCGCTTCCATGAGGGAACCTCTCAAGTCAAATCTCGTCTCTATGAGTCGCACAAGCGGCAGTACGAGAACTTTCGACACATGCCTGGCGAGAGCATAGAAAGTTTATTCGCTCGCTTTTAGGTCATCGTCAACAAGATGAGAGCGAACAAGGAGTTGTTGCCTTTTGACGATCATGAGAGGGCTTTGAAGCTTTTGCATACACTGATGCGGTCGGTGTGGACACAAAGGTCTAGGCGATCATCGAATCGTCTAACTATGAGACCCTCACTTGCGATGAGCTCTTTAGCAAGCTCAAGTCTAGTGAGATTGACGCCATGTCAAGGGCTTCTTATGAAATCCTTCCGGCCCGACTATGGCTTTGGTTCTGCTCTTCTGCTAACCCCTCTGGAGGATTTTGCTCTTTCTTCCTCTTTTTCTGTCACAGAGGACCAGCTGGAGTCTTTGGGGGATGACGAGTTGGCGATGCTCGCCAACCGGTTCTCGCGGTTCCACAAACAACCGCATGAATCGTCGCCGCGGAGGAGGACGCTCAGGATGCTTTGAGTGCGGCGACCCGACCACTTCATCGCCAACTGTCCCAAGAAGAAGCACACAACTGGGAAGGGCGATCATGGGCACAAGTACGACTCTAGCAAGCACAAGGAGAAGTACGTCCCCATGAGGCACAAGCAGAGGGGCGGCTTGGACAAGGAGTACATCAAGAAGAAGTACTTAGAGAAGGCTCAGGCTGAGCAGCGTGCGTCTTTCGCCACGCTCAGCGACGTCGACGGCTCGGATGACAACACCGCTTGCTCAAGCGATGATGAGTCCGAGAAGAAGAAGAGGATCGAGGACAAGCTGAACGGTCTCTACTTCTTCGCCAACGACGTCGGCCTCTGCACCATGGACCTTGGTGATGAGGTCGACGGCAAGCTAGAGGACTCCCCTCGGAACGATGACGATGACACCTCCCAGGTATCCCTCACCCACGACGAGCTTTCTGCTGAGGTTGAGAAGCTTACTGCCGCCTTGCTTAGTCAGGACAAGTTGCTTAGGCGTGCTGCTAGAAAGCGCAAGGAGTTTAGGCAGAAGTGAGGACACGGTGAAGGTGCTGGTTTGCTAAGTCCACCCTGGTCGTTTCTGAGGAGGTGGAGTGTGAGATGTGCACCAACACATGACTGACCTTCTCACTTTGAGAGGTAAGTATGCTGCTTTGGTAGGAGAGGTGGATGAGCTCTGGGCTAGACCCATGATGTTGGTGCGCGCAAGACTTGTCCTGTCTTGCAATCTGAGTTGGCAGAGAAGAATGCCAAGATTGTGTCTCTTGAAGAGGCCAACTCAGGTAGCACATGTGTGGCTAGGTGTATTTTTGTGAGGGTTTGGAGATGGAGATCGCTAATGTGAAGCATGACAAGATGCAAATCGAGGAGGAAAACACATACCTTACGGACCATATTGTCATGGGGTATCTATTGTGAGCCACAGCTCGGGATGATGATCTCCCAATTCAAGCGAGCTGCTGGAGTCTGGTGTAGGTTTTGCTCCGGGTGTGATGTTTCATCTTTTGGGAAGATTGGAGAGTCGAGTGGTCTTAACCCATGTGAGAAAGCCCAACTCCACCACTACTCCCAAGCTTACCAAGATTCCACCCAAAGAGCCACTCAAGCCTAACACCAAGGATGGGGTCTTTGTTGAGCCTCCGAGAGCTCCACCCAAGAAACAATCATGGGCTCCCAAACCAAACCTCCTCAAGAACAAGCTGGACACAATGCCACCTATGCAGGAGGAGCTTATGCCACAGAAGGGCAAAGTGATCCACACCCACAACCGTGTGTACCAACAACCCCCTTTGAGAGCGTTGAGGTACCATTGTGAGCACTGTGGGCGAGATGGACACTTGAGTGAGTTTTGCTTTCGGCGCAAGAGAGAGGCACGCCGTGCAAAGGAGATGAACAATGCGGACATGTACCATCCTTTCCATGTTGTACATGCGCCAAATGTTCAGAGGCGTGCTGCTAGGCCCAGAGGTCCAGAACCTCAAGTTCCCAGGCCTAGGCAGCGGAGAGGACGTGCCCGACGGGAGCCTGCAGTTGTAGGCTATGGACCCCGTGGCGGTGGTGGCTTTGTTGTAGAGCGTTTTCCCCACCGCGTTTTGAATATCGCGATGAACGCTCTTCCCTTAGCGGACCACGTTTTCCTCAACGTGGTGATCGCTTCCCCGTAGGCGTGCTAGGAATGGTTTTTTCTACTAACCGTTCTTTTGAGCAGCCGGCCCAGCACTGGTTTTCGTCCTACTTCACTAACCCCAGTGTTGGACCGTATGCTCACCCTATGTCTTTTTATTGATGTAGGTGAAACGATTGGAGGACGTTTGGTTGGTGGATTCCGGTTGCTCGAGGCACATGACCGGAAACGCCAAGTGGTTCTCCAGTCTTAGCCCTGTCGCTCGAAAGGAATTTATCACCTTCGGCGACAATAGCAAAGGTACAGTGTTGTCTCATGGGTCGGTGCGAGTTAATGAGCACTTTGTGTTGCGTGATGTTGCTCTTGTTTCTAACTTGCATTTTAACCTTCTCTCTGTTTCGCAACTTTTTGATGATGACTATGAGATTCGTTTTAAACCGAATCTCAGTCGTTTTTGGATCCTCAGGGTAATCTTGTTTGTGTGATTTCTCCCTTTGGGAAAGTCTTTCGTGCGGATTTCTCGGAGTCGTTTGGAGTTTCTCGTTGTCTTTTGACTGGACCTTCCTCCTCTGATCTTTGGAAGTGGCATAGGAGACTTGGACATTTGAGCTTCGACTTGCTGGCAAGGCTTAGTTCACTTGGCCTAATCCGAGGATTGCCCAAGTTGCATATGGAGAAGGATCTTGTTTGCCATTCTTGTAGACATGGGAAGATGGTTGCCGCTCCCCACCATCCAGTGACTTAGGTCATGACCAAGCGCCCTGGAGAGCTTTGCACATGGACCTTGTTGGTCCGGCTCGGGTAAGCTCGGTTGGGGGGAAGTGGTATGTGCTTGTGTTGTTGACGATTTTCGAGATATTCGTGGGTCTTCTTTTTAGCTGAGAAGACCGAGACTTTCTCCTTTTCTTGCAATCTGATTTTGCGTCTTCAGAACGAGTTCCCTTTGAACTCGATGCGAGCTATTGGGACTAATAATGGTTCCGAATTCAAGAATTTGGACTTTGAGAAGTTTTGTAACTCTTTGGGTTTAGAGCATCAGTTTTATTCCCTCTACACACCGCCAAAGAATGGTGTTGTAGAAAGGAAGAATTGGACCGTTGTAGAGATGGCCAGGACGATGCTCGAAGGCGATACTAGGCCGAAGCTAGGAGCACTGCATGCTACATTTCAAATCGCATTTTTCTCCGAGCTTTCTTGAAAAAGACCTCTTATGAGTTGCGTTTTGGAAAATTGCCTAAAGTGAGTTATTTTCGAGTTTTTGGTTGCCATTGTTTTATACTCAAAAAAAGCAACCTGGACAAATTTGAGTCTCGTTCTTCTGACGGTGTATTTTTGGGTTATGGCACTCACACTAGAGCTTATCGTGTACTTAACCTTGATACTAACCGAGTCATGGAGACATCCGATGTCACCTTCGACGAGACCATGGTTTGTCCTTCTTCTCGTTTTGAGCGTGCAGGTGATCATGAGGTTGGTGAGCCTCTTTTTGATGACGAGGATGAGGGTGCTGAAGGTATGGATGATCCAACACCCCCTCCACCTGCTTTGCCGCAAGGAGCGGCTTCTACGACTACTCACGGCCCCGACACGTCTTCTTCCTGGGGGCTGTGGGATCCGCCACCCCGAGCGGTACCTTTTGTACCCGGGACAGCTGTGGTGGCTGGCAGCCTAGGACAGCAACGAGCAAAGACTTGCGGTCATGTGCTGCCTAAGTCGTGGACTTGGGGACACGTGTCGGTGGACGGGGTGCACGGGCGGTGCATCCCCTCTACGGCGTCGGTTTGGTGGTAGAGCCAGAGAAAAAACATCGGGTGGACGGTTTCCAGGTTTGGGCCTCAAAACCTAGGCGCGGATGGTTTCCGAGTTTGGCCACAAAACTCGGGCTGAGGACGGTTTCCAGGTTTGGGCCTCAAAACCTGGGTGCTGCGGGTTTGCTGAGTTTGGGCCACAAAACTCAGGCGTTGGTGGGCTGGTTTCCCGGTTTGGGCCTCAAAACCGGGGGTTGGCTGTGAAGGCTGGTTTCCCGGTTTGGGCGTCAAAACCGTGGGTGCGACGCCCAAGAAAAGGACGTGGAGCGGTGGCGGCACGTGGCGGCAATTGGGAGGTTGCGTCGAGGCAACGCTACGAGTTGTTGGGGTGTGGCCGTCGGATCCACCTACCACCGAGTTGGTCCAAAATAATCTTAGGGTTTAGCTGGTTCACTCTGTAAGTAGTTAGGGGTAGAGTGGGAATTAGGAATAGTTAGAATTAGGATAAGTAGGGGGAGACACCACCCTCCCATCTATCTCAGTTCATTTGCTCTTTGCACTTAGGGTTTCCTGCTCTCCCAATCCCCTGCTGTAGCTAGCTGAGATCCGCAGAGAACCATACCTCTGTGTACTAGAGATTTTGAGGAAGTGAGGCCGTATCCTCACTGTTGTAGCGTGTGGTAGCCACACGGTTGCAGATCGATGGGTTGATTCGCGTTTTGGTTCGTGTTCTTTGCGTTCTTCGTTTCTCCGTGATTTTCCCGTCACTCGATCTCTCTCCTCACTGCGTCTTTGCAAAATCCATGTGAATCAACTTGTTCGTATTTGAAAGGAGATCATTTCCACCGAAGGAATTTATCTAACTCCTTACGAACAAATAGATCAGGTTGATTTCGTTTTCATGGCGCTTTTTCGTTCTTGATCTTCCCCTTTCGATTTCTCGGTGATTGAATCAATTTGAGCGGATGATTTCTTGGGGATAGTCTCCTAACTACCCCGCAATCATCTTCTCCAAGTTTGGGAACATGGGATTTTGATTTGGATCGATTTTGGAGAGATTCGTGAGAGGGGCGACTGAAATCACCCTCTCTGTTCATCCGCAGACAGTTCGCCGTTGGCCCCGCGGACAATCCACGCGTCGGGATCGAGCCAGGTCAGTGGCTGCGGGTCTCGGTCGCATTACTGTTCCTTGACCGGTGGATAGTCCGCCGAAGGAACTCGCGGACAGTCCGGGAGTCGTCCAGAGACTGTTCAGGATCTTCGCTGTTTTGACATTTGACCGGCGGACAGTCCGCCGTTGCCTTTTGCGGACAGTCCGGGAACTGTCCAGGGAACTTTAGCAGCACTGTGGTATTGCTCGTTTGGCCGGCGGAAAGTCCGCGACCTGAGCCCGGACAGTCCGCCACTGGGCAGACAGTCCGCGACCGTACTGCCGGACAGTCCGGGATTTGGCTGAAGCTTCCGGTTGTGTGCGTTTGCTCTCCCGGCTTCCTCGCTTGGTTTTCGGACTTCTCGTTTGGCCTTATAGTTGACCAAGGAACCTCTCTAGGTATCTTTGCTACTTGTTAGCATCGGTATTTAGAGATTTCTCGACGTAGCCATCTATCTACGTTCGAGACTTGGTTTTTGAGGGTCGAACTTGTTCGAGTGCTTTTGCCGTTTGGTTCACAATCGTCTTGTGGTGCCTCGCTGTGATCCTAGAGATCATCCACCCTCTTCCAAAGGTCGTGGGCATCACGGTTTCGGTCATATCTCTTGGGGGTTGATTTTGGGACATTTGGCCAAAGTTTCGAGAGAAATTTTTGAGCTCCCATTCACCCCCCTCTGGTCGCCTTGCTAGTGCTTTCTCGGTCCTTCAATGATACTTAATTATAATTTCACCATGGGAGCTTAAGCATGACATAGAGACATAGGTCTAATAAATAAAATATGACCAACTAAAATTGCTTACCGTAGTTCAGCCGTGTCAATCCTTTTTGAGCCTTGCATCCCTCATGTTATACTTGTTGAGTATGGTGCGCTCACCCTTGCTTTGCGTACAATCATTGAAAATCCCGGATGAGTACCAGATGGTGGATTCAAGTGAGGAGTTACAGAAGATGTTCCAAGAGTTCTAGGCGAGTGTTCCCCCAGTCAACCGTCCCTGTGGAGTTTGGAGTCCCGAAGATTAGTTTCTGCTCTGCTTTGTTTTAAGTGTAAGCCTTGTTGCATCTATGTTTTGATATATATTAAAGCATTGTCTTTGAGAAATTCCATATTTGTTGCTATATGTGTCTTGTGGACTTCCTGGGCACACATATAGAGGGCACTTGGTATTCTTCGGAAAACCGGGTGTTACAGTCATCGCCTAGATGGAACACAACCGTCGTCCATGAGCTGTTCCCTCCCCCTTTCCACCTAAATTTCTCCCCACCAAACCGCCACCGTCGGGGGGACCACAGTCGGCGACGAGCTGCATCATCACCGACTACTTCGCTGGCCGCATCCCTCTCTGTCTCGTACCAAGACCATTCTGGCCCCATCCACATTTCACTAGCAACGACCTAACTGTAACCATTGCAGGATTTGGGTCATTGCCGAGGACTTTGCACTGGATCTGCTTTGTCGTCGACAAGGGTTCACCGCAGCAGCTCTGCTTCCCCTTTGACGACCTCAATGGTGGCAACTAGGAGGCAACACAACAAGCAACCTGCACAAGAAGAAGGTAATACACCTGTATGGATGGGATTTTTTTATGTTGGTACTGCCCTTCAGCTTTGCATACGCCTTGCAATTTAATAATGTATATACATATGTGGAATATCTATGCCCCCAATCTCACTTCAATGTAGTAATTATGAACTACTGTTACGGAACATATCACCTGCGGATACATGGGTGTATGCCGAGTCTCGAATGATGAGTGATTGTCAACGGGTTTGATCGCAGGTTCTTTGGCTTGTGTTGTGCAGGTGTCGAGCACAGAGGCAGTGATCGAGGGCAAGGTGAAGGTCAAGTAGAGACGTGCCATGCCGAGGGACCGAGAGTGGTGAAGGGCGGACATGAGGCTTGGACTGAGGGACCGGTGGCCCGAGGATCAACTGTGGTGGCTAGCAGCCTGGGACAGCGACAAGCGGAGACTTGCGGGCACGGTATTGCCTGGGTCAAGGACCTAGGGACACGTGTCGGTGGACGGGGTGCACGGGCGGTGGATCCCTTCTACAGCTTCGGTTTGGTGGTAGAGCCAGAGAAAAACCATCGAGTGGACGGTTTCTAGGTTTGGGCCTCAACACCTGGGTGCTGCGGGTTTGCCGAGTTTGGGCCACAAAACTCGGGCTGAGGACGGTTTCCAGGTTTGAGCCTCAAAAACTGGGCGCTAGCTGGGTTCCTGGTTTCGGCCTCAAAACCAGGGGATGGACTTGGAGGCTGGTTTCCCGGTTTGGGCCTCAAAACTGGGGGTGGACGTGAAGGCCTGGTTTCCCGGTTTCGGCCACAAAACCGGGGGCGGAGTCCGTGAAGAGGACACAGAGCGGTGGCGGCAATCGGTGAGGTTACGTCGAGGCAATGCTACCAGTTGTGCGGGCGTGGCCGTCGGATCCACCTACCACCGAGTTGGTCCAGAATAAACTTAGGGTTTAGCTGGTTCGCTCTGTAAGTAGTTAGAGGTAGAGTGGGAATTAGGAATAATTAGAATTAGGATAAGTAGGGGGAGACACCCACCTCCCCATTCATCTCAGTCATTTTGGTCTTTGCTTCTAGGGTTTCCTGCTCTCCCAATCCCCTGCTGTACCTAGCTGAGATCCGCAGAGAACCATACCTCTGTGTACTGGAGATTTTGAGGAAGTGAGGTCGTAACCTCACTGTTGTAGCGTGTGGTAGCCACATGGTTGTAGATTGATGTGTTGATTCGCGTTTTGGTTCGTGTTCTTCGCGTTCTTCGTTTCTCCGCGTTTTCCCGTTACTCGATCTCCCTCTCTATTGTGTCTTTGCGAAATCCGTTTGAATCAACTTGTTCTTTATAGTGAGGAGGTCATTTCGACCAAAGGAATTCATCTAACTCCTCACGAACAAGTAGATCGGGTTGATTTCGTTTTCGTAGCGCTTTTTCGGTTCATACACCTTCCCCTTCAATTTCCCGTTGATTGAGTTGATTTGAGTGGATGATTTCTTGGGGATAGTCTTCTAACTACCTCGTGATCATCCTCTCCAAATTTGGGATCAAGGGATTTTGGTTTGAATCGATTTGGGAGTGATTTGGGTGAATGGCGATCAAAATCGCCCTCACTGGACAGCCGCGGATAGTCCGCCACCTGACCGGCGGACAGTCCGGGCGTCGGGGAGCAGCCGGATCAGTGGCTGTGTTCTTCGGCTGATTTGGTTTTGGTTGACCGGCAAACACTCCGCAGTTCAAAGCCACGGACAGTCTGGCAACAGTCCAGAGACTTCAACAACTGTGCAGTTTTGCACTTTCAGCCGGCGGACAGTCCGCCACCTGCTCGTGGACAGTCCGCAGTAGGGCCGGACAGTCCGGGACTCCAGGTCCGGACAGTCAGGGAATCGCCTGAAGCTTCCGGTTTTGTGCGTTTGCTCTCCCGGCCTCCTCGCTTGGTTTTCAGACTTCTCGTTTGGCCTTGTAGTTGACCAAGGAACCTCTCTAGGTATCTTTGCTACTTGTTAGCATCGGTATTTCGGGATTTCTCAACGTAGCCGTCTATCTACGTTCGAGACTTGGTTTTTGAGGGTCGAACTTGTTTCGGTGTTTTTGTCGATTGGTTTGCTATCGCTTTGTGGTGCCTCGCTGTGATCCTAGGGATCATCCACCCTCTTCCAAGGGTCGTGGGCATCACGGTTTTGATCGAAGCTTTCGGGGGTTGATTTTGGGGACAATAGGCCAAAGTTTCGAGAGAAATTTTTGACCTCCCATTCACCCCCCCCCTCTGGTCGCCTTGCTTTTGCATTCTTGGTCCTTCAATTGGTATCGGAGCGGGTTAAGGATCTTCCACCTTAGCCAGATCCAGATCCACAGAAGGCGACATGGATCGCGGCGTGGGCAAACCGCCGTTCTTTGATGGGATGAACTATGCGTATTGGAAGATACGCATGTCGGCCTAACTCCAGAGCATGGGCTCTTCTGTTTGGGAGATTTGGAACAGGGACGATTACGTTGTCTTGGTTGCTCGTGTTACTCAGCTTTAGATGGATGAGCACGATGCCAATAGCCGAGCGCGTAACGCTCTTTTCTCCTGTTTGAGCATGTCTGAGTTTGATCGCGTTTCTCACCTCCCCACGGCTCATGAGATTTGGGCGACCCTCATGCGCTTCCATGAGGGAACCTCTCAAGTCAAATCCCGTCTCTACGAGTCGCACAAGCGGGAGTACGAGAACTTTCGACACATGCTTGGCGAGAGCATAGAGAGTTTATTCGCTCGCTTTCAGGTCATTGTCAACAAGATGAGAGCGAACAAGGAGCTGTTGCCTTTTGTCGATCATGAGAGGGCTTTGAAGCTTTGCACACTCTTGATCGGTCGGTGTGGGACTCAAAGGTCCAGACGATCATCGAATCGTCTAACTATGAGACCCTCACTTGCGACGAGCTCTTTAGTAAGCTCAAGTCTAGTGAGATTGACGCCATGTCAAGGGCTTCTTATGAAAATCCTTCCGGCCCAACTATGGCTTTGGTTTCTGGTTCTTCTGCTAACCCCTCTGGAGGATTTGCACTTTCTTCACTCTTTTCTGTCACAGAGGACCAGCTGGAGTCTTTGGGGATGACGAGTTGGCGATGCTCGCCAACCGGTTCTCGCGGTTCCACAACAACCGCATGAACCGTCGCGCGCGGAGGAGGACGCTCAGGATGCTTTGAGTGCGGCGACCCCGACCACTTCATCGCCAACTGTCCCAAGAAGAAGAACACATCTGGGAAGGGCGATCATGGGCACAAGTACGACTCCGGCAAGCGCAAGGAGAAGTACGTCCCCGCGAGGCACAAGCGGAGGGGCGGCTTCGACAAGGAGTACATCAAGAAGAAGTACTTGGAGAAGGCCCAGGCTGAGCAGCGTGCGTTCTTCGCCACCCTCAGTGACGTCGACGGCTCGGATGACGACTCCGCTTGCTCAAGCGATGACGAGTCCGAGAAGAAGAAGAGGATCGAGGACAAGCTCAACGGTCTCTGCTTCTTCGCCGACGACGACGGCCTCTGCACCATGGCACTTGGTGATGAGGTTGACGGCAAGCTGGAGGACTCCCCTCGGAACGACGACGACGACGACTCCTCCCAGGTATCTCTCACCCACGACGAGCTTTCTACTGAGGTCGAGAAGCTTACTGTCTCCTCGCTTAGTCAGGATAAGTTGCTTAGGCGTGCTGCTAGAGAGCGCAAGGAGTTTAGGCAGAAGTGGGAGGACACAGTGAGGGAGCTTGAGTTTGCTAAGTCCACCGTGGTCGTTTCTGAGGAGGTGGAGTGTGAGATGTGCACCAAGCACATGACTAACCTTCTCACTTTGAGAGGTAAGTATGCTGCTTTGGTAGGAGAGGTGGATGAGCTCCGGGCTAGACCTTGTTGTTGGGTGCGTGCAAGTCTTGTCCAGTCTTGCAAACCGAGTTGGCAGAGAAGGATGCCAAGATTGAGTCTCTGAGAAGGCCAGCTCGGGTAGCACTTGTGTGACTAGGTGCGCTTTGTGTGAGGGTTTGGAGATGGAGATCGCTAATGTGAAGCATGACAAGATGCAAACCGAGGAGGAAAACACATACCTTCGACCATCTTGCCATGGGTGTCTAGCGGTGAGCCACAGCTCGGGATGATGATCTCCCAATTCAAGCGAGCTGCTGGAGGTCCTGTTGTAGGTTTTGCTCCGGTGGGTTGATGTTTCTGCTTTGGGAAGATTGGAGAGTCGAGTGGTCTGAACCCGAGTGAGAAGCCCAACTCCACCACTACTCCCAAACTTACCAAGCTTTCACCCAAAGGGCCTCTTATGCCTAACACCAAGGATGGGGTGTTTGAAGAACCTCCACGAGCTCCACCCAAGAACCAGCAATGGGCTCCTAAACCCAATCACCTGAAAAACAAGCTGGACACAATGCCACCTATCCAGGAGGAGCTTATGCCACAGAAGGGAAAAGTGATCCACACCCACAAACGTGTGTACCAACAACCCCCTTTGAGAGCGGTGAGGTACCATTGTGAGCATTGTGGGAGAGATGGACACTTGAGTGAGTTCTGCTTTCGGTGTAAGAGAGAGGCGCGCCGTGCTAGGGAGATGAACAATGCGGACATGTACCATCCTTTCCACGATGTACATGCGCCGAATGTTTAGAGACGTGCTGCTAGGCCTAGAGGTCTAGAACCTCAAGTTCCCAGGCCTAGGCAGCGGAGAGGACGTGCCCGGCAGGAGCCTGCAGTTGTAGGTTATGGACCCCGTGGCGGAGGCTTTGTTGAGCGTTTTCCCCCACTACGTTTTGAGTATCACGGTGAGCGCTCTTTCCCTAGCGGACCACGTTTTCCTCAGCGTGGTGATCGCTCCTCCCGTAGGCATGCTAGGAATGGTTTTTCTGCTAACCGTTCTTTTGAGCAATCGGCCCACACTGGTATTCCCCTTACTTCACTAACCCCAGTGTTGGACCATATGCTCACCCTATGTCTTTTTATTGATGTAGGTAAAATGATTGGAGGACGTTTGGTTGGTGGATTCCGGTTGCTCGAGGCACATGACCAGAAATGCCATGTGGTTCTCCAGTCTTAGTCCAGTCGCCGGAAAGGAGTTTATCACCTTCGGCGACAATAGCAAAGGTAAAGTGTTGTCTCGTGGGTCGGTGCAAGTTAATGAGCACTTTGTGTTGCGCGATGTTGCTCTTGTTTCTAACTTGCATTTTAATCTTCTTTCTGTTTCGCAACTCTTTGATGACGACTATGAGATTCGTTTTTAAGCCGAATCTCAGTCGTATTTTGGATCTCGGGGCAATCTTGTTTGTGTGATTTCGCCCTTTGGGAAAGTCTTTCGTGCGGATTTCTGGAGTCGTTTGGAGTTCTCGTGTTTTGGCTGGCCCTTCCTCCTCTGATCTTTGGAAGTGGCATATGAGACTGGGACATTTGAGCTTCGACTTGCTTGCGAGACTTAGCTCACTTGGCCTAATCTGAGGATTGCCCAAGTTATCGATGGAGAAGGATCTTGTTTGCCATTCTTGTAGACATGGGAAGATGGTTGCCGCTCCCCACCATCCAGTGACTCAGGTCATGACACAGCGCCCTGGAGAGCTTTTACACATGGACCTTGTTGGTCCGGCTCGGTTGAGCTCAGTTGGGGGGAAGTGGTATGTGCTTGTTGTTGTTGACGACTTTTCGAGGTATTTGTCGGTCTTTTTTTTGTCTGAGAAGACCGAGACTTTCTCTTTTGCTCGCAATCTGATTTTGCATCTTCAAAACGAGTTCCCTTTGAACTCGATGCGAGCTATTAGAAGTGATAATGGTTCCGAATACAAGAATTCGGATTTTGAGAAGTTTTGTAACTCATTGGGTTTAGAGCACCAGTTTTCTTCCCCCTACACACTCCACAGAATGGTGTTGTAGAGAGGAAGAATCGAACCCTTTAGAGATGGCCAGGACGATGCTCGATGAGCATAGGACTCCTAGGCGATATTGGGCCGAAGCTACAAACACTGCATGCTATATTTCCAATCGCATTTTTCTCCGAGCTTTCTTGAAAAAGACTTCTTATGAGTTGCGTTTTGGAAAACTGCCCAAGGTGAGTTATTTTGGAGTTTTTGGTTGCCATTGTTTATACTCAAAAAGGGCAATTTGGACAAGGTTGAGTCTCGTTCTTCTGACGGTGTGTTTTTGGGTTATGGCACTCACACTCGAGCTTATCGTGTACTAACCTTGACACTAACCGAGTCATGGAGACATCCGATGTCACCTTCGACGAGACCATGGTTTGTCCTTCTTCTCGTTTTGAGTGTGCAGGTGATCATGAGGTTGGTGAGCCTCTTTTTGATGACGAGGATGAGGGTGCTGAAGGTATGGATGATCCAGCATCCCCTCCACCTGCTTTGCCGCAAGGAGCGGCTTCTACGACGACTCACGGCCCCGACACGTCTTCTTCCTGGGGGCCGTGGGATCCGCCACCCCGAGCGATACCTTTGTACCCGGGAGCGCACCAGCTGCTGTTGAGGGGGAGGCCACTTCTGCTCGAGAGGTGCCACGACACATCCAGCGCAAAACACCCCCCTCAGCAGATGATCGGCAACATTGACGAACGTGTCACTCGGTCCAGTCTCAAATCTTCACTTGCTCATTCTCTGCGTTTGTGCTGATTTTGAGCCCCGAGATGTTGGACATGCTTTGACGGATCCGGATTGGGTCAATGCCATGCATGAGGAGTTAGAGAACTTTGAGCGAAATCGGGTTTGGGTTTTAGTTCCACCTCCTCTAGATGTAAGCCTATTGGGACAAAATGGGTTTTCAAAAAACAAGCAAGGAGAGGATGGCCACGTGTTAGAAACAAGGCCAGGCTTGTAGGAAGGGCTATTGTCAGAAGGAGGGGGTAGATATGAGGAGACTTTTGCTCCTGTAGCTCGTTTGGAGGCTATTGGATACTCTTGGCTTTTGCAGCATCCAAAGGTTTCAAACTTTTCAAATGGATGTCAAGAGTGCCTTCTTAAACGGCTACATAGAAGAAGAGGTTTATGTTGAACAACCCCCCGGTTTTGAAAATCCCAAGTTTCCAAACCATGTTTTCAAACTCACAAAGTTATATGGTTTGAAACAAGCCCTAGAGCCTGGTGATAGGTTGAAAACCTTTTTGCTTGCTAAGGGTTTAAAATGGGATGTCTGGATAAAACGTTCTTTCTCCTCAAGCAAGGCAAAGACACTCTCTTGGTCCAGATTTACGTGGATGATACATTTTCCGGTGGTTCTTCTCACGCTTGGTTGCCAAGTTTGCAGATACTATGAGCAGGGAGTTCGAGTGAGTATGATGGGCGAGCTGACTTTCTTTCTCGGATTGCAAATTAAGCAATCCCGAGAAGGGGACATTTGTGCACCAGGGCAAGTATACCAAGGACTTGTGAAGATGTTCGATATGGATGAGGCCATAGCCTCTTCCAACACCCATGTCGACACGACGGCCCTGGATGCGGACAAGGATGGAGAAGTGGGGACCAGAGTACCGAAGCATGATTGGGTCGCGCTCACCTGACGCGCGACACGCCCCGGACATCAGTTCGCGGTGTGCCTGTGTGTGCGCTTTCAGGCGTCGCCGCGCACTTTCACCGTCAGGCGGTCAAGCGCATTTTCAGGTACCTTCGTTTCACACCTGAGTCGGGATTGGTATTCAGCTTCCTCACCCTCTCCCTTGGCGGTTATTCCGATGCCGATTTTGCTGGTTGTCGCATTGAGCGCAAGTCACCTTACTGGGAGATTGACAGTTTATTGGTTCTTCTCTTGTATCGTGGTCTTCTCGCAAGCAGTCTAGTGTCGCTCTGTCTACCACAGAGGCTAAATATGTTGCTGCGGCTAGCTGCTATTCTCAGTTGCTTTGGATGATGGCCACTTTGTGTGATTTTGGTCTGAGCTTTTCTCGTGTTCTTTTGCTTTGTGATAGCACGAGTGCAATTAGCGTTGCTAAGAACCCCGTGCTTCACTCGAAGACCAAACACATTGATGTGCGCTTTCACTTTTTGTGAGACCACTATGAGAAGGGTGATATCGACCTTCACCATGTCGATACTCATCATCAGTTGGCTGATATTTTCACCAAGCCTTTGGACGAATCAAACTTTAATCGGTTGAGGGGTGAGCTTGGTGTGTGTTTCCCCTTTTAGATGGGGGAAACATTTTGATCTTGTATCATTGTTGGTAGTTCTTAGCTACACCTAGGATAGGGTAACAAAAGTAGCTATCTACTAATGTCAAGCAGGGTTGTCAGTCCCGACACTAGTAGGAGCTAGCTAGAGAGATTGCAATCTACCAGGAGGAGATTCTGCAAGCGCACAGAACTATCGTAGTAGCACTTCGCCTGGGAGTACCAGGTGTCGATTTATTTGATCCCAAGGGAAGGCTAGGGTGGTGTATGAGTTGAGTCAAGGAGGGGATGAGAGTCGAAGAAAAGAGAAAAGGGAAAAGGGGAGAAGAGAGGCTAGAAAGAATATATGGATGGCTAGGTAAGGATGAATTGGATGGCTAAGGTAAGGTGGAATGGATAGGTAGATAGAGGGTAACTAAGGATAACTAACTAACTACTAACTACTCCTAGATAACTACAAAGCATGATAACTACGAAGCGAGATAGTTACGAAGCAAGGCAGGCAAAAGACAATAAAGTAACTAAGTTGAGTATTGTTTTATTCCTATCTTGTCAAGTATCGAGGCGTACTAGCCTTTACCACTTACTTAGGCTGAACGCTAGCACAACGAGCCTTACTGTTAAACTGGGCCAACTACGTGGTGGAATTCAAGGCGCACAGGGCTGTCACCACCTGCTTGCTACCACAGCTATCTGGGGGTCCAGCCGTATCTGAAGGTAAGTCTATAACTAAGCACCACGCTTAACTATATTCTAACTATCTCTACCCTAGCTTTGAATAGAGACACCCTTGCGGACGTCAGAACAAACACTTGACTTAATAAGATAAACACTAAACTAACTAAGCAACCTATTGGCAAAGATCAAACACTAAGCTCACTAGAGATTAACTACTATGGCTAAGTGAATTGAACTGTAGGATAGCTAGGCACTCAAGCAATCAATCAAGTATACCACTCAATACTGATAAGTAGAATAAAGTAATACTTGAAATGATGAACTAGAATATAGTAAATGCTTGAGTAACAAGAGCAAAACCTGAACTGGAGATGAAGGAAGACTCTTCCCAGCTCCAGAACCGATCACTCGCACGCCTCTACTCTTGAGCTAACTCTTGAGCAGTGCTACCGCGAGGGCGAAGATACCTTGCTCTACTAGCTACCTACTTGCCTAAGCTCTCTAAGCTTCTAACCTAACTCTCACTTGCTTCTCTTGCTTTGCTTTCGGATGGTACTTGGTGTGTGATGGTACTGGTACAAATGAACAGGTGCCTCCAGGGGGGTATTTATAGCCCAATTGAGTGAGGGGGGTTCTTATAGGGGGCAGCCAGCCGACCTAGGGTAAGGTCAGGTGGCGGGCGCCACCCCCTACTGGTGGCCGCCAGCTCCCTAGCCATTGGATGAACCGCCTCTGCTTCAACGGCATCTAGGTGGATGTCCAAGGCGGTTTGGAGGTCGGTTGCATGTCCTAGCAACCGACATTCAGCCTTGATCCACGCCACTTCATCCTGAGCCGTTCGATGCCACTGACCTAGTGACCAATGGCCAAGATTTGGCCCTAGGGAGGTCACACGGATCGGTGACATGGCAGGGAGGCCAGCCCAAGTGGCGGGCGCCACTTAGAGGTGGCGGGCGCCACCTAGGGGTGGCGGGCGCCACCCCCCTTAGGCCCATTTGGGCCCTGCTGAGTGGGCTTGGCCTCTGGTGGGTCCATATGTCCAAATTTGGTTCAAATCCTGCATTCAAATAAAATTCTATGGACATGTGGAATTTGGTTAGTTTGAAACCTATTTGACTACATTTCATGCCTTTTTGGTGGACTTTAGGGTCAAATGTTGATGGTAAAACAGGTGTTTAAGGACCGTCAACAAGCTCCCCCAAGCTAACCTGTTGCTCGTCCTCGAGCAACAATGCGGTTTTAGCATTGAGCATGAAATGGATAGCAACTTAAGATGTCTGCAAGTGCATATTGTATAGTGAGAAATAACTTAGCATATATCATAAATCATAGCAATGTGGGGCTTATAGCTTTTCACTTTAAACATGCAAGAGCGAAATAAAGCAGTAGATAGGAAACTTTTATCTTGCTTAGGTTTGACTAGGATTCTGTCTGGAGGTTTTTCAAGGTTTTCAAAAGATAACAACTTGCTTAAGTCCTCCAAGATTCACTCAATCACTCAATGGTGTTTTAAATCCTCACTTAGGCCAAAATGTAGCCTCTCCTATTTCTAAAGAATGATATGTGGAGGTATAGGTAGGCTAAGAACCATGAGCAAATTGCCTGATGTTTATTGCTAAGCTAGACACTCAGATCATAAGGAGCAGCAAATCATAAAAATTGATCAAGATGTGCATGTGTTGTTATGTGGAAGTGTATAGAGAGATTTTTCATAATCCTTCCTAGTTAATTTCTGGGGTCTAGAGCTAATGATAATTCTCTCTTTTTTGGATACATAGTGAGTAGACAAAAGATGTGTCCTCACATTTTCTTAGGACATAGTCCTCTTTTGAGCTACTTTGCTCACTTTTTTTCACAGGACATAGTCCTTTCTTGAGCTACTTTGCTCATTTTTCTCTCTCTCTCTCTTTTAGCTCTAGATTTCCCCAGGTTATCTATAGGAAAGAATTTTTGAAATGAAAAAGGGAAAGGGAGAGAAATGCTTATTCCCAGTGTAGGAATAGCATAAGGCTAGCAATGGGATGTTTGGCAGGGTATTGCATATCTCCGGTGTAGATAATAAGCAATTTATTTGGTGGTTGCAAACCTCCAAAGTGGAGAGTAGGCAATTTATGGTGGGTGTGCGTGAATCTTGATTCAAAAGATATGATAAGCTTCTCTACTAAGATCTATGAGGTCTAACAAAGCTCAACACAAACAAAGCTCTTTGTGGTTTTGACTAACAAATATTTGGCTGGTGGTGGGATGGGATAAAATCTAGGAGGAACTTTTAGCAAGGTTTTCATAATTTTTAAAAGAAATCCTCCAGATTAGGTCCTAATTTCACCTTAGCAAGTTTAAAGAATTACTCCATTTCTTACTAACTTTACTCACTAAGCACGATTTCAGTTAAAGCATGTGCAACCCACAAAAGCTACAACTTAGATAAGACCAGTTATTCAAACCATAACAACAGCATTTGCACGGCATATTTCAAATCTTATTCAGGTTTCAACTTGTTTAAGCAGATTTTATCAATTTTATTCATGGAGTGGTTATTTAGGCAAGCATATGACACTCAAAAGATATAGAATTCAAGAACTAAATGTAAAGTGTAGGCTTGAGACATAACTTATCGGAGCGGGAGTCTCCCCCAAGCTGGCTTCTTGCTTGGTGAAAGATCTTCTTCTTCTCAGTCGGAGCTCTTGTTCTCATTTTATTAAAAGGGAAACTATCTAATGTTGTGAAAAGGGAAACTATCCTATTTTATTGTTCTAACTAAGTTAACATATACCTATGCATAAAAACTAATGATAACTGATTTTTTTTAGTTTCATGCATGACATATGTTATTTATTCGAAAAAAGGGAAATTGAAGGGAAAAATTAAAAGTAAAACCATACCTTAGGTCCATGGAGTTTCATCCTTGTCGGGTGGATCTTCTTCCTTGGGCACTTCTTCTCTCAGTACTCCATCTGGTTCTTCTTCTTTTGGCACCTCTCCTTTGTTATGTGAATTACACAACTCAGGAAGAGGTGGTTCTTTCTTTCTGCTCCACCTTGTTCTTGGGCGCCTCTTCTTGGTACGAACGGGTTTTGCTACCTGCATGTTAGCGGCATATGCGGGACCATAGGAAAAGGAGAATATTTCCTTCCTCCCTCCTAATGTCATATGAATTTTACCACTTCTCACATATATGCAGGCATCAATAGTGTTCAAGAAGGGTCTACCTAAGATTAGAGGCACATCTTTCCTATTTCCCATATCTAGTATTATGAAATCAGCAGGAACATAGGAACCTCTAATATGAACAGGTAAATCATTAACTATTCCTTCTACATAGCAAGTGGATTGATCAGCTAGCACAACATAGGCAGATGTGGATGACATGGGTGGAAAGAATGAGTTTTCATAAAATTCTTTAGATATAATGTTCACACTCGATCCTAAATCACACAAGGCATTTTTAAAGATTTCACCAAAGATTGAGCATCTAATTATGGGACTACCAGGATCACCCTTTTTAACCGTCATGGTTTGATCTTCATAATAGTTAAAATATTTTATTTCAACCATATTAGCAGTTTCCATGTTAGGTTTAGACGGAATTTTGCCAATTTCAAAAGATGGTATGATAGCAGCAAGTTGAGCTAATTGGGTTTCTAACATCTTATTAAAGCTTAATTGATTTTTCAGAGCAGATGAGAAATCTTCCAATTTAGCATTTATTTTCTCAAGAATTTTATCATTCGCCATTAATCTCTCTTTCAAGAAATCAGTAGTTTTACCTTGTGAATAAACTAAATTCTTCAGGAATGAGAAATTATCAAAATTATAAAAATTAGAGCGGGGGAATGAATTGTTACCTTGAGAGTTTGCAGGCTGATTCCATCGTTGATTCTGTTGACGGAAACTGTTACTGTTGTTGATGAAGTTCAAATCTTCATGTAGCTCGGGGCAGTGGCTCCCAGAATGTTCGGTTTCTCCACAGAATTCAGAAGTCATGTAGGATTCCAGAGATTGGACACTCTCTTGTTGGTTTATCTTCTCACAGTTGTCCAGCTTCTTTGCCAGCAGGTCCATCTTGGCCACGATCATGGCGGCCTCCTTAAGGGAATGTATACCTCGCTTAAGGGGCTGTAGTCTCTCGTCATTCCATCCTTGGTTCAACACCATCTTCTCTATGAGAGCCTTAGCATCTGCAACATTTAGAGAAAAGAATGCACCGCCGGCGGTGGCATCCAAATGGCTTCTAGAGAGTGGGGTTAGGCCCTGGTAGATGTTCTGGATCAATAGCCAGTCCTCCATACCGTGGTGCGGACAAGCAGTGACATACTCTTGCAACCTCTCCCAAGCCTCGCGAATAGATTCCTCGGCTTGTTGCGTAAAGCTGGAGATTTTGTTGCGAAGAGCGTTCGTCTTGCCCATTGGAAAGAATTTGGCGAGAAAAGCATTGGAACACTTGTCCCATGTGTCTACAGCATTGCGATCAGTATAGAACCATTGCTTTGCTTTTCCTAGAAGAGAAAAGGGAAAGAGACGAAGATGGATGACTTCTTGGGTTATCCCCTTCATGGTGAAGGTGCCGCAAATCTCCAAGAATTGTTGGAGGTGAGCATTGGCATCCTCATGAGCCTTGCCACAGAACGGGCTAGCTTGGACCATCGTGATCAGAGCCGGTTTCAACTCAAAATTGAGGTTGGCATCGATCACGTCTGGTCCTATCGCTACATTAGCGGCAGAAGGAGCAGAAAACTCATGAATGGCTTTGTTGGCCATTGTGAAGATAGAATGAGATAAGAAAGAAAGAAGTTGAAGAAGATGAAGGAAAAAGATAAGAAGAACTAAGGAAAGAAAGAATGAGGTAAGATGGGATTCGCTAAGCGGGAGCTTGAGCGAAGATAAATTCGACACGGACTCAACCGATACACCGATTGCCTTCCCCGGCAACGGCGCCAGAAATGCTTGTTGGTAGTTCTTAGCTACACCTAGGATAGGGTAACTAAAGTACCTATCTACTAATGCCAAGCGGGGTTGTCAGTCCCGACACTAGTAGGAGCTAGCTAGAGAGATTGCAATCTACCAGGAGGAGATTCTGCAAGCGCACAGAACTATCGTAGTAGCACTTCGCCTAGGAGTACCAGGTGTCGATTTATTTGATCCCAAGGGAAGGCTAGGGTGGTGTATGAGTTGAGTCAAGGAGGGGATGAGAGTCGAAGAAAAGAGAAAAGGGAAAAGGGGAGAAGAGAGGCTAGAAAGAATATATGGATGGCTAGGTAAGGATGAATTGGATGGCTAAGGTAAGGTGGAATGGATAGGTAGATAGAGGGTAACTAAGGATAACTAACTAACTACTAACTACTCCTAGATAACTACAAAGCATGATAACTATGAAGCGAGATAGTTACGAAGCAAGGCAAGCAAAAGACAATAAAGTAACTAAGTTGAGTATTGTTTTATTCCTATCTTGTCAAGTATCGAGGCGTACTAGCCTTTACCACTTACTTAGGTTGAACGCTAGCACAACGAGCCTTACTGTTAAACTGGGCCAACTACATGGTGGAATTCAAGGCGCACAGGGCTGTCACCACCTGCTTGCTACCACAGCTATCCGGGGGTCCAGCCGTATCTGAAGGTAAGTCTATAACTAAGCACCACGCTTAACTATATTCTAACTATCTCTACCGTAGCTTTGAATAGAGACACCCTTGTGGACGTTAGAGCAAACACTTGACTTAATAAGATAAACACTAAACTAACTAAGCAACCTATTGGGAAAGATCAAACACTAAGCTCACTAGAGATTAACTACTATGGCTAAGTGAATTGAACTGTAGGATAGCTAGGTACTCAAGCAATCAATCAAGTATACCACTCAATACTGATAAGTAGAATAAAGTAATACTTGAAATGATGAACTAGAATATAGTAAATTCTTGAGTAACAAGAGAAAAACCTGAACTGGATATGAAGGAAGACTCTTCCCAGCTCCAGAACCGATCACTCGCACGCCTCTACTCTTGAGCTAACCCTTGAGCAGCGCTACCGCGAGGGCGAAGATGCCTTGCTCTACTAGCTACCTACTTGCCTAAGCTCTCTAAGCTTCTAACCTAACTCTCACTTACTTCTCTTGCTTTGCTTGGGATGGTACTTGGTGTGTGATGGTACTGGTACAAATGAAGAGGTGGCTCCAGGGGGTATTTATAGCCCAAGTGAGTGAGGGGGGTTCTTATAGGGGTCAGCCAGCCGACCTAGGGTTAGGTCAGGTGGCGGGCGCCACCCCCTACTGGCGGCCGCCAGCTCCATGGCCGTTGGATGAACCGCCTCTGCTTCAACGGCATACAGGTGGTTGTCCAAGGCGGTTTGGAGGTCGGTTGCATGTCCTAGCAACCGACATTCAGCCTTGATCCACGCCACTTCATCCTGAGCCGTCCGATGCCACTGACCTAGTGACCATGGGCCAAGATTTGGCCCTGGGGAGGTCACACGGATCGGTGACGTGGCAGGGAGGCCAGCCCAAGTGGCGGGCGCCACCTAGGGGTGGCGGGCGCCACCCCCCTTAGGCCCATTTGGGCCCTGCTGAGTGGACTTGGCCTCTGGTGGGTCCATATGTCCAAATTTAGTTCAAATCCTGCATTCAAATAAAATTCTATGGACATGTGGAATTTGGTTAGTTTGAAACCTATTTGACTACATTTCATGCCTTTTTGGTGGACTTTAGGGTCAAATGTTGATGGTAAAACAGGTGTTTAAGGACCGTCAACAATAATTGTCTGACTATTTTCTCGTTTGTTTTGTTTTTCGTTTGCATTTCAGCATACACTTTTACATTCTGAGCTTCATGTATATAATCTTTAAAATGTAATTATGCTCTGTTTAGTGTGCTCCGATGCTATATGTTGATGCTAGTAGCTTATGCTCTTTCTGATCACTAATACATGTTGTGAGCTGAGCTATTTTTGAATGGTGAATCTGATTAACAAACATAAAACTTGAAAATGTTCACCATTGAGATATGCAACTAGCATGTGTAGGATGTGTCGAATTCATTCGTGCTTTTCATATATGCTAGGTTGCTATGTCTCTAGTTCTGAGTCTGTCACTTGCTTGGTCTGTTCATACTCTGTCAATAAAAACTGAACCCAGTTTTAAGTGAATTGAAAAGATCGAGATGGGATTGCTTGTCAACACATCACAGTTTCGAGACGGTTTCTCATTGCACTTTGAGTTAAACTTGAGCTGTGTAGTGTATGACCGAAACTGTTGCTTTAAGCTTCTAATTGCTTCTGCATAGGCTTCGCACAGTTGAAAAGTTAGGCAATGACAAGCTTTCAACCTCTCGCAATCACATGCTGCAATTTGAACTTGTGTAACCTGAACCGCTGCAACTCCGATAAAATTTGGATATACATGTCTATGTTTCATTCTATAGCATGATGATTGAACTTTGCTAGGGGTAGTTCACCTTGTATACATGTTTAGCACTTGTCTGATTTCCTGTCTATACATGTTTGTGCTATTTTGATGGTGAATACCTTTTTGGCTAAAAACTGCTCATTTTGCTCATATGTTCATATTTCATATTTGGTGATCAGTTTGAGCCTTCGCTAGCTTGTATGCTTTCCAGTGAGTCGTTGGAGCTATACTGTTTAGAGCATCTTTGCATTTTCTTGACTATATTCCTGAAGCTGCTAACTTGCATTGTGACTCATTTGCATTTTGGAAGGAGGAGAACTTCTCTTGTTGGCACTTTTAATGGTGCATTTTCTGAGGGGGAGAAAATTGCTTTCGGTTCCTTTTGCTTGATGGTGCATTTTCAACTAAGGGGGAGAATTTGGACAAATCATGCCTCCCATGTTCAACTAAGGGGAGAGGAATCGGTTGTGTGCACCATGCAAGGGGGAGTTTGCTCGTGATAATTTTTTTTGAAATTTCCAATTGGTTCGGAGCGATTTGCTAGTTGTGTTGAGCTTTTGCCTCTATCTTGAGGGACTAGCAATCGCATCTTTGCTTCAGTTGGCTTCAGTTGGTATCGAGCTTTTCAGTTGATTTCAAGTTTTCTGCTAGTTGTGTTGAGCCTCTGTGCCTCTGTCTTGAGGGACTAGCATTTTGCTTTGATTTTTCAATTGGTATCTGCTAGCGGTGTTGAGCCTATTCTACCTCTTCTTGAGGGCTAGCTTTGCCTTGCTTGGTTGCGTCGAGCCGTTGCCCATGTCTTTGGGGACCAAGTTGTCTTGCTCTTTCCACTTGACCTTCTTCGGCTTTGCTATGCTTTTGGGTCATTTGGTCGAGTTCTCTCTTCTCCTTCTTCCTCCTTATATTTCCATCATGATTTGTGTGTGTAGTTGACAATGCACTCATCAAGGGGAGATTGCGGATACATGGGTGTATGCCGAGTCTCGAGTGATGAGTGATTGTCAACGGGTTTGATCGCAGGTTCTTTGGTTTGTGTTGTGCAGGTGTCGAGCACAGAGACAGTGATCGAGGGAAAGGTGAAGGTCAAGTAGAGACGTGTCGTGCCGAGGGACCGAGAGTTGCGAAGGGCGGACGTGAGGCTTGGACTGAGGAACCGGTGGCCCGAGAATCAGCTGTGGTGGCTGGCAGCCTGGGACAGCGACGAGCGGAGACTTGCAGGCACGGTGTTGCCTGGGTCGAGGACCTGGGGACACGTGTCAGTGGACGGGGTGCACGGGCGGTGCATCCCTTCTACAGCTTCGGTTTGGTGGTAGCGACAGAGAAAAACCATCGGGTGGACGGTTTCCAGGTTTGGGCCTCAAAACCTAGGTGTTGCGGGTTTGCCGAGTTTGGGCCACAAAACTTGGGTTGAGGACGGTTTCCAGGTTTGGGCCTTAAAACCTGGGCGCTGGCAGGTTTCCTGGTTTCGGCCTCAAAACCAGAGGATGGACTTGGAGGCTGGTTTTCCGGTTTGGGCCTCAAAACCGGGGGTGGACGTGGAGGCATGGTTTCCCGGTTTTGGCCACAAAACCGGGGGCGGAGTCCGTGAAGAGGACGCAGAGCGGTGGCGGCACGTGGCGACAATCGGTGAGGTTGCGTCGAGGCAACGCTACCAGTTGTGTGGGCGTGGCCGTCGGATCCACCTACCATCGGGTTGGTCCAGAATAACCTTAGGGTTTAGCTGGTTCGCTCTGTAAGTAGTTAGGGGTAGAGTGCGAATTAGGAATAATTAGAATTGGGATAAGTAGGGGGAGACACCCACCTCCACATTCATCTCAGTCATTTTGCTCTTTGCTTCTTGGGTTTTCTGCTCTCCCAATCCCCTGCTATAGCTAGCTGAGATCCGTAGAGAACCATACCTCTGTGTACTGGAGACACTACTAGGAATTGACCCTTAGAGCACCATTTTTTTCGCAACACCACACATTTGGTTGCAATATTTGGTTTTATAGCAACCAACGTATTAATGGGTTGCGATATCTGGATCTTATGACCACCAAAAATGTGGGTTGCGTCTGTTGAAACATTCGTTGCAACAGGTTGGTGTTAATGCCACGGTGAAAAAGGTGGTTGCCTTTTAGGGTACCTATGGCCACAACTAATTGTGCATTGCGATAGTACCGATTTAGTGTTGCGATAGATGTGTGTTTGTTGCCATGAATATTTAGTTGGTTGCGATTATGCCTGCCTGTGGCCACGATGAAATAACGTTGTCTAAAACTTAACCTTTGTTGCGATAGCTCATGTGCCTGTTGCATCCAGAAAACAATTCGTTGCGTTTGATGTGTGTTTATTGCCATGAATATTTCATTGGTTGCAATTATGCATGCCTGTGGCCACGATGAAATAACGTTGTCTAAAACTTAACCTTTGTTGCGATAGCTCATGTGCCTATTGCATCCAGAAAACAATTCGTTGCATTTGATGCGTGTTTATTGCCACAAATATTTCATTGGTTGCGATTATGCATGCCTGTGGCCACGATGAAATAATGTTGTTTAAAACTTAATGTTTGTTGCGATAGCTCATGTGCGTGTTGCAACAAGAAAACAAATCGTTGCATCAATTAGCTTCTATTGCCACCAATGAATTATGTGAATTCATTAGACTATTTTTGGTTGCGCTAAAAGAAAAGTTGTAGTAATTAAGTCCACCGGAACATTTAAAGAAAAAACATAAAAACCCAGCCCACCAAAATAAAAAACCGAGCCCACCGGTGCATAAGCAGAAAAAAAATAAAAAGAAGAGGCCCAACCCAACCGCACATTAGCAGAAAAAAACAAAAAGAAGAGGCCCAGCCGAACCGCACATTAGCAGAAAAAAACAAAAAGAAGAGGCCACGGGCACCCTCCACCCCTTTCTGCTCTCCACGACACCACGCACGGAGCCACGGTCGAGCGGAAGTGGCCAAGCGGCGCTAAACCTAGGCAGCTGTAGGCGGCGGCGCGGCGGAGAGCGGGTCAGCGGGCACGGCTGGCGGCGAGCTGTTGGGTGGGCGTCATGCGGCGGGCGCAAGCCGCGAGCGCGCAGCAGGCTGAGCGCGGCCGCAGCTAGGGGTTGCGGTACCGGGGCGACGACGCGCCAAGTAGTTGTCGGCAAGTAGGGGCGAATTTGCGGCCCAGGCCTCTAGGTCCCAGGCCCTAGTCGTTGGGCCAGGAGCACAATATGCCCCATGTAATTTTCCAGCCCAATGTGATTATGCCGTGGAGGAAGGAGGCTCGGCGAAGCTGACGCTTCTGCGTGTGGTTGCGATTATGCATGCCTGTTTGGTCAGGCTAGTGAACAATTCTGTGACCCTGAAGGAATTCATGGATCCAAGGAAGTGCAATTACCATTAGAGGAAATATCTAATTCGCAGGTGTTGTTCATTTCTACAGGAAGCTGACTGCTATTGCTTCACTTACAGAAATGAGAAAAATCAGCACCTAAAATACTATCAAAAATGAAACTAAGGACTCCACTATATATCACAGAGGAAAAGGCAACGAATAGCATTTTCAGCTTGCAGAATTGAAGTAAGATGTAACGACATCCAGCACACTTAAATTGCAGAATTCAAGTAAAATCATAATTCAAGCTTAGTTCACTGTCTAAATTAAACGAAAGATTGCATACTAGGTACCAAATAGAAACAAATATCACATTAATACATATAGGATCACAATTATGTAAAAAGCTCATCTTCCTCTCCCTGGCCTAAAGTATTGACAGGTGCAACATGCCCGTCGTTGATGTAGGTGTCATCATTCTCATCATCATCGTTAGGTATGTCATCTAGATCCGGTTCTGGCACAGGTATAGCACTTTGAATAATGCTAGCATCTCCAGTCACTCCATCGAGGTCATTCTTTGTCCAATTTGTCAACTCTCTAAGCTGGCTACAAATGTCCATGTTCTCCACACCTACATCGACTGAGTCAATGTCAATATGTCCCTGTTGTTCAGTTTCTCCTTGTTCTGGCATGGAAAACAAGGTCCTAGGCTTCATTCTAACAACACTACTCCAGTTGGGTTTATTTGCACATTTCACATAAAAAACCTGCTCCACTTGAGTCCCCAGAACGTAAGGATCATTCATATATCGACGACGAGTTGTATCAATATCTATAATCCCATATTGATCCTTACTGAACCCTTTACTTTTACTCTTGGATGCGGCAGGAACATCAAACCAATCACACTCAAACAATATGACTTCTTTTTCACCAGGGAAATCTAGTGTAATTACCTTCTTAAGGACACCATACCAATCCATATTGCTCGCACTATCATCACCCTTCACTACAACTCCTGAATTTTGTGTATTGAAGTTAGCCTCTATAGTAGCTGTTCGGAAAAAAAATCATGAATTACGCATCTGTTGAAAACCCGAGCCACAAAATGAGGACCTTGTGAAAGGTCATATAGCTCTTCACTGATCTTTCGTTCTTCATAAAGTACCTTGGCCTGCACGCAAGAAAAAATAGAACTGAAATATTTTAAAAGTGGACAACTGAAAAAAAATATAACATGACTCACCTTACGTTCAAACCATCCAACAAAATGCTCCTTGTGTCGCTTATCAACACCTTGTGCGCTAGTTCTTCTCAACAACTCCTTATGCTCCCTGTACATTTTTTGGAAAAAAACATATTACCATACATTCAACTATAAACTATGTAAAAACACAAAAAAAATGTTTCTAACAGCTTACTTGATCCATCTCAGTGCCTCATCACAGTTTGATAACATATAGTGCCACATCCGCAGCATTTCAGATTTAGGAAGATGCTGTAATTTGCATCCTTTCTTACTGTAGTCGATGTTGCCAACTATGCTAGACCCAGCCGGTGGTTCATTTACCACGCTCCTCTCATGGCGCATTGGCTGATCCAACCTCATTTCAATGTTTTCTAGGAAGCGAGAGCAGAATGTCATGCACTCCTCTAAGATATATCCCTCTGCTATCGAACCTTCTGGATGTGCCTTGTTCCTAACATATCCTTTAAGTGTACGTAGATACCTCTCGATTGGATACATCCACCGATAACACACTGGTCCACCAAATTTAGCCTCCTCAGCTAAATGAACCGGCAAATGCATCATGATGTCAAAGAATGCCGGTGGGAATATCATCTCAAGCTTACATAAAGTCTCTGCAATTGAAGAGCTTAGTGTTTCTATGTCAGTTTGCACCAGCTCCTTTGAACACAGCGCATTGAAAAACCTGCTAAGCTCAATCAATGGTCTAGCAACAGCTTCAGGCAAGATATGCCTTGCAACTAAGGGCAACAGTTTCTGCAAAATAACATGACAGTCATGTGATTTTAGTCCAGAAACCTTACATCCATTCACATCCACACATCTCTTTATATTAGACGTGTAACCATCAGGCATCCTCACTCCTTCTAAGAATGTGCATAGCATCTTCTTCGGGTCCTTGTCTAAGGAGTACAATGATGGTGGCAAAGTATACTTTCCATTCTCCACCACTGGATGCTGATCCTGCCGTATCCCAAGATGTTGCATGTCAAGCCGTGCCTTTTTACTATCCTTACACTTACCATCTATGTGAAGCAATGTCCCAATAATGCTTTCACAGATATTTTTCTCGATGTGCATAACATCCAAGTTATGCCTTACAAGTAATTTTTCCCAGTAAGGAAGCTGAAAAAATATACTTTTCTTCCTCCAGTTGTGCCACCTATTGTCTTCTTCATGTTGCTTCCTCTTCTTTGTTGCTGTCCCAAATTTTGGTTGCTCAAAACTTTCATACTGCTGTAGAACCTGAGCACCAGTCAGTGGCACAGGTGCCTCCCTCATCTCTGTCATGTTGTTGAAGCTGGTTTTGCTCTTGCGCCACCTATGGTTATGAGGGAGAAATCGACGATGACCCATGTAACAATGCTTCGACCCAAATTTCAACCATAAGTACTCTGTATCTTTGTGGCAGTATGGACATGCAAACTTTCCTTTAGTACTCCAACCAGATAGCATGGCATAGGCAGGGAAGTCATTTATGGTCCACAACAGTAGCGCACGAAGAGTAAACTTCTTCTTCTCATTCTCATCCCATGTTTTAACACCTTTCACCCATAACTCTATCAGCTCATCAATTAGGGGTTGCAAATAGACATCAATATTCATTCCAGGTGATTTTGGCCCTGGTATCAGCATAGACATCATCCAATAGGGTTGCTTCAAACACAACCAAGGAGGCAAGTTGTAAGGGATTAGGATGACAGGCCATGTAGTATATGCAACATTCAACATCCCAAATGGATTAAAGCCATCAGCTGCAAGACCGAGCGGTATGTTGCGAGGGTCCTTAGCAAAATCCTTATACTCGCTATTCACACGCTACCATGCCAATGAGTTTGCCGGGTGACGCATTTTCTCATCATTTACTAGTTCTTCCTCATGCCAACGCATCAGCTTCGATGTCGATGATCTCATATACAATCTTTGCAAGCGAGGAATAAGTGGAAAATAATGAAGGATCTTACGTGGAAAATGCTTCTGCTTCTTTCCACAATCACTGTCAACAGTATCATCCTTTTCAGTACCGCCTGTCTCTTTCCACCTAGATTCACCACATGTTGGACACTTATCCAATTTATCATAATCCCCACGAAATAATACACAGTCATTGACACAGGCATGAATCTTATCGTAATGCAGGCCAAGATCTCGAACAACCTTCTCCACTTTCTCCAAGGAAGTTGGAAGACAATGGCCATCACGAAGCACAAGCAAGAACAGCCGAAGTATGCGTTCTAGACTGCTATTACTAATACCATCCATGCATTTAATCTGAAATAGCATGACAATGAAAGAAATCTTTGTAACCTCTTTGCAACCTGGATGCAACTCCTTCTTTGCCTCTTCTAGTAACCTAAAAAGTTTTTTTGCAGTCCCATTTGGCTCGTCCTCATCTCTTCCTGTGACTTCTCCATGTATAACACCTCTGATCAGTGAAGAAATTAATTCATGGGAACTTTCAGCATGATCTAGTGCAGCGCCATCATTGTTATCATTCTCAACTAATGAAGGCTCACAATTACCTTCTCCTTGAATGAAACTCTCATCAAACCCTCTCAGTGCCACGTGAATCCGAACCTCCTTTTCACTCCGATAAGACATGCAGCGGCAACGAGTACATGGACATGGAGCTGTTTCTTCACTAGATGTGCCCCCAAATACACTCTGTAAAAAGTTCTTGAATCCTGCCTGCCATTCTAAAGTATATCTGGACATCCGCATCCAACACTTATCTTCATTTGACATCCTTCACGGTATCCCTACAGTAAGCACGAATCCATAGAATAAATACCCGCTATCAAGCTAACACATCCCACTGCTAATCGTATTTTCAATGCAGGAAACATTGGCGGAGCCAAGTATATGGCTAGGTTATAGCAATTAGCATACCAAGAGAAAGAAGGTAATCTGTCTAGCAGCTACTAGCATTTACATGTCTGGTTCATTACCTTCCTAATCTGATCAATCACTGCTCCATCTGTTTATATCATGGAATCAAATCACAAGTTCACAATGGCATGAAAGAAGAGTAAATATGTAATGAAAGGTATTTTTAATTTAGAATTTTAACTAGTCTGCTTTTCTTATTAATTGATTTACCTAGAGCTGTACATTGATACACATCAGTGATCATGTACGTAGGTTCAATATCAAAACTTCAATAGTTAAATTATAAATTAATTGTTTGTCTTTTGACTCCTACGATTTTTTTTACAAATTGCAATTTACAGATTTATTTGAAGAGCATTTTTTGCTAAAAGCATCCTAAGCCTGTCCACATCCCACTGCTAATCGTATTTTCAATGCAGGAAGCAAGAAACATGAATGAACAAGTTTCTATAAGCAACCTTTCTATTGTTACACGTAGCAGGGGTAAAACTTAATAATTGTCCGTTGATCCATCATCCATATTTCTAATTTCAAATCAATCCATCCTAATCCCATTGAAATATTGAAAGTTGAAATTGAAAAGGAAATTGGAACTAAATAAGTTTCAGAACCATACCTGTTACCCACTGGCCGGCAGCACCAGGGTCTACAGGTCTAGAGCAGCGGTGAAGCGGGAAGCGTTGCCGACAGCAGGCGGGCGGGCGGCGTCACCGGCACCAGGCGGGCAGGCGGCGCTCAGCTGACTAGCTAAGGAGCCGCCGGTCACACCGTCGGCGCCGGAAGTGGAGTCCGCCAGGCTCCCAGGCCGGATGGCAGAGGGGGCAGGACCGGGAGGGGCCGTCTGTGCCGCTGCGAAGTACCGGAACCGGAGCTTGGAGGGCCGGTGGGCGTTACGGAGCCAAGAGGGAAGGGGCGAGGTCGGAGGCGTTGCACGGAGTGGAGGCGGCGCGACGCTCGCAACTCGGGAGGATGGAGGCGTACAGGTTGTGGTGTGCTGCGTGTGGGCTGATGTGCCCTAGGCCTGCTGTTGGGCCATTAGTCAATTTATTTCGTCTGCACCGGCCCATTAGTCTTGTTTGCAGCGGAGTCGCACTTGTCTCTGTTTAGTACCACATCGGATACTGAGGAGCGTGCAGCGGTGCTTAAAGGTGGAGGCGTGTTAGCACTTTCGAACTCCAAACTTAATCATCCATCACTGCTTGGTCCCTTCTTGTGCTATGGGGCTTAATGGGCTGGCCGGCTGCATTTGGGCTCCCGCTCGCTGAGCTCACGCTCGTCGATTGAGCCTGTTATGTTGCCTGCCTTGCCCTACAGCGCCCATAGCACAATTTTTTTCTCTTAAACAAATCATTTTTTTCCATTATACCTATAGCCCATAGAAAATTTTTTTAATTCATATTTTTCATATTAACATTTACCCTCACTACTGCACTCAACTATAAAGTTTCATAACTTTTCGAGATCTACAACTTTTATTTTTAATCATTTTTTCATCCGAGGTCATTTACAAAAAATTTAAATTTTTCCATCCGATATCTCGCTAAGTTTTACGATTTTCAGAATTCATTTGCATTTTTTATAATTAAAAAACTCATCGTCGAAATTTTTCCATCCGACATTTGGCTAGCTCATGGCCTCCCTGGCCGGCCGGCAGCCTAACGTGGCCAGCTCCGGCTGACTGTCGCTGGCTATGGGATGCCAGGACCTCCCTAGCCAACCGGGAGCCTTACGTGGCCAGCTTCGGCTGGCCGCTGCTGGCTGCCGCTGGCTGTGGGAGGCCAGGACATCCCTAGCCGGCTGGGAGCCTAACGTGGCCAGCTTCGGCTGGTCGTCGCTGGCTGCCGCTGGCTGTGGGAGGCCAGCGTGCGGCCATCACCGGCTATGGCTGGCTAACGCTGGCCGGACGCCTGTAGTGGGCGAACGCCTTGGCCCTCGTAGGATTACGGCGCTCTGTGGATCTTCGGCTGCTGTCCTCTCAAGAAGAATCACCATGCCTAGCACGGAGGGATGCTTTGGATAGCTCAACTGTCGTGGCTACGCGGGTCAGCGGGCACCTCTCGCCTACTGCTTTGAGAAGTGCTTGCGTGTCTGTACCCGTCTGGGTGTGGCTCGTTGGCTCCAGGGCGCTTGTGGCGTTTCCTCGTGATGTCGTCCGTCTATGGCGGCACCACCAAGGACACCTCGCTTGTGCTTTTGGTCGTGGATGTCGGCGACGCATCATTCAAATTTCTGCCCTATCAACTTTTGATGGTAGGATAGGGGCCTACCATGATGGTGACGGGTGATGGAGAATTAGGGTTCGATTCCGGAGAGGGAGCCTGAGAAACGGCTACCACATCCAAGGAAGGCAGCAGGCGCACAAATTACCCAATCCTGACATGGGGAGGTAGTGACAATAAATAACAATACCGGGCGCGTTAGTGTCTAATAATTGGAATGAGTATAATCTAAATCCCTTAACGAGGATCCATTGGAGGGCAATTCTTGTGCCAGCAGCCGCGGTAATTCCAGCTCCAATAGCGTATATTTAAGTTGTTGCAGTTAAAAAGGTCGTAGTTGGACCTTGGGCCGGGTCGGCCGGTCCGCCTCACGGCACACGGTTTGAAAAAGTAATTATTTTTGTGTGGACTTTTACGTATGAAAATTTCATTATTTTGTAATTTCACATATGAAAATTTCGTTTATGTGTAATATCACATATGAAAATTTCATTATTTTGTAATTTCACATATGAAAATTTCGTTTATGTGTAATTTCACATATGAAAATTTCGTTTATGTGTATATGAAAATTTTGTTTATGTGTAATTTCACATAAGAAAATTTCATTTTTCTATACATATATGAAGTCCCGAACTCAATATTCCCTCTATTCTTTTAGTAGCCCGCCAAAGCATCGTTTGGATGCAAAATTCACGCGCCTAAACTCCTCGTGGGCCTTTACATTTATTGGCCTGCCGCCCCCACTCCTCATACCACGCCAGCAGCTCGTCTGCTCGTCTACACCAGTTAGGTCAAGAGACGGCGACGCCGCCACTCCTCAAACCCCACGCGCCCCCTTGCACCAGGACGGCGACGGCGACAGCGTGCGACCACAGCTGGAGACCATGAAGAAAACCGGTGCATCTTCAAACACCACACGCAGAAGCGTCAGCTTCGCCGAGCCTCCTTCCTCCACGGCTGAATCTTCAGAGGAGATGCGCCCACATCAACACGATGATAATGATGACGAACTTGGCGATGATGGCTTAGGGGTAATACGCTTCCTG
Source organism: Coix lacryma-jobi var. lacryma-jobi (assembly GCA_009763385.1). Lineage (NCBI taxonomy): Eukaryota > Viridiplantae > Streptophyta > Magnoliopsida > Poales > Poaceae > Coix > Coix lacryma-jobi. The sequence goes on along the minus strand of CM019826.1, from coordinate 124,660,719 downwards.
CACACGAGGTACTAAATAAATCTGCTAGCTACCTTCATTTCGATTGCCCCTAGTTGTTCTTGTTCTTGGGCATGTCTTCTTGCCTTGGCGATGATGACAGGTTAGGGTTACCACTTTTTTTGGTTCTAGCCTAGCGGATCTTGGGACTATCATCAAGCCTTGGCCTAAAGCGTATACAGACAGCTGCTATACAAGTATATACATATACATGTATAGGGTCACTGGCGGACGCAGTAGTACGTGGGCATGGATATGTATAATATTAGTAGTTTAAGGGCTCCTGTCCAGGCGTCCACCATTTAGCTTCATGTCTCTATTTAACCAATATGCAGCGTTTCTCATGGTTTGCCTGTCATCTAGCTTGCTCTTTAGACATATACAGATCTGAATTCACTTTTATACTAAACTTTATTGCTGCATGCATATCCTTGTTAAACCAAATTTAATTATAGTTTTATAATTAGATCATATTGTGAGAACTCATATTATAATAAGCAGGACTAATGTTTCTATGTTTTATATGCAGTGAACCATTGACGGATGAAATGTGGACAATTTATTTCCATGTGAAGAGGCATTCTGAGGACGATGAATTTATCGAACTTGAAGTCGATAGAGTTCATCTCACATTTCATAACCTGATGTATTTCAAGGAACAGTTTGGCTATGGATCAAGGGATTATTTATACTACAAGAAGCGTTGCGGAGACAATGTAGCTACAATTGAGCCCATCGAATATTTACGAGACACAGATAAAATGCTACATGACAATGCTAAGGAAAAGGAAATCAGGTTGATAATGTCTGATGATTAGATACTTTGTTTTTTTCTGCATGTTTATAGTTAGTTTAGTCATATACAGTTCTGAATTCTCTCTTTTATACTAGACTTTGTTGCTGTATGTCCTTGTTCAACCAAATTTAACTGTAGTTTTATAATTAAATCAGGTTGATAATGTCAAAGGAGCCCGAAGTTCAAGGTAATGTCAGCATAACGCCAATTAAACAATGTGGGGGGAAGCGAAGACATGCTGATATTGTTACAGATAAGCAGCTTGATGCCTACAAGGTTTGGTTAGTACAAATGCAAGAGGAAGAGCCAGAAATAGGTATACTCATTATTTGCATAACTCATTAAATTGGTTAGGATCAGATATAATGTTGTTTTGACAATTGTATTTGGTTAATCATAATTCACAGACTTTAGGGATGACTTCAGGGACGGAACAATCGATACATAGAAGGAATGGCTCAGGCACACAGGCCGGCGTCGCCATATGCGTAAATAAATTTCTTTCATCACATCATCAAATACTTGTTCATTGAATAAATTAATTGAGATATGCTGTTTTTTTTTGTTGTGTGTAGTCTCGTTATTACAAGAACATTCAGATACAGATAATGATCAATTGTCTGAAGGTGAGGGAGGTGAGGGAAATCAGGAAAGGAGGACAACAAACAATAATAATAATAGGCCATCTCATGCAAGAAAACCAAAAGAAGGGAATGGTATCTGCTTGTCTCTCTTATTTTTAAAATGTACGTTGTAAACTCTTTTGTTGATCATGTGTGTTATATTTGTCTCAAATAAGAATTAGGTGTATCCAAAACCCGTCAACGTGGATGTCTCAAAGGTTATAAAGCAGCTGCTAAGAGAATCAGGAGCGGAACTCAGAAATTAAAAATTGAATTTGATGCCTTAACGGGAGGAGTCTGTGGTGACAACAGTCGTACATTTGTGGATGAGATTGTAGTGTTCACTAGGAAAAAGACTCCACTTATAGGAGTGAATTCTTGGAAGAAAGTCAAGGAAATTATAAAAGAATCAATAGTAAAAGAGATGATGGTAAGTAAATTTTGAGCTTTTGCCAAATCTAATGAATTCAATGCCTCTACTTTACTGTTATATTGGTCATTAAATTGAAACAGAAATTTGGGACTTAGACGCTGTTGAAGATGCTAGTGAAAAGATGTTGACAATTGCCAAAGAGAGGTACAAAGGATGGAGGGCTTCATTTAGTTCTACATACAAGGCATACTCCACTGATGCTGAACGTATGAAGCATAAGCCTGAGGACTTAGACATCGTGGAGTGGTACTACTTGATCCAATACTTTGGATGTGAGAAATTCCAGGTTCGTTTGTGACCAAATTGTTACTAATTCCAGTTTTGTAATGCAATTGACAGCGCTATGCTCATTCACCTTTTGTAGAATCTTAGCACAAAGAATTCAGGAAACCGAAAGAAACAAAAGACTAAGCATCTCATGGGAGCGAAACCATTTTCCCAGATTCGTTTCGAACAGGTAGTAACTACATTAACTAATGTGCAGATTACTTTCTGAAATATATGGTCATCACCTAATGCTACATTTTTGGCACCTTAGACCAACCGTGGTAATGGTCAACAACCTACTGATCTGCAACTTTGGATGACTACTCACACCAAGAATGGGGAATGGTCAACTGATGAAGCTAGGGATGTTTATGTGAGTTCTTGTGTATGTTTGCATCATTAAAATTACAGCATTTTTACCTTAAAATTTGGAATTGTTTAATTTGACATGCTCCTAATTTCTTTGACATGTTACACCTAGGAAAAAGCTTGCATCGAAGTTACCAATGCAGAAAGAGGGAAGGATAGGCCTTTCCTTACAGCTGAGGAGGAAAACTTAGTTTTCCAACTCAACTACTCAAAAATTCTTGGAACAAAATCATACAAGTCTCATGGACGTGGATACATGGCGAAATATCCAACACGAAGAGCTCTACTGAAACAAAGGGAAGAAGATGCAGCCCGTGCTGAATTGGATGCCCAAGAAGAAAGAATGCAGCACCAAGAAGAGGTCCGAGAACTAAAAGAACAACTTGCAAATGAAGTTTCAGCAACGGAAAGAGATAAGGAAGAAAGTAAAAAACAGATGGATGAAATGAGGGTAGAATTCCGTCAGCTTTTGCAACAGGTACCCCCTTTGAAACATGTTTCAACTATTGTTTTAGCCCTGTTTTCCTCTAATTTCCCTTGCCTTCTGTCCTGCACAGGCTATGTCTGGAACCATGATCCCCACACAGGTTTCAAATGGACCTATTGACCAGAACATCACACCACCACGCTTAGAGGCTGATGATGTACAGGTAATTCTCTTGTAGAGGCTGATCCCCATACATGCTTCCAAATGAAATGCATTTTGTTTACACCAAATTTTCTTTGTGGCAGACTGTTGAACCACAGAGCACGCTGACTACAGAAAAGGAAGTTGTTCCACCTCAGACCATGAAAGCAAAGAGTACATCAGCTAGGAATATTTTTCAAAAACTACTGCTGCTGCTGGATCAACGATGAATTATGTTAGCTCCGATCAGCTATTGAGGACTCGTAATCAGAAAAAGAATCAACAGGTATGAATAATGTTTTGATTTGAATCCTCATAACTTGATCTACACGTGATCTTTACCATGTCATTGCTAGATTTTTGCCTATGCCTTGTGTTGTGTATGCCCTCCAGTAAAGAAACTTGGAATTGTTTGATCTCAATTGCTCTTGTTCTATGATTGCTAATTACTCCATAAATCTAATCATATATGTTTTCATGAATCGCAGAGAAACTTGGACAGCCAAAACAATTAGAGAAAGCTTCTATGGCTTAATGTTGATGGCCGACACCAACAAGAATGACAAGTTGCAAAGATGCTTATTTGTGATGGTGTAGCTGATGGGCGATGGAGCAACCAGCGAACTCATTTTTAGATGAATTTATTATATGCTAAACAATGCTCTGAACTTAGTTAGATATGGTGTCCTTATTTTGTTAGCTGTGGTCATGATCTTTTAAGCAGAATTCTGGTCATTGTGTGTTACTTTGGTTTGAGACAAAATTTAAATTAATGAATGTATCAGTTATTATATGTGATGTGCATGCTGTATAAATAATTTAAAAACTGCTATTCAAATTCTCCTTGTTGCGATAGAATTATAGGCAACCATTGATTTTGGTTGCAATATGCATTATTGCGACGAACTTTATGCGTTGTATTACCATATCATCTATTGCCACCAACAATTGATTGTTGCATGTGACCTCTATTACCACCAACATAAATTCGTTGCAACCTACATATATTACCTCAAAGACTAGTTCGTTGCATTAACATATCATCTATTGCCACCAACAATTATTTGTTGCATGTGACCTCGATTGCCACCAACACAAATTTGTTGCAACCTACATATATTGCCTCAAAGACTAGTTTGTTGCATTATCATATCATCTATTGCCACCGTATTTGATATGTTGCAAAAGCACTTTAATGCAATGGGTCACACTTTGTGGTAATATGACCATATGCCCACATAGTTTTAGAGTGGCAATACTTTTCTATGGCAACACATTCATTCGTGGCAATCATGAAATATTGCAGCCAAGTGTTTCGTCTCAATAGAACCTTAGGCAACTAATCTCATCGTTGCGATATTTGTTCTTGCAACCAACTATTGGTTGCATTAGGCTTTTTTGTTCATTGCAATAGCAAATTCTGTTGCAACGCCACTTAAGTGGTTGCCTGAGGCTATTGCACCGTTCCAACTGCAACCATCTATCGACCACCAGACTTAGATGCAATTCATTCCAGTTGCAACCAAAATAGTCATATTGCAACCAAATATAGGTGTTGTCCAAGGCCTCATTCCTAGTAGTGAGATTTTGAGGAAGTGAGGCCGTAACCTCACTGTTGCAGCGTGTGGTAGCCACACGGTTGCAGATCGATGTGTTGATTCGCGTTTTGGTTCGTGTTCTTCGCGTTCTTCGTTTCTCCGCGTTTTTTCCATCACTCGATCTCCCTCTCTATTGCGTCTTTGCGAAATCTGTTTGAATCAAGTTGATTTTTATAGTGAGGAGGTCATTTCGACCAAAGGAATTCATCTAACTCCTCACGAACAAGTAGATCGGGTTGATTTCATTTTCGTGGCGCTTTTTCGGTTCATACACCTTCCCCTTCGATTTCCCGTTGATTGAGTTGATTTGAGCAGATGATTTCTTGGGGATAGTCTTCTAACTACCTCGTGATCATCCTCTCCAAATTTGGGATCAAGGGATTTTGGTTTGAATCGATTTGGGAGTGATTTGGGTCAAGGGCAATCAAAATCGCCCTCACTGGACAACCGCGGACAGTTCGCCACCTGACCGGCGGACAGTCCGGGCATCGGGGAGCAGCCGGATCAGTGGCTGTGTTCTTCGGCTGATTTGGTTTTGGTTGACCGGCGGACAGTCCGTAGTTCAAAGCTGCGGACAGTCCGGCAACAGTCCAGGGACTTCAGCAACTGTGCAGTTTTGCACTTTCAGCCGGTGGACAGTCCGCCACCTGCTCACGGACAGTCCGCAGTAGGGCCAGACAGTCCGGGACTCCAGGTCCGGACAGTCCGGGAATCGCCTAAAGCTTCCGGTTTTGTGCGTTTGCTCTCCCGGCCTCCTCGCTTGGTTTTCGGACTTCTCGTTTGGCCTTGTAGTTGACCAAGGAACCTCTCTAGGTATCTTTGCTACTTGTTAGCATCGGTATTTGGGGATTTCTCAACGTAGCCGTCTATCTACGTTCGAGACTTGGTTTTCGAGGGTCGAACTTGTTCCGGTGTTTTTGTCGATTGGTTTGCTATCGCTTTGTGGTGCCTCGCTGTGATCCTAGGGATCATCCACCCTCTTCCAAGGGTCGTGGGCATCACGGTTTCGATCGAAGCTTACGGGGGTTGATTTTGGGGACAATAGGCCAAAGTTTCGATAGAAATTTTTGAGCTCCCATTCACCCCCCCTCTGGTCGCCTTGCTTTTGCATTCTTGGTCCTTCATCACCTCTAGTCTTTCTTCGCTCTAATCTATAACCTATCACCTCTTTTCTATTTGCTCTATAGTAGGCAATACTTGCTCTTACCTCTTATCTCCATGCCAATTAGTATTACCTCCTAGTTCTTAGTAAACTCCTTTATATGAACTAATAGATACATTGTGCTATGTTGCAAGTAATACAATCTCCAATAACCGATTATGAGAGGAACCGGGATAGACATGTGGCAGATAATTTAAAGAGGATGTAAGAATTGGGACTGCACAATCTATCTGTCAGTTTTAATAATTCTATACCACAACCTGCATCAACAAAGGAAAAAAATAGCAAACAAGAAAACCAATAGTTCAGATTCGGATTCATCAGAGTATCTCCTTGGCGAAGATGATCAATAAGATAGTGATGATGATGACACTGAATCTGAAGAGCATCCAGAACCCCTGGTAATTAAGGTTCTTCTTTAAGCTTCCAAGTAGTGGATGGGGAATATTTGAATTGCATTTGAATGTTTTCAATCTCATCTTTAATATATGATCCTACTTTCAAATTCATCATGTTTTTTCATACCTGTAATTAATATATGGTCTTGCTTAATATTGCACATGGCTGACTTTTTTTACATTATCCTCCAAGTGGTAGAAGGAAAACCCTCGCTTCTAAGAAGAGAGATCCTAACATGCCTCGAGAAACTAGGAGCAAGAGAGTGAGGGCATCTGAAGAATCACAGGTGCAGCATTTTGTAGCCCAAACAAGATCACCAAAAATGCCTAATAGTGCATATACAAATGGGGACACTGTAGAGGCTCCTACATATGCTTATGATGGCATATCGGACAACTATACTACACCTGGACCTACTGATCATGAGAGACTACCTCCAGAGGAAGACAGTGGAGCTGTTGGCCGTGACACTACAGGTGCTGATGAAGGCAATGTAGATGGAGGTAAACAAAATAAAGGCAAGTTATTGTAATTTTGTCAGTAAAATATGACATCTCTTTTGCTGATTTATATGGAACTAAAAAATTTCATTAAATGCGGCTTCTATTTTGTAGATACTGCAGAGCGAGCTCCAAGGAGACCTAGGCAACCATCTAAGGGAAAACAACTAGACAAGATGACTAAAGCTATTGGAAGAAGATTGCCCATAGTTGTTGCTGAAGGCAATAAAAGGTCTCATGAACCTGTTCAAGCTGCCAAGTTTGCATCAGAGGCTAACATCATCGTTCGGGAAAACATGCCTATCCTGCCTCATTGGAAAGATTACAAGAAAGATGAGAAATACTACAACAGTTTTGTAAATCAGCTAAATGTAAGTACATTACTGTTTTTATGGTTAACTTGTATACATGCTTAACCTCAATTGACTAACTAACTATGGAATTGTCATTTACCTAGGGACGATTGGCCATTTACTCTAAGAACAGCTGATGAGGACATCGCCACATTAGACTCACCGACGCCATGGTCTTCCCCAAGTTGCAACTCGTCCCCAACTTAGCTGCCACATCACCCTCGGATTCAGCAGACACGTCGTCACTATTTTGGTCATAACTTCCTCATACGACATCGAAACGGGGCGTTCTTAGATGCGTTAGAAAGGGGACGACATCACCATTGTTTTGGATCTGATCCCAGTTCTAGAAGATTCGTGGATAATTCTATGTGAAAGTGACAAGGTGATGTGTCACCTATTTGGGCCAAACTTGGTCGTGTATCGTTGTCGAGCCTTAAGCCCATGTTGTGGGCGCCCCCTTGGCCGTCCCCAACCCTAGGACGAGTCTTAGGCTATCAACACGACCATAGCTGCCGCTAGATAGTTGGGTTTTGTTTAGAGTTTAGTTTTCCATCGAGAAACTGAATCGTTCATTGTAACTGTGGTGTCGAATTCTTTTACAGTGATTCAGGGCCCCGTTCTTGATCTCCTCCACTGTGTCGATTAGTCCTTTGGAACCGAGTTCTTGAACCCTCTATTGATATTCACATCATTCATATTTGCAATTTCAGATTGCGTGTTTTACCTTCTTGCTTGTGTTCTTCGATTCACTTGCAGGAATAGCCTTCTTGGTGAGGTCAATCAAGTTGTGCTTGGTTGATAACCAACGAAGCAGTGGTGTAACGGTTGCAGGGTTCAAATCATGTCTGATTTGTAGCTGGATCACCAACGTCGAGTTCTCCACCAATCGAACCTATCACTACCTCTCCGAAGATCGGACCGTCCCTCATCAACAGCCCAACACAAACTTGCACAGATATGATGCGCTCTACGATAAAACAAATGCGTTATTGGCTGAAGCAGAAATACTTCAATGGTGTTCCTGCAAATGAGATTAGGAAAATTGACCTATTTCTTACATGACTGATGAACAGTGGAGGGCACTAGTTGCAAAGTGGTCCGATCCAAAGAACATGGTATGGATATCTTACCATATATGTTTCTTTCACAATCAGTTTGCAAAGGCTCTTCTCATTTCAAACCTATAATATTATTTGACATGTTAATTCTCTTGTAGGAAACGTGTGAAAAGAACAAGTAGAATCGTAGTAAAGTCAAGTATCATCAAGCTACGGGTTCTCGCTCCTATGTGGCACACTTACATGAATATGTAAGTTCAAAGTACCTTGTACTAGTCTCCATACACATTTGAACTTATCAAATTCTCTTGCATGTAATCTGAGTCAACTTTTGTTGTGATTGTTTATCCATGAAATAGAAGAAGAGAAACAGAGAAGAACCCAACACAGATCTGAGTGAAGAACTAGATGCGGTGGAGGCCTTCCAGACCTGCCATACCAGCTCTAAAGGTGGCCTCAGTCAAGTTGCAAGAGAAACACTTGTAAGTTCCTTTGTTTGCTATGTTCATCTTGTGTCACATGTCTTCCTCAAATTATTGCAAAAGTAACAACTCTCATCTTGTTGTTCATAAGTAGCATTAACATGTAACTGTTTTCTGTCCATGATATTTTAGCTTGATATGGAAGCTTTGAGGGCTGAACCTGTTGATGAAGATGGAACGCCACCATCAAGTGTGGACCTCGTGTCCAAGGTGTTGTCCCAGACCAGCTCACACCATTTCCTGAAGAGCGTTGGCATGAAAACACTGACATCCTCCAAATCAGATGAAAGTGAGCTTCGGGAACAACTTGCAGCTGAAGCGGCGGCTGCTATTCAAGGTGAACTCGATGAGCTCAAGAAGAAAAGTACAAGATGCTGATCGAGAAGAACAGCAAGGAGATGGAGGAGACCAATGCGCTCCTCAAGAAGCTCTTATCCTTGCATGGTAATGCTTCTTCGTCGACACGAGGGCTCATGGTCAGTGCTGCTATGTTTGGGCTGTTGATTTTGGGAAGTCAAACTTAAGTTACTTGTGGTTGGCAACTTTTTATTATATGCTATTATGTTCTATGAACTGATGTGTATGCTAAGTGGTGGTGTTGTGAACTGAGCTGTATGCTCATTGGAATGCTCTTTTATTAAGTATGGAATTATTTGGTCTTTCTAGTATCATTTCCAAATTGCAATTCAATTACTATCTGCATTTCTCTGATGAAAATGATGGCGTCTTCAGTGACGATTACAAATCGCAATCTGTGACCAAAACTGTGTCATCTTTAGTGACGATTTCAAATCGCCATATGTGACCAAACTCTTGCATCTTCATTGATGATTTCAAACCACAATTTGTGACGAAATAAGAACCAATCAAACCAAGCCACGTGGTAGAATATGATTGGTCCATGTGGCAACAAAGGCAGCTGTCGGGGAAGCGATTACGTTATCGCCACGTCATGTGACACGTCAGCGATGATGTCATCAACCATGTCAGCATCCTACGTGGCAAGCACCATCGGGCCTTCCAAACGGACCGTTATGACGAAAACAATGCTCAATCTGTGACCAAAACAGGCCATCACAGGTTACAAACGCCATTAACGGCGTCGTTACGGCGCGACGTCAGATGACAGATTATGACAAAAACCGGGACCCATCCTTGAGCAAAACCGATCGTCACAGAAAGGTATCACATCCATGACCACATCCTTTTCGTCACAAAAAGGTAGCACATCTATGATGAAAAGTGTCATTTCGTCACAATATAACAAATGTGACGCGACCCCAATGACAATATGATTTTCGTCATAGGTTAAACTGGGTGACGATTTGCTCATCTACAGTTCAAAGGATCAAATCAGCCTAGAGGGGGGGTGAATAGGTGATTCTAAAAATCTGAAAGTCAAAACTCAAAAACTGAGGTTAAATAACAGCCGATACTACCGGTCTGTTTGGGCCAGTACTACCGGGTGAATACCACCAGTACTACCGACACAAACAAATGGTACTACCGAGTACCTACAAAGTGCTACAAAATTAAAGTAAATGAGTTGCAGTTTCAGATCTAGAAATTACCCCACTTCCCTAAGTGTTATAGATGAAGATTATAGCCTTCCCAAGTCTTGGTCCCTTGCCAAAATGTAGATCGAGCCTTCCCAACCTAAGAATGAGAGAGAGGAGAGGAAGAACACGAAGAACACAAGCACAAACGTAATATGCAAAGTAGAGAGAACAACAAGCACTCGGGACACAATGATTTATCCCGAGGTTCGGCCAAACCACTAAGGAGTGCCTACGTCCTTGTCGTTGAGGTGACCACCAAGGTCGGAGTCTTTTTCACCTCCTTGCCTCACTCAAGCAACCACAAAGGTTTGCCAAGGTTCTCCACTAAGAATCACGGGGGAAATACAAACGCTTTGAGGAGCCCTCACAAATGAATCAACACGGGCTACCATGAAGAACACCTAACCGGCTAGGGTTCCAAGAACCCAAGAGTAATAAACACAAACCAAGCCAGAGAGATGAGGGAACCAAGTGCTCAAGTCGTAGATTGAAGCTTCACACTCTCTAATGTCACTTCCCTAGCTCAAATATTGCAAGGGATTGAATCTAGGAGCAAAGGGGGAGAAATAGGGGAGGAGTCAATGCTTGGGAGCTCATTTGTCTGAAGGTAGGTCGCAATGAATGAAGTGGGTGAGTGAGTAACGATTAGAAGTTAGGTGGGTGGCTATTTATACTAGTCACCCTATTCACGCAACAGCCGGTAGTACCGGGCCCATAGGCTGGTAGTACGGACTGACCAAGGAAACCGATGCAAGACCTGTTGACCAAACGAGTACTACCGACCAAGCAGGTCGGTACCACCGGGGCCAGTAGTACTGGCCTTATGGTGGTACTACCGGTAGGCCAAATCGAGAAGCACACAGAGAGGCTGTAAAAAGACCCAAGACCACGGTACTACCGACCAGAGGGGTCGATACCACCGGGGCAGGTAGTACCAGCCTTATGGCGGTACTACCGGTAGGCCAAATTAGGATCTACACAGAGAGGATTTAAAAAGCTCTGGATCATCGGTACTACCGCCCATACGGTCGGTACTACCGAGGGCCGATAGTACCGGGGTTATAGGGGTACTACCGGTAGTTCAAAATGAACCCCATCCAGAGAGCATGCGCGCAACACCCCCTCAGCGGTACTACTGACCCCCATGGTCGGTACTACCGATTGTAGTAGAAAGACATGAAAAACCTCTATGTGTTCGTGAGTGCGCGGTGTCTCTCAAGCACTAGAAGTTAGACGACATGAGCACTTTTCTCCACATCTAGTTAGCCTAATTTGTATCCCTCTTGATAGCCCGGCTTATCTATAACTCAAGTTTAAAATTAAGCTATCAATCCACCACTTGAGCTAGGCATCGTTTCTCCAACAAAATTTAGCGTGCTCTGTTCACGAGATTTCAACGTTGCAATTCTTTCTAAGGACTAACACCTGCATATATGCATTTCTAAAACCGTTAGTCCCTAATTTGATTGTCTTTAATTAGCCAACACCCACATTGGGGGCGAATGCACTTACAAAATCCCCCTTTTTGGTAATTGATGACAACCAACTTAGGCTTACAATAAGGATAGAAGGAATTATAGCTTTTGAATTCCAAAGTTTAGTTCAAGCTCCCCCTTAATGTATGCTATGAATTTGAATTTCAAACCTTGATTTTAAGCAAGGTTGCATACACAAGAACAAGAGATCCCCCTAAATTTTGCAATCTGTGGGGTGCCTAAGTGTGTGACAACAACATGTGTATATAATAAACCGTGATGCATGAACATGGTGAATCACATAATAATAAAGCAAAAGAACTTGAATTGCTATGGTAGAAAGAAAAAGATTCAAAGAACACATAGTCATATCAAAAACAACATACACCAAACATGTCATGAACATTAAGTAGAGGACCATCATAAAAGAATATTACAATAAGCTCAAATGTATCAGGCCTCTACCACACATCACAAAGACATAGTACCACACATCACAAAGACATAGTTCAATACAAAGTTTCGTAGTTCAACACTTAGTTCACCCGTAAAAGCTACTTTATTACAACATGAATAAGCCTAACACTCCCCCTTTGGCAACAAGTACCAAAAAGGGTAGGCTTCGAGAAAGCATATGAAACTAATAGTAGCCGTAGCCTCCGCCATATCCATCATTGCCACCACCATATCCATATCCATAGCCTCCAGGGGCACCACCAAAGAGAGACTAATAAGCACTTGCGCCCACATACCCACCGGGATTCTTTGATGGATTTCCAGAGGGGTTGCCAGAAGGATCAGGAGTAGCGGGAGCACCAAAGCCACCTCCAGCAGGGTTAGCACTAGGGTCAGCAAAACTGGTGTAAGAACCACCACCTCCACCACCATAAGAAGTAGACTCTCCACCACGAGTAGGATCAACGCCATAAGGATCATAAATAGGAGGAGGGTGAGGAACAACATCACCAGCATTACCACCACCATCATTGCCATCATTGTCATCATACTCTTGACCTCCACCAGCTACATTCTGAGAATCAAATTCAGCAAAGGGATCCTCAAAAGGGCGAAGAGGAGAAGCAAGAGGAATCCCAAGCCTTTCTTCAATGCGAGTCATGCGCCGGTCATCACGCGCTCAACCTTGTAACAGAACCAGGAGAAGAACTTGCTAAGAGCAAACCGAGATGCACCCCACGCCTCCACGGCGAGGAGGAGGAGGAGCATAGTCCACATTCTCATAACCTTGCTCTTCACCATGAGCCCCACCAGCAGCAGCAGCAGCTGAAGTAGCTGCGGATACATGGGTGTATGCCGGATCTTGAGATCATGAGTGATTGTCAACTGGTATGATGTGCATGTTTCTTTGGCTTGTGTTGTGCAGGTGTCGAACTCAGAGACGGTGATCGAAGGCAAGGTGAAGGTCAAGTAGAGACATGCCGTGCCGATGGACCCAGAGCGGTGAAGGGCGGACGTGAGGCTTGGACTGACGGACCGGTGGCCTGAGGATCAGCTGTGCTGGCTAACAGCCTGGGACAGAGACAAGTGAAGACTTGCGGGTAGACGAGGTGCACAGGCGGTGCATCCCTCTACGGCGTCAGTTTGGTGGTTGAGCCACAGAAAAACCACCGAGTGGACGGTTTCAGGTTTGGGCCTCAAAACCTGGGTGCGGCCGGTTTCCGAGTTTGGGCCACAAAACTCGGGCTGAGGACGGTTTCCAGGTTTGGGCCTCAAAACCTGGGCGCTGGCGGGTTTGTGAGTTTGGGCCACAAAACACAGCTAATGGACGACTGGTTTCCTTGTTTCAGCCTCAAAACTAGGGGGAGGTCCATGAAAAGGACGAACAACGCGTGGCGGCACATGGCGGATCCGGTGAGGTCGCGTCGAGGTGAAGCTACCTGATGTGCAGACGTGGCCGTCGGATCGTTTACAATTCGAGTTGGTCAGGAATACCCTTAGGGTTAGCCTGCTCGCTCATTAGCAGTAGGGGTAGAAGGGGAATAATTGTATTAGGCTATATTAGGAGAGGCAACCCCTCCCTCCAAATCATCTCAACCATTTGCTACTTTCACTTAGGGTTTCCTGTTCTCCCATTCCCTGCTGTAGCTACTGAGATCCGCAGAGACGGTGAATCATACCTCTGTGTATTTGGATTTTGTGGAAAGGGGACCGTATTCCCGTTGTCTCCTCGTGGGGATGAATTTCGACTGTGAATTGAGATTGTGTTTCACGTTCTTGAGTTGTTCTTCGTGTTTCCCTTTTTGTCTCAATTTTGCCGTCGCTCGATCTCCCTCTATGTTGCGTCTTTTTGGAATTCACTTAAATCAACTTGTTCTTTGATGTGAGGAGAACATTTCCACCGAAGGAATTCATCTCAATCCTCATGAACGAATAGACCGGGTCGATTCAAGTTTCATGGTGACTTTTTTGTTTCTACGCCTCCCCTTTCGATTTCCCGGAGTTTGAGTTGATTTGAGCGGATGATCTCTTAGGGATAGTCTTCCAACTACCTAAGGATCATTTCCTCCAAGTTTGGGATCAAGGGATTTTGATTTGGTTTGGATTCGAGAAGATTTGAGAGAGGGGCGTCCAAAATCACCCTCTCTGTAGGGTCGCGGACAGTACGCCACTTGACCCGCAGACAGTCCGCGCGTCGAGGCTCGGCCGGTTCAGTGGCTGCGCGTCTCGACTGCTTTGACTCAGTTTGATCGGCAGACAGTCCGCCGTTGAAGTTCGCGGACAGTCCGGGACTATCCAGGGAGGTTTCAGCAACACTGCATTTTTGGGATTTTGGCCAGCGGACAGTCCGCCATCCCTCCACGAACCCGCGGATAGTCCAGGACTTCGCAGACTTGTCCTGTTTAGTGCGTTTGCTCTCCCGGCTTTTCCATTTTGTTTCCGGACTTCTCGTTTGCTCGTAGGGTTCACCAAGGAACCTCTCTAGGTATCTTTGCTACTTGTTAGCATCAGTATTTAGGGATTTCCCGACGTAGCCTTCCATCTACGTTCGGAGAGTAGGTTTTTGGGTTAGAACTTGACTTGGAGTTTGTGAGTCTCGAGTTGCTCGTTCTTGTGTTGCCTCGCTGTGATCCTAGGGATCATCCACTCTCTTTCTGAGGGTCATGGGCATCATGTTTTGCTCGAAACTTTCGGGGGTTGATTTTTGGGACAGAGGCCAGAGTTTCAAAAGAAATTTTTAGGCTCCCATTAACCCCCCTCTGGTCGCCTTTGGTAGCATTCACGGTCCTTCAATTGGTATCGGAGCGGGTTAAGGATCTTCCACCTTAGCCGGTTCCAGATCCACAGAAGGCAACATGGATCGCGGCGTGGGCAAACCGCCATTTTTCGATGGGACAAACTATGCGTATTGGAATATACGCATGTCGGCCTATCTCCAGAGTATGGGTGCTTCTATTTGGGATATTTGCAACTCTACTAATTACGTGGTCTTGGCTGCTCATGAGACTCAACATCAGATCGATGAGCATGATGCCAATAGCCGAGCCCGTAATGCTCTTTTCTCCTGTTTGAGCATGTCTGAGTTTGATCGCGTTTCTCACCTCGCTACGGCTCAGGAGATTTGGGCGACTCTCATGCATTTTCATGAGGGAACCACTCAAGTCAAAACCCGTCTCTATGAGTCGCACAAGCGAGAGTATGAGAACTTTTGACACATGCCTGGCGAGAGCATAGAAAGTTTATTTACTCGCTTTCAGGTGATTGTCAACAAGATGAGGGCTAACAAGGAGCTGTTGTCTTTTGACGATCATGAGAGGGCTCTCAAGCTTCTCCATACTCTTGATCGGTCGGTGTGGGACTCCAAGGTTCAGGCAATCATCGAATTGCCTAACTATGAGACTCTCACGTGCGATGAGCTTTTTCGTAAGCTCAAACTAGTGAGATTGACGCCATGGCGAGGGCTTCATATGAAAATCCTTCTGGCCCGACGATGGCTTTGGTTTCTGGCACTTCTGCTAACTCCTCTGGAGGTTTTGCTTTGTCTTCTCTTCTTTCTGTCACAGAGGAGCAGCTGGAGTTCATGGCGGACAATGAGTTGGCTCTGCTTGCCAACCGATTCTCGTGGTCCCACAACAACCGCATGAACCGTCACCGCGGAGGAGGACGAGGTGGCTGTTATGAGTGTGGAGGCTCGGACCACTTCATCGCCAATTGCCTAAAAAAGAACAAGCAAGCTTTTGGCAAGGCAGATCACGGCCACAAGTACGACTCCGGCAAGCGCAAAGAGAAGTACGTCCCCGCCAAGCACAAGCGGAAGGGCGGCTTCAACAAGGAGTACATCAAGGAGAAATACTTGGAGAAGGCCCAGGCCGAGGAACGTGCCTTCTTCGCCACGCTCAGCGACATCGACGACTCAGACACGACTCCACTGCTTCAAGCGATGATGAGTCCGAGAAGAAGAAGATCGAGGACAAGTTGAACGGCCTCTGCTTCTTCGCCGATGACAAGGGCTTCTGCACCATGGCCCTCGGCGATGAGGTCAACTACGAGCTGGAGGAGATCCCTTAGAACAACGACGACGATGACTCTTCCCAGGTACCTCAAACCCCCGATGAGCTTTCTGTTGAGGTCGGTAAACTTAGCCGTGTTTGGTTCAGTTTATCTGGATCGCTCTTATAAGTTGAGCAGGATTATTCGATAAGTCACGATATGTAGAATTTAAGCTGGGTGTTTGGCTGTCCAAATTATTTCAGGCCAAACATTTTGCACTCGATCCAAATAAAAGTTTCTATTCACAACTTGGTCTTTCTTCTTCGAATCCATGCCGCAGCTCCTAGATCTGGACGTGCTCCAGGCGAGGGGAAGGAGATCCAAGCAAGGAGAGAGGGAGACTACCGGCGTCCTTGATGGAGCTCCGGCGGAGGGGAAGAGGGCAGAGTCGGCGCCCTTGCTGGATCCGGTGGAGGGGAAGGTAGGACCGCTGCTGGAGAACCGGAGGAGTGGAGGGGAGGGCCGTGCATCCTTACTGGAGAACCGGAGTGGAGGAGAGGGCTGTCGGCGCCCTTGCTTCAAATCCGGCCGAGGCGCCGAGGGGAGGCGAGCCACCGACGGATCTGGTTGGGGGATGCGCCAGCCGGCTGGAGGGGCGCCCTGAACGGTGGAGTCTCGGAGGGGATGCGACGGGAGCGGTGACGAGCACGGGAGGGAGGAACGAGCGAGCGAGCACGGGAGGGCGAGGGGGCAGGCAGGGAAGCAAGTCCGCGTTTTTCAGACCGCGGGGCTCCGCTCGTGTTTTGGCCAACATTGCGGGCGATGGAGCGCCACGGACGCGCGTTCATGACCAGTCCAGTATCGCAACCCGTTTGGCGGGCTTATTTAGCTTCTTTGGCTCATAAGTGAAGCAAACGCTGCCCCAAATAGGGCCTTACTGCTGCCCTTCTCAGTCAAGATAAGTTGCTTAGACGTGTTGCTAGAGAGAGGAAGGAGTTTAGGCAGAAGTGGGAGGATATGGTGAAGGAGCTTGAGTCTGTCAAGTCCACCGTTGTGGTCACCGAGGAGGATGAGTGTGAGATGTGCTCCAAGCACATGACTGACCTTCTCACTTTGAGGGGAAAGTATGTTGCTTTGGTTGGAGAGGTAGATGAGCTTAGGGCTAGACCCGTGTTGCTGGGTGCGTGCAAGTCCTGTGCAGGCTTGCAAACCGAGTTGGCAGAGAAGAATGCCAAGATTGTGTCTCTTGAGAAGGGCAGCTCGGATAGCACTTGTGTGTCTAGGTGTGCCTTGTGTGAGGGTTTGGAGATGGAGATTGCAAATGTGAAGCATGACAAAATGCAAACCGAGGAAGAAAACACATACCTTCGGACCATCTTGTCATGGGTGTCTTGTGGTGAGCCGCAGCTTGGGATGATGATTGCCCAATTCAAACTTGCTGCTAGAGGGCCTGGTGTTGGTTTTGCTCAGGGTGTGGAGTGTGCTACATCTTTTGGGAAGGTTGGAGAGTTTAGTGGTCTAAAGCCGAGTGAGAAGCCCAACTCCACCACTACTCCCAAACTAACCAAGATTCCACCCAAAGAGCCTCTCAAACCTAACACCAAAGATGGAGTGTTTGTGGAACCTCCGAGAGCTCCACCCAAGAAACAAACATGGGCTCCAAAACCCAAACACCTAAGGAACAAGCTTGACACTATGCCACCAATCCATGAGGAGCTCATGCCACAAAAGAACCAAGTGA
This sequence comes from Coix lacryma-jobi var. lacryma-jobi, assembly GCA_009763385.1. Classification (NCBI taxonomy): domain Eukaryota; kingdom Viridiplantae; phylum Streptophyta; class Magnoliopsida; order Poales; family Poaceae; genus Coix; species Coix lacryma-jobi. The sequence goes on along the minus strand of CM019826.1, from coordinate 124,642,830 downwards.
TCAACACCCAATACCGTGAGACCAACAACCCCCTATGAGAGTGGTGAGGTACCACTGTGAGCACTGTGGGAGAGATGGACACTTGAGGGAGTTTTGCTTTCGGCGCAAGAGAGAGGAGTGTCATGCAAAGGAGATGAACCACTCGGACATGTACCATCCTTTCCATGATGTATATGCACCGAAGGTTCAAAGGAGGGTTGCTAGGCCTCGATGTCCAATGCCTCAAGGTCCTAGGCCTCAAGAAGGTCGTGCCCGGCGGGATCCTAGTTTTGTAGGCTATGGACCCCGTGGCGGTGGCTTTGTAGTTGAGCGTTACCCCCACCGCGTTTTGACTATCGCAATGGACGCTCTTCCCTTAGCGGACCACGTTTTCCTATGCGTGGTGATCGCTTTCCCCGTAGGAATGCTAGGAATGGTTTTTGCACTGACCATTCTTTTGAGCAGCCGAGACAACACTGGTATTCTTCCCGTTTTACTCACCCTAGTGTTGGACCGTATGCTCACCCTATGTCTTTTTATTGATGTAGGTAAGGAGATTGGAGAACGTTTGGCTTGTGGATTCCGGGTGCTCAGGGCATATGACCGGAAACTCCAAGTGGTTCTCCAGTCTTAGTCCAGTCACCGATAAGGAGTTTATTACCTTCGGAGACAATAGCAAAGTGTTTACACCAGATTTTGGACCAAAAAGGATTATTATTTTGTCAGCACAAATGACTGATTTGTTAATGAAAGTCAGTCAGAAAAATTGAAGAGACCAGCTTGGATCCAGACACGACCAGAATTCATGTGGGCCAGACATGATAGGCTTTGGGGGCATATTGGGTTCGGCCGAGAGGGTTCAAGTCCGGGTCGACTTTTGTTTTATTATTATGTATCCTAGTCATGTTAGAACAGGAGTCCACCGGGTTTTAAATAGGTAGAAACCCGATTTTGTAAAAAAAACACAATCAATCAAATACATCGGGCACCGACCAAAACCCTAGGAGTAGGATTAAGGTAGAACTCGGCGGAACCTTTAACCAGGCAGGGCTGCACCGGCTAGATCGACCTCCGGTTTGCTTGTAAGTTTCACCAATGGCTCATATTATTGTTTAATGAGGCTGTATTTGGCATCGACCAAACTCTTGTTTAGCTATGACATGGGTTAGTTATCGGTTAATTTCGTCTTTTGTAAGATTGTCTTGACTCTGATCAATCTCTTGCTTTAGTCGATCTTGACTAGTTATTGGCTCTATTAGTTTTGGCAAACTAATAGATTCATTAAGTTATCGATGTTGTTTATGCTTTTGATGTTTTCTTTAGATCTAAACAATATCTTGCCCAATCAAGATTGACAAACTAGCTTAAGCTTCAATACTATTTAGTTTCGGCTATCCAAAGGCTTTATACGTTATTACCAAGGAAAATAGCCGATATAAGCTTCTCATCGACCATTTTCTCAATCTTGATTGTTACATGCTGTGCGTTCGAGATATTCGATTAAATCATGGTTTGATCTAAGAAACAGGTAGAATTGATCTGCATTTTTATTACGACTATATTTCTAAACCCCACTGATATGCATGATAGATTAGATCTGCATGATCTTGAGTCAAATCGGAGTTTTATCGAATAGATCTTGTTCGTGCTTCATGGACCCTTTATCGGCTAAAATAGCCGATCGAGTTATGCTTCCCTCATAATGTGTACTTTTAAGTGGTCTGAAATCAATGGATCTGCTCATTGCATCGGACGTGATCTAGCTTAGTCATCATTATGGCTGCATGGAGACACCCCACTGTTGAATGTTTAAGCTATTTTATCGATCTATTTGTTATTATGGCTGCATGGAAACACTCCACTGTTAACAGATAGAACTGCCTATGCAATTTGTCGATCTATTGTTTTTGTGCCGTTTAAATGTATACATAGATCTTTGTTTTATATACATATCTAAGCTTATCGGTTGTTCTTCATTCCAAGTTCTTTCTTTATATGTACAACTGTCGTTTTGATCTAAATATTATCAATGCTTTAATCTCCTCTTGGGAGTTGACTTTGTAGTCAATGTCCTGTAATAGTGGCTATATCGGAACCGTACAATTTGGAACTGTCTGGCATCAAACCGGCAGGTTCCACAATTTGACTCTTTTTTGTTTCCTTGTCAATTACAGGTCAAATTGACTGGCACGCCTGTAGTCGTTCTCACCAAGATTCGGTACCGCCATCCTTTGAAGGTCCAGGAGGTCAAGACCTTGCTCTGTACGGCCTCTGAGGACCGTGGTCGAGTGTGTTGGCACCCTCGTCCGAAATTTCATGGCAACACATTGTTTTGCCATGCCTGGTGGGACCACAGTCGTTTCATTATGATGATCGACAATGATGAAGTGCTGAACATGACGATGGATGAACTTCCAGATGAGCTTCAACGCATTATAGAACAAACTGTTGAGCAATATCGGAACATGTGTTTGTTAAGTTTCAGTAAAACTAGGGATAAGAAGATTATCCAGAAGTCTCATCTTCCAAGGGTAGTTCTAGAAGGTCATGTTGATCCGATGATCCAGATACAACACAATGCTATGCAAGAGACAATTAGCAAAGCGATGTCTGCCACATTGATGAATCGCAATGAAACATTCCTCAACAGCCTCTCAAATGCCAACAAAGAAGCTTTCAACTTGGGTAACGACAGAAGAGGCCCAACGTATTCAGTTGGGAACAGTCAAGGGGCTGGAACTTCTGGGGGTCCGCAGATGAACAGTCCTAATGGCAATGGGAATCAAATGATAGGAAGCCCTGGGGGCATGACACCGCAGTCAGTGCAACAGCCGAATATGAGTCACAATATATACTCATCGGCTACAAAAACAGCTCCCCATGCAAGAAGGATTACGAGAGATTTCAATGCACCACCTTATCAAGGGAGTGTGGCACCTGGTGATGTTCCTCCTGGGTTTCAATATGTGTCAGATTTTTATACTTTGGATGCTCAGGAGAATCTGGGGTATCAAGACAATACTTTCGGGGGGCAGAACATCGGCTATCAAGGGCCGGTGAATCAAGTAGATCAGTTAATGAGCCGAGTCACTAATATGGTTCAGAAATAGTTTGGCTTGACGCCAAAAACTACATTGACTGGCTATAAGAAACCATATCCAGAATGGTATGATCAGGTTGTCTTTCCTCCAAGGTATAGAGTTCCTGATTTCACCAAGTTCACAGGAACAGGCTCAGTGACAACTATGGATCATATAACTTAGTTCTTAGTCCAGCTTGGGGAAGTTGGCGACGATCCAGCACTTATAGTCAGGATGTTTCCTTTATCTCTGTCTGGTTTGGCTTTCTCATGGTTTTCATATCTACCACCTAATTCCATTCAAAGCTGGGAAGATTTGGAAGACAAGTTCCATAAGTATTTCGATTCTGGAGTTTTGGAAAAGGGAGTTGTGGACCTAGTCGATGTAAGACATGGAAACAATGAGACTGGATGCCAATACCTTCAGAGGTTCATAGAGATGAAGAATCAGTGCTATACCTTGTCATTATCAGATCCAGAGGTAGTTAGCATTGCAATTCGAGGGCTAATACTAGCCATAAGAGAGAAAATTGGTTTCGAGTGTGCCAGTATGGTTGATTTGGCCAAGAAAGTGGCAAATATTGGTGCCCAAAATAGATAGAATCAGGTTTTCAAACCCAAGAAGGCCTATAATGCAGAAAGCCACTTCTTTTTGCAAGAAGATAGTAATTCAAATGATGAAAGCGAGGACGAAGTAGCTGCTGTTGATTGGGCCTGGAAAACAATGAATATATGCCTTGGGCAAAGGTTAATAATATTGAAAAAGATATGAAATACAACTTCAACATCACTAAGGCCGATAAGATATTTTATTACTTGTTGGAAAAAGGTCAAATCAAATTGACTAAGAACCACAACATCCCATCGGCTGAGAAGCTCAAGAACAAAAGGTACCGCAAATTCCATAACTCTGGTACTCATACTACTAACGATTGTAGAGTTTTCAGAGATATGATCCAGAGAGCCATTACTAAAGGAAGGATTGGCTTAGAGAAAGCCAAGGGTATGCGCATCAATGGCCATCCCTTTCCAGCAAACATGGTAGCTCCTATACCTCGAAGTGAGATCAAGATTCTAACTTCTGACAAAGCCAAGGCAGCTGGGACAGTTGATCCAAAGAGGCAACTAACAGCTAGAGAATATCAGAAGATGAAAGGAAAGAAAAACACCGATCAACATGATCTACCTGAGACTTCAAGAGCTAGTGAGGCAAGAAAACGTCCCACTGTCAGAATTCTGTTAAATAAATGGCAATGACAGAAAGAAAGAGATCAGGTGCATAGGCAAAGAGACGAGAAAGAATATCAAGAGTGACTTGAATAGGAGGAATATAGAAGGTTTCGAGAAGAGGAAAGGCGTATCAGAGATGAAGAGATGAATCATTGGGATTGCCCTTTCTTCAGATATTGTTGGAATGAAGGTTTAAAGCTTCCTACTCTTCGTAATTGCCCGGAATGCAGTGAACAATATAGGAAGTATAGGCAGTCGAGAGACAACCGCCGATCTGTGCATGAAAGATTAAAATTAACTGATCAAGATCATCCTTGGCAAGAAGAACAGTGGTGTCCGGGTGGTTTGACCAGAAGCCAGAAGAGACAGGTTCAGAGATTGAGGAACGATGAAATTCAAAAAAAGAAGCCCAAAGTCTGGCAGGTAGAACAGATAGCCGATAAGTGAGAATCATCGGCTAACATATCTGCTCTATTCATGTTGCCTGTTGAGTTTAGGTCATCTGATCATGAAGAGGAATCTGATAATGAGGAGACAGTTGCTCAATGGATCTATCAGGCAGAAGGGTTTACGTTTCAAAAACCAGAGAAACATTCCCATCTAAAAGCTTTATATTTGAAGGGGTTTGTCGATGGAAGGCCTTTGAGCAGAATGTTAGTTGATGGAAGTGCAGCTATTAATTTAATGCCATATGCCACTTTCAGAAAGCTTGGAAAGACTGCAAAAGACTTGACTCAAACCGATATGAGGTTGACAGATTTTGCGGGGAACGTATCGGCTACTAAAGGTGTTGTTTGTGTTGAGTTAACAGTTGGCAACAAAAGTTTGCCGACTACTTTCTTTGTAGTCGATGCAAAAGGTTCATACAGTGTGCTTCTTGGAAGAGATTGGATCCACGCCAACTGTTGTGTTCCATCTACAATGAATGAAAATGTAATATAGTGGATCGGAGACACTGTGGAAGTGGTACCAGCCGATTCAACTATGAGCATTGCATATTCTGATCGTAACGGTTGGAACTTTGACAATGTGGAGTGCTTTTCTAGGAAAATTCATGAAGAATGTTTCATCAAAATGTTTGATGATGACCAACAGCCGATCCAAGCAGTCGGCTTCAAAAAATGTATTTAACGGTGATAAACCTAGATTGACATATATTAGTGCTAAATTGGATCCCAAATTTAGACAAGAACTCATTACTTTGTTAAAGGAATATAAAGAATGTTTCGCTTGGGATTATTCCGAAAAGCCTAGTCTTGATCGATCACTGGTTGAGCATCGATTGCCTATCAAGCATGGGAGTCGGCCTGTAAAACAAGCTCCAAGGAGAATTAGAGCAGAGGTTATGGCTGATGTGAAAGCAGAAATTACTCGACTTTATGAAGCTAACTTCATTCGGCAGAGTAGATATGCGGATACATGGGTGTATGCCGAGTCTCGAGTGATGAGTGATTGTCAACTGGTTTAATACGCATGTTCTTTGGCCTGTGTTGTGCAGGTGTTGAGCACGTTTACAGTGATCGAAGGCAAGGTGAAGGTCAAGTAGAGACGTGCCGTGCCGACGGACCGGGAGCGGTGAAGGGCGGACGTGAGTCTTGGACTAAGGGACCGATGGCCTGAGGATCAGCTATGGTGGCTGACAGCCTGGGACAGCGACGAGCGGAGACTTGCGGGGCACGGTGTTGCTCGGTCGAGGACCTGGGGACACGTGTCGGTGGACGGGGTGCACGGGCGGTGCATCCCCTCTACGGTTCGGTTTGGTGGTTGAGCCACAGAAAAACCACCGAGTGGACGGTTTCCAAGTTTGGGCCTCAAAACCTGGGTGCGGCCGGTTTCCGAGTTTGGGCCACAAAACTCGGGCTGAGGACGGTTTCCAGGTTTGGGCCTCAAAACCTGGGCGCTGGCAAGTTTCTGAGTTTGGGCCACAAAACTCAGGCGATGGACGGCTGGTTTCCCGGTTTGGGCCTCAAAACCGGGGGTTGGTCGTGAAGACCGGTTTCCCGGTTTCGGCCACAAAACCGGGGGCGAGGTCCGGGAAAAGGACGAGCAGAGCGGTGGCTACACGTGGCGGCAATCGGTGAGGTTGCGTCGAGGCAACACTATCAGTTGTGCGGGCGTGGCTGTCAGATCAGCATCCACTTCGAGTTGGTCCAAAATAACCCTAGGGTTTAGCTGGTTCGCTCTGTAATTAGTTGTAAGGGTAGAAGAAGAATAAATGTATTAGGCTATATAAGGAGAGGCCTCCCCTCCCTCCAAACCATCTCAGCCATTGCTATTTTCGCTCTAGGGTTTCCTGGTTCCCATTCCCTGCTGTAGATACTGAGATCCACAGAGACGGTGAACAATACCTCTATGTATTTGCTTTTTGAGGAAACAAGACCGTAATCTCGTTGTCTCCTCGTGGGCATGAATTTCGGCTGGCAATTCGTGGTTCGATTCACATTTTGTACTTGTTCTTCGCGTTCTTCGTTTTCTACATGATTTACCCGGTGATCGATCTCTCTACTCGCTGCATCTTTTTTGATTCCGTTTGAACTGAGTTGTACTAGATCATGAGGCACTTCTTTCCACCGAAGGAATTCTCCTCTAACCTCACGAGCTAGTAGATCGGTTGATTTTCGTTTCAAATCGAGTTTTGCTCCCCTTGCCCCGAATTCTTCCGATTCACCGATTTGGAGTTAGGTTCGAGGCATGATCTCTTAGGGGTAGCTCACTAACCTCCTTGGATCTCCTCATATCAAATCTAAGCCTTAGTGCTTTTGATTCAGAGGAGATCGGGTTGAATCCGTGGAAAAACAGTACAGTTTCGGTGGCATCGGACGCTCGAGTCGAGAGCATCGGACGTTGTGTTCATCACATCGGACGCGTCCGGTGCCACGTGTCATCTGACAGCGTTTTTAAGGGACATCGGATGCTGACCATCGAAGAGTCCATTGCCATCAGACGCGTCCGGGGGTCAAGCATCGGACGTTAGGGTTTCACTGTAGCCAGCGTCCGATGCCTGTCCAGTAAGGTTCTAGAGAGGGTCATTTCGCATCGGACGCGTCCGGTGCCTGACCATCGGACGCAGTCCAGCGTCCGATGCTCTGTCTTCAGCACGTTTTCATCGGCGGCTTGTTCGTCCGTTGTCGGTTTTGATTTTCGGCATTTGCATTGGGTTTCTGGGGTTGTATTGTGTTCCGCTGTGCTTCTTGGAAGCATCCACCCTACATCTAGGGTCGTGGACACTTGCAAGCTCTAGGTTTGCTCTTGGGGTGACTCCTGGGATAGTGGCAACAAGTTTCTGAAAAGAAATTTTTGTAGCTCCCATTCACCCCCCCCCTTTGGTCGCTTTCTGGTAGCACTTTCGGTCCTTCAAGAAAAATGAGGAAAATTAGAGTTTGCATTGATTCCAGGGATTTAAATAAAGCTACTCCAATGGATGGCTACCCAATGCCAGTAGCAGACATGTTGGTTGATGCAGCGGCAGGGCACAAGGTAATCAGTTTTATGGATGGCAACGCTGGTTATAATCAAATTTTTATGACGGAAGAAGATATACATAAAACTGCATTCAGATGCCTAGGTGCTATAGGCTTATATGAATGGGTAGTCATGACTTTTGGGCTTAAAAACGCCGGTGCAACTTATCAGAGAGCTATGAATTATATCTTTCACGAGTTGATTGGCAAAATTGTGGAAATCTACATTGATGATGTGGTTGTAAAATCCAAAGATTATCAAGGACATCTTCAAGATCTCAGGGACATGTATCATCCTTTCCATGATGTACATGTGTCGAAAGGTCCGATGCCTCAAGTTCCTAGGCCTAGGCCACGAGGACGACGCCCGGCGGGAGTATACAGTTGTAGGCTATGGACCCCGTGGCGGTGGCTTTGTAGTCGAGCGGTACCCCCCACCGTGTTTTGAGTATCGCGATGGACGCTCTTCCCTTAGCGGACCATGTTTTCCTGTGCGTGGTGATCGCTTTCCCCGTAGGTGTGCTAGGAATGGTTTTTCTACTAACCGTTCTTTTGAGCAGCTGACCCAACATTGGTATAATTCCCATTTTACTAACCCCAGTGTTGGACCGTATGTTCACCCTATGTCTTTTTATTGATGTAGGTAAAACGATTGGAGAACGTTTGGTTGGTGGATTCCGGGTGCTAGAGGCATATGACCGGAAACGCTAAGTGGTTCTCCAGTCTTAGTCCTTGTTGACGTAAAACGTGACACCTCACGCCAAGCACACAGCAAGCCGAAAAGCTAGCTTCAATCGGGTGCCCGGAATGTGCTGAATCCGGAGATGTGCCAGTCGGTTTGACCTAAAAACCAACAAGGGAAAAAACTGTGAGAATACCTTTGGAACATGCCGGATAAAACCAGACAGTTCCATATGTACGGCTTTGAAAGCCAATCACGACGGCACACAGCTATAGAAGCTGTCTGTGAGAGCACGTTTATAAAGTCATTCGGCTAGTATGAGAACTGAGTATGTAAAGCATATTAACTACCGAATGCATATGTAAAGAAAGACATGCTCAGACAAATTAAAGATATTATAAACAAGTAACTTGCAAATATAGATCTTTTCAAATAACACACGCATAGGCTAATCCAACTAATCTGCCGCACGTCTAGTCTTCATAAACCGGTCAGGTATATACTCAAGCGAAGCTAATCCACCGCATGATACCACTTGCTACAAGTTTACACCACTTCATATAATTAGATCAATCCACCGCATGATACAATCTAATTATAACAAACTAAAAGCATGCATATATTTGAACAGATCTATAAAGGCTTATTACTCATGTAAGCTTAACCAAGATCGGCAAACCAGCCGAATTGGGTTCCATGAAGAAGGAACAAACAAGCAAGCACGATTAAACTAATCTAAAACCTGCATCTGCCGCACGACACCTAGTTTCATCAAAGCCTAACCGTAATTGATATGCATGAACCCACAACATGTAACAATCTAGATTGAAAGTTGATTCAGCCATCATGATCTTGTGATTAAAAGAGAGTACAAGCAAACTCGTGCGACAAGGCCGAACAAAGATCAATCTAAATTGGGCAAAAAGGTGTTACAAGAATTAAATAAATAAAACATATAACACATGATAACTTAAAGAATCTATTAGATCTGCCAAATCTAATAGAGCCGATAACTATTTTTACTCATGACTTAATCCGCCGCATGATACAAGGCATAAGCAAAAACTTCCCGTCATAAGCTTAAATCCGTCGCACGATACTAAGCTTAACATACGAGACTACTTGCATCACATCTAAATCCACCGCATGATACTAGACAAGATAGCAAGGTTGCCGATACTTACGGAGGTTGACGTATCGATGATTCCCCTCGAAGAACTCGACGACACGACTAAGGACTCAAAGGTGGCACGGGGCGGATTTGTATTGATATGGTTGTGAACAATTTTACAATGGTCGAGGGTTTATATTTATACCCTGGACGAAACATGAGTCCTAAACGATTACGATTTGCATAATAAAATATGGAAAGATACAAATTCTACTTCCAAATTCTTCGGCATCCTCCATCGTCACGTGTCTTCTTATGCAAGTCGGTTTTATTTTGCAACCTCCATCTCCCGAATGGGGCTACCATCTTGTAAAAATAGCCGACCGCACAAGCATGCACCGAAACCCTGAAGACCAAATAGCCATCCGATTGCTTGCCGAATCCTTTCTTCTCTGCTGGCTGGGTCCACCTGTCATAGTCTTGCGCGTGCAAGAATTTGGTGTCAACACATGCCCCCTAATTTTGGGACAAATATTTGTTTCAAAATTCCTTTTCCATACACACACGTGGAATTCCCGGAAGCATCCACCTTTTGTAGAAACCTCGCATGTCATAATTACTCCACCTACAGATTCATCTCTCGATGCACCTCTTGGGATCCTTTAAAACCTCCCTTCACTTTGTTCTGACTCATGTACCTTAAACTCCCCTACTTTGTTCCCAAACCAGAAAAACCCTCTTTTCTCCTGTTATTCCCCAATCAACCAGAAGATGTCTTCCGAGGCGAGCTGCCATAGCTCTGAGTTCGGAGCTTCTAGCACATCTAAGAGGAGGTTGCTCCTTTTTCCCTTTTCTTGATTGTTCCAAACATGGAGTAGCAATTCTTACTTCATTGTTTCCTTCAGGAGAATCAATGACGACCTCCCCGAGGACCTGACTCGGAAGCTTGCGGATCTTCAATTTGATCTAGAGGGAAAGGATTGGGAGATCACCCGAATCTCTCGAGAGCGTGACACTGCTCGGGAACGAGCCACCGGTAAGTATTTTTTTTATTTCTTTCCCTATCCCCTTCTTTCACCTTTATTCACTCTTCCTCTTTTTAGCTCTAGCAGCCAAACTCCACGCCCTTGAAGCTACCATCACCAAGCTCGCCGTTACGGCCAATGTAGCGGGTACGACACCCCTGAAGCGGGTGAATGAAGTTAACCGAATCCTCCCCATCATCTCTAGGGCCGGCATGGGGTACGGCGCGGCGCTTGCCTTCTCCACCGTGAGGATTCATTCTGACGCTGATTACCGCAGATTTGATGTCTGCGAGCAAGAACTGGAGGACAGAGTAGAACATTCCGTAGAAGATATGAAGGAAGTCGGGACAGATCTGGCCGACGCCATTGATCACTTTCTCCCGATTAGGCGTAGGATGGAGTGGACGAACTGATCCTCCCTATTATAACCTTGTATTTTCCCTTTGTAAATAAAAATCTTCTGTTCGTCCTCTTGAATCCAATCCGTGACTGATCCTTCGAGATCAACATATGTTTTGTTTCGTGCACCAGCTACCGATTTTCTCTTTACCCTAACGGCGATGTGCACACATCGACCGTCGTTGATAATCATGCTGATTGTCACTTCCCCGTAAGTAACCATTAGTCACCAAAGCTGACAGCCTCTTGATTCATGATGACATTAGGACAAAATTCTTCACGGGACTCTCCCCTTTTTTCAGCTTCCTGCCCTTAGCGTCAATCGGCAATATGAATCCTTTAAATAATCAACCGAAAGTGAAGACTCCATATAGCAACCATTTTCAGCCGAATTCTATCAGTCCCATGAGCTCCAGGTCAGCAAGACTTGGTTCGGCTCAATAACGGCCTATAGACTAAGAAAACTCCAGCCCGACGTGTGATTTAACAGTGCGCAAGCTATGGCTTTCAGAAATATGACCTCAAACAGGTCACCCCTCTTGACTATAATTGATCAATTTGACTTGCAAACTTTCTACTTCTCAGCTCTTAAGCTCAAGCCAGGGAGAAAATCTATCGCCTGCGCTTCCAATAATGGTAGGCAACAGCAATCATTGCAGACACCCTACTGGGAGCAGGGCAGGAGGAAGCCAGGCATCAACACACTGGTGTTTATGGGTAAAAAACTGATTTCTTGCCCCCTTGCGGTAGCTTCTCTTGTTCATCCTTCCCTGACTCGCCGCTTGTCACTTTTCAAGGTGAGGTCTTTTCTTAGCCAAAACCAAGCTCCTTCTCTAGAAACAGCAGCTCTAATGGCCTCTCCCAACCTTCTTCTCGGGTTCCCAGATTTCTCTGAATCTGACAACTCACTCCAACTCACCCATTTGAATGCTCTTTGGTACCACGATGAAAGGGATAAAACCTAGAAGGAACTGGAAGATGTATCCAAGAAGTATGACATTGAAGAAGCGGAATGGGCGGACCAACGGAAACAGCTCTACAGCACTATTTCAGGTCAGCGTAGTCTTGGTTCTCTTCTTCTAATCGAACTTGCTTCGCCTGATGTATGCTTCCTCCCTACTAGCTCTTTCTGCAGAGAATGATCATTTGAGAACGGCAGCAAACAGAATTGCCCTCAAAGTGGATGCTCGTGGGGATTCAGCCGTAGCCCATCTTGATGTTGTGGATGGCTGTATAGACCATGCCGTCATCGAAGGTGTGCATGCCGGGGTTTCCCTTGGGCTATCAGCAATGAGTTCTTGGACCAAAGAAGATTACTCCTTCCTACCAGTTGGCTCCGCAGGTGGGAATCCGGATGAATTTGAAGACCTTGAAATCTATGATAATCATGCCGCTGCTATTGCCGAGATTACTGACCTGCAATCCATTGTAAACAAATTATTTCAAGGGTGGCTTGTATCAGGATAAATCTGTGAGTGAAGCTTGTAACATATGAGACTTGTTCCCCCTAAATAATGCCTATCTGCATCCTCGACCATCTCAGAGATTTTTCCGATTGCGGCATTTCTTCAGAGAAAATGTTTCCCGAACGCATGACGTCATCCTAGCCAACTAGATCTCGTTTTTGATGTGTCATGTCACTCGGCATCTTATTTACTTCACTTCACCTTTCTCTTTTCCCAATAAACCTACCATTTGAAAAACGCTAGAATCAGCGGATCATGAACACTCTTGTACTAAAGGCGATATAAATAATATCGGCTATAACTTAAACTTCTTGGAATGTTTTTTTGCTAAAGGCGATGTTCTTTCACATCGGCTATATAAAAATGTCTTTGCATCCGCTAGATATAACATTCATGCATTCGGCCTTTAACAAATAGTGCCGAAGCATTAGCCCACGAGTGACGCATATATGAACAAAATCTCTCTACAGCCCAATACCCTTCTCTGGGTTTAACATTTTTGGCTAAAGCTAGCTGCTACCTATCTTTTCCTTTAAACTTAAAATAAGGGTCGATCCTGCTGTAAGGCTATCAGCCGCCACGTACAAATTGAAGTGATCACCAAGTTGAGGAAATGCCTTCATATGATTTTTAATTTCACCAAGACCCTTCGTTGTACGTCGCCTCTCACGAATTCTTGATTTCATTTGAGCTTCAGTAATGGAGAAATAAACAGAACTCTTAAACACCCGAGACCCAAACTTGGTATACATCGATCCTATTTCGGCTTCATCATCAATGCTTTATTCCTTGTCAGCCGACATGAAACTTGATCTCAACTCTTCTCCATTACCATCAGCTGGACTTATTTAAAAATTACTCTGAGAGCCGATTGTCTGAATCGGCTGTTGGTCCTTGTCGAAAACGTTCACAGGACCTACTTCCCAAGCTTTTCCAAAGAAGCACTAGACACCATCATATTCCCAGTAAATGGGCTCCGTATTAGCAACACTCACCGAATCATCAGCATAGACAATTTCGATATCATCTCCAATCCACTGGATAAGGAATTGATGCATAGTTGACGGCACACAACAGTTTGCATGTATCCAATCTCTCCCTAATAGCAAACTGTATGCCCCCTTGCCATCAATGACGAAGAAAGTAGTGATCAAGGTTTTAGTTCCGATTGTCAACTCAGCATGAACCGCCCCCCGAGTATCAGAGGAATTACCAGCAAAGTCTCTCAAAACCATGTCCGTCTTCAATAAGTCTTCACTTGCCATCCCAAGTTTTCTGAAGGTGGTATACGGCATGATGTTTATGGCAGCCCCTCCATCAATGAACATCTTGCATAGTGGCTTGCCATTAACATACCCCCTCATATAAAGCGGCTTCAAGTGCCGGTGCTTAGCTGGTTTATCAAATACCGCTCGTTGAGCTAAAACAAGATGAGCCAACAACTCCTGGAATTCATCTTCATCAAAGTCTGAATACACCTCGTCTCGGACATCCTGATCTTCGGGAGCTATGAATTCTGATGGAAGAAAGAAAGCCATGCATGCATCAGCCGAACGATCACTTCCATCTGGCTTTTCTTTGGGTCGCCAGACTCGCTTCATCTTGGTACTTGCCTTCTCTAACTCTATGTTTCTTAGACGCTGCACCCTTCTCTTCTGGCTCCTTCTCAACCCTGGCGGACACCACTGTCCTCTCTGCCTTGGAATAATTTATCTGACTTGGAAACATCAAAGTCATAAGTACCTTTTTGTTGCCTCATCCATCGCTGGTTGACTTGAGTCGGCTCTTTAGCCCAAACTATTTCAGCTACAGCTATTTCATCTTCATTATCGTATTCAGCCGCCTCTTCTAGAAAAGCCTGATACATTTCAGCAGCCACATCACCCTTCTGGAATTGATTATTCCTCTTGAATCCTTGGGCTTGACTGCTCATCGTTGCCAACCTCTGTGATAACTCTCCGAGGTCATCAAACTCCATGCCGAATAGTTTCTCTTTGATACTCGGCAACATACCAACTATGGCTATCCCCGGCAATTGGTCGTCCGGCAAATTTAGAGAATAGCAAAGATTCTTGGTTTCCCTGAACCGACGTAGATATTCTTGTGGCGTCTCGCCAGGTTTCATCCTCAGGCTCATGAGATCTACCAACTTCTTCTCGCTAGTACCCGTGAAGAAATATGAGTGGAATTCCTGCTCTAACTCTGCCCAGGTATTGATAGAATTTGCTGGCAGAGAAGCAAACCACGAGAAGGCTGGTCCTGTCAACGACAATGGGAAGTACCGAATCCTCCAAGCTTCATCTGTAGACGCCTCTCCAAGTTGCATCAAGTATCGGCTGATATGCTCTACGGTACTGGTGTCATCTTGGCCTGAAAACTTGGCAAAATCAGTGGAAGGCTTCACCCTTGGAGGAAGTGCTACCCGATTGTACCATTCCGGATAAGGGGACTTGTAAGCATATGACTGACTCTTTGGTTTTAGGCCGAATTGATTTTGCATCATATCAGCCATCCTATGCATGATGAGGTCAATATCCGAATCAGGAGCCGCTTGTGGTTGTCCCCCAGGATGTAATCCTGCCGAACTCTTGTAGCCTGGATTTGGAAGAGCATTAATTGAGCTATAATCGACGAACTCCTGATATCCATCTCCAAACATATTCCTTTGTATCCTGTTTGCTGCAGGAGACACTCTAGAAGCAGATTGTGGGATGTTCCTCGTCGTGCCCAATGTGACCTGGCCATAAGTCTGGGGAAGTTGTTGCATCTCATGGGGAACAATCCCACCTGTGCTTGGGCCAGCTCCACCTCCTTCTGTGATCTTTCGATGCTGAGGTACCGGGAACAATAGTGGTCCTTGCATTGGGCCGGCAGCTTCTTCAAAGCGTTTATCCGCTGTTGGACCGAAAATGCTAACCATGACAGCACGAAAAGTATTCAGGAAAGCTGCCTAAGGATTGGTCATGGCTTCTGATACAGCTTTGTATACTAATTCAGTCATCTTTCGGATAGCTTCCTCTTCGTTATTGTCAGACGACTCTGACTGGTGATGAGGAATGATCTTCAGGAATTCTTGCTTCTGGAAGACCCTCCCGATCTTGTTCTTGGAGAAAGACGCCAAGCATTTGCGCTGGAATTCATCACAAGCTTGTTGTACTAAATCCTTTAAGTCTGGCAGCAACTCATCCATGGTCACATCTAGAATTTGATCATCGCTGATTTCAGGCATCTTGAAACGAAGTGGTCCCACCGGGCGTGCGAAAAAGTGTGTTGACGTAAAACGTGACACCTCATGCCAAGCACACAGCAAGCCGAAAAGCTAGCTTCAATTGGGTGCCCGGAATGTGCTGAATTCGGAGACGTGCTAGCCGGTTTGACCTGTGAGAACACAAGGTTGATATGTGCCCTTGTGGTTCCCTTCCTGACTGATGAGTGATCGATCAACGGGCAACATGTCTCTTGGCTGTGTTGATGTGCAGGTGCGAAGCTCGGGCAGTGGTCGAAGGTGAGGTGAAGGTCAAGTAGGGACGTGTCGTGCCGATGTACCGAAAGCGGTGAAGGACGGACGTGGAGCTTGGACCGACGGACCGGGAGACCTGAGGACCAGCTGTGGTAGTTGGCACGTGGCATTGACAAGCGAGAGCACAAGGGGATGTGCGGTGCATCGGCCGAGTCGGGAGGAAGGTGATGGCGTCGTGACACTTGGCGGGAGGCCGAGAAGGATGGCGAATGCACTGTGCCCGGCGTGGAGGCTGGACATGCTCCGGCATCGGTGCTGGGACTCAGGGTGTGCGAACCACATCCCGTCTATCGCACGGGTTCGGTAGCAGAGCCTCTAAAAGCTACCCTCGACGGTTTCTGAGTTTAGGCCTCAAAACTCAGGGTGGCCGGTTTCCGAGTTTGGGCCTCAAAACTCGGCGTGCACGGTTTCCAGGTTTGGGCCTCAAAACCTGGGCGCGCGGGTTTCTGAGTTTGGGCCACAAAACCCAGCCGGAGGACAAGTTTCCCGGTTTCAGCCTCAAAACTGGGGGGAAGCCCAGGTTTCCCGGTTTCGGCCTCAAAACCGGGGGGAGGTCCGCAAAAAGGACGGTCGATGCATGGCGGCGTGAAGAGGCTGGCGCGGTGGTGCAGCTATTCGCGAAGTAGGCGCGGCGGTCGACAGGGCGGCACGTGGCGGCATCCTGAGGCTTGCGTCGAGGCGAAGCTAAGGATGAGATGGGCACGTAGCCGTCGGATCGGCTGTTAGCAGAATTGCACCGGGATACCCCTAGGGTTGGCCGCTTCGCTCTTGTATCTAGGGGTAGAAAGGGGATTATTGTTTTAGGCTATAAATAAGAGAGGCACCCCTCCTCTCCCTCTATCCTTGCAGTCATTTCTTCCTGAGCACTCTCTCTCTAGCCCCTGCTTAGGTTCTAATCATACCTCGCTGCAAGCGATCCGCAGAGACGGGAATCATACCTCTGCGTATTTGGATCTTTTGACGAAAGGAGACCGTATTCTCGTTGTCTACTCGTGTGGAGGAATTTCGGCTGAAATCGAATCGTGTTCTGTGTTCTTCACGTTTTGGTTTTTCATCTCTTGGAGATTTGCCTCGTTCTCCCTCTTCACCAGATGATTTTCGATTCTACTTGAATCAATCTGTTCTTGGTCGTGAGCCCCTTCATTCCACCGAAGGAATTCTCTCCTAACCTCATGAATCCATAGATCGGGTTGATTTCGTGTTCGTTCTTCCTCTTTCCCCTTTCCGGTGTTTCTCGGATTACTCTCGATTCACTTGGATTGGTGCGATGATTTCTTAGGATTAGCACCCCAATACGTTGAGGAACACCTGGGAGAAGTTTGATCGAAGCCTCTTTTGATTTGGTGAAGCTTCGATTGATTTGCCTTTTTGTCCCGAGCAGTTTTTCTGCTCTCTGTTCATCCGCGGACAGTCCGCGCCCCCAGCGGCGGACAGTCCGGGGATCGGGGTTGGTCAGGTTAGTCAGGCGCAGTCCCCTGATTGTTCACTGTCAAGTGAAGGGCGGACAGTCCGCGGTACAAACCCACGGACAGTCCGGGACCTGTCCAGCAGACTTGCAGCACTGTTGAGTTTCTGTGTTTTTGCCGGCGGACAGTCCGGCTCCCAGTCGCGGACAGTCCGGGACTTAACGGCGGACAGTCTGGGACTCTGACCGCGGACAGTCCGCGAATCTGCTGATTGTGCTGTTTTGCTCCGTAGCTTTGGCAGTTGGTTTTGGGGTTTCTCCAGAGGTTCCGCTGTACCACTAGGACATCTCCTAGGGTATCCACCAACTCATAGGTCATGAACTCTCCGGTCGTTTCGAGTCTTTGCTTTTGGGGTGATTTTCTGGGACAAGGGCTATACGATTCACGAGTTGAATTTGAAGCTCCCATTCACCCCCCTCTGGTCGCTAATCCGGTCCTTCAATTGGTATCGAAGCCGGTTAAGGATCTCTCCTACCTTAATCGGTTTCGGATCCTAAGGGCAACATGGAATGAGGGAACAGCAAGGCTCCTTGGTTTGATGGAACGAACTATCCCTATTGGAAGATTTGGATGCGTGCTTATCTCAATTGCATCGGATCTTCTGTCTGGGAGATATGTGAGAACGCTGAGTACGTAGTCCTTGCGGCTCGTGTGGGTCAGATCCAGATTGACCAACACGAGGCCAACTCCAAGGCTCGTAATGCTCTTCTGGCCAGCCTCTCCCTTCCTGAGTTCGAACGTATCTCAGAGCTTGAGACGGCACGAGAGATCTGGGTGAAGCTTCAAAGCTATCACGAGGGGACCGCTTAGGTCAAGACCAGACTCTTCGAGACCTACAAGCGAGAGTACGAGAACTTTGTTCAGTTGGAGGGAGAGATGATTGACGCTATGTTCGCTCGTTTCCAAACGATCATGAACAAGATGCGTGCCAATCGGGCTAACCTACCCTATGACGATAATGAGAGGGCTCTCAAGTTGCTATACGCCCTGGATCGGAGGGTATGGGAGGTGAAGGTGTCGACCATCATTGAGTCTCCTGCTTACGACACCCTCACCGTGGATGAGCTGTTCAGCAAGCTCAAGTCCACCGAGATCGATCACCTGACTCAGGCCAAGCTGAAGAACCCATCTTCGCACACCACGGCTTTCGTCTCAGGCACAGGTGGATCGACTTTCTCTGCTGACGCTTCACCTCCTCTTGTTGCTTTCTCTTCTTTGCATACAGTCACGGAGGAGCAGTTGGAGGCGCTTGGAGACGATGAGCTCGCCCTCGCCATCACCCGGTTCTCGCGGTTTCACAACAACCGCCTAAATCGCCGGTGTGGTGGCACACGCGAGGGCAGCTACAAGTGTGGTGATCTAGACCACTTCATGGCGAACTGCCTCAAGAACGACAAGAACTTCCCCGGCAAGAACCGCAACTTCAGGTGCAAGGGCAAGCCGGAGAACAAGGCCGGGAAGTAGAAGAAGAATGGTTTCTACCGCCAAGAGGACATGGAGAAGGCTTTCGACGCCGGCAAGCGTGCCTTCCTCGCCACTATCGGTGATGGCGAGAAGACCTCCGACGGCGACTCCAGCGACGACGAGTCCGAGCACAAGATGGAGGATCGCTTCAACGGACTCTGCTTCCTCGGCAAATCCTCCAAGGGCTTTTGCACCATGGCCTTGGATGAAGAGGACAGCAAGCACCAGGCAGAGGACGACGATGACGCCCACGACGACGACGACAACAACACTTCTGAGGTATCAAACTCTTCTGAAGTCGATCGTCTCATTGAGGAGCAGGATAGGTTTGCGGATTTAGTCCTAGTTCTAGAGAAGAGGCTTACGGAAGTTTTCCAAGAGAGCGGTGAGTTTAAGGCTAAGATGAAAGAGGCACTTAAGGAGCTTGAGTTCGCTAGGTCCGAGGTGAAGGTAGCCGATGTGGAGGAGTGTGAGGAGTGCACGATGCATATGACAAACTTTGCCACCCTGCAAACCAAGTATGCCTCTTTGATTGAGGTGTATGATGAGCTCAAGAGTAGGCTAGACTTGGTGGGTGATTGCAAAGAGTGTCCCTCCCAGAAGGAAGAGCTGGAGGAAGTGAAGGCTAGGTCTTCTTTGCTTGGTGCATGCAAGCTTTGCCCTAGCTTGCGAACTGAGTTGGTAGGAGTTAATGCCAAGCTTGCTGAAGTCTTGAAGGCCAGCTCAGTTAGCACCTTGTCCACTCCATGTGAGCGATGCATGGGGATGGAGCTTGAGATTGCCAACTATCGACATGACAGGATGCAAACCGAGGAGGAAAACACATACCTTTGGTCCATCCTGAGTTGGGTATCATGCAGTGAGCCACAGTTGGGCATGATGATCAGTTAGTTCAAGAGGGGAACTGATTGCTCGGGAGTAGGCTTTGCTTCAGGTGGGAAGGTCACTAGTACCTTTGGCAAGATCAGTGAGTTTAGCGGTGTGAACCCGAGTAAGAAGCCATCCGCTGTCCCTAAGCTCACCAAAATCACCCCACCTGAGCCTCTCAAGCCTATCACCAAGGATGGCATCCTTGATGAACCTCCCAAGGCTCCACCTCGCAAGCAAGTGTGGGTTCCAAAACCTAACCATCTTAGGAACACACTTGACACCCTTCCTGACGTCTCTAGTGATCCCCTTCCGAAGGGCAAGCAGCCAGCCAGAGTGAACAACCCTCGCAACCATAGGAACCAACAACCCAAGAGAGTGGTGAGGTTCGAATGCGAGTACTATCACCATGAGGGTCACCTAGCTGAATTTTGCTTTCGGAGGAAGAGAGACGCTAGGAAGGAGTTGGAGCTGAACAACCAGGCCAGACACCACCCTCTCCATGGTGTGCAATGTTGGGGAGTTCAGAGGCAGGGCACTAGACCTGGAGGTGCACCCCCTCAGGTAGCTAGGCCCCAAGCAGCTAGACCACGGGGTGGTGGTTGTGCCCGTCGTAGTTCCGGTCGTCCTCAATACGACGGTGAGCCGAGTGTAAGAGGCTTTGCTGCTCAGTCCCATAGCGGACCACCTTTTCAGTATGGTGGTGATCGCTTTGCTCAAATGGGACAAGTAGGTCAGTTTGGAGGTTTTCTATTCCATAGCGGACCACCCTTTCAGGCTGGTGGTGATCGCTATCCACCCATGGGATGAGGACAGCTTGGTGTTGCTACTAACACTTTTTCTGGGCCTATGACACAGCACTGGTATCCTTCTCAGTATACTAACCCCAGTGTTGTGCCATATGCTCACTTCCTGCCTTTCTATTGATGCAAGAACTTCGGTTGGAGAACATGTGGCTCATGGATTCCGGGTGTTCGCGCCACATGACCGGAAACAAGGAATGGTTCTCCAGCCTTAGCCCCGTGATGCACAAGGAGTACATCACTTTCGGGGATAATAGTAGAGGTAAGGTTGTTCCTCAAGGAGCCATTCGGCTCAATGAGAACTTTCTTCTTAAGGATGTTGCTTTGGTTTTGAACTTGCATTACAATTTGCTTTCTATTTCGCAACTTCTTGAGGATGATTGTGAAGTGCGCTTTAAGAAGGGTTTGAGTCGCGTGTTAGACCCTCGGGGAGATCTTGTTTGTCGGATCATTCCTTTTGGCCGTGTTTTCAGAGCTGATTTTTCTCGTTCTTTCGGCTCTGCTAGATGTTTGATGGCTGGTCCTTCTTCTGATTTGTGGAAGTGGCATAGGAGGCTTGGTCACTTGAGTTTTGACTTGCTTGCAAGACTTAGCTCACTTGGCCTAATCCAAGGATTGCCCAAGCTTAAATTTCAGAAGGACCTTGTTTGCCATCCTTGTCGTCACGGGAAGATGGTTGCTGCTTCTCACCCACCTGTTAATCAGGTGATGACAAAGCGACCCGGTGAGCCGTTACACATGGATACAGTTGGTCCAGCTCGGGTTTGCTCAGCGGGTGGGAAGTGGTACGTTCTAGTGATCGTTGACGATTTTTCGAGGTACTCTTGGGTATTCTTTATGGAGGGTAAGGATGAAGTTTTTCCTTTTGCTCGTGATCTGATTTTAAAGTTGAAAACTGAGTTTCCTCTTGATACCATTAGAGTTATTCGTAGCGATAATGGTACTGAGTTTGATAACTCTCAGTTTGCTTCTTTCTGTTCGTCTAATGGAATCGAGCATCAGTTCTCTTCTCCTTATGTCCCCCAGCAGAACGGTGTTGTTGAGCGCAAGAACCGGACCCTTGTTGAAATGGCCAGGACGATGCTCGATGAGCATAGGACTCCTAGGCATTTTTGGGCCGAGGTAATCAACACCGCCTGCCATGTTTCAAATCGCATCTTTCTTCGAGCCTTCATGAAGAAAACTTCTTATGAGTTGCGTTTTGGACGGGTTCCCAAAGTGTCTCATTTTCGGGTGTTTGGGTGTAAGTGTTTTATCCTGAAGCAAGGCAATTTGGACAAATTTGAGTCTCGCTCTACTAATGGCGTGTTTCTTGGTTTTGCTTCGCATTCGCGTGGTTATCGAGTTCTTAACCTTGAAACTAACTGGATAGTGGAGACCTGCGAGGTCACATTCGATGAGACTATGCCTTGTGTTTCTTCTGCTTTTGATGTTGCAGGAGAACAGGAATTGGGAGAGACCATCTTTGTGGAGGAGCAGGAAAATGCCGATTGGGGTGATCCCAAGCCAACTCCACTGGCTGCCCCCGTCGACCCTGCGACGTCTACCTCAGCTCGAGGACCCGATCCCACGACATCTTCTTCTTGGGGTCCTCTTGAGCCACCTCTCCAGCGAGCACCCGCTGCAGCTGAGGGAGCGACTGCATCTGGCGAGGGGGAGGCGACTTCGGCGAGGCAAGCGCCCCGGAGTGTTCAGCAAGTTCACCCCCCCGCAGCAGATGATCGGCGGCATCGACCAGCGAGTCACGCGGTCGCGAGCGTATCGAATCTCTCACTTTGCTCATTCTGCATTTGTTGCTTCTTTCGAGCCCAAAGATTTTGGACACTCCCTTTCTGATTCTAACTGGGTTAATGCCATGCATGAGGAGTTAGAAAACTTTGAGCGAAACCAAGTTTGGACCCTAGTTCCACCTCCACCAGAATGCCACCCTATAGGTACCAAATGGGTTTTCAAAAACAAAGAGGGTGAGGATGGGATGATAGTGAGGAACAAGGCTAGGCTAGTAGCCCAGGGTTTTTGCCAAAAAGAGGGGATAGACTATGAGGAAACCTTTGCCCCTGTAGCCCGTTTAGAAGCCATTAGAATCCTTTTAGCCTTTGCTGCTTCGAAGGGTTTTTAGCTTTACCAGATGGATGTCAAGAGTGCCTTCTTGAATGGGTATATAGGGGAAGAGGTTTATGTTAGGCAACCCCCTGATTTCGAGGATCCCAAGTTTCCAAACCATGTTTATAAACTGTCAAAAGCTTTGTATGGTTTGAAACAAGCCCTGAGAGCGTGGTATGATCGTTTGAAAACCTTTCTACTCTCCAAGGATTTTAAAATGGGACGGGTCGATAGAACTTTGTTTCTCCTCAAGCAAGGCAATGACACCCTGTTAGTCCAGATTTACGTGGATGATATCATCTTTGGTGGCTCTTCTCACGCTCTTGTTGCAAAGTTTGCAGATACTATGAGCAGAGAGTTTGAGATGAGTATGATGGGTGAGTTGACCTTCTTTCTCGGGTTGCAAATCAAGCAAACCCGAGACGGGACATTCGTGCATCAAGGCAAGTACACGAAGGACATCCTGAAGAAGTTTGACATGGGCGAGGCTAAGCCTCTTACAACGCCCATGGCGATGACTACTGCGATGGACGCGGACCAGGACGGAGAGGCTGTTGACCAGAAGGAGTACAGGAGCATGATCGGCTCACTCCTGTACCTGACGGCAACGAGGCCGGACATACAGTTTTTTGTGTTTCTGTGCGCTCGTTTTCAGGCGTCCCCTCGGACTTCCCACAAGCAAGCAGTCAAGCGCATCATGAGGTACCTCCGATACACTCCTGAGTTCGGACTCTGGTACTCTTCTTCTTCGACTCTTTCGCTTTGTGGTTACTCCGATGCGGATTTTGCCGGCTGTCGGCTTGAGCGCAAGTCTACTTCTGGGACTTGTCAATTTCTTGGCTCTTCACTGGTTTCGTGGTCTTCTCACAAACAGTCGAACGTAGCCCAGTCTACTACAGAAGCCGAGTATGTTGCCGCTGCTTCTTGTGCTTCGCAGCTTTTATGGATGGTTGCTACATTGCGTGATTTTGGTCTAGATTTCAGTCGGGTCCCTTTGCTTTGCGATAGCACTTCTGCCATTAGTGTAGCAAAGAACCCTGTTCTTCACTCCAAGACCAAACACATCGATGTTCGCTTTCACTTTCTTCGTGATCACTATGAGAAAGGCGACATTGATCTTAGGCATGTAGACACCCATAACCAGGTTGCGGATATTTTCACCAAGCCTTTGGATCTCTCAATTTTTGCTAGGTTGAGAGGTGAGCTTGGTGTATGTTTCCTCTTTTAGACGGGGGAAGCATTTTGATGTACCATAGACTGATTTTCTGATCTTTTTGTTTTTGGGTCTTGGGTCTTTTAGTTTTGTTATTGGCTCCGATTCTGACTTCATCATATATGCATTTTACATTTTTGAGCTTCATGTCTATATTCCTCAGAATGAATTTATGCTCTGATTAGTGTATGAATCGATGATATATGATGTTGCTTATAGCTTAGGCTCTCCCTAATCACTGATACATGTTGTGAGCTAAGCTATTTTTTCAGAATGATGAACATGCTTAAAGAACTTAAAATTTGATACATGTTCACCATTGTGATTGGCAACTAGCATGTGTAGGATGTGTTGAGGTCACTTGAGCTATTTCATATATGCTAGGTTGCTATGTCTCTAGCTCTGAGTCTCTCACTTGCTTGGACTATTCATATCTTGCTTAAAATGAACCAAGTATTAGTGAATTGAAAAAGATCGAGATGGGATTGCTTTGTCAGCACATCACGGTATCGAGACTGTTTCTCACAGCACTTTGAGTTAAACTTGAGCCGTGTAGTGTAAGACCGAAACTGATGCTTTAAGCTTCTCATTGCATATGCATAGGCTTAGCACGGTTGAAAAGTTAGGCAATGACAAGCTTTCAACTTCTCGCATTCACATGCTGAATTTGAACTTGTGCTAATAACCGCTGCAATTTCTCCGATAAAATCTGAAAACACAAGTCCATGTTTCACTCTATAGCATGATGATTGAACTTTGCTAGGGGTAGTTCACCTTGTATATATGTTTAGCACTTGTTTGACTTCCTATCTATACATGTTCAGTGCTATTTTGAAGGTGACACCCCTTTCTGAATGGCTTAAAACTGCTCACTTGACTTATGCATTCATATCTTGTATTCGGTGATCAGTTTGAGCCTCTGCTAGCACTTTTGCGTGTTGCTATGCAGTCGGATCAGCACTCCTTAGAGCATTTATTCATTCTCTCGAGTATATACCTGAAGCTTCTAACATGCATTTTTAACTCATATGCATGTGTTTGACTCCGATAGGCATGATCTAGCTCCATTTTGCTCTCTTGAGCTCTTTTTCCCGCTCTTCTTGATTGCAAATTGCCCCCAATGGGGAGAAGTGTCTTTGTGGTGGTGACAATTTGCAATTTATGCTTCTCTTGTTGAAGGGGAGTTCTTTGAGTAAGGGGGAGTCTCCTTGCCTATGTTGCTTTGAGTCGGTTTTTATTTGATATTGATCTTTTCAGCTAGTTGTGTCGAGCCTCTGTGCCTCTGTCTTGAGGGACTAGCTGTTTTTCATCGTATTTTTGATGGTTCTTGATTGGTATCGGGCTTACTGCTAGTTGTGTTGAGCCTCTGTGCCTCTATCTTGAGGGACTAGCAGTAGCTGCTTCTTATGCAGTCTTCATTTGGTATAGAGCCTTCAACTAGTGGTGTTGAGCCCCTTCTGCCTCTTCTTGAGGACTAGCTTGTTTCTGACTTGGTTATCTTGAGCCGTTGCCCATGTCTTTGGGAACCAAGTCATGTGCTCTGTCTTGATCGAGTTTTGCTCCTTGATGAGTTGTTGCTCCGATCTCTTGCTTGGTTGTGTCAAATCGTTGCCCATGTCTTTGGGGACCAAGCGTTGCTCATCTCGATTTGTGCCTCTTCGGCCTTTTATCTGGCTTTTGGACATCTCGAGTGAGTTTTTCTCCTTCTACCCAATTCTGCTTTTCTTTTATTTTGGTTACAGTTTCTATGAGTTGACGATGCACTCATCAAGGGGGAGATTGAGAACACAAGGTTGATATGTGCCCTTGTGGTTCCCTTCCTAAGTGATGAGTGATCGATCAACGGGTAACATGTCTCTTGGCTGTGTTGATGTCCAAGTGCGAAGCTCGGGCAGTGGTCGAAGGTGAGGTGAAGGTCAAGTAGGGACATGCCGTGCCGACGGACCGGGAGCGGTGAAGGACGGATGTGGATCTTGGACCGACGGACCGGGAGACCTGAGGACCAGCTATGGTAGCTGGCACGTGGCATTGACAAGCGAGAGCACATGGGGATGTGCGGTGCATCGGCCGAGTCGGGAGGAAGGTGATGGCGTCGTGACACTTGGCGGGAGGCCAAGAAGGATGGCGAATGCACTGTGCCCGGCGTGGAGGCTGGACATGCTCCGGCATCGGTACTAGGACTCGGGGTGTGCGAACCACATCCCGTCTACGGCACAGGTTCGGTAGCTGAGCCTCTAAAAGCTACCCTCGACGGTTTCCGAGTTTGGGCCTCAAAACTCGGGGTGGCCGGTTTCCGAGTATGGGCCTCAAAACTCGGCGTGGACGGTTTCCAGGTTTGGGCCTCAAAACCTGGGCACACGGGTTTCTGAGTTTGCGCCACAAAACTTAGCCCGAGGATAGGTTTCTGGTTTCATCCTCAAAACCGGGGGGAAGCCCAGGTTTCCCGGTTTTGGCCTCAAAACCGGGGGGGAGGTCCGCAAAAAGGACGGTCGATGCATGGCGGCGTGAAGAGGCTGGCGCGGTGGCGCAGCTATTCGCGAAGTAGGCGCGGCGGTCGACAGGGCGGCACGTGGCGGCATCCTGAGGCTTGCGTCGAGGCGAAGCTAAGGATGAGATGGGCACGTAGCCGTCGGATCGGCTATCAGCAGAATTGCACCGGGATACCCCTAGGGTTGGCCGCTTCGCTCTTGTATCTAGGGGTAGAAAGGGGATTATTGTTTTAGGCTATAAATAAGAGAGGCACCCCTCCTCTCCCTCTATCCATGCAGTCATTTCTTCCTGAGCACTCTCTCTCTAGCCCCTGCTTAGGTTCTAATCATACCTCGCTGCAAGCGATCCGCAGAAACGGGAATCATACCTCTGCGTATTTGGATCTTTTGACAAAACGAGACCGTATTCTCGTTGTCTCCTCGTGTGGAGGAATTTCGGCTGAAATCGAATCGTGTTCTGTGTTCTTCACGTTTTGGTTTTTCATCTCTTGGAGATTTGCCTCGTTCTCCGTCTTCACGAGATGATTTTCGATTCTACTTGAATCAAACTGTTCTTGGTCGTGAGCCCCTTCTTTCCACCGAAGGAATTCTCTCCTAACCTCATGAATACATAGATCGGGTTGATTTCGTGTTCGTTCTTCCTCTTTCCCCCTTTCCGGTGTTTCTCGGATTACTCTCGATTCACTTGGATTGGTGCGATGATTTCTTAGGATTAGCACCCCAATACGTTGAGGAACACCTGGGAGAAGTTTGATCGAAGCCTCTTTTGATTTGGTGAAGCTTCGATTGATTTGCCTTTTTGTCCCGAGCAGTTTTTCTGCTCTCTGTTCATCCGCGGACAGTCCGCGCCCCCAGCGACGGATAGTCCGGGGATCGGGGTTGGTCAGGTCAGTCAGGCGCAGTCCCCTGATTGTTCACTGTCAAGTGAACGGCGGACAGTCCGTGGTACAAACCCGCGGACAGTCCGGGACCTGTCCAGCAGACTTGCAGCACTGTTGAGTTTCTACGTTTTTGCCGGCGGACAGTCCGGCTCCCAGTCGCGGACAGTCCGGGACTTAACGGCGGACAGTCCGCGAATCTGCTGATTGTGCTGTTTTGCTCCGTAGCTTTGGCAGTTGGTTTTGGGGTTTCTCCGGAGGTTCCGCTGTACCACTAGGACATCTCCTAGGGTATCCACCTACTCGTAGGTCGTGAACTCTCCGGTCGTTTCGAGTCTTTGCTTTTGGGGTGATTTCTGGGACAAGGGCTATACGATTCACGAGTTGAATTTGAAGCTCCCATTCACCCCCCTCTGGTCGCTAATCCGGTCCTTCAACCTGAAAACCAACAAGGGAAAAAACTGTGAGAATACCTTTGGAACATGCCGGATAAAACCAGACAGTTCCATATGTACGGCTTTGAAAGCTAATCATGACGGCACACAGCTATAGAAGCTGTCTGTCAGAGCACGTTTATAAAGTCATTCGGCTAGTATGAGAACTGAGTATGTAAAGCATATTAACTACCGAATACATATGTAAAGAAAGACATGCTCGGACAAATTAAAGATATTATAAACAAGTAACTTGCAAATATAGATCTATTCAAATAACACACGCATAGGCTAATCCAACTAATCTGCCGCACGTTTAGTCTTCATAAACCGGTCAGGTATATACTCAAGCGAAGCTAATCCACCGCATGATACCACTTGCTACAAGTGGACACCACTTCTTATAATTAGATCAATCCACCGCATGATACAATCTAATTATAACAAGCTAAAAGCATGCATATATTTGAACAAATCTATAAAGGCTCATTACTCATGTAAGCTTAACCAAGATCGGCAAACCAGCCGAATTGGGGTCCATGAAGAAGGAACAAACAAGCAAGCACGATTAAACTAATCTAAAACCTGCATCTGCCGCACGACACCTAGTTTCATCAAAGCCTAACCGTAATTGATATGCATGAACCCACAACATGTAACAATCTAGATTGAAAGTTGATTCAGCCATCATGATCTTATGATTAAAAGAGAGCACAAGCAAACTCGTGCGACAAGGCTGAACAAAGATCAATCTAAATTGGGCAAAAAGGTGTTACAAGAATTAAATAAATAAAACATATAACACATGATAACTTAAAGAATCTATTAGATCTGCCAAATCTAATAGAGCCGATAACTATTTTTACTCATGACTTAATCCGCCGCACGATACAAGGCATAAGCAAAAACTTCCCGTCATAAGCTTAAATCCGCCGCACGATACTAAGCTTAACATACGAGACTACTTGCATCACATCTAAATCCACCGCATGATACTAGACATGATAGCAAGGTTGCCGGTACTTACGGAGGTCGACGGATCGATGATTCCCCTCGAAGAACTCGACAACACGACTAAGGATTCGTAGGTGGCACGGGGCCGGTTTGTATTGATATGGTTGTGAACAATTTTACAATGGTCGAGGGTTTATATTTATACCCTGGACGAAACACGAGTCCTAAACGATTACGATTTGCATAATAAAATATGGAAAGATACAAATTCTACTTCCAAATTCTTCGGCATCCTCCATCGTTACGTGTCTTCTTATGCAAGTCAGTTTTATTTTGCAACCTCCATCTCCCGAATGGGGCTACCGTCTTGTAAAAATAGCCGACCGCACAAGCATGCACCGAAACCCTGAAGACCAAATAGCCATCCGATTGCTTGCCGAATCCTTTCTTCTGTGCTGGCTGGGTCCACCTGTCATACTCTTGCGCGTGCAAGAATTTGGTGTCAACAGTCCTGTTGCCGGAAAGGAATTTATCACCTTCGGTGACAATAGCAAAGGTAAAGTGTTGTCTCGTGGGTCTGTGCGAGTTAATGAGCACTTTGTGTTGCGCGATGTTGCTCTTGTTTCTAACTTACATTTTAACCTTCTTTCTGTTTTGCAACTCTTTGATGATGACTATGAGATTCGTTTTAAGCCGAACCTCAGTCGCATTTTAGATCCTCAGGACAATCTTGTGTGTTTGATTTTGCCCTTTGGGAAAGTCTTTCGTGCGAATTTCTCGGAGTCGTTTGGAATTGCTCGTTGTCTTTCGGCTGGACCTTCCTCCTCTGATCTTTGGAATTGGCATAGGAGACTCGGTCACCTGAGCTTCGACTTGCTTGCATGGCTTAGTTCACTTGGCCTAATCCGAGGATTGCCCAAGTTGTCCATGGAGAATGATCTTGTTTGCCATTCTTGTAGACATGGGAAGATGGTTGCCGCTACTCACCATCCTGTGAACCAAGTCATGACTAAGCACCCTGGAGAGCTTTTACATATGGACCTTGTTGGTCCGGCTCGGGTGAGCTCAGTTGGTGGGAAGTGGTATGTGCTTGTTGTTGTTGATGACTTTTTGAGATATTTGTGGGTCTTCTTTTTGACTGAGAAGACTGAGACCTTCTCTTTTGCTCGCAATCTGATTTTGCGTCTTCAGAATGAGTTCCGTATGAACTCAATGCGAGCTATTCGTAGTGATAATGGTTCCGAATTCAAGAACTCAGACTTTGAGAAGTTTTGTAACTCTTTGGGTTTGGAGCATCAGTTTTCTTCCCCCTACACACCGCCACAAAATGGTGTTGTAGAGAGGAAGAATCGGACCCTTGTAGAGATGGCCAGGATGATGCTCGATGAGCATAGGACTCCTAGGCGGTATTGGGCCGAAGCTATGAACACTACATAATATATTTCCAATCGCATTTTTCTCCGAGCTTTCTTGAAAAAGACTTCTTATGAGTTGCATTTTGGAAAATAGCCCAAGGTGAGTTATTTTAGAGTTTTTGGTTGCCACTGTTTTATACTTAAGAAAGGCAACCTGGACAAAGTTAAGTCTCGTTCTTCTGACAGTGTATTTTTGGGTTATGGCACTCATACTCGTGCATATCGTGTACTTAACCTTGATACTAACCGAGTCATGGAGACATCCGATGTCACCTTCGATGAGACCATGATTTGTCCTTCTTCTCGTTTTGAGCGTGCAGGTGATCATGAGGTTGGTGAGCCTCTTTTTGATGATGAGGACAAGGGTGCTGAAGGGATGGATGATCTAGCACCACCTCCACCTGCTGTGTCGCAAGCATCGGCTTCTACTACGATGACTCACGGCCCCCACCCCTCTTCGTCGACTACTTGGGGGCCGTGGGATCCGCCACCTCGAGCAGTACCTTTTGTACCCGAGGAGGCACCAGCTACTGTTGAGGGGGAGGCTGAAAGGTCCTTGTTTGGTTTTGGTAATTGAGTGACAACTTAGGTGGACTAATATGTGTTTGAAGTAAATTACACAGGTGATTAGTCCATAGGTGATCATGTGTGAGCAACATATGCCATAGAGGAGAATTGGCTTGGAGGATGTTGCAATGCTCATGCATGAAGATGAAGAAGGAGCTTAATGCATATGTGACATGACATGTGGTCATATGGCTAAGATGGAGAAGATCAAGGCAAGACTTGGCTTGATGGACCGGTTGCGAAGGTGAAGGGCAAGTTGAGGCTTTGAAGCCGTTGGTACCGAGTGTCGGGAGGCTTAAGCAAGACTTGGCGCCGAAGGACCGAAGCGATGGTGAAGAGCAAGTGATGTCAAGATCGATGGACCATGGAGGCCATGTGATGATATGAAGTGGATCATATCATTTGAAGATAGGTTGGTGCATGTGTTGCATCAACACCGAAGGAGATGGAATGGAATGCGCAAGGCAAAGGTATATTTGTAGGGCATTTCATTTCACCGGTCATAGGTGTGTAGAGAAGATTATGACCGGGTTTAGGATAGATGGCCGTACTATTAAGAGGAGCAAACTTGTTTGCATATCGGTCATCTAGTGCCACTTGAGCGATCTAACTTTGCGATGTTACTATGATCGAGTGGCGTGGTGAGTGCAAGTGAAAATCCTTTGAAAAATGATTGTGAAAATGCTAACACACTTGCACAAGATGATGAACACTTGGTGGTGTTAGCACATTTGCAAAGGAGAAGTTGTTGAAATAGTTTTGGATCAACTCAGAGATGGAAATGAAGTTTTCTGTGTGTTGTCGGTGGTACCGACCTGGGGGTGTCGGTAGTACCGACCCAGGAGGGCTGTTTGCAGCCTCTCTGGATGTGGCTCGTTTTTGGCCTGGCGGTGGTACCGCTATTACCTCGGTACTACCGCCGGCGGTGGTACCGACCAGGGGTCGGTGGTACCGTGGCCCTGAAGGGGTTTTGCGGAGCTCTCTGGAAGTGGCCAGTTTTGGCCTACCGGTAGTACCGCCATTACCTCAGTAGTACCGCGCTCGGTACTACCGACTCAAGGCCGGTGGTTGGCAAGTTTGCGGAGCTCTCTGAGTTGAGTGGAAGATGACCTGGCGGTGGTACCGCCATAGGGCCGGTACCACCGGGCTTGGAAGTACCGACCAGGGGGTCGGTAGTTCAAGAGTCAGGAGGAAGTTTTTGAATGCGTTCGAAAGTAGCCTGCCGGTAGTACCGCCATAGGGCCGGTACTACCGACCTCGGAGGTACCGACCAGAGAGTCGGTGCTTCGCCTAAATCAACGGGCCTTGTGGTAACGGCTAGTTTGACTAAGCCGGTAGTACCGCCCAGGAAGGGTCGGTACTACCGACCGAGGCGCAGGAAAAAGGGAAACGGCTAGTTGGCCGCTCCCCTCTATAAATAGGAGTTGAGGCCGGCTTAGGGCCGGCTGCTGAGCACTCCAAAGCCTTGGTGGCTTGAGTGGATGTGCCTGGGAGCCCTCTAACTCGCTTGTGCTTGCTAGTGCGCGAATCTATTGCGAGTGAGCGATTCTAGTGCGTTGCTTTGAGAGATAGCATCGAGTGGCACTAGGTGTTCGAGTTGCAAGCCGGTGGTGCTTATTACTCTTGGAGGTTGCCACCTCCTAGACGGCTTGGTGATCGATTCTCCGTCGTGAAGCCCGCGTGAAGATTGTGCGTGGCTCCGGAGAAGGATTGTGAGGGGCATTGTGCTCGCCCCGCGGGGATCGCGAAGAGCAACTCTAGTGGATTGCGCGTGTCATTGAGTTACCCTCACTTGTGGGTGAGTTCTTGCGGCGCTCGAGTGTCGAGCTAGGTGTGGTGCCTATTAGCCGCCGAACTACCAAAGTGTGTGGTCGACACAACGGGGACTAGCTTGGTGGCAACCAAGTGAACCTCGGGAGAAAAATCACCGTGTCAACTTCGTGTTCATCTTCTCGGTGGTTTGCAAACTCTTTTCACTAGCTTGTATTTACTTGTTCATATACATGTGCTAGTTGCTCTTATGATTAGTTGGCTTGTGTAGCTTGCTAGTTACCTTCCTTGCTTGTGTAGCATAGAAGTTGATCCCATGAGTGACTAGTTGACTTGTAGTCTTGCTAGTCACATTGCTTAGTTTGTGTAGCTAAGTTGAGCTCTCTAATTTGGCTTGTGTAGCCTTGTTATTGAGCATTGCTAGTGAGCTTAGGCTTTGTGCTTTTTGCTTAGTGGCATGTGTAGGAGCTCCCCGGTTGTTTGAGTACTAGTTGCTTAGGTTTGTGTAACCTTGCAAGCTAGAATTGTTTAGGTGAGCTCTAGCTAGCCCGACACCTTATTTGCTTTGTTTAGGATCTTTTATAAGGTGTCATAGAGTATAAGTAGAGGGGTGTAGTCTTGGCTAGACCGATAGATTTAATTCCGCATTTGTTTCGGTTAGCCATTCCGCTGCAATTAAGTTTAAGTTTTTAGAAAAGACTATTCACCCCCCCTCTAGTCCGCCATCTCGACCCTTCAATTGGTATCAGAGCAAGGTCTCTCATTTGTGGTCTTCACCGACCCGAGAGGATGGCGTCTAGTGGGCTAGATGATGTGTGTGATACACATATTTTTGATGGCACACACTTTGCACAATGGAAACATCATATGCTTGATCATTTTCGTGCAAAGGGGCCAAAGTTTTGGTGGATTATCACTAGTGGTCTCTCTCATATCTTGGACCATAAAAATCTCACCAAAGCTCAAAAGGATCTCTTTGAGCTTGATGCAAATGCTTATTGTTATCTAATGGATGCATTGAGTTTTGAGTTGTTTTACAAGATCAACTCCAAAGGGACCGCCCATGAGATGTGGGATTCCATCAAGACCACCTTCGGTGATCCCTCCACGTTTGATGATGGCAAGTTCATAAAGGAGGATGAACCGGTGGTACATGAGGATGTTGAGCATGACCGCAACATAGTTGTTGTGGAAGATTGCTCCACCTCATGTTCAAGTGATGCAATCAATAAAGATACTTCAAGCACACTTGACAAGATGGAAGATGATGCCTCAAGTGATGCAAGTGATGATACAACCTCAAGCACACTTGATGGTAATGATGGTACATGCTCCAATGATGATGCTACCACAAGCTCTCCAACATCATCATATTGCTTCATGTCACAAGGTGACACTAAGGTATCAAATTGCAATGTGATTGATCATGATTCCTATGATGAGCTTGTTAGTAGACTTGCTAGCATGACCATTGCCTTAGAAAATGAGTTAGCTAAAAATGAAAAATTAGAAAAAGAAAACTCATTTCTAAAGAACACATGTGAACAAACAAAGCATCTACTTTATGTTAGTAGTTGTTCACATGAGGAGCTTAAATTGACTCATGAGGAACTATGTGTTGCTCATGATAACTTAGTGCAAGACCATGCTTTTCTCACTAGTAAACTTTCTAATGAACAAATTAAAACTAGTGAGAGCTCATCACATGGGTCATTTGATCAATCACATATTTGTGCTAACCCTTGTGATGTAGGCAAGAAGAATGTATCCACACCTCTTGCAATGATTTAATATCTATGCCATGTTCCTCACAATTAGATGCTTGTTCTACTTCTATGTCTTGTGAGACTAACCTTTTGAAGGAGAACAATGAGCTCAAAAGTGAAGTGAAGAACTTGAGCAACAAGTTAGAGAGGTGGTGCAAATCAAAGGTCACCCATGAGCACATGATGAAGAATCAAAGAAGCTATGGTGACAAGAGTGGCATTGGCTTCAACAAAAGCAATGCCAAGGGCAAGAAAATGAGGAAGCAAGAAGAAAAGAAGCTATCTCATTTCATGTGCTATCAATGCCATGAGATGGGACATCTTGCAAAAGCTTGCCCCAACAAGAAGAAGCCCCAAGCTCAAATCAAGAACAACCATCATGATGGTGACTTGATGAAGAAGAAGAAAACAAGAAGGGGCGGAAGAGCAAGGCATCCAACTCATATCCATGATGCCAAGATGATGATGAGCAAGAATGAAGAAAAGAAGAAAGATTTGGCTCACATCAAATGCTACAAGTGTGGTGACATGGGACACTTTGCCTCGAAGTGTCCTAACAAGCTTGAGAAGAAGGCTCAAGCAACTCATGAGAGGCAAGGCAATGAGAAGCAACAAATGAGCAAAGAAGAGAAGGCTCAATCCAAGAGAAGTTGCTACTCATGCCGGGAAAGGGGACACATGGCTCATTCATGTCCCCTAGGTATGACCCCTAAGCCTATTTCAATTATTAATGATTCTATGCTTAGGAAGGATGAAAATGGTACCTCTAAGGCTACTATTGCAACTCATCCCGCTACTCATACTAAGGCTATGCCTAAGTATGTTGCTCCTAACTTGAGAGGACCCAAACTAGTTTGGGTACCATCAAAAAGTGGATGAATGTGTGTAGGTACCATGGCATTGGAGGCTTGACTCAATTGATTTCATATTATTCATCATGTGATTGAGTCAAGTAATGAAGCCTAGTGCTATCCATCCCAATGCCAAGACAAAAGAGTGAAGTCCAAGTGCAAAACATACAAGTGCAAAAGATCAAGTTGTGGTGATTGATTGGAAATATTTGAAGGCTTGCAATCAAGGTGAGTAGAAGCTTGCTATTTCATGATCATGAGCTACTAAGGTATATCTCTAGTTGATCATGTTCTTTTAAATGCATATGAGATGATTGAATCGGATATATATGCATATGTTGCTTGCTATAAGATGATTGAATGGATAAATTGCTTAGTGATCAAAATTGAGTTAGTTTGAATGGATATGTTCATGAGACTTCTTTTAGTAAGTGATTTGAATGGATATATGTCTTGTGAGAGTATTCAAACATGTTAGCTCAAGTTTGATTCATATTGGTAGAGTATAGCTCAATTGCTCAAAGTTGTCAAAAATCTGAAATCTGAGCTAGCTGTGATAATAGCCATGTTTGAATGATCAAATCTATTTGGATTGGCTTGAAATTTGGTACACATGCTCTACACTTGTGATATTAGTCGCTGTGCAAAATTCATGATTATTGGATAAGATGTACTTTGGTTTTGGAGTAGATCTTGTCAACTATTGTGCAGCAGTTTTCAGCATGTAGTACTATGGAAAGAATTGAAATCTGGTAGCAATCTAGAAAGCCAATGAAGCTCAAATTTTTATGGCTGCTAGAACACTTAGAGAGGCACATCTCCACCAAATTTCATAGTCATTAGACTTATATTTTGGGAGATATGCATGTTTCTTTAAGAAGGACAGAATCTGCCAGAAAAGTGACAAATATTGGATTAATCTAGAGTCACTTTGATTGAAAGGCCCTCAAGTTGGAATCATGTTTATAAAGTGGTTGAGGCACCTATGTTTGGTTTTGAAATGAGCTAGAAGTATGGCAAATATGAGTACAAGTTCATGTGATTGGGAAGTGTATTTGGCACACATTTGGTACTCAAATTGAAGATCAAGACCAACATCAAGATGAAGATAAAGATCAAGCTCTAGTATCAAATTGAAGATCATTTGGAAGAAAGAAAAGGACTCAAAGAGGAATTCAAAGTCACATTTTCAAGAAGAGTTTAATTGGATCAATCAAACAAGGTCAATTCAAGTGAGTATCAAGGATGGTTCTTTGGAGAGAGGTCACTTCTCCCTTTTGTAGGGGCTTGCCGCCTTTGGTAGGTTAACCAAGTATGATACTTGGAAGGCCAATATGGAAGTGGTGATTCAAAGGATATTTGAGATGCTTAGTTGAAGCAATAAAAGGATTGACCAAGCAAAGCAAGCAACATGCAAGATAGTAAAGCAAATCATGACAATTCAAGTGGTATTCTTATGCAAGCTATGTTCAAATGAAGAAGCAAGCCAACCACAACAAGATAGTGCACTTGATCATATGTGTGAAGATTTGTTCTAATCAATTGGTATCTATTGGTCTTCACCATGGACTTCACATTGCTATTTGGAGCTTAATTGGAATCAAAATGACTATCCTCTACTCCAAGATAGCAAAGGTATCATTGTAATGTGCATGATCATATTCATCCCTTACTAGTATGCGGTTAGTGCATATAGTACATGCTCAATAGGATCATGTATAACAATTGAAAAGTTTAAATTCATAGCCTACCACTATGCTTGATTGACTATATGATCTAGTGGATAGTATGTGAATTTGTTCATGAGCTAGTGAACCCAAGTACTTGATCTAGAAGATGAACATTCAAGTGTCTAATTCAACATGAGTAAGATAACCATTGAAAGATGTGTGAAGAAGCTTACTCTAGAGCAAACCGAGTTAGATATCTTATGCAATATTGCCTAGTTCAAGTCACAAATGAGAAGCTCATGAAGACGACAAGAGTTCAAGAAGAAGACAATAATGCAAATGGATATCAAGTTTAAACTTCCATTCAATTGGTATCCTACAAGACTTCAAGTGATCCTCAACTTTAAGTGATCAATTCAAGCAAAACATCCCTCACCATCAAGAGCTCAAGTTTATCAAGTGGATGACCCATGCTATGACATAGGGGAGGTGCCCCACCAATTGGTATCAAGGTCAAAGATCCTACACATGGTGTCATTCCAACACATATGGTGGTGTCCATCAAAAATGAAGACTCAAGTATCATCCATCTACCCTAGTCCAACCCTTTGTATCAAGAGAAGCATACCTTTTATGGTCATTGATGACAAAGGGGGAGAAGTTATGGAAAAGATATGTGGAAAAGATATGTCAATTATGATATGTCAAGGACAAAGAGGGAGAAAAGAAGATGGACATGGATCAAGAGGGAGCAAGATTGAAGGAACAAAATTCTTGGACAATGAGAGCACACAAGTAGGGGGAGCAAGCTCATGAACTTGGTTGTTGCATTTGATATGTGCATAATCATGTGCTTGCTTGCATTACATAAGTTTTAAAATTTTATATGCATGCTTGTGTGGTGTATGCTAGTTATAGGATTTAATTGATGAATTGATAACTAGCATGCATAGGTTAATAGCTAGACTTGTGCTTTTAATGCAAAACTAGACCCTTGCTATTAATGTTGATCTCACGGGGTTTTCTAGTTTTTATGATGTCTAGCTACTCTTCGATGCTAAGGATGAATCAAAATGTGGTATGCACGCTTCAAAGGTAAAATTTCATCATGTATACCTTAGCATCACTTAGTAGTGCTAACACTCCCACAAATTTCATATTTATGCATGTGTGCAAGCTTGAAACCAAACCATTTGAGCACACATGTAGGGGGAGTTAACACTACAAAGTCGGATTGTATGGTGCTTATCCAAATTCTCGTATATGGTCTTAATGTTGGATAAGTAACATAGAATCCAAAGGAGCTTAATTTCCATATCTTTGTAGAGTTGTCATCAATTACCAAAAAGGGGGAGATTGAAAGGTCCTTGTTTGGTTTTGGTAATTGAGTGACAACTTAGGTGGACTAATATGTGTTTGAAGTAAATTACACAGGTGATTAGTCCATAGGTGATCATGTGTGAGCAACATATGCCATAGAGGAGAATTGGCTTGGAGGATGTTGCAATGCTCATGCATGAAGATGAAGAAGGAGCTTAATGCATATGTGACATGACATGTGGTCATATGGCTAAGATGGAGAAGATCAAGGCAAGACTTGGCTTGATGGACCGGTTGCGAAGGTGAAGGGCAAGTTGAGGCTTTGAAGCCGTTGGTACCGAGTGTCGGGAGGCTTAAGCAAGACTTGGCGCCGAAGGACCGAAGCGATGGTGAAGAGCAAGTGATGTCAAGATCGATGGACCATGGAGGCCATGTGATGATATGAAGTGGATCATATCATTTGAAGATAGGTTGGTGCATGTGTTGCATCAACACCGAAGGAGATGGAATGGAATGCGCAAGGCAAAGGTATATTTGTAGGGCATTTCATTTCACCGGTCATAGGTGTGTAGAGAAGATTATGACCGGGTTTAGGATAGATGGCCGTACTATTAAGAGGAGCAAACTTGTTTGCATATCGGTCATCTAGTGCCACTTGAGCGATCTAACTTTGCGATGTTACTATGATCGAGTGGCGTGGTGAGTGCAAGTGAAAATCCTTTGAAAAATGATTGTGAAAATGCTAACACACTTGCACAAGATGATGAACACTTGGTGGTGTTAGCACATTTGCAAAGGAGAAGTTGTTGAAATAGTTTTGGATCAACTCAGAGATGGAAATGAAGTTTTCTGTGTGTTGTCGGTGGTACCGACTTGGGGGTGTCGGTAGTACCGACCCAGGAGGGCTGTTTGCAGCCTCTCTGGATGTGGCTCGTTTTGGCCTGGCGGTGGTACCGCTATTACCTCGGTACTACCGCCGGCGGTGGTACCGACCAGGGGTCGGTGGTACCGTGGCCCTGAAGGGGTTTTGCGGAGCTCTCTGGAAGTGGCCAGTTTTGGCCTACCGGTAGTACCGCCATTACCTCGGTAGTACCGCGCTCGGTACTACCGACTCAAGGCCGGTGGTTGGCAAGTTTGCGGAGCTCTCTGAGTTGAGTGGAAGATGACCTGGCGGTGGTACCGCCATAGGGCCGGTACCACCGGGCTTGGAAGTACCGACCAGGGGGTCGGTAGTTCAAGAGTCAGGAGGAAGTTTTTGAATGCGTTCGAAAGTAGCCTGCCGGTAGTACCGCCATAGGGCCGGTACTACCGACCTCGGAGGTACCGACCAGAGAGTCGGTGCTTCGCCTAAATCAGCGGGCCTTGTGGTAACGGCTAGTTTGACTAAGCCGGTAGTACCGCCCAGGAAGGGTCGGTACTACCGACCGAGGCGCAGGAAAAAGGGAAACGGCTAGTTGGCCGCTCCCCTCTATAAATAGGAGTTGAGGCCGGCTTAGGGCCGGCTGCTGAGCACTCCAAAGCCTTGGTGGCTTGAGTGGATGTGCCTGGGAGCCCTCTAACTCGCTTGTGCTTGCTAGTGCGCGAATCTATTGCGAGTGAGCGATTCTAGTGCGTTGCTTTGAGAGATAGCATCGAGTGGCACTAGGTGTTCGAGTTGCAAGCCGGTGGTGCTTATTACTCTTGGAGGTTGCCACCTCCTAGACGGCTTGGTGATCGATTCTCCGTCGTGAAGCCCGCGTGAAGATTGTGCGTGGCTCCGGAGAAGGATTGTGAGGGGCATTGTGCTCGCCCCGCGGGGATCGCGAAGAGCAACTCTAGTGGATTGCGCGTGTCATTGAGTTACCCTCACTTGTGGGTGAGTTCTTGCGGCGCTCGAGTGTCGAGCTAGGTGTGGTGCCTATTAGCCGCCGAACTACCAAAGTGTGTGGTCGACACAACGGGGACTAGCTTGGTGGCAACCAAGTGAACCTCGGGAGAAAAATCACCGTGTCAACTTCGTGTTCATCTTCTCGGTGGTTTGCAAACTCTTTTCACTAGCTTGTATTTACTTGTTCATATACATGTGCTAGTTGCTCTTATGATTAGTTGGCTTGTGTAGCTTGCTAGTTACCTTCCTTGCTTGTGTAGCATAGAAGTTGATCCCATGAGTGACTAGTTGACTTGTAGTCTTGCTAGTCACATTGCTTAGTTTGTGTAGCTAAGTTGAGCTCTCTAATTTGGCTTGTGTAGCCTTGTTATTGAGCATTGCTAGTGAGCTTAGGCTTTGTGCTTTTTGCTTAGTGGCATGTGTAGGAGCTCCCCGGTTGTTTGAGTACTAGTTGCTTAGGTTTGTGTAACCTTGCAAGCTAGAATTGTTTAGGTGAGCTCTAGCTAGCCCGACACCTTATTTGCTTTGTTTAGGATCTTTTATAAGGTGTCATAGAGTATAAGTAGAGGGGTGTAGTCTTGGCTAGACCGATAGATTTAATTCCGCATTTGTTTCGGTTAGCCATTCCGCTGCAATTAAGTTTAAGTTTTTAGAAAAGACTATTCACCCCCCCTCTAGTCCGCCATCTCGACCCTTCAGAGGCTTCTTCGGCTCGGGAGGCGCCACAACACATTCAGCGCCAACACCCGCCTCAACAGATGACTGGCGGCATCGACGAACATGTCACTCGGTCAAGGTCACAACAAATCTCTCACTTTGCTCATTCTGCATTTGTTGCTGATTTTAAACCCCGAGATGTTGGACATGCTTTATCTGATCCTGATTGGGTTAATGCCATGCATGAGGAGTTAGAAAATTTTGAAAGAAATTGGGTTTGGGTTCTTGTTCCTCTTCCTCCTGAGTGTCACCCAATTGGTACAAAATGGGTTTTCAAAAACAAACAAGGAGAGGATGGCCATGTTGTGAGAAACAAGGCCAGACTTGTAGCCCAGGGGTATAGTCAGAAGGAGGGGATAGACTATGAGGAGACATTTGCTCCTGTAGCTCGTTTGGAGGCGATTAGGGTACTCTTGGCTTTTGCTGCATCCAAAGGGTTTAAACTTTTTCAAATGGATGTCAAGAGTGCCTTCTTAAACGGCTACATAGAAGAAGAGGTGTATGTGAAACAACCCCCCGGTTTCGAAAATCCCAAGTTTCCAAACCATGTTTTTAAACTTCACAAAGCTTTATATGGATTGAAACAAGCCCCTAGAGCCTGGTATGATAGTTGAAAACCTCTTTGCTTGCTAAGGGTTTTAAAATGGGATGTGTGGATAAAACGCTTTTTCTCCTCAAGCAAGGCAATAACACTTTGTTGGTTCAGATTTACGTGGATGATATCATCTTTGGTGGTTCTTCTCATGCTTTGGTTGCCAAGTTTGCAGATACAATGAGCAGGGAATTTGAGATGAGCATGATGGGCGAGTTGACGTTTTTCCTCGGGTTGCAAATCAAGCAATCCTGAGAGGGGACGTTTGTGCACCAGGGCAAGTATACCAAGGACATCTTGAAGAAGTTCGATATAGGTGAGGCCAAGCCTCTTCCAACACCCATGTCGACCACGACGGCCCTGGATGCGGATGTGGATGGAGAAGCTGTAGACCAGAAGGAGTACCGGAGTATGATCGGAT
Source organism: Coix lacryma-jobi var. lacryma-jobi (assembly GCA_009763385.1). Lineage (NCBI taxonomy): Eukaryota > Viridiplantae > Streptophyta > Magnoliopsida > Poales > Poaceae > Coix > Coix lacryma-jobi. The sequence goes on along the minus strand of CM019826.1, from coordinate 124,601,251 downwards.
CGCTGTTGTACCTGACGGCGACAAGCTCGGACATTCAGTTCGCGGTGTGTCTTTGTGCACGATTTCAGTCGTCGCCGCGCACCTCTCACTGTCAGGCAGTCAAGCGCATTATGAGGTACTTATGCTTCACTCCAGAGTTTGGGATTTGGTATTCTGCTTCCTCCAATCTCTCCCTTTGTGGTTATTCTGATACCGATTTTGCTGGTTGCCGACTTGATCGCAATTCCACTTCTGGGATTTGTCAGTTTATTGGTTCTTCTCTTGTATCTTGGTCTTCGCGCAAGCAGTCTAGCGTCGCCCAGTCTACCACAGAGGCTGAGTATGTTGCTACGGCTAGTTGCTGTTCTCAATTGCTTTGGATGATGGCCACTTTGCGTGATTTTGGTCTAAGTTTTTCTCGCGTTCCTTTGCTTTGTGACAGCATGAGTGCTATTAGCGTTGCTAAGAACCCCGTGCTGCATTCTAAGACCAAACACATTGATGTGCGCTTTCATTTTCTACGAGACCACTATGAGAAGGGTGATATCGACCTTAGCCATGTCGATACTCATCATCAGTTGGCAGATATTTTTACCAAGCCTTTGGACCAATCAACCTTTGCTAGGTTGAGAGGTGAGCTTGGTGTGTGTTTCCCCTTTTAGATGAGGGAAACATTTTGTCTATTGTATCATTGACTGACTATCTTTTCTTTCATTTTGTTTTCGTTAGTTTTTGCATTTCATCATGCATTTGGCATTTCGAGCTTCATGTATATGATCTTTAGAATGTGATTATGCTCTATCTAGTATGCTCCGATGCTGTATGATGATGCTTGTAGCCTATGCTGTTTCTGATCACTGATACATGTTGTGAGCTGAGCTATTTTATGAATGGTGAACTTGCTTAATGAACATAAAATTTGAAAAATGTTCACCATTGAGATATGCAACTAGCATGTGTAGAATGTGTTGAATTCACTTGTGCTCTTCATATATGCTAGGTTGCTATGTCTCTAGTTTTGAGTCATTCACTTGCTTGGTTTGTTCATATTCTGTTATAAAATTGAACCAAGTTAAGTAAATTGGAAAGATCGAGATGGGATTGCTTGTCAACACATCACGGCATCGAGACTGTTTCTCATTGCACATTTGAGTCAAACTTGAGCTGTGTAGTGTATGACCGAAACCGACGCTTTAAGCTTCTGATTGCTTCTGCATAGGCTTAGCTCGGTTGAAAAGTTAGGCAATGACAAGCCTTCAACCTCTCGCAATCACATGCTGAATTTTAAACTTGTGTAATTTCACCGCTGCAACTCCGATTAACATCTGAAATCACAAGTATATGTTTCATTCTGCAGCATGATGATTGACCTTTGCTAGGGGTAGTTCATCTTGTATACATGTTTAGCACTTGCTTGACTTCCTGTCTATACATGTTTAGTGCTTGAAGGACCGAAAATGCTAAAGCAAGACGACCAGAGGGGGGGGTGAATGGGAGCCTAAAATTTCTTCTCAGAAATTACGGCCTCTGTCCCAACAGAATCAACCTCAAAAGCTTCGGACTCAAACGTGATGCCCACGACCCTCGGAAAGAGGGTGGATGATCCCTAGGATCACAGTGAGGCACCACACAAGAGAGCAACTCAAAACTCTCAAAACTCCGAGTCAAGTTCCTACCTAAAAGACCCACTCCCAAACGTAGATAGAGGGCTACGTCGGGATTCCTCCAAATACCGATGCTAACGTGTAGCAAAGATATGTAGAGAGGTTCCTAGGTGAACTCTAGGAGCAAGCAAGAAGTCCGGAAGCGAAGCGAAAAATCCGGGAGAGCAAACGCACTAAAACGCAACCTACAGCCGATTCGCGGACTGTCCGGGCTGCAGGTGCCGGACTGTCCGCGCTAGGGGCGGACTGTCCGCGAAACCCTGGCGGACTGTCCGCCGGCCAAGTAGCGAAAACAGCAGCACTGCTGCAAAGTCCCTGTGCGACTCGTGGACTGTCCGCGCCAGTCAACGGCGGACTGTCCGCCGGTCACCCGAGAGGAAAAGGCCCGAGGCCAGCAGCCACTGCTCGGCTGAAGCCCCGACTCGCGGACAGTCCGCGGCTGGAGGGGCGGACAGTCCGCCACCGCCCAGAACGCCCAAAAACACCATGGGACAAAACCAAAATTGATTGGATCTTCACCAAATCGAATGGGGCTGCAACCAAACTTCTCCCAAGTGTTCTTCTATGTGTTGGGAAGCTAATCCTAGGATATCATCACTTCAATCCAACTAATCCATGAGAAATCCGAAGAACACTAGAAAAGGGGAAGAAACGAAGAACAAAAACGATTTTGACACGATCTACTTGTTCGTGAGGGTAGAGATGAATTCCTTCCGTGGAAATGTTCTCCTCACTTCAAAGAACAAGTTGATTCAAACGGAATCGCAAAAGACGCAGCATAGAGGGAGATCGAGTGGGGAAAATCGTGGAGAAAAGAAGAATGCAAAGAACAAATTGAAAACACGAATTCAACCATGAATTTGATCCTTGGATTCAGAGGAATGGATGATTGATTAAGCACTCGGTGTCGGGCTACAAGCCAATCCTAGCAACACAAAGCTTGGATGGCAAAAAGCTCAAGAACAAGAGCCAACTCTCCCTAACCCTAGCCTTCTCTCAGAGGAACAAAATGAGAGAGACACCATCCAAAGATGCGGCTGCCCTAGCAGCCCCCTCATATATATAGGTGCACGTCCGAAGACCAAAACGCCCTTACATTAAGCACTCGACCCAAATACCATCCAGGGGTAAAACCGTCCAGTCCTGATGATCTTCATCCAACGGCCACGCCCGCACATCCGGTAGCTTCGCCTCGTCGCGACCTCCCTGATGCTGCGACGTGCCGTCACATCGACCACCGCGCCTTCCTCGTGGATAGCTTCGTCGCCGCGCCAGCCTCTCCACGCCGCCACGCGTCGACCGTCCTTTTGGACCTCCCCCCTGAAGGACCGAGAAGCACTCAGAAAGCGACCAGAGGGGGGGTGAATGGGAGCTTTAAATTTTCCTTTCGGAACTAGTAGCCACTGTCCCGAGAATCACCCCAAACGACAAACCTTAGAGCTTGCTAGTGTCCATGACCCTAGATGTAGGGTGGATGCTTCCAAAAAGCACAGCGGGACACTACACAACTCTAGAAAGCCAACACAAAATACGGAAATCGAATCTGACCAAGAACGAGCCAACCGCGAACGAAAACGTGCTGAGACAGCACTGACCGGACTCACCCTGTGTCCGGTCAATAGGCACCGGACGCGTCCGGTCAGCCAAAAATGGATTTCGGTGCTCTCTGTGTTAGACCGGACTCACCAGAGTCGAGCGTCCGGTCAGATCACAGTGTGTCCGATCACACAAGCCAAAACACGTGAACAGTAAAGCCGGAGCGTCCGGTCAATCCAACAACCTAGCGTCCGGTCAGGAGCGTCCGGTCAATACTCAGAAGATTCTGCGACACATTCAACCACTGGACGCGTCCGGTCAGCGCGAGGACAGCGTCCGGTCACCCAGACAGCAGCCTGTTCGTCCACCGATTCGACTCGATCTCACCCAAAATGAATCCTCTAGGGATTAAACTTGGTAAGAAGAGTCAAAAGGAGTATAGTGAGCTATCCCTAAGAGATCATGGCTCGAACTTATCTCCAAATCGATGAATCGAAGAAATTCGGGGGAAGAGAGAAAACTTGACCCAAAACGAAAATCAATCGTTCTCCTAGACCGTGAGGTTAGAGGAGAATTCCTTCGGTGGAAAGAAGTGCCTCACGATCTTGAACAACTTGGTTCAAACGGTTTTGCAAAAGATGAACCGAGCAAAGAGATCAAGCGACGGGAAAATCGTGGAGAAAAAGGATTCCGTGAAGAACACGAATGAAACGCGAATCGCAACCAAGAACTGCAACCGTGTGGCTACCACACGCTACAACAGTGAGGATACGGCCTCACTTCCTCAAATCAACAGTACACAGAGGCAAGTTTCTCTGCGGATCTCAGCTAGCTACAGCAGGGGATGGGAGAGCAGGAAACCCTAAGTGCAAAAGAGCAAATGACTGAGATCCGATGGGAGGAGGGTGTCTCCCTCTACTTATCCTAATTCTAACCTAAGTCTAATTCCTACTCTACCCCTCACTATTCTAATTACAGAGTGAACCAGCTAAACCCTAGGGTTATTCTGGACCAACTCGATGGTAGGTGTATCTGACGGCCACGCCCGCGCAATTCGAAGCGTTGCCTCGACGCAACCTCCGGATCGCCGCCACGTGCTGCCCTCGCTCTGCACCCCAGGTTTTGTGGCCCAAACCGGGAAAACAGCCTTTTCCGGCCAACCCCCGGTTTTGAGGCCCAAACTGGGAAACTAGCCCACCAGCTTCTGAGTTTTGAGGCCAAACTCAGCAAACCCTCAGCGCCCAGGTTTTGAGGCCCAAACCTGGAAACCGTCCTCAGCCCGAGTTTTGTGGCCAAACTCGGAAACCATCCGCACCCAGGTTTTGAGGCCCAAACCTAGAAACCGTCCACCCGATGGTTTTTCCCTGGCTCTACCACCAAACCGACATCGTAGAGGGGATGCACCGCCCGTGCACCCCGTCCACCGACACGTGTCCCCAAGTCTACGACTCAGGCAACACATGACCGCATTTCTTCACTTGTCGTCGTCACAGGCTGCCAGCCACCACAGCTGATCCTCGGGCCTCTGGTCCCTGAATCGAAGCCTCACGTCCGCCCTTCACCGCTCGGTACCTCGGCATGGCACGTCCGCCGCACGACACGCCCATCCTTCACCGCACCCGGTCCATCAGCACGGCACATCTCAACTTGACCTTCACCTCGCCGTCAATCACTGTATCTGTGCTCGACACCTGCACAACACAAGCCAAAGAACATGCGCATCATCCCAGCTGACAATCACTCATCACTCAGAGACCCGGCATACACCCATGTATCCGCAATCTCCCCCTTGATGAGTGCATTGTCAACTATTCACACAAATCATAATGAAAAGAAGAATAAGGAAAAAGGAGGAAGGAGAAAGAGAGAACTCACCCAAATGACCCAAAAGCATAGCAAAGCCGAAGAAGGTCAAGTGGAAAGAGCGAAAGAACTTGGTCCCCAAAGACATGGGCAACGGCTCGACGCAACCAAGCAAAGCTAGCCCTCAAGAAGATGTAGAACAGGCTCAACACCGCTAGCAGATACCAATTGGAAACTCCAGAGAAAAGAGCTCAAACCAATTGAAGCCGAATGAAAATCGAAGCAAAATGCTAGTCCCTCAAGATAGAGGCACAGAGGCTCAACACAACTAGCAAAGAAAGCTCGAAACCAATGCCTTTTGGCCAAGCACGCTCCGAACCAATTGGAATGACTCCAAACTAAAAGAGAACCAATCGAAGACAAAATGCCCTGAAAATGTTTGCTAGTTCCTCAAGACAGGGGCAAAGGCTCAACACAACTAGCAAACTCCCCCTCGACAAGTGCAAGCAACTAGGAAAATCCCCCTTAGGTCCAACATGAGAAGAGCACAAAGATTGGAAATTCTCCCCCTTGATGAAAAACTCCCCTTTAGTTGAACATCCAGGAGACATATGATTTGCAATTTCTCCCCCTTAGTTGAAAATGCACTAATCAAGAAAAGGCATCAAGGCAAGAAACTCCTCCTTCCAACATGCATATGAAGTCAGAAATGCAAGTTAGCAGCTTCAGGCATATAATCAAAAGAGTGCAAGAATGCTCTAAACAGTATAACTCCAATGACTCAACTAAGCACTCAAATAGCGAAGGCTCAAACTGATCACACATACGAAATATGAACATACGAGCATGTGAGAAGTCTTTAGCCAAAAAGATAGTCACCATCAAAATAGCACTACACATGTATAGACAGGAATCCAAACAAGTGCTAAACATGTATACAAGGTGAACTACCCTAGCAAAGTTCAATCATCATGCATAGGAATGAAGCATATACTTGTGATTTCATTTTTATATCAGAGTTGCAGCGGTGAAATTACACAAGTTTAATTTCAGCATGTGATTGCGAGAGGTTGAAAGCTTGTCTTGGCCTAACTTTTCAACCGTGCGAAGCCTATGCATATGCAATCGGAAGCTTAAAGCAACGGTTTCTGTCATACACTACACGGCTCAAGTTTAACTCGAAGTGCAATGAGAAACAGTCTCGATACCGTGAGGTGTTGACAAGCAATCCCATCTCCATCTTTTTAATTTCCTAAAACTTGGTTCAAATTTTAAACATGATATGAACAGACCAAGCAAGTGAATGACTCATAACTAGAGACATAGCAACCTAGCATATATGAAAAGCACGAGTGAACTCAACATATCCTACACATGCTAGTTGCATATCTCAATGGTGAACATTTTCAGATTGTTAGTTATTAAGTAAATTCACCATTTCAAAATAGCTCAGCTCACAACATGTACTAGTGATCAGAAGGAGCATAAGCTACAAGCATCAATATAAGCATCAGAGCATACTACATAGAGCATAGTTACATTCTAGTGATAATAAACATGAAGCTTAGAATGTGAATGCGTATGCTGAAATGCAAAAGAAAAGAAAGACAAAAGAGTCAGTCAAATATACAAGATCCAAAATGTTTCCCCCATCTAAAAGGGGAAACACACACCAAGCTCACCCCTCAACCGATTAAAGGTTGATTCGTCTAAAGGCTTGGTGAAAATATCAGCCAATTGATGATGAGTATCGACATGGTGAAGGTCGATATCACCCTTCTCCTGCTGGTCTCGCAAAAAATGAAAGTGCACATCAATGTGTTTGGTCTTCGAGTGAAGCACGGGGTTCTTAGCAACGCTAATGGCACTCGTGCTGTCACAAAGCAAAGGCACGCGAGAAAAGCTCAGACCAAAATCACGCAAAGTGGCCATCATCCAAAGCAACTGGGAACAGCAGCTAGCCGCAGCAACATATTCAGCCTCTGTAGTGGACTGAGCGACACTAGACTGCTTGCGAGAAGACCACGAAACAAGAGAAGAACCAATAAATTGGCAAGTCCCAGAAGTGGACTTGCGCTCAATACGGCAACCAGCAAAATCGGCATCCGAATAACTGCACAGGGAGAGGGTGGAGGAAGCAGAATACCAAATCCCGAACTCAGGTGTGAAACGAAGGTACCTGAATATGCGCTTCACTGCCTGACGGTGAGAAGTGCGCGGCGATGCCTGAAAGCGTGCGCACAGACACACCGCGAACTGGATGTCCGGGCGTGTCGCTATCAGGTAGAGCAGCGACCCGATCATGCTTCGGTACTCCTTCTGGTCCACTACTTCTCCATCCACATCCGCATCCAGGGCAGTCGTCATCGACATGGGTGTTGGAAGAGGCTTGGCCTCACCCATATCGAACCGCTTCAGCAAGTCCTTGGTGTACTTGCCCTGGTGCACAAACGTCCCCTCTCGGGATTGCTTGATTTGCAACCCGAGAAAGAAAGTCAGCTCGCCCATCATGCTCATCTTGAACTCCCTGCTCATAATATCTGCAAACTTGGCAACCAAAGCGTGAGAAGAACCACCAAAAATGATATCATCCACGTAAATCTAGACCAAGAGAGTGTCTTTGCCTTGCTTGAGGAGAAAGAGCGTTTTATCTACACATCCCATTTTAAAACCCTTAGCAAGCAAAAAGGTTTTCAACCTATCATACCAGGCTCTAGGGGCTTGTTTCAAACCATATAAAGCTTTGTGGAGTTTAAAAACATGGTTTGGAAACTTGGGATTTTCAAAACCGGGAGGTTGCTCAACATACACTTCCTCTTCTATGTAGTCGTTTAAGAAGGCACTCTTGACATCCATTTGAAAGAGTTTAAAACCTTTGGATGCAGCAAAAGCCAAGAGTATCCTAATAGCCTCCAAACGAGCTACAAGAGCAAAAATCTCCTCAAAGTCTATCCCCTCCTTCTGACTATAACCCTTGGCCACAAGATGCGCTTTGTTCCTCACAATGTGGCCATCCTCTCCTTGTTTGTTTTTGAAAACCCATTTTGACCCAATAGGATTACAGTTAGGAGGAGGAGGAACTAGAACCCAAACCCGATTTCTCTCAAAATTTTCTAGCTCCTCATGCATGACATTGACCCAGTCTAGATCCGTCAAAGCGTGTCCAACATCTCGGGGCTCAAATTTAGCAACAAAAGCAGAATGAGCGAAGTGAGAGATGTGCTGTGACCTGGACCGAGTAACCCGTTCGTCGATGCTGTCGATCATCTGCTGAGGTGGGTGCTGGCGCTGGATGTGTCGTGGCGCCTCACGAGCTGAAGTAGCCTCCCCCTCAACAGCAGCTGGTGCCTCCCCGGGTACAAAAGGTACCGCTCGGGGTGGCGGATCCCACGGCCCCCAGGAAGAAGAGGTGTCGGGGCCGTGAGTCGTCGTAGAAGCCGATCTTTGCGGCACTGCAGGTGGAGGTGGTGCTGGGTCATCTATGCCTTCAGCATCCTCGTCCTCATCATCGAAAAGAGGCTCACCAACCTCATGATCACCTGCACGCTCAAAACGAGAAGAAGGACAACCCATGGTCTCGTCGAAGGTGACATCTGATGTCTCCATGACTCGGTTAGTGTCAAGGTTAAGTACACGATAAGCTCGAGTGTGAGTGCCATAACCCAAAAACACACCGTCAGAAGAACGAGACTCAAACTTGTCCAAGTTGCCCTTTTTGAGTATAAAACAATGACAACCAAAAACTCGAAAATAACTCACCTTGGGTAGTTTTCCGAAATGCAACTCATAAGAGGTCTTCTTCAAGAAAGCTCTCAGAAAAATGCGATTTGAAATGTAGCATGCAGTGTTCATAGCTTCGGCCCAATATCGCCTAGGAGTCCTATGCTCATCGAGCATCGTCCTGGCCATCTCTACAAGGGTCCGATTCTTCCTCTCTACAACACCATTCTGGGGCGGTGTGTAGGAGGAAGAAAACTGATGCTCCAAACCCAAGCGGTCACAAAACTTCTCAAAATCCGAATTCTTGAATTCGGAACCATTATCACTCTGAATTGCTTGCATCGAGTTCAAAGGGAACTCGTTCTGAAGACGCAAAATCAGATTGCAAGCAAAGGAGAAAGTCTCGGTCTTCTCACCTAAAAAGAAGACCCACGAATATCTCGAAAAGTCATCAACAACAACAAGCACATACCACTTCCCCCCAACCGAGCTCACCCGAGCCGGACCAACAAGGGCCATGTGCAAAAGCTCTCCAGGGCACTTGGTCATGACCTGAGTCACTGGATGGTGGGGAGCGGCAACCATCTTCCCGTGTCTACAAGAATGACAAACAAGATCCTTCTCCATATGCAACTTGGGCAATCCTCGGATTAGGCCAAGTGAACTAAGCCTTGCAAGCAAGTCGAAGCTCAAATGTCCAAGTCTCCTATGCCACTTCCAAAGATCAGAGGAGGAAGGTCCAGCCACAAGACAACGAGAAGTGCCAAAAGACTCCGAGAAATTCGCACGAAAGACTTTTCCAAAGGGCGAAATCAAACACACAAGATTGCCCTGAGGATCCAAAATACGACTGAGATTCGGTTTAAAACGAATCTCATAGTCGTCATCAATTGCGAAACAGAAAGAAGGTTAAAATGCAAGTTAGAAACAAGAGCAACATCGCGCAACACAAAGTGCTCATTAACTCGCACCGACCCGCGAGACAATACCTTACCTTTGCTATTGTCGCCGAAGGTTATGTACTCCTTTCCGGCAACAGGGCTAAGGCTGGAGAACCACTTGGCGTTTCCGGTCATGTGCCTCGAGCAACCGGAATCCACCAACCAAATTCCTCCAACCGTTTTACCTACATCAATAAAAAGACATAGGGTTAGTGAAGTAAGGAGAATACCAGTGTTGGGCCGGCTGCTCAAAAGAACGGTTAGCAGAAAAACCATTCCTAGCACGTCTACGAGAGGAGCGATCACCACGTAGAGGAAAACGTGGTCCGCTAAGGGAGGAGCGTCCATCGCGATACTCAAAACGCGGTGGGGGAAAACGCTCAACAAAGCCTCCGCCACGGGGTCTGTATCCTGCAAAGTCAGGACCCCGTCGGGCACGCTCTCTACGAGGCCTAGGCCTAGCAACTTGAGGCACTGCGCCTCTAGGCCTAGCATCTCTCCTCGGAGCTCTCTGCTGCCTAGGCCTGGGAACTTGAGGTTCTGGACCTCTAGGCCTAGCTGCTCTCCTCGGAGCACTCCTCTGAACACTCGGCACATGTACATCATGGAAAGGATGGTACATGTCCGTGTTGTTCATCTCCCTAGCACAGCGCACCTCTCTCTTGCGCCTAAAGCAGAACTCCCTCAAGTGTCCATCTCTCCCACAGAAGTCACAATGATACCTCACCGCACACAAAGGGGGTTGTTGGTACTCATGGCTGTGGGTGTGGATCACTTTGCCCTTTTGTGGCAACTCCTCCTGGATAGGTGGCATTGTATCCAGCTTGTTCTTAAGGTGGTTGGGTTTGGGATGCCACACTTGGTTCTTGGGTGGAGCTCTCGGAGGTTCCTCAAATACCCCATCCTTGGTGTTAGGTTTGAGAGGCTCTTTGGGTGGAAGCTTGGTAAGTTTGGGAGTAGTGGTGGAGTTGGGCTTCTCACTTGGGTTCAAACCACTCGACTCTCCAATCTTCCCAAAAGCAGAAATATCAACACCCTGAGCAAAACCTACACCGGGACCTCCAGCAGCTCGCTTGAATTGGGAGATCATCATCCCGAGCTGTGGCTCACCACAAGATACCCATGACAAGATGGTCCGAAGGTATGTGTTTTCTTCCTCGGTATGCATCTTGTCATGCTTCACATTGGCTATCTCCATCTCCAAGCCCTCACACAAAGCACACTTAGCCACACAAGTGCTACCTGGGTTGGCCTCCTCAAGAGACACAATCTTGGCATTCTTCTCTGTCAACTCAGATTGCAAGACAGGCCAAGTCTTGCACGCACCCAATAGAGAAGGTCTAGCCTTCAGCTCATCCACCTCTCCTACCAACGCAGCATACTTACCTCTCAAAGTGAGAAGGTCTGTCATGTGCGTAGTGCACATCTCACACTCAACCTCCTCCGACACGACCACGGTGGACTTGGCAAACTCAAGCTCCCTCACCGTGTCCTCCCACTTCTGCCTAAACTCCTTGCGCTCTCTAGCGGCACGCCTAAGCAACTTGTCCTGACTAAGGAGCGCGGTAGTAAGCTTCTCGACCTCAGCAGAAAGCTCGTCGTGGGTGAGAGATACCTGGGAGATGTCGTCGTCGTCGTCCCGAGGGGTGTGCTTCAGCTTGCCGTCGACCTCATCACCAAGCGCCATGGTGCGGAAGCCGTCGTCGTCGGCGAAGAAGCAGAGGCCGTTCAGCTTGTCCTCGATCCTCTTCTTCTTCTCGGACTCATCATGGCTTGAGCAAGCGGAGTCGTCATCCGAGCCGTCGACGTCGCTGAGCGTGGCGAAGAACGCACGCTGCTCAGCCTGGGCCTTCTCCAAGTACTTCTTCTTGATGTACTCCTTGTCGAAGCCGCCCCTCCGCTTGTGCCTCGCGGGAACATACTTCTCCTTGCGCTTGCCGAAGTCGTACTTGTGCCCATGATCGCCCTTCCCAGATGAATGCTTCTTCTTGCGGCAGTTGGCGATGAAGTGGTCGGGGTCGCCGCACTCATACCATCCTGAGCGTCCTCCACCGCGGCGACGGTTCATGCGGTTGTTGTGGAACCGCGTGAACCGGTTGGCGAGCATTGCCAACTCGTCATCCCCCAACGACTCAAGCTGGTCCTCTGTGACAGAAAAGAGTGAAGAAAGTGCAAAGCCAGCAGAGGGGTTAGTAGAAGAGCCAGAAACCAAAGCCATAGTCGGGTTAGAAGGATTCGCATAAGAAGCCCTCGACATGGCGTCAATCTCACTATATTTGAGCTCACTAAAGAGCTCATCGCAAGTGAGGGTCTCATAGTTAGACGATTCGATGATCGCCTGGACCTTTGAGTCCCACACCGACCGATCGAGAGTATGCAAAAGCTTTAAAGCTCTCTCATGATCGTCGAAAGGCAACAACTCCTTGTTAGCTCGCATCTTGTTGACAATCACCTGAAAGCGAGCGAATAAGCTTTCTATGCTCTCGCCAGGCATATGTCGAAAGTTCTCATACTCCCGCTTGTACGACTCGTAGAGACGGGATTTGACTTGAGAGGTGCCCTCATAAAAACGCATGAGGGTGTCCCAAATCTCACGAGCCGTGGGGAGATGAGAAACGCGATCAAACTCCGACATGCTCAAACAGGAGAACAAGGCGTTACGCGCCCGGCTATTGGCCTCGTGCTCATCTATCTGAAGCTGAGAGACACGAGCAGCCAGGACAACGTAATCGGCCCTGTTGCAAATCTCCCAAATAGAAGAGCCCATGCTCTGGAGATAGGCCGACATGCGTATCTTCCAATACGCATAGTTCGTCCCATCAAAGAACGGCGGTTTGCCCACGCCGCGATCCATGTCGCCTTCTGTGGATCTGGAACCGGCTAAGGTGGGAGATCCTTAACCTGCTCCGATACCAATTGAAGGACCGAGAAGCACTCAGAAAGCGACCAGAGGGGGGGGGGGTGAATGGGAGCTTTAAATTTTCCTTTCGGAAACTAGTAGCCACTGTCCCGAGAATCACCCCAAACGACAAACCTTAGAGCTTGCTAGTGTCCACGACCCTAGATGTAGGGTGGATGCTTCCAAGAAGCACAGCGGGACACTACACAACTCTAGAAAGCCAACGCAAAAGACGGAAATCGAATCTGACCAAGAACGAGCCAACCGCGAACGAAAACATGCTGAGACAGCACTGACCGGACTCACCCTGCGTTTGGTCAACAGGCACCGGACGCGTCCGGTCAGCCAAAAACGGATTTCGGTGCTCTCTGTGTTGGACCGGACTCACCAGAGTCGAGCGTCCGGTCAGATCACAGTGCGTCCGGTCATACAAGCCAAAACACGTGAACAGTAAAGCCGGAGCGTCCGGTCAATCCAACAACCTAGCGTCCGGTCAGGAGCATCCGGTCAATACTCAGAAGATTCCGCGACACATTCTGTAACAGAACCGACCAATTTGCACCAGATTAAGCACTGAAAACCTCCGCTCTCGCAGAAATCATCGAGTACTTAAGCTCGTACAAACCCGGTAGTCCGGAAATCTCGAAGGATTTCAAATCATTCAATGACATCCAGCCAAGATCGTACTTGTTCCACGAACATGCTCACGGGTTACATCACAGTTGCACACAGTTCAAATTACATCGGAGTACGAATTAATATTACAAACCATAATTGTAGTAGTAGCGGAAGCAACATAGTCTTTAAAACATAAGTTTGGATTGTTTATAAATACGGTGCCATCAGTTGACCGGGTCCACAAAAGCAACAGACGAGACAAGTGTTGACCATGCCCTTGGTCTAGTCATCACCCGTTACCGGGTACAAGCAGTTCTCGCAGTAACCATAAAAGCACTGGCCATCTGCAACAACAAGGGAATAAAACCCTGAGTACGAGAAGGTACTCAGCTAGACTTACCCGTCATAAACCAGAAATAATGAGACTCCTAGGATCATGTAGGCTATAAGAGTGGGGTTGGCTGTACATACTCCTTTGCATGAAAGCTTTAGTAGTAAAACTCAGTTTCAGATGTTGGCAATTGCTTTTAGTCATTAACTCTACCTTACTAGATTTGCACCTGTACTAAACAAGCACTTGCTAATTGATCAATCAAGAGTGACTATTTCATCAATAGCCTTTCAGATTCCATAACCATTTTAGTTCCATAAGTTCTACGGGAGATGATCTAAAGTCAACTGCTCACTGTCCAGGAGCGATGGCGATTATAATCGATTCCTACCCAGCTGGGGATAAAATGTCTCACACTCGCCCGGCACATTCCGGCTACGGCAGTCGTAAGCTGCCAGTCAGGAGATTCGAGAACACAAAGCGCGGGACGGCCATGGGCCCTTCTACACCGGGGGTTATCTCAGTGCCAGGTCGCTCAATCTATAACTGCCCACGGTCATGCCAGGTCGATCAGGCCCTGCCTGCCCTCGGACCATGCCAGGTCGATCAGAATAGTTGCCCACGGTACAGCTGAGGCCCTGGGTGTTAGGCGTCAACATCTCCATCTCCGGCTCGAATAACCTTACTCGGCTTCACGGGAGGTACTCAGACCAACTCCGTTAAGTGATCGACGTGTTCAATTTGACTGAAGGGACATTCCCGAACGGGTCCTATGCGACACAGACGGGAGCCTACTAGCACACAGAACCCATGTCCTGCTGCTCTTACATCCCGCCTCCGTCTCAGATTAATTATCACATGGTTATCTCATGATAGCACAGGCTAAACATGATCAGTATCCACCTATTGCGGGAGACAGGGAATCACCTGACTTTTACCGATCTAAGCAGGGCTAAGCATATAACGAGCCTAGACCTAAACAGGGATATCAAGATATATTGCAGGTGGACAAGGATAAGTAATAGTGCATCAACGGTAGCAATCAACTCCTATAACCTAATGCATCATTCATCATCAGGTTAACTAGAAAACATTTGCAAACCGTAGGAGTTAGAATGCTCCGGGGCTTGCCTTTCTCAAAGTCCGACGGACGGTGATCGCGGCACTCGGGCAACTCGTCGGCGTCGGTCCCTCCGGCTTCTTCTGTCAAGTTCTCCTCCGGACTGGGCTCTTCCAGTATCGACTGGGTCTGGATCTCCTCCGCTGATCCTGTATGATGCATAGTGCGCATGAATAGGATGAATGCACATAGAATGCATATGTGATGCACATGATCGACAGCAATCAGGGGATAAGCACATGTCATCTACTGCATTCTCTTCAACAAGGTAGTCAACATCATCCCACTATTTAACCTAACATAGACAATTGATTAAGCTATGTTGTCACCACCTCAAAGTTTACTTAATGAGTTTATTACCCTCTAAATACTTGCTGAAATAAATCTATTTACACATGCTTTAAACAGCAACCTAACCTAGGCAGCTTCAGAAAAATCTACAGAAATTACTGGGAGTTAACAACACCTAATCTAGCTCCCTGTCCAAATTTCATCTCATTTGGACTTAAACTCCATTCTCTATGAAAAAGACAAATTCTATCATGGAAAGGTGCTTTGAACTACACACCCTCGCACAAAGTGTCAAACAACAGATTTCTTATTTTTCTACTGATCTTCCAAGTACAAGAGCAATGTGCTTAAATTCTCAGATTCATATTCCTCATATTTTAATTACTACGAAATAAACAAGGAAACGGCATTTAACCATTTTAAAAGCTACTGTCAAATTAATTCATAGAACAACCTCATATTATATTTTTCTCTGAAACTACACCTTCATACAAACCTAACAAAACTGGAATCACATTTTTCTGACTGATATATAATTAGTTATGCATTTTCCAAGTTATCAGCACTTTCCTAATGTAAATAAATCTACCCATAAAAATATCACCAAGAATGCATTCAACAGTTTTCACTGATAGATCTAAACATGCTTGACCTAACAAAATTTGTTTCACAGGAGTTGGACTTAAAATGAGCCTTGTATGAATTTTTGAAGCCTTACATGAATTCTGCAAAACACATTTTAAAAGAAAACTCAATCCTAAGGTACGGACTCCCTTCTTGTTTCGGCCGAGGCACAAGACAGACGCTCGGGACACCCGGCGCGACTCGGCCGAGGCTCGAGGCGAAGGCTTCGGCACACCCGGCTCAACTCAGCCGAGGCTTAGACGTACTCGACCGATTCGGCCGAGGCTCAGACACATTTTACCAATTCGGCCGAGGCACACTGACAGCCGAGGCTACTGACTCAACCGAGACTTACTGACTCACCCGAGACTTACTGACTCAACCGAGACTAACTCAACCGACTCGGTCGAGGCTCGAGGCGAAGGCTCGGCGCATCCGGCTTTCCGAGGCCTACGGCACCCAAGCTCTTCCCTTTCTCTCTTTCTTACTGCCAGTCGGGGCCCGCTGGTCAGGGCGACCAAGCTTCCGAGGCCAAGCTCGGCACGTTACCGCGCGAGGCCAGGCTCGGCGGTCAACGGCGGAGTTTTGCGCCGTAGTCGTTGACCGGCCCTAGCTCGTCGACGGCGACACTTCCGGTGACACTGAGACCATCCCTGGGTGCGGGTTTGCGAGGCGAACACGACTAACCGACTTGCTAAGCCAGAGGGATACCGGAGCAAGCTCGACGGCGGACATGGCGGAGCGGCGGCTCTGTGACTCGGCGGCGGAACTCTTCCCGGCGGCTTGCGACTCATCGAGGTTAGCACTAGCCCAAGCAAGACCTAAGCGACCTATTCGGGCAACCTTCGAGCCTCGGTAACCGCAGCATTGCTCGGAGCTATGCACGGCGGCGGTCCATGGCGGACACGGCGGCGACACGGCTCGGTTCTGGCTGAAACACGGCAAAAGAGAGGTCTCCAACTAACTCTAAGCTACTACGGAGGTAGAGAAGACTAGAACATGGCTCGGCTTGGGATAGCTTGGCCGGAGATGACCGGTCCACATGAAGGTCACGGTGGCGGCCATGGCTGGAGCTTGCGGATGGCATCCGCTGTTCCGGCGGCTAGAGAGGGAGAGAGGGGAAACCAACCCTTACCGGAGAAAGAGGAGATTAGGGCGGAGAAACTGGCGGGAGGAATCGAACGGCGGTGAGCGGTGGAGCGAGTAATCGCTCGCCGAGGTTCGGCGGGCGGCGGCGGCGCGGAGCTCTGGTGAAGATGGAGTGGAGTGGAGCGAGGGAAAGAGTGAGCAATGGAATGCTCCTCTGGTTGCAAGCACGGGGCGGAGTGAAGGCAAAAGGAACGAAGTGCTAGGTGCATTGCACCTGGCCGGTTCCCGTCGGGGAACTCCCGACCGGACGCGGCGGCGGCAGGCGTCGCGCGACACGCGGCGGGCGAGGACGCGGTGCATGGAACGACGTGGCGAGTTCAGGCGCAAACCACGGGCGGCGAAGTCGGTTGTTTGGCCGGCCGGCGAAGCGGTCACGCGGCTGCGGGCGGATTCTGCCGGCGCGGAGGGAGCGGCGTCCGCGAAGGAGAAGAAGGAGAGACTGACAGGCGGGGTCCACTGGGGTTAAACTAATGAAGTTTGGTTAAAAACTTTGACGCTCTATAACTCCTAAACTAAGCCAAAACAGGAGAAGGTCCTAATAGCAAAGTTGCTTAGAATTTTGTAAGGAACAAATCATCTTTAAGGCTCAAGTCCAAATTCTGCTTAGAAAAAGAAATTTACTTCTAATCCATTTTTCTAATGCAAGAAATCATAATTTAACAGCTTTTTCTGAGAAAGTGCCGTAAAGCAAGGTTGTTCTCTTCATCAAGATCTACAACTTTGTTATAAGGCACTTGGTCAGAAACAGAAAGCAAACAAGGTTACACTAGAGACCAAACAAGGACTTAAGCACTTCAACAAACCTATGTACATGAAATGATGAGATGCTATGCTCATGCCATGCCAAATTATGCATTTAGGGAATGCTTAACACCGGGGTGTTACAACCCTCCCCTCCTTAAAAGAAATCTCGTCCTGAGATTTGGGTTACGAACCATTTCTTATAAAAGTGTGGGTATACTTCCTTTAGATAGTCATCCGTCTCCCAGGTAGCATCCCGGTCATCTTGCTCACTCCAAGATACCTTATATTGCTTCACGATTCTTCCGCGGGTCGCTCTTTCTTTTTCATCGAGCACTCGACATGGTGTAATTGAGTAAGTGAGATCAGATTGCAATTTGATACGAGCTGGTTGTACCTCTTCTTCTGGTACTCGAAGACATTTCTTCAGTTGAGAGACATGGAACACTGGAAAAATAGCCTTCAAATGCTCTGGTAATTGCAGTTGATAAGCCACTTCTCCCTTCTTTTGCACAATTCTATAAGGTCCCACGAACCTTGGTGCTAACTTCCTTTTGACTCCAAAACGTTTTACACCCTTCATTGGTGTAACCTTCAAATAGACATAGTCACCAACATTGAACTCAAGCGGTTTCCTTCGTTTGTCAGCATAGCTTTTCTGGCGAGATTGTGCAGATGCGATATGTTGCTGAATCGTTCCAACTTGTTCTTCTGCTTCTTTCACAAAGTCAATACCATAGTACCGACGTTCCCCTGGTTCTACCCAGTTTATCGGTGTCCTGCATCTTCTACCATACAGAGCTTCAAAAGGAGCCATCTGTATACTTTCTTGATAACTGTTGTTATAAGCAAACTCTAGCAATGGTAACCATTTCTCCCAAGAACCTTTTGCTGATAAAACACAGGCTCTTAACATATCTTCTAAAACTTGATTCACTCTCTCTGTCTGCCCTGATGTTTGCGGATGATAGGCTGAGCTTCGGACTAAATCCGTGCCTAACTCCTTCTGCAACTTTTCCCAAAATGGTGCAGTAAACTGCGGTCCGCGATCAGAGACTATAACCCTTGGTACACCGTGCAGTCGCACAATCTGACTTATGTAGATCTCTGCATAATTTGGGGCCTTATAGTTGGTCTTGACTGGAATGAAATGTGCGGTCTTTGTGAGACGATCCACAATTACCCAAATTGAATCATTACCCTTCTGAGTCGTGGGTAAACCAACGATAAAGTCCATACTCACTTCTTCCCATTTCCATTCAGGTATAGCTAATGGCTGAAGCATTCCAGCTGGTTTCAAATGAATAGCTTTTACTCGACAACACGTGTCACACCTTGCAACATAAGCAGCAATTTTTTTCTTCATTTTGGTCCACCAAAATCTCGGACACAAATCTTGGTACATTTTTGTACTTCCAGGATGAATAGATAATTTGGACAAATGTGCTTCATCCATGATCTGATTCCTGAGTTCTCTATCCTTAGGCACCACTAATCGCTGGTTAAACCATAGAACTCCATTTTCGTCAACTCAAAAATGCTTATCGGCCTCTTTTTCATTCTTGAGCCTTTCCTTAATATGGTAGATCCCTTTATCAGTTTTCTGGCCTTCTATAATTTGGTCAACTAACACATTGCGCAACTCTAAATCATGTAGCACTGCAGCATGTGTTAAGCTGAACTCATCCTCTGGTAGAAGCTTCATAGCATTACAGTGTGATTTCCGGCTCAGAGCATCGGCCACAACATTCGCCTTGCCTGGAAGATAGTGACTTTGAAGATTATAATCCTTAATGAATTCCCGCCATCTTCTTTGCCTCATATTCAATTCTGCTTGCGTGAAAATATATTTAAGACTCCTGTGGTCGGTGTACATATTGCAGACATTCCCAAGCAGATAGTGTCTCCAAATCTTCAAAGCATGCACAACTGCAGCTAATTCTAGATCGTGGGTCGGGTAATTCACTTCATGCTTTCGCAATTGCCGCGAAGCATAAGCAATCACTCTACCTTCTTGCATGAGAACACAACCTAGGCCTACCTTTGACGCATCACAAAAGACATCAAAGGGTTTCTCAACATCCGGTTGAGCTAAAACAGGAGCAGTGGTCAATAGCTTCCGCAAGGTACGGAAAGCAGTTTCGCACTTCTCTGTCCATTCAAATTTCTTATTCTTTTGCAACAAACTGGTCATTGGCTTTGCAATCTTGGAGAAATCTGGAATAAAACGGCGGTAATATCCTGCTAAGCCCAAGAAACTACGAATCTCACCAACTGAAGTAGGAGCTTCCCAGTCCATGACTTCCTGTACTTTACTAGGGTCAACTGAAATTCCTTCTTCCGACAGAATATGACCAAGAAATTGTACTTTCTTCATCCAAAACTCGCACTTGCTGAATTTAGCATAGAGCTTGTGTTCCCTGAGTCTAGATAAGACAACCCTCAAATGTTTGGCATGATCTTCTGCATTTTCCGAGTAAACCAAAATATCATCAATGAACACTACCACAAACTTGTCTAATTCTGGCATGAACACGGAGTTCATCAAACTCATAAAATATGCTGGAGCATTGGTTAATCCAAAGGACATAACAAGATACTCGTATAACCCGTATCTGGTTGAGAAAGCGGTCTTTGGAATATCCTGTGGTCTGATTCGAATCTGATGATGCCCTGACCTTAGATCAATCTTAGAAAACACCTTGGCCCTTGATAACTGATCAAAAAGGATGTCTATCCTAGGTAACGGATACTTATTCTTAACAGTCACGGCATTGAGTGGACGATAATCCACACACATGCGCAAGGACTTATCCTTCTTTTTGACAAACAAAGCTGGGCAACCCCATTCTGATACACTGGGTTGAATGAATCCCTTGTCCAAGAGTTCCTTGATCTGGGTCTTGAGTTCTGCCAGCTCATTGGGCGGCATTCGATACGGTCTCCTAGAGATTGGTGCAGTTCCTGGTAACAACTCTATCACAAACTCCACTGCTCTCTTCGGTGGTAACCCTGGTAACTCATCTGGAAAAACGTCCGGAAAATCCCTAACAACTGGAATTTTGGAGAGGTCTTCTATAGCAAAAGTACAAGATAAGTCAACAAGATCGGCACCTCGAGCAAGAGATACGCGAAGCTTGTTACCTGTCCGATAATCAGATAAGGTAAGAGTTCTGTTTGCAGTGTCTAACACCGCACTCCACATGGTCATCCAACTCATTCCTAAGACTACATCCATACTTAGTCCCGGCAAAACTACTAGGTTGGCTCCAAATTTATGCCCTCCAATATCGATGGTCACATTACACACCATCTGTCTAGTGTAACATCTCGGCTCAGGGCTTAATAGGATTAATAGAATACTCATACCAATAAGTTGCAACTTCTTTTCTGGAAGCCCATCTCCTAAAAACTCCAAAGTTAAGCGTGTTTGGCTTGGAGCGATGGGTGACCGACCGGGAAGTCTTTCCCAGGTACGCATGAGTGAGGACAAAGTGCGCAGAAAAGACTGGTGTTGGTCTGTGGGGATAGTCTAGGTCCTATGAAAGCTGCCTGATGTAAGCGGGCCCGGCCTCGAGGAGGCGGGACGTTACATCTAGATAACACGCTACTCCCTACGGAGCTCACGCGAAACCCATAATCCATTTCAGAGATTTCTTGATTATGCTTTTGTGCAAATGCCTTGCTCATGAAAGAATGCGATGATCCAGTATCAAATAAAACAACTGCAGGATGATGGTTCACGAGACACATACCGGCAGTCACGGGTTCTCCTGCACGAGCTTCTTCAGCAGTCATGTTATGCAGACGCGCGGGGTAATTAGCCTGCTGCTTCTTGGGGTGTGGGCAATACCTTGCAAAGTGCCCATCTTGGTTGCAATTGAAGCACGGCCCCCGAACTATTGGCTTGGTCCCAGTTGAGCTGGCTTGTCCTGCTCGAGCCTGACTTGCTGCCACCTTGTATGGTCGTTGACCACGCTGAGCTTGTTGCTGTCCTTTCTTCTGAGGCGGCCTGAAACGAGCCCCAGGCGCTGGTGGTCGGTATTGAGAACGCTGGGCTGGTGGTCCTCTAAACTGAGATGATCCAGATTCCAGGGTCCTCTTCCTAGCCTTGCTTGCAGTATGCTTATTGTTGTGATTCTCCTGGATCAGGCAGTCACTGATGAAGTCATTGAAAACTGTGCGGGATGAAGTACCCACTGATTTTCCCATCTTAGTATTCAGTCCTCTCTTAAAGCTAGCTATCTTCTTAGCATCGGTATCAACAAAGTCTGGTGCATAGCGAGATAAAGAGTTGAACAAGTGATGATACTCGGTCACTGATCGAGTTCCTTGTGTTAAGCTCATGAATTCAGCCATCTTCATCTGAGTCAAGCCTGGCGGAATATAGTGCCCCGCGAACAGCTTCCGCGAACATTCTCCAAGTGACAGGTGTACGAGCTGGATAAGTGTACGGTGATGTCCCCACCAAATTCCGGCTGGCCCCTGTAGCTGATGTGCAGCATACTCTGCCTTTAATTCTTCTGTAAGCCTGAGCAGTTGAAACTTCTGCTCGATTGTATGCAGCCATTCTTCTGCTTCTTGAGGTTCTGTGGCTTCCTTGAAAATTGGCGGCCTTGTGTCCAGAAAATCCTTGAACAAGCTGTACTGATTCGGCTCAGGGCGTTGATTGCTATGCGCCAAATTCTCTCGCAGAAGCGCCTCAATGTTGCGTTGGCTTCCCAAGAACTGAGCGAAGAGTTGCTCGGCCGTGGGTGGTGGAGGAGGTGGTGGATTGCGGTTCTCCCTGCTACCATCATTACCACCACTACCACCCGCTCCACTGCGAGTCGTCGTCATCTGCATGTAGCGATAGCAATAATCATTAAACGGCATTGCCAAATTGCGGAGAACAATAAACCATGCCAACAGAAATTATTCGGAAAACGAATTCACCAAACAATTACAGAGGCATAATAAATTTTGATCCACAACGCATCATCACATGATAAATAGTGCTCATCACATAACATACAAAAGTCAACATAACATCCGTAGGTGCCCATACATATGGGACTTTTAAAGGTTTTGCGCCATACGCACATAGGTCCAACACACATTCTTACATCCACATGTTACCCAAAAGATCAAGCGCTATGATATGAGATAAGACCACTATGCGCTAACACTAACTAGTCTACTCCCTACTGGCACCATCGTCATCATCGTCGTTGTCATCATCATCACTCGAGATATTCGAAGAACCACTGGACGAAGCATGAGAATCTGGGTCCTCCTGAGGAAGGATAGGGTTCCTCTCATTCTCACGGCGATGAATCTCCTCATGTAGACGATCATTGTAGTCCTGGAGATGATGAAGTTGCAGCTCCAAATCTCCCACCTGTAGCCTGAGAAGCCTGTTCTGCTCAGTCGCACGCATACCCTCGAGACAAACATTACGTAGCGACTCCTCAGTCTCGGCCATAATGGTGGATAAGAAGGTCGTCATACCCTGCTGCTCACTAAGCTGCTGTGCCGTCTCCTGCTCCCTCTGACGAGCCTGGTCTCTCTCAA
Organism: Coix lacryma-jobi var. lacryma-jobi; assembly: GCA_009763385.1. Lineage (NCBI taxonomy): Eukaryota > Viridiplantae > Streptophyta > Magnoliopsida > Poales > Poaceae > Coix > Coix lacryma-jobi. Next base: position 124,578,282 of record CM019826.1, on the reverse strand, counting down.
TGGTCAAGTGAGCTAGCTGAGTGGTAAGAAGGTCGACCTCTGTAGCATGCGCCTCCTGACCCTGGTGATGTGCAGCTATCTCCTCACTGAGGATGTGGTCCAGGTGGTCGTAGCTACGTGACAGACACCCGTAGGTAGCCATGAGTGCAGCCATCGCACTCCCAGCTGGCCCTGCGCAGTGCTCACGCTCTGAAGAACTAGCCTCCGACACCGTAGCACCCGGCTGACGCCACACGGACTGGTACGGATCTGCTGTAGGAAAGACACCGGCTGTGGCCTGGGCAACTACCTCTGGATGATCCTCCATGATATCCCGAAGAACAGTGTACGCAACTTGGTTGGCTCCATCCCAAGGAGTCCTGCCCTGAAGAGCAAACACTCTGCGGCACCACACATGATCCTGCGGATCACGGCTGGGCACATCCACCTCAACTGTGTACATGTAGCGATCCTCTGAAAACTGAACTCGATGCCACTCATACTGCGGCTCCTGGCCCTCCTGGTATCCGACTAAGTGCAGCACCCTCCACAAAAGAGTAGGCATGCCGAACTCCTCCAGAAAATCCTCGGATCCCTCCTCGGTCCAAGGACCCAGCATGTAATTGGGCCTCCTGCCTCCAGTCGACTTGCGGGCGGTACGCTTAGTGCGGGCCATCTGAAAGAAGTGTATCCACATAGTTTTTAATTAGTTGAGAATAACTTTTATTTACGATCGGGACGGATAACATAACAAAGGAAGTAAATTAATGCAAGATTATATGATCATGATGCATGAGCGTAACATACGTCCTCACTGCCTAACAATCTAACGGCTAGACGGTGGCATACAACGTTCACTCATAGCGTTAACTAGCGTACTACACGTTCGCAAGTTAGCGTACCTGCAGAAAGTTCATTTCAGCCCTGCCCACAATATGAATATCATGCATTGCTGAAAATTAAATCTAATACTGGCTTAGGTGCACACCCCGTATACACGTAAGCAGTATATGCACCCATCAGAGAAGTATTACTCCCACAATTAATACTTTCACATATACTTGTGTGCAACAGGTATACATGTCAGGATCATTCACGCACTCCCCTAGATTGGCGGTTGTCCAATCATGCTCTCACAACTCACTTATTACCTTGGCGTAGAGGCAATTGATCCATACATTACTATTCCGAGGAATAGCACCCATACAATTTCACCCTTGCCGTATGGACGACAGAAATAACAGAATTTAAATATGATGCACAACCCCCAAGTTAGTACTTAAATAGCCACCTAAATTCCTATTGGGCATAAGGACTTGGTCACTGGCACACCTTAGCTTTAATCGTTAAGATTTTCCAAATCCTAATATAACTATAAGTTAGCAAATATAGCTTTATCCTTTATAAAATATTGTTTTTAAATACACCCATGAACAGTAACGCAGAACTTGCTCCGATGCTAGCTGTAACAGAACCGACCAATTTGCACCAGATTAAGCACTGAAAACCTCCGCTCTCGCAGAAATCATCGAGTACTTAAGCTCGTACAAACCCGGTAGTCCGGAAATCTCGAAGGATTTCAAATCATTCAACGACATCCAGCCAAGATCGTACTTGTTCCACGAACATGCTCACGGGTTACATCACAGTTGCACACAGTTCAAATTACATCGGAGTACGAATTAATATTACAAACCATAATTGTAGTAGTAGCGGAAGCAACATAGTCTTTAAAACATAAGTTTGGATTGTTTATAAATACGGTGCCATCAGTTGACCGGGTCCACAAAAGCAACAGACGAGACAAGTGTTGACCATGCCCTTGGTCTAGTCATCACCCGTTACCGGGTACAAGTAGTTCTCGCAGTAACCATAAAAGCACTGGCCATCTGCAATAACAAGGGAATAAAACCCTGAGTACGAGAAGGTACTCAGCTAGACTTACCCGTCATAAACCAGAAATAATGAGACTCCAAGGATCATGTAGGCTATAAGAGTGGGGTTGGCTGTACATACTCCTTTGCATGAAAGCTTTAGTAGTAAAACTCAGTTTCAGATGTTGGCAATTGCTTTTAGTCATTAACTCTACCTTACTAGATTTGCACCTGTACTAAACAAGCACTTGCTAATTGATCAATCAAGAGTGACTATTTCATCAATAGCCTTTCAGATTCCATAACCATTTTAGTTCCATAAGTTCTACGGGAGATGATCTAAAGTCAACTGCTCACTGTCCAGGAGCGATGGCGATTATAATTGATTCCTACCCAGCTGGGGATAAAATGTCTCACACTCGCCCGGCACATTCCGGCTACGGCAGTCGTAAGCTGCCAGTCAGGAGATTCGAGAACACAAAGCGCGGGACGGCCATGGGCCCTTCTACACCGGGGTTATCCCAGTGCCAGGTCGCTCAATCTATAACTGCCCACGGTCATGCCAGGTCGATCAGGCCCTGCCTGCCCTCGGACCATGCCAGGTCGATTAGAATAGTTGCCCACGGTACAGCTGAGGCCCTGGGTGTTAGGCGTCAACATCTCCATCTCCGGCTCGAATAACCTTACTCGGCTTCACGGGAGGTACTCAGACCAACTCCGTTAAGTGATCGACGCGTTCAATTTGACTGAAGGGACATTCCCGAACGGATCCTATGCGACATAGACGGGAGCCTACTGGCACACAGAACCCATGTCCTGCTGCTCTTACATCCCGCCTCCGTCTCAGATTAATTATCACATGGTTATCTCATGATAGCACAGGCTAAACATGATCAGTATCCACCTATTGCGGGAGACAGGGAATCACCCGACTTTTACCGATCTAAGCAGGGCTAAGCATATAACGAGCCTAGACCTAAACAGGGATATCAAGATATATTGCAGGTGGACAAGGATAAGTAATAGTGCATCAACGGTAGCAATCAACTCCTATAACCTAATGCATCATTCATCATCAGGTTAACTAGAAAACATTTGCAAACCGTAGGAGTTAGAATGCTCCGGGGCTTGCCTTTCTCAAAGTCCGACGGACGGTGATCGCGGCACTCGGGCAACTCGTCGGCGTCGGTCCCTCCGGCTTCTTCTGTCAAAGTTCTCCTCCGGACTAGGCTCTTCCAGTATCGACTGGGTCTGGATCTCCTCCGCTGATCCTGTATGATGCATAGTGCGGCATGAATAGGATGAATGCACATAGAATGCATATGTGATGCACATGATCGACAGCAATCAGGGGATAAGCACATGTCATCTACTGCATTCTCTTCAACAAGGTAGTCACATCATCTCACTATTTAACCTAACATAGACAATTGATTAAGCTATGTTGTCACCACCTCAAAGTTTACTTAATGAGTTTATTACCCTCTAAATACTTGCTGAAATAAATCTATTTACACATGCTTTAAACAACAACCTAACCTAGGCAGCTTCAGAAAAATCTACAGAAATTACTGGGAGTTAACAACACCTAATCTAGCTCCCTGTCCAAATTTCATCTCATTTGGACTTAAACTCCATTCTCTATGAAAAAGACAATTCTATCATGGAAAGGTGCTTTGAACTACACACCATCGCACAAAGTGTCAAACAACAGATTCTTATTTTTCTACTGAGCTTCCTAGTACAAGAGCAATGTGCTTAAATTCTCAGGTTCATATTCCTCATATTTGTAATTACTACGAAATAAACAAGGAAACGACATTTAACCATTTTAAAAGCTACTGTCAAATTAATTCACAAAACAACCTCATATTATATTTTTCTCTGAAACTACACCTTCATACAAACCTAACAAAACTGGTATCACATTTTCTGGCTGATATATAATTAGTTACGCATTTTCCAAGTTATCAGCACTTTCCTAATGTAAATAAATCTACCCATAAAAATATCACCAAGAATTGCATTAACAGTTTCAACTGATAGATCTAAACATGCTTGACCTAACAAAATTTGTTTCACAGGAGTTGGACTTAAAATGAGCCTTGTATGAATTTTTGAAGCCTTACATGAATTCTGCAAAACACATTTAAAAGAAAACTCAATCCTAACGTACGGACTCCCTTCTTGATTCGGCTGGCACAAGACAGACGCTCAGGACACCCGGCGCGACTCGGCCGAGGCTCGAGGCGAAGGCTTCGGCACACCCGGCTCAACTCAGCCGAGGCTTAGACGAACTCGACCGATTCGGCCGAGGCTCAGACACATTTTACCGATTTGGCCGAGGCACACTGACAGCCGAGGCTAACCTATTCAGCTGAGGCTACTGACTCAACTGAGACTTACTGACTCAACCGAGACTTACTTTCTCAACCGAGACTAACTCAACCGACTCGGTCGAGGCTCGAGGCGAAGGCTCGGCGCATCCGGCTTCCGAGGCCTACGGCACCCAAGCTCTTCCCTTTCTCTCTTTCTTACTGCCAGTCGGGGCCCGCTGGTCAGGGCGACCAAGCTTCCGAGGCCAAGCTCGGCACGTTACCGCGCGAGGCCAGGCTCGGCGGTCAACGGCGGAGTTTTGCGCCGTAGTCGTTGACCGGCCCTAGCTCGTCGACGGCGACGCTTCCGGTGACACTGAGACCATCCCTGGGTGCGGGTTTGCGAGGCGAACACGACTAACCGACTTGCTAAGCCAGAGGGATACCGGAGCAAGCTCGACGGCGGCCATGGCGGAGCGGCGGCTCTGTGACTCGGCGGCGGAACTCTTCCCGGCGGCTTGCGACTCGGCGAGGTTAGCACTAGCCCAAGCAAGACCTAAGCGACCTATTCGGGCAACCTTCGAGCCTCAGTAACCGCAGCATTGCTCGGAGCTATGCACGGCGGCGGTCCATGGCGGACACGGCGGCGACACGGCTCGGTTCCGGCTGAAACACGGCGAAAGAGAGGTCTCCAACTAACTCTAAGCTACTACGGAGGTAGAGAAGACTAGAACATGGCTCGGCTTGGGATAGCTTGGCCGGAGATGACCGGTCCACATGAAGGTCACGGTGGCGGCCATGGCGGGAGCTTGCGGATGGCATCCGCTGTTCCGGCGGCTAGAGAGGAGAGAGGGAGAGAGGGGAAACCAACCCTTACCGGAGAAAGAGGAGATTAGGGCGGAGAAACTGGCGGAGGGAGGAATCGAACGGCGGTGAGCGGTGGAGCGAGTAATTGCTCGCCGAGGTTCGGCGGGCGGCGGCGGCGGCGGCGCGGAGCTCTGGTGAAGATGGAGTGGAGTGGAGCGAGGGAAAGAGTGAGCAATGGAATGCTCCTCTGGTTGCAAGCACGGGGCGGAGCGAAGGCAAAAGGAACGAAGTGCTAGGTGCATTGCACCTGGCCGGTTCCCGTCGGGGGAACTCCCGACCGGACGCGGCGGCGGCAGGCGTCGCGCGACACGCGGCGGAGCGAGGACGCGGTGCATGGAGCGACGTGGCGAGTTCGGGCGCAAACCACGGGCGGCGAAGTCGGTGGTTTGGCCGGCCGGCGAAGCGGTCTCGCGGCTGCGGGCGGATTCTGCCGGCGCGGAGGGAGCGGCGTCCGCGAAGGAGAGAGAAGGAGAGACTGACAGGCGGGGTCCACTGGGGTTAAACTAATGAAGTTTGGTTAAAAACTTTGATGCTCTATAACTCCTAAACTAAGCCAAAACAGGAGAAGGTCCTAAAAGCAAAGTTGCTTAGAATTTTGTAAGGAACAAATCATCTTTAAGGCTCAAGTCCAAATTCTGCTTAGAAAAAGAAATTTACTTCTAATCCATTTTTCTAATGCAAGAAATCATAATTTAACAGCTTTTTCTGAAAAAGTGCTGTAAAGCAAGTTGTTCCTTCATCAAGATCTACAACTTTGTTATAAGGCACTTGGTCAGAAACAGAAAGCAAACAAGGTTACACTAGAGACAAACAAGGACTTAAGCACTTCAACAAACATATGCACATGAAATGATGAGATGCTATGCTCATGCCATGCCAAATTATGCATTTAGGGAATGCTTAACACCGGGGTGTTACACATTCAACCACCGGACGCGTCCGGTCAGCGCGAGGACAGCGTCCGGTCACCCCGACAGCAGCCTGTTCGTCCACCGATTCGACTCGATCACCCAAAACGAATCCTCTAGGGATTAAACTGGTGAGAAAGAGTCAAAAGGAGTATAGTAAGCTATCCCTAAGAGATCATGGCTCGAACTATCTCCAAATCGATGAATCAAAGAAATTCGGGGGAAGAGAGAAAACTTGACCCGAAACGAAAATCAATCGATCTCCTAGACGTGAGGTTAGAGGAGAATTCCTTCGGTGGAAAAGAAGTGCCTCACGATCTAGAACAACTTGGTTCAAATGGTTTTGCAAAAGATGAACCGAGCAAAGGGATCAAGCGACGGGAAAATCGTGGGAGAAAAAGGATTCCGCAAAGAACACGAATGAAACGCGAATCGCAACCACGAACTGCAACCATGTGGCTACCACATGCTACAACAGTGAGGATACGACCTCACTTCCTCAAATCAACAGTACACAGAGGCAAGTCTCTCTGCGGATCTCAGCTAGCTACAGCAGGGGATGGGAGAGCAGGAAACCCTATGTGCGAAAGAGCAAATGACTGAGATCCGATGGGAGGAGGGTGTCTCCCTCTACTTATCCTAATTCTAACCTAAGTCTAATTCCTACTCTACCCCTCACTATTCTAATTACAGAGCGAACCAGCTAAACCCTGGTTATTCTGGACCAACTCGGTGGTAGGTGTATCTGATGGCCACCCCCGCGCAATTCGAAGCGTTGCCTCGACGCAACCTCCGGATCGCCGCCACGTGCCGCCCTCGCTCTGCACCCCCGGTTTTGTGGCCCAAACCGGGAAAACAGCCTTTTCCAGCCAACCCCCGGTTTTGAGGCCCAAACCGGTAAACCAGCCCACCAGCTTCTGAGTTTTGAGGCCAAACTCAGCAAACCCTCAGCGCCCAGGTTATGAGGCCCAAACCTGAAACCGTCCTCAGCCCGAGTTTTGTGGCCAAACTCGGAAACCATCCGCACCCAGGTTTTGAGCCCAAACCTGGAAACCGTCCACCCGATGGTTTTTCCCTGGTTCTACCACCAACCGACGTCGTAGAGGGGATGCACCGCCCGTGCACCCGTCCACCGACACGTGTCCCCAAGTCTACAACTCAGGCAACACATGACCGCATTTCTTCACTTGTCGTCGTCACAGGCTGCCAGCCACCACAGCTGATCCTCGGGCCTCTGGTCCCTCAGTCGAAGCCTCACGTCCGCCCTTCACTGCTCGGTACCTCGGCATGGCACGTCCGCCGCACGGCACGCCCATCCTTCCCCGCACCTGGTCCGTCAGCACGGCACGTCTCAACTTGACCTTCACCTCGCCGTCGATCACTGTATCCGTGCTCGACACCTGCACAACACAAGCCAAAGAACATGCGCATCATCCCAGTTGACAATCACTCATCACTCAGAGACCCGGCATACACCCATGTATCCGCACCCCCGGTTTTGAGGCCCAAACCAGGAAACCCGCCAGCCCAGGTTTTGAGGCCCAAACCTGGCAAACCGTCCACCCCGAGTTTTGAGGCCCAAACTCGGAAACCCGTGAGCCTAGGTTTTGAGGCCCAAACCTGGAAACCGTCCTCGCCGAGTTTTGAGGCCCAAACTCAGAAACCGTCCACCCCAAGTTTTGAGGCCCAAACCTGGAAACCGTCGAGGGTAACTTTTTGAGGCTCAGCTACCGAACCCGCACCGTAGATGGGATGTGGTTCGCACACCCCGACCACCGGCACCGATGCCGATGCATGTCCAGCTTCCACGCCGGGCACAACGCCTTCGCCATCCATCTTGACTCGGCCGACTGCACTTGCGCCGCACGCAAGCCCGTGTCCGACCTCCCGCCAAGTGCCACGACGCCATCGTCTTCCTCCCGACTCGGTCGATGCATCGCACATCCCCATGTGCTCTCGCTCGCCGATGCCACGTGCCAGCTACCATAGCTGGTCCTCTGGCCCTCTGGTCCGTCAGTCCAAGCCTCACGTCCGCCCTTCACCGCTCTGGGTACATCGGCATGGCACGTCCGCCGCACGGCACGCCCATCCTTCACCGCTCCTGGTCTGTCGGCACAGCACGTCTCTACTTGACCTTCACCTCGTAATTGACCACTGTATCCGAGCTCAACACCTGCACATCAACATAGCCAAGAGACACATGTCGCACACGCACAACAACACGGTAAACACACCACAACTCAACGCCATCGGTTAGTCATGAACATTAAGCGCATAGCGAGATATGGACTAAACCGGGTAAAGCCTCAAACCTTACTCATCAAAGTCAATCATTCATCATATATGTTCTCAGTGCTATTTTGATGGTGAATATCTTTTTGGCCACAACTGCTCACTTTGCTCATATGTTCATATTCCGTATTTGGTGATCAGTTGGAGCCTTTGCCGACATGTATGCTTCTTGTTGAGATCATTAAAGTTATACTTGTAGAGCATCTTTTCATTTTATTGAGTATATATATGAAGCTGCTAACTTGCATATTTGATTCATATGCTTTTGGAAGGAAGGAGTTTGCCTGATAGTGCATTATCAACTAAGGGGGAGAAATCATAAAATCATGATGAAATTTCAATTGGTTTGGAGCCCTTTCCAATTGGTTCGGAGCATTTTTGGTAGCTAGTTGTGTTGAGCCTTTGCCTCTGTATCGAGGGACTAGCGACTTTGCCTATATGCTCTTCACTTGGTATCGAGCTCTTTTGCCCTTCAGTTGGCATTCCATCAGTTGGTATCGAGCTTTCTCGCTAGCGGTGTTGAGGCTGTTCTGCCTCTTCTTGAGGGCTAGCTCTATTTTGCTTGATTTTCAACTGATATTTCAATTGGTGTCAAGCTTTATTACTTTTAATTGGTGTGTCGAGCTTTCTGCTAGCGGTTGTTGAGCCTGTTCTACTCTTCTTGAGGGCTATCTTTACTTTGCTTGGTTGCGTCGAGCCGTTGCCCATATCTTTGGGGACCAAGTTGTCTTGCTCCTTCCACTTGACCTTCTTCCGGCTTTGCTATGCTTTTGGGTCATCTAGTCGAGTTCTCTCTTCTCCTTCTTCATCTTTCTTCTACTTCATTATGATTTGTGTTGGTAGTTGACAATGCACACATCAAGGGGGAGATTGCAGATACATGGGTGTATGTCGAGTCTCGAGTGATGAGTGATTGTCAACTGGTTTGATGCGCACGTTCTTTGGCTTGTGTTGTGCAGGTGTTGAGTACGGATACAGTGATCGAAGGCAAGGTGAAGGTCAAGTAGAGACGTGTCGTGCCGACGGACCGGGAGCGGTGAAGGGCGGACGTGAGGCTTGGACTGAGGGACCGGTGGCCTGAGGATCAACTGTGGTGGCTGACAGCCTGGGACAGCGACGAGCGGAGACTTGCGGGGCACAGTGTTGCTCGGGTCGAGGACCTGGGGACACGTGTCGGTGGACGGGGTGCACGGGCAGTGCATCCCCTCTACGTCTTGGTTTGGTGGTTGAGCCACAGAAAAATCACCGAGTGGACGGTTTCCAGGTTTAGGCCTCAAAACCTGGGTGCGACCGGTTTCTGAGTTTGGGCCACAAAACTTGGGCTGAGGACGGTTTCCAGGTTTGGGCCTCAAAACCTGGGTGCTGGTAGGTTTCCGAGTTTGGGCCACAAAACTCAGGCGATGGACGGCTGGTTTCCCGGTTTGGGCCTCAAAACTGGGGGTTGGTCGTGAAGACAGGTTTCCCGGTTTCGGCCAAAAAACCGGGGGCGAGGTCCGGGAAAAGGACGAGCAGAGCGGTGGCGGCATGTGGCGGCAATCGGTGAGGTTGCGTCGAGGCAACGCTACCAGTTGTGCGGGCGTGGCCGTCGGATCAGCATCCACTTCGAGTTGTTCCCAAATAACCCTAGGGTTTAGCTGGTTCGCTCTGTAATTAGCTGTAAGGGTAGAAGGGGAATAAATGAATTAGGCCATATGAGGAGAGGCCTCCCCTCCCTCCAAACCATCTCAGCCATTGCTATTTTCGCTCTAGGGTTTCCTGCTTCCCATTCCCTGCTGTAGCTACTGAGATCCGCAGAGACGGTGAACAATACCTCTGTGTATTTGCTTTTTGAGGAAACGAGACCGTAATCTCGTTGTCTCCTCGTGGGGACGAATTTCGGCTGGCAATTCGTGGTTCGATTCGCATTTTGAACTTGTTCTTCGCGTTCTTTGTTTTCTACACGATTTACCCAGTGATCGATCTCTCTACTCGCTGCGTCTTTTTTGATTCCGTTTGAACTGAGTTGTACTAGATCGTGAGGCACTTCTTTCCACCGAAGGAATTCTCCTCTAACCCCATGAGCTAGTAGATCGGTCGATTTTCGTTTCAAATCAAGTTTTGCTCCCCTTGCCCTGAATTCTTCCGATTCACCGATTTGGAGTTAGGTTCGAGCCATGATCTCTTAGGGGTAGCTCACTAACCTCCTTGGATCTCCTCATATCAAGTCTTAGCCTTAGTGCTTTTGATTCGGAGGAGATCGGGTTGAATCCATGGAAAACAGTACAGTTTCGGGGGCATCGGATGCTCGAGTCGAGAGCATCGGACGCTATGTTCATCACATCGGACGCGTCCAGTGCCACGTGTCATCTGACAACGTTTTTAAGGGACATCGGATGCTGACCATCAGAGCGTCCGTTGCCATCGGACGCGTCCGGGAGTCAAGCATCGGACGCGAGGGTTTCACAGTAGCCAGCGTCCGATGCCTGTCCAGTAAGGTTCCAGAGAGGGTCATTTCTTATCGGACCCGTCCGGTGCCTGACCATCAGACGCAGGCTAGCGTTTGATGTTGTGTCTTCAGCACGTTTTCATCCGTGGCTTGTTCGTCCGTTGTCGGTTTTGATTTCTGGCTTTTGCATTGGGTTTCTAGGGTTGTATTGTGTCCTGCTGTGCTTCTTGGAAGCATCCACCCTACATCTAGGGTCGTGGACACTTGCAAGCTCTAGATTTGCTCTTGGGGTGACTCTTGGGACAGTGGCAACAAGTTTCTGAAAAGAAATTTTTGTAGCTCCCATTCACCCCCCCCCCCCCTCTGGTCGCTTTCTGGTAGCACTTTCGGTCCTTCAAGATATGTCGAATGGATATCTAGTGTGGTCCTGTGTATAAGAAAAATGGAAAAAATGAGAGTTTGCATTGATTTCAGGGATTTAAATAAAGCTACTCTAATGGATGGCTACCCAATGCCAGTAGCAGACATGTTGGTTGATGCAGCGGCAGGGCACAAGGTAATCAGTTTTATGGATGGCAACACTGGTTATAATCAAATTTTTATGATGGAAGAAGATATACATAAAACTGCATTCAGATGCCCAGGTGCTATAGGCTTATATGAATGGGTAATCATGACTTTGGGCTTAAAAACGCCGGTGCAACTTATCAGAGAGCTATGAATTATATCTTTCACGAGTTGATTGGCAAAATTGTGGAAGTCTACATTGATGATGTGGTTGTAAAATCCAAAGATTATCAAGGACATCTTAAAGATCTCAGGGATACTCTGGAATGTGCAAGAAAGCATGGGTTAAGAATGAACCCCCACAAATGTGTGTTTGGAGTATCGGCTGGTCAGTTTTTGGGTTTTATGGTACATGAGAAAAGGATTGAGGTTGGTCAGAAAAGTTATGATGCAATTGACAAAGCAGTGCCGCCAACTACAAAAACTCAGTTGCAATCTTTGATCGGTAAAATCAATTTCATCAGGAGGTTTATTTCAAATTTATCAGCCAGGATTTTGCCGTTCTCAGTTTTGTTGAAATTAAAGGATGACCAGGAGTTTAAGTGGGGAAGTGAACAACAGAAGGCATTTGATGAAATCAAAGAGTATATGAAGTCCCCACTAGTTTTGATTCCTCCTCAAAGGAATAACCTTTTAAATTGTATGTATCGGCTGATGATCATACAGTTGGATCGGCCTTAATGCAAGAATTTGAAGGGAAGGAAAGAATAGTATTCTATCTCAGCAGAAGATTGCTTGATTTAGAAACGAGATATTCTCCCATTGAGAAATTATGCTTGTGTTTATATTTCTCATGCACCAAGCTTCGGTATTACTTATTGTCCTCCGAGTGCACAATAGTGTCAAAGTTTGACGTGATAAAACATAAGTTGTCTATGCCTATTTTAAATGGAAGAATTGGCAAATGGATTCTTGCATTATCATAATTCGACTTAATGTATGAATCAGCTAAAGCAGTTAAAGGTCAGGTTATAGCTGATTTTATTACTCATCATCACGCGCAAGAAATTAAGGCCCTAGATTTTGCTCTGTGGGCTTTGTACATTGATGTTCTAATTGCAAACAAGGTGGAGGTATCGATATTGTCCTTATTTCCTCAAGGGAATAGCTTTGAGTACTCCTTTCCTATTGATCCAACCTCTACTAATAATCAAGCTGAGTACGAAGCTCTTCTCAAAGAACTTCATCTTCTGTATGAGGTAAGGGCCGAGGCTATTGAGATTTTTGGTGATTCTCAATTAGTGGTTAATCAACTGCTCGGCCTGTATAAATGCAAAGATGATATCTTAAGGAGGCATTATGAGAATTGTCTTGAGTTGCTTGATTCTTTCGCTTCTGTTATCATAAAGCATATTCCTAGATGTCAAAATCAAGAGGCTAATCGGTTAGCTCAAAGTGCTTCTGGGTATCGGCAAATCGTTGAGATATTAGCCGATGAGATTATTGATAATAATTGGAGGGTTGAAATTATCGAATACTTAAAAGACCTGTCACGACAGGTATCTAGAAAGTTGAGATATAAGGCTACAAAGTTTGTCCTTCTTGATGATCAACTCTATCACAAGAAAATCGATGGTGTACTCCTTAAGTGTATTAATCAGGAGGAAGCCAAGGTCTTGATGGGGGAGATCCATGAAGGAGTTTGTGGTGCACATCAGTCTGCTCATAAAATGAAATGGATGATAGGAGACTAGGATATTTTTGGCCAACCATATTGGAATATTGTTTTAAATATTATAAAGGATGTCAAGAGTGCCAAAGATTCGGTAATGTTAAAAAATCTCCAGCCTCAGCTATGAATCCAATTACAAAACCATGGCCATTTAGAGGATGGGGAATAGATCTGATTGACCAATATTCCGGTGTCAAGCAAAGGACATAAATTTGTGTTGGTAGCAACAGACTATTTCACCAAATGGGTTGAAGCTATTCCTTTGAAGGAGGCTTCATCGGCTACCATGATTGAGTTTATCAGAGAGCATATCATCTATAGATTTGGTGTTCCTCAAACCATTACTACGGATCAGGGAAAGATGTTTACGTCAAAGGAGTTTGAGGATTTTGCTGCTACCATAGGCTTCAAGTTGATTAACTCATCTCCATATTATGCCCAAGCTAATGGACAAGCTGAGGCTTCTAACCAGATTTTGATTAAAATTATTAAGAAAAGGTCAAGGAGCATCAAAGAGGCGGCATTCAATACTCAGTGAAACCTTGTGGTCCTATAGAATGGATTGTCATGGTGCAACTAAATGTTCACCTTACGAATTGGTCTACGGTCACAAGGCTGTTTTACCTTGGGAAATCAATATTGGATCTAGAAGAGTATCACAACAGGGAAATTTGAAAGCCGATAAATATAACGTCTCATGATGGACAACCTTGATGATTTAAATTTTCATCGATTAAAAGCTCTAGAAAATATTAGAACTCAGAAACTAAGAGTTGCTAAATATTATGATCAAAAGGTCAGAGAAAAGAAGTTCAATGAAGGAGACCATGCGGATACATGGGTGTATGCCGAGTCTCGAGTGATGAGTGATTGTCAACGGGTTTGATCGCAGGTTCTTTGGCTTGTGTTGTGCAAGTGTCGAGCACGGATACAGTGATCAGAGGCAAGGTGAAGGTCAAGTAGAGACGTGCCGTGCCGAGGGACCGAGAGTGGCGAAGGGCGGACGTGAGGCTTGGACTGAGGGACCGATGGCCCGAGGATCAGCTGTGGTGGCTGGCAGCCTGGGACAGCGACGAGCGGAGACTTGCGGGCATGGTGTTGCCTGGGTCGAGGACCTGGGGACACGTGTCGGTGGACGGGGTGCACGGGCGGTGCATCCCTTCTACGGCTTCGGTTTGGTGGTAGAGCCAGAGAAAAACCATCGGGTAGACGGTTTCCAGGTTTGAGCCTCAAAACCTGGGTGCTGCGGGTTTGCCGAGTTTGGCCACAAAACTCGGGCTGAGGACGGTTTCTAGGTTTGGGCCTCAAAACCTGGGCGCTGGCAGGTTTCCTAGTTTTGGCCTCAAAACAAGGGGATGGACTTGGAGGCTGGTTTCTCGGTTTGGGCCTCAAAACCGGGGGTGGACGTGAAGGCCTGGTTTCCCAGTTTCGGCCACAAAACCGGGGGCGGAGTCCATGAAGAGGACGCAGAGCGGTGGCAGCATGTGGCGGCAATCGGTGAGGTTGCGTCGAGGCAACGCTACCAGTTGTGCGGGCGTGGCCGTCGGAACCACCTACCATCGAGTTGGTCCAGAATAACCTTAGGGTTTAGCTGGTTCGCTCTGTAAGTAGTTAGGGTAGAGTGGGATTAGGAAGTTAGAATTAGGATAAGTATGGGGAGACACCCACCTCCCCATTCGTCTTAGTCATTTTGCTCTTTGCTTCTAGGGTTTCCTGCTCTCCCAATCCCCTGTTGTAGCTAGCTGAGATCCGTAGAGAACCATACCTCTGTGTACTAGAGATTTTGAGGAAGTGAGGCCGTAACCTCACTGTTGTAGCGTGTGGTAGCCACACGGTTGCAGATCGATGTGTTGATTCGCGTTTTGGTTCGTGTTCTTCGCGTTCTTCGTTTCTCCGCGTTTTTCCCATCACTCGATCTCCCTCTCTATTGCGTCTTTGCGAAATCCATTTGAATCAACATGTTCTTAATAGTGAGGAGGTCATTTCGACCAAAGGAATTCATCTAACTCCTCACGAACAAGTAGATCGGGTTGATTTCGTTTTTGTGGTGCTTTTTCGGTTCATACACCTTCCCCTTTGATTTTCCGTTGATTGAGTTGATTTGAGCGGATGATTTCTTGGGGATAGTCCTCTAACTACCTCGTGATCATCCTCTCCAAATTTGGGATCAAGGGATTTTGGTTTGAATTGATTTGGGAGTGATTTGGGTGAAGGGCGATCAAAATCGCCCTCACTGGACAGCTACGGACAGTCCGCCACCCGACCGGCGGACAGTCCGGGTGTCGGGGAGCAGCCGGATCAGTGGCTGTGTTCTTCCGCTGATTTGGTTTTGGTTGACCGGCGGACAGTCCGCAGTTCAAAGCCACGGACAGTCCGGCAATAGTCCAGGGACTTCAGCAACTGTGCAGTTTTGCACTTTCAGCCGGCGGACAGTCCGCCACCTGCTCGCGGACAGTCCGCAGTAGGGCCGGACAGTCCGGGACTCCAGGTCTGGACAGTCCGGGAATCGCCTGAAGCTTCCGGTCTTGTGCGTTTGCTCTCCCGGCCTCCTCGCTTGGTTTTTGAACTTCTCGTTTGGCCTTGTAGTTGACCAAGGAACCTCTCTAGGTATCTTTGCTACTTGTTAGCATCGGTATTTGGGGATTTCTCAACGTAGCCGTCTATCTACGTTCGAGACTTGGTTTTTGAGGGTTGAACTTGTTCCGGTGTTTTTGTTGATTGGTTTGCTATCGCTTTGTGGTGCCTCGCTGTGATCCTAGGGATCATCCACCCTCTTCCAAGGGTCGTGGGCATCACAGTTTCGATCGAAGCTTTCGGGGGTTGATTTTGGGGACAATAGGCCAAAGTTTCTAGAGAAATTTTTGAGCTCCCATTCAACCCCCCTCTGGTCGCCTTGCTTTTGCATTCTCGGTCCTTCAATTGGTATCGAAGCAGGTTAAGGATCTTCCACCTTAGCCGGTTCCAGATCCACAGAAGGCGACATGGATCACGGCGTGGGCAAACCGTCGTTCTTTGATGGGACGAACTATGCGTATTGGAAGATACGCATGTCGTCCTATCTCCAGAGCATGGGCTCTTCTGTTTGGGAGATTTGCAACAGGGACGATTACGTTGTCTTGGCTGCTCGTGTTACTCAGCTTCAGATGGATGAGCACGATGCAATAGCCGAGCGCGTAACGCTCTTTTCTCCTATTTGAGCATGTCCGAGTTTGATCGCGTTTCTCACCTCCCCACGGATCGTGAGATTTGGGCGACCCTCATGCGCTTCCATGAGGGAACCTCTCAAGTCAAATCCCGTCTCTACGAGTCGCAAAAGCGGGAGTACGAGAACTTTCGACACATGCCTAGCGAGAGCATAGAGAGTTTATTCGCTCGCTTTCAGGTCATTGTCAACAAGATGAGAACGAACAAGGAGTTGTTGCCTTTTGACGATCATGAGAGGGCTTTGAAGCTTTTGCACACTCTTGATCGGTCGTTGTGGGACTCAAAGGTCTAGGCGATCATCGAATCATCTAACTATGAGACCCTCACTTGCGACGAGCTCTTTAGTAAGCTCAAGTCTAGTGAGATTGACGCTATGTCGAGGGCTTCTTATGAAAATCTATTCGGCCCGACTATGGCTTTGGTTTCTGGTCCTTCTGCTAACCCCTCTGGAGGATTTGCACTTTCTTCACTATTTTCTGTCAAAGAGGACCAGCTGGAGTCTTTGGGGGATGACGAGTTGGCGATGCTCGCCAACCGGTTCTCGCGGTTCCACAACAACCGCATGAACCGTCGCCGCGGAGGAGGACGCTTAGGATGCTTTGAGTGCGGCGACCCCGACCACTTCATCGCCAACTGTCCCAAGAAGAAGAACACATCTGGGAAGGGCGATCATGGGCACAAGTACGACTCGGCAAGCGCAAGGAGAAGTACGTCCCCGCGAGGCACAAGCGAGGGGCGGCTTCGACAAGGAGTACATCAAGAAGAAGTACTTGGAGAAGGCCCAGGCTGAGCGTCGTGCGTTCTTCGCCACGCTCAGCGACGTCGACGGCTCGGATGACGACTCCGCTTGCTCAAGCGATGACGAGTCCGAGAAAAGAAAGGAATCGAGGACAAGCTGAACGGTCTCTGCTTCTTCGCCGATGACGACGGCCTCTGCACCATGGCACTTGGTGATGAGGTTGACGGCAAGCTGGAGGACTCCCCTCGGAATGACGACGACGAGGACTCCTCCCAGGTATCTCTCACCCACGATGAGCTATCTGCTGAGGTCGAGAAGCTTACTACCGCCTTGCTTAGTCAGGATAAGTTGCTTGGGCGTGCTGCTAGAGAGCACAAGGAGTTTAGGCAGAAGTGGGAGGACACGGTGAGGGAGCTTGAGTTTGCTAAGTCCACCGTGGTCGTTTCTGAGGAGGTGGAGTGTGAGATGTGCACCAAGCACATGACTGTCCTTCTCACTTTGAGAGGTAAGTATGTTGCTTTGGTAGGAGAGGTGGATGAGCTCCGGGCTAGACCCCTGCTGTTGGGTGCGTGCAAGTCTTGTCCAGTCTTGCAAACCGAGTGGGCAGAGAAGGATGCCAAGATTGAGTCTCTTGAGAAGGCCAGCTCGGGTAGCACTTGTGTGACTAGGTGCGCTTTGTGTGAGGGTTTGGAGATGGAGATGCTAATGTGAAGCATGACAAGATGCAACCGAGGAGGAAAACACATACCTTCGGACCATCTTGTCATGGGTTCTAGCGGTGAGCCACAATCGGGATGATGATCTCCCAATTCAAGCGAGCTGCTGGAGGTCCTGGTTGAAGGACCGAGAAAGCTCTAGCAAGGCGACCAGCGGGGGGGGGTGAATGGGAGCTCAAAAATTTCTCTCGAAACTTTGGCCAAATGTCCCAAAATCAACCCCCGAAAGCTACAACCGAAACCGTGATGCCCACGACCCTTGTAAGAGGGTGGATGATCCCTAGGATCACAGCGAGGCACCACAAAGCGAAAGCAAACCAAACACCAAAAGCTCCGGCACAAGTTCGACCCTCAAAGACCAAGTCTTGAACGTAGATAGACAGCTACTTCGAGAAATCTCCAAATACCCGATGCTAACAAGTAGCAAAGATACCTAGAGAGGTTCTTGGTCAATACAAGGCCAAACGAGAAGTACGGAAAGCAAGCGAAGAAGCCCGGAGAGCAAACGCACTAAACCAGAACAAACAGCCGAATCCCGGACTGTCCGGACCTGGAGTCCCGGACTGTCCGCCAAAGGCCGGACTGTCCGCGGTTCACTGGCGGACTGTCCGCCGGCAGAAATCACAAAACAACAGTGGTGCTATAAGTCCCCTGGACAGTCTCGGACTGTCCGCGGTTTACACTGGCGGACTGTCCGCCGGTCAACCGAGACCCAAAACACAGAGACTCGCGGCCACTGCTCTGGCCAAGTCACCTACGCGCGGACTATCCGCGCCTAGGGTGGCGGACTGTCCGCCAACACCCAGTGAGGGCGATTTCGGTCGCCCTTCACCCAAATCTTCTCCAAATCGATTCAAACCAAAATCCCACGTTCCCAAACTTGGAGGAGATGATCACGGAGTATTAGGAGACTATCCGCAAGAAATCATCCACTCAAATCAACTCAAACACCGGAAATCAAAAGGGGAGGAGGATGACCGAAAAGCGCCACGAAAATGAAATCAACCCGGATCTACTTGTTCATAAAGTTAGATAAATTTCTTCGGTGGAAATGATCTCCTTTCAAATACGAACAAGTTGATTCAAACGGATTTCGCAAAGACGCACGAGAGAGGAGATCGAGTGACGGGGAAAAACGCGGAGAACGAAGAACACGAAGAACACGAACAAAACGCGAATCAACCATCGATCTGCAACCGTGTGGCTACCACACGCTACAACAGTGAGGTTACGGCCTCACTTCCTCAAAATCTCCAGTACACAGAGGTATGGTTCTCTGCGGATCTCAGCTAGCTACAGCAGGGATTGAGAGAGCAGGAAACCCTAGTGCAAAGAGCAAAATGAACTGAGATGGAAGGAGGTGGGTCTCTCCCTCTACTTATCCTAATTCTAACTATTCCTAATTCCCACTCTACCCCTAACTACTTACAGAGCGAACCAGCTAAACCCTAAGGTTATTCTGGACCAACTCGGTGGTAGGTGGATCCGACGGCCACGCCCGCACAACTCGTAGCGTTGCCTCGACGCAACCTCCAGATTGCGCCACGTCCCCTCGCTCGCAACCCCCGTTTTGTGGCCCAAACCGGGAACCAGCTTTTCCTGCACACACCCCGTTTTGAGGCCCAAACCGGAAACCAGCCTTTTCCAGCCAACCCCCGGTTTTGAGGCCCAAACCGGGAAACCAGCCCACCAGCATCTGAGTTTTGAGGCCCAAACTCAGCAAACCCGCAGCGCCCAGGTTTTGAGGCCCAAACCTGGAAACCGTCCTCAGCCCAGTTTTTGTGGCCAAACTCGGAAACCCCAGCACCCAGGTTTTGAGGCCCAAACCTGGAAACCGTCCACCCGATGGTTTTTCTCTGGCTCTACCACCAAACCGACGCCGTAGATGGATGCACCGCCCGTGCACCCCGTCCACCGACACGTGTCCCCAAGTCCACGACTCAGGCAACACATGACCGCAAGTCTTCGCTCGTCGCTGTCCCAGGCTGCCAGCCACCACAGCTGATCCTCGGGCCACCGGTCCCTCAGTCCAAGCCTCACGTCCGCCCTTCGCCACTCTCGGTCCATCGGCACGACACGTCTCTACTTGACCTTCACCTTGCCTCTGATCACTGTATCCGTGCTCGACACCTGCACAACACAAGCCAAAGAACATGCGCATCATCCCAGTTGACAATCACTCATCACTCAGAGACTCGGCATACACCCATGTATCCGCAATCTCCCCCTTGATGAGTGCATTGTCAACTACCAACACAAATCATAATGGAAGCAAAGAAGGAGAAGGAGAAGAAGAGAGAACTCACCAAATGACCCAAAAGCATAGCAAAGCAAGAAGGTCAAGTGGAAAGAGCAAAGACAACTTGGTCCCAAAGACATGGGCAACGGCTCGACGCGACCAAGCAAAGCAAAGCTAGCCCTCAAGAGAGGTAGAACAGGCTCAACACCGCTAGCAAATACCAATTGAAAATATCAAGCAAAATGCTAGTCCCTCAAGATAGAGGCACAGAGGCTCAACACAACTAGCAAAGAAGCTCGATACCAAATGCCTTACGGCCACAAAGGAGCAGCAAAAACTCCCCCTCGAATAGTGCAAACAACCAGGAAAGCTCCCCCTTAGTTCAAACGGAGGGTATGATTTGCAATTTTCTCCCCTTAGTTGAAAATGCACTTATCAAGAACCATTCTCCCCCTTCCAAAATGCATATGAGTCAAAATGCAAGTTAGGAGCTTCAGGAGTATACTCAAAGAGTGCAAAGATGCTCTACAGAGTTCTGATCCGATGACTCAGAAAATGCACAGAATGCTAGCAAAGGCTCAAACTGATCACTAAGTCTGAAATGAGAGCACAAAGAGCAGTTTTTAGCCAAAAAGGTATTCACCATCAAAATAGCACAGACATGTATAGACAGGAAGTCAAACAAGTGCTAAACATGTATACAAGGTGAACTACCCCTAGCACAGTTCAATCATCATGCTGATACAATTGAAAAAATGAAGCATATACTTGTGATTTCAAATTTTAATCGGAGTTGCAGCGGTGAAATTACACAAGTTCAGAAAACAGCATGTGACTGCGAGAGGTTGAATGCTTGTTATTGCCTAACTTTCCAACTGTGCGAAGCCTATGCATAAGCAATCAGAAGCTTAAAGCAACAGTTTCGGTCATACACTACACAGCTCAAGTTTAACTCAAAGTGCAATGAGAAACAGTCTCGAAACTGTGAGGTGTTAACAAGCAAACCCATCTCGATCTTTTCAATTCACTTAACTTGGTTCAGATTTTAAACAGAATATGACATACCAAGCAAGTGAATGACTCAACACTAGAGACATAGCAACCTAGCATACATAAATAGCATAAGTGACTTCGACACATCCTACACATGCTAGTTGCATATCTCAATGGTGAACATTTTCAAGTTTTAAGTTCATTATCAATTTCACCATTCAAAAATAGCTCAGCTCACAGTATGTATCAGTGATCAGAAAGAGCATAAGCTACAACATCTACATAAGCATCGGAGCAAGACTACACAGAGCATAGTTACATTCTTCAGACTATATTCATGAAGCTCAGAATGTAAAAGCGTATGCTGAAATGCAAAGATGCATGAAGAAACCAAAAGAAGCAAAAACAACTGAAAAACACAAAGTCAGTGTATCATACAAGAGTCAAAAATGTTTCCCCCATCTAAAAGGGAAACACACACCAAGCTCACCTCTCAACCGATTAAAAGTTGATTGGTCCAAAGGCTTGGTGAAAATATCAGCCAACTGATGATGAGTATCGACATGGCGAAGGTCGATATCACCCTTCTCATAGTGGTCTCGCAGAAAATGAAAGCGCACATCAATGTGTTTGGTCTTCGAGTGCAGCACGGGGTTCTTAGCAACGCTAATCGCACTCGTGCTGTCACAAAGCAAAGGAACACGAGAAAAGCTCAGACCAAAATCACGCAAAGTGGCCATCATCCAGAGTAACTGGGAACAGCAGCTAGCCGCAGCAACATACTCAGCCTCTGTGGTAGACTGGGCGACACTAGACTGCTTGCGAGAAGACCACGAAACAAGAGAAGAACCAATAAACTGGCAAGTCCCAGAAGTGGACTTGCGGTCAATACGGCAACCAGCAAAATCGGCATCGGAATAACCGCAAAGGGAGAGGGTGGAGGAAGCAGAATACCAAATCCCAAATTCTGGAGTGAAGGATAAGTACCTCATTATGCGCTTGACCGCCTGACGGTGAGAGTGCGCGGCGACGACTGAAATCGCGCGCACAGACACACCGCGAACTGGATGTCCGGGCGTGTCGCCGTCAGGTACAGCAGCGACCCGATCATACTCCGGTACTCCTTCTGGTCCACTGCTTCTCCCTCCTTGTCCGCATCCAGAGGCCGTCGTGGTCGCCATGGGTGTTGGAAGAGGCTTGGCCTCACCCATGTCGAATTTCTTCAAATGTCCCGGGTGTACTTGCCCTGGTGCACGAACGTCCTCCCGGATTGCTTGATTTGCAACCCGAGGAAAAACGTCAACTCGCCCATCATGCTCATCTCGAACTCCCTGCTCATAGTATCTGCAAACTTGGCAACCAAAGCGTGAGAAGAACCACCGAAAATGATATCATCCACGTAAATTTGGACCAAGAGAGTATCAGTGCCTTGCTTGAGGAGAAAGAGCGTTTTATCTACACATCCCATTTTAAAACCCTTAGCAAGCAAAAAGGTTTTCAACCTATCATACCAGGCTCTAGGGGCTTGTTTCAAACCATACAAAGCTTTGTGAAGTTTAAAGACATGGTTTGGAAACTTGGGATTTTCGAAACCGGGGGGTTGTCTAACATACACCTCCTCTTCTATGTAGCCGTTTAAGAAGGCACTCTTGACATCCATTTGAAAAAGTTTGAAACCTTTGGATGCAGCAAAAGCCAAGAGTATCCTAATTGCCTCCAAACGAGCTACAGGAGCAAACGTCTCCTCATAGTCTATCCCCTCCTTCTGACTATATCCCTGGGCTACGAGTCTGGCCTTGTTTCTCACAACATGGCCATCTTCTCCCTGTTTGTTTTTGAAAACCCATTTTGTCCCAATTGGATGACACTCAGAAGGTGGAGACACTAGAACCCAAACCCGATTTCTCTCAAAGTTTTCAAGCTCCTCATGCATGGCATTGACCCAATCCGGATCCGTCAAAGCGTGTCCAACATCCCGGGGTTCAAAATCAGCAACAAATGCAGAATGAGCAAAGTGAGAGATTTGCCTTGACCGGGTGACGCGTTCGTCGATGCTGCCGATCATCTGCTGAGGCGGGTGCTGGCGCTGAATGTGTCGTGGCGCCTCCCTTGCCGAAGTGGCCTCCCCCTCAACAGCAGCTGGTGCCTCCTCGGGTACAAAGGGTACCGCTCGAGGTGGCGGATCCCACGGCCCCCAGGAAGAAGAGGTGTCGGGGCCGTGAGTCGTCGTAGAAGCCGCTCTTTGCGGCACAGCAGGTGGAGGAGGTGCTGGGTCATCTATCCCTTCAACCCTTCTTCTTCATCATCGAAAAGAGGCTCGCCAACCTCGTGATCACCTGCACGCTCAAAACGAGAAGAAGGACAAACCATGGTCTCGTCGAAGGTGACATCGGATGTCTCCATGACTCGGTTAGTGTCAAGGTTAAGTACACGATAAGCTCGAGTGTGAGTGCCATAACCCAAAAACACACCGTCAGAAGAACGAGACTCAAATTTGTCCAAGTTGCCCTTTTTGAGTATAAAACAATGGCAACCAAAAACTCGAAAATAACTCACCTTGGGCAGTTTTCCAAAACGCAACTCATAAGAAGTCTTTTTCAAGAAAGCTCGGAGAAAAATGCGATTTGGAAATGTAGCATGCAGTGCTCATAGCTTCGGCCCAATATCGCCTAGGAGTCCTATGCTCATCGAGCATCGTCCTGGCCATCTCTACAAGGGTCCGATTCTTCCTCTCTACAACACCATTCTGTGGGTGTAGGGGAAGAAAACTGATGCTCTAAACCCAAAGAGTTACAAAACTTCTCAAAATCCGAATTCTTGAATTCGGAACCATTATCACTCCTAATAGCTCGCATCGAGTTCAAAGGGAACTCGTTCTGAAGACGCAAAATCAGATTGCGAGCAAAGGAGAAAGTCTCGGTCTTCTCAGCTAAAAGAAGACCCACGAATATCTCGAAAAGTCATCAACAACAACAAGCACATACCACTTCCCCCCAACCGAGCTCACCCGAGCCGGACCAACAAGCCATGTGCAAAAGCTCTCCAGGGCGCTTGGTCATGACCTGAGTCACTGGATGGTGGGGAGCGGCAACCATCTTCCCATGTCTACAGAATGGCAAACAAGATCCTTCTCCATGGATAACTTGGGCAATCCTCGGATTAGGCCAAGTGAACTAAGCTTGCAAGCAAGTCGAAGCTCAAATGTCCAAGTCTCCTATGCCACTTCCAAAGATCAAAGGAGGAAGGTCCAGCCACAAGACAACGAGAAATGCCAAAAGACTCCGAGAAATCCGCACGAAAGACTTTCCCAAAGGGCGAAATCACACAAACAAGATTGCCCTGAGGGTCCAAAATACGACTGAGATTCGGTTTAAAACGAATCTCATAGTCATCATCAAAGAGTTGCGAAACAGAAAGAAGGTTAAAATGCAAGTTAGAAACAAGAGCAACATCGCGCAACACAAAGTGCTCATTAACTCGCACAGACCCACGAGACAGCACCTTACCTTTGCTGTTGTCGCCGAAGGTGATATACTCCTTTCCGGCGACCGACTAAGACTGGAGAACCACTTGGCGTTTCCGGTCATGTGCCTCGAACACCCGGAATCCACCAACCAAACGTTCTCCAATCGTTTTACCTACATCAATAAAAAGACATAGGGTGAGCATACGGGCCAACACTGGGGTTAGTGAAGTAAGGGGAATACCAGTGTTGGGCCGCTGCTCAAAAGAACGGTTAGCGAAAAACCATTCCTAGCACACCTACGAAGGAAGCGATCACCACGTTTAGAAGAACGTGGTCCGCTAGGGAAGGAGCGTCCATCGCGATACTCAAAACGCGGTGGGGAAAACGCTCAACTACAAAGCCACCGCCACGGGGTCCATAGCCTACAACATGCAGGCTCCCGCCGGGCACGCTCTCTACGAGGCCTAGGCCTAGGAACTTGAGGCACTGCACCTCTAGGCCTAGCATCTCTCCTCGGAGCTCTCCTCTGCCTAGGCCTGGGACTTGAGGTTCTGGACCTCTGGGCCTAGCAGCTCTCCTCGGAGCTCTCCTCTAAACATTCGGCACATGTACATCATGGAAGGATGGTACATGTCCGGTTGTTCATCTCCTTTGCACGGCGCGCCTCTCTCTTGCGCCGAAAGCAGAACTCACTCAAGTGTCCATCTCTCCCACAATGCTCACAATGGTACCTCACCGCTCTCAAGGGGGTTGTTGGTACTCACGGTTGTGGGTGTGGATCACTTTGCCCTTCTGTGGCATAAGCTCCTCCTGGATAGGTGGCATGGTGTCCAGTTTGTTCTTGAGGTGGTTGGGTTTGGGATGCCACACTTGGTTTTTGGGTGGAGCTCTCGGAGGTTCCTCAAACACTCCATCCTTGGTGTTAGGCTTGAGAGGCTCTTTGGGTGGAAGCTTGGTAAGTTTGGGAGTAGTGGTGGAGTTGGTTTCTCACTCGGGTTCAAACCACTCGACTCTCCAATCTTCCCAAAGCAGAAAGATCAACACCCGGAGCAAAACCTACACCAGGACCTCCAGCAGCTCGCTTGAATTGGGAGATCATCATCCCGAGCTGCGGCTCACCACAAGACACCCATGACAAGATGGTCCGAAGGTATGTGTTTTCCTCCTCGGTTTGCATCTTGTCATGCTTCACATTGCATCTCCATCTCCAAACCCTCACAAAAGACACACCTAGCCACACAAGTGTGCTACCTGAGTTGGCCTCTTCAAGAGACACAATCTTGGCATTCTTCTCTGCCAACTCAGATTGCAAGACAGGACAAGTCTTGCACGCACCCAACAGCAGGGTCTAGCCCGGAGCTCATCCACCTCTCCTACCAACGCAAATACTTGCTCCTCAAAGTGAGAAGGTCAGTCATGTGTGTGGTGCACATCTCACACTCTCCTCTCAGGTAACAACCACGGTGGACTTGACAGAATCAAGTTCCTTCACCGTATCCTCCCACTTCTGCCTAAACTCCTTGCGCTCTCTAGCGGCACGCCTAAGCAGCTTATCTTGACTAAGAAGCGCGGCAGTAAGTTTCTCGACCTCAGCGGAAAGCTCATCGTGGGTCAGAGATACCTGGGAGGTGTCGTCGTCGTCGTTGTTGTTCCGAGGAGTGTCGCCTCCGACCTCATCACCAGGGCCATGGTGCAGAAGCCGTCGTCGTCGGCAAGAAGCAGAGGCCGTTGAGCTTGTCCTCGATCCTCTTCTTCTTCTCG
The DNA here is from genome assembly GCA_009763385.1 of Coix lacryma-jobi var. lacryma-jobi. Lineage (NCBI taxonomy): Eukaryota > Viridiplantae > Streptophyta > Magnoliopsida > Poales > Poaceae > Coix > Coix lacryma-jobi. The sequence goes on along the minus strand of CM019826.1, from coordinate 124,552,265 downwards.
GACTCGTCGTCGCTTGAGAAGCGGAGTCGTCGTCCGAGTTGTCGACGTCGCTGAGCGTGGCGAAGAACGCACGCTGCTCAGCTTGGGCCTTCTCCAAGTACTTGGTCTTGATGTACTCCTTGTTGAAGCCGCCCTTCCGCTTGTGCTCGTGGGACGTACTTCTCCTTGCGCTTGCCGGAGTCGTACTTGTGCCCATGATCGCCCTTCCCAGATGCTTGTTCTTCTTGGGACAGTTGGCGATGAAGTGGTCGGGGTCGCCGCACTCGTAGCATCCCGAGCGTCCTCCTCCGCGGCGACGGTTCATGCGGTTGTTGTGAAACCGCGAGAACCGGTTGGCAAGCAAAGCCAACTCGTCATCTCCCAAGACTCCAGCTGCTCCTCTGTGACAGAAAGAAGAGAATGCAAAGCAAAGCCTCCAGAGGGTTAGCAGAAGAGCCAGAAACCAAAGCCATAGTCGGGCCAGAAGGATTTTCATAAGAAGCCCTCGCCATGGCATCAATCTCACTGGACTTGAGCTTACTGAAGAGCTCGTCGCACGTGAGGGTCTCATAGTTAGGTGATTCGATGATCGCCTGAACTTTGGAATCCCACACCGACCGATCAAGAGTATGCAAAAGCTTCAAAGCCCTCTCATGATCGTCGAAAGGCAACAGCTCCTTGTTAGCCCTCATCCTGTTGACAATCACCTGAAAGCGAGCGAATAAACTTTCTATGCTCTCGCCAGGCATATGTCGAAAGTTCTCATACTCTCGCTTGAACGACTCGTAGAGACGGGTTTTGACTTGAGAGGTTCCCTCATGAAAGCGCATGAGGGTAGCCCAAATCTCCCGAGCCGTAGCGAGGTGAGAAACACGATCAAACTCACTCATGCTCAAGCATGAGAAAAGAGCATTACGTGCTCGGCTATTGGCATCGTGCTCATCGATCTGATGCTGAGTCACACGAGCAGCCAAGACACGTAATCGGCAGAGTTGCAAATATCCCAAATGGAAGCACCCAAACTCTGCAGATAGGCCGACATGCGTATCTTCCAATACGCATAGTTCGTCCCATCGAAAAAACGGCGGTTTGCCCACGCCGCGATCCATGTCGCCTTCTGTGGATCTGGAACCGGTTAAGGTGGAAGATCCTTAACCCCTCTCGATACCAATTGAAGGACCGAGAAGCACTAGCAAGGCGACCAGAGGGGGGGTGAATGGGAGCTCAAAATTTCTCTCAAAACTTTGGCCCAATGTCCCAAAATCAACCCCCGAAAGCTACAACCGAAACCGTGATGCCCACGACCCTTGGAAGAGGGTGGATGATCCCTAGGATCACAGCGAGGCACCACAAAGCGAAAGCAAACCAACACCAAAAGCTCCGGCACAAGTTCGACCCTCAAAGACCAAGTCCCGAACGTAGATAGACGGCTACGTCGAGAAATCTCCAAATACCGATGCTAACAAGTAGCAAAGATACCTAGAGAGGTTCCTTGGTCAACTACAAGGGCAAACGAGAAGTCCGGAAACCAAGCGAAGAAGCCGGGAGAGCAAACGCACTAAACCGAACAAACAGCCGAATCCCGGACTGTCCGGACCTGGAGTCCGGACTGTCCGCCAAGGCGGACTGTCCGCGGGTCACTGGCGGACTGTCCGCCGGCAGAAATCACAAAACAACAGTGGTGCTGAAGTCCCCTGACAGCCCGGACTGTCCGCAGTTTACCCTGGCGGACTGTCGCTGGTCAACCGAGACCCAACACACAGAGACTCGCGGCCACTGCTCGGGCCAAGTCCCCGACGCGCGGACTGTCCGCGCCTAGGGTGGCGGACTGTCCGCCCACACCCAGTGAGGGCGATTTTGGTCGCCCTTCACCCAAATCTTCTCCAAATCGATTCAAACCAAAATCCCACGTTCCCAAACTTGGAGAAGATGATCACGGAGTAGTTAGGAGACTATCCCCAAGAAATCATCCGCTCAAATCAACTCAACACGGGAAATCAAGGGGAGGAGGATGAACCGAAAAGCGCCACGAAAATGAAATCAACCCGATCTACTTGTTCGTAAGGAGTTAGATAAATTCCTTCAGTGGAAATGATCTCCTTTCAAATACGAACAAGTTGATTCAAACGGATTTTGCAAAGACGCAGTAGAGAGGGAGATCGAGTGACGGGAAAATGCGGAGAAACGAAGAACGCGAAGAACACGAACAAAACGCGAATCAACAATCGATCTGCAACCGTGTGGCTACCACACGCTACAACAGTGAGGTTACGGCCTCACTTCCTCAAAATCTCCAGTACACAGAGGTATGGTTCTCTGCGGATCTCAGCTAGCTACAGCAGGGGATTGGGAGAGCAGGAAACCCTAGTGCAAAGAGCAAATGAACTGAGATGGGAAGGGAGGTGGGTGTCTCCCCTCTACTTATCCTAATTCTAACTATTCCTAATTCCCACTCTACCCCTAACTACTTACAGAGCGAACCAGCTAAACCCTAAGGTTATTCTGGACCAACTCGGTGGTAGGTGGATCCGACGGCCACGCCCGCACAACTCGTAGCGTTGCCTCGACGCAACCTCCCGATTGCCGCCACGTGCCGCCCTCGCTCTGCACCCCCGGTTTTGTGGCTCAAACGGGAAACCCCCCGGTTTTGAGGCCCAAACCGGAACCAGCCTTTCCAGCCAGCCAACCCCGGTTTTGAGGCCCAAACCGGGAAACCAGCCCACCGCATCTAAGTTTTGAGGCCCAAACTCAGCAAACCCGCAGCGCCCAGGTTTTGAGGCCCAAACCTGGAAACCGTCCTCAGCCCGAGTTTTGTGGCCAAACTCGGAAACCCTCAGCACCCAGGTTTTGAGGCCCAAACCTGGAAACCGTCCACCCGATGGTTTTTCTCTGGCTCTACCACCAAACCGATGCCGTAGATGGGATGCACCGCCCGTGCACCCCGTCCACCGACACGTGTCCCCAAGTCCATGACTCAGGCAACACATGACCGCAAGTCTTCGCTCGTCGCTGTCCCAGGCTGCCAGCCACCACAGCTGATCCTCGGGCCACCGGTCCCTCAGTCCAAGCCTCACGTCCGCCCTTCGCCACTCTCGGTCCATCGGCACGGCACGTCTCTACTTGACCTTCACCTTGCCTTTGATCACTGTATCCGTGCTCGACACCTGCACAACACAAGCCAAAGAACATGCGCATCATCCCAGTTGACAATCACTCATCACTCAGAGACTCGGCATACACCCATGTATCCGCACTGGTGTAGGCTTTGCTCCGGGTGTTGATCTTTCTGCTTTTGGAAAGATTGGAGAGTCGAGTGGTCTAACCCATGTGAGAAGCCCCAACTCCACCACTACTACAACTTTACCAACTTCCACCCAAAGAGCCTCTCAAGCCTAACACCAAGGAGGGGTGTTTGAAGAACCTCCACGAGCTCCACCCAAGAACCATCATGGGTCCTAACCCAACCACCTGAAAAACAAGGTGACACAATGCCACCTATCCAGAGGAGCTTTTGCCACAGAAGGGCAAAGTGATCCATACCCACAACCGTGTTACCAACAAGCCCCTTTGAGAGCGGTGAGGTACCATTGTGAGCATTGTGGGAGAGATGGACACTTAAGTGAGTTCTGCTTCCGGCGCAAGAGAGTGGCGCGCCGTGCTAGGGAGATGAACAATGCGGACATGTACCATCCTTTCCATGATGTACATGCGTCGAATGTTCTGAGACGTGCTGCTAGGCCCAGAGGTCCAGAACCTCAAGTTCCTAGGCCTAGGCAGCGGAGAGGACATGCCCGGCGGGAGCCTGCAGTTGTAGGCTATGGACCCCGTGGCGGTGGCTTTGTTGTACAGCGTTTTCCCCCACCGCGATTTGAGTATCGCGGTGAGCGCTCTTTCCCTAGCGGACCACTTGTTCCTGTGCGTGGTGATCGCTTTCCCCGTAGGCGTGCTAGGAATGGTTTTTTTGCTAACCGTTCTTTTGAGCAATCGGCCCAACACTGGTTTTCCCCTTACTTCACTAACCCCAGTGTTGGACCATATGCTCACCCTATGTCTTTTTATTGATGTAGGTAAAACGATTGGAGAACGTTTGGTTGGTGGATTCCGGTTGCTCGAGGCACATGACCAGAAACGTCAAGTGTTTCTCCAGTCTTAGTCCAGTCGCCGGAAAGGAGTTTATCACCTTCGGCGACAATAGCAAAGGTAAGGTCTTGTCTCGTGGGTCGGTGCGAGTTAATGAGCACTTTGTGTTGCGCGATGTTGCTCTTGTTTCTAACTTGCATTTTAACCTTCTTTCTGTTTCGCAACTTTTCGATGATGACTATGAGATTCGTTTTAATCCGAATCTCAGTCGTATTTTGGATCCTCACGGCAATCTTGTATGTATGATTTTGCCTTTTGGAAAAGTCTTTCGTGCGAATTTCTCGGAGTCTTTTGGCACTTCTCGTTGTCTTGTGGCTGGACCTTCCTCCTCTGATCTTTGGAAGTGGCATAGGAGACTTGGACATTTGAGCTTCGACTTGCTTGCAAGACTTAGTTCACTTGGCCTAATCCGAGGATTGCCCAAGTTGCATATGGAGAATGATCTTGTTTGCCACTGCTGTAGACATGGGAAGATGGTTGCCGCTCCCCACCATCCAGTGACTCAGGTCATGACCAAGCACCCTGGAGAGCTTTTACACATGGACCTTGTTGGTCCGGCTCGGGTGAGCTCAGTTGGAGGGAAGTGGTATATGCTTGTTGTTGTTGACGATTTTTTGAGATATTCGTGGGTCTTCTTTTTGTCTGAGAAGACCGAGACTTTCTCTTTTGCTCGCAATCTGATTTTGCGTCTTCAAACGAGTTCCCTTTGATCTCGATGCGAGCTATTAGAAGTGATAATGGTTCCGAATTCAAGAATTCGGATTTTGAGAAGTTTTGTAACTCTTTGGGTTTAGAGCATCAGTTTTCTTCCCCCTACACACCGCCATAGAATGGTGTTGTAGAGAGGAAGAATCGGACCCTTGTAGAGATGGCCAGGACGATGCTCGATGAGCATAGGACTCCTAGGTGATATTGGGCCGAAGCTATGAACACTGCATGCTATATTTCCAATCGCATTTTTCTCTGAGCTTTCAAGAAAAAGACTTCTTATGAGTTGCGTTTTGGAAAACTGCCCAAGGTGAGTTATTTTTGAGTTTTTGGTTGCCATTGTTTTATACTCAAAAAGGGCAATTTGGACAAGTTTGTGTCTCGTTCTTCTGACGGTGTGTTTTTGGGTTATGGCACTCACACTCGAGCTTATCGTGTACTTAACCTTGACACTAACCGAGTCATGGAGACTCCGATGTCACCTTCGACGAGACCATGGTTTGTCCTTCTTCTTGTTTTGAGCGTGCAGGTGATCATGAGGTTGTGAGAGCCTCTTTTTGATGACGAGGATGAGGGTGCTGAAGGTATGGATGATCCAGCACCCCTCCACCTGCTTTGTCGCAAGGAGCGGCTTCTACGACGACTCACGACCCTGACACGTCTTCTACCAGGGGGCCGTTGGATCCGCCACCCTGAGCGGTACCTTTTGTACCCGGGGAGGCACCAGCTGCTGTTGAGGGGGAGGCCACTTCTGCTCGAGAGGCGCCACGACACATCCAGCGCAACCACCCCCCTCAGCAGATGATCGGCAACATTGACGAACGTGCCACTCGGTCCAGGTCTCAAATCTCTCACTTTGCTCATTCTGCGTTTGTTGCTGATTTTGAGCCCCGAGATGTTGGACAGGCTTTGAGGAGGATCATATTGACAGATGGGGTCAGATGCCATGATGGCATGAGTTGCCAGTTAAGAGAACTAGTGAAGAGTAGGTAGAGGTTCTTTGGTTTGGTGTGTGGTTCGTTCCACCCCTCCTTCACACTGTAAAGCCTATTGGGACAATGGGTTTTCAAAAACAAAGCAAGGAGAGGATGGCCACGTTGTTAGAAACAGGCCCAGGCTTGTAGTGAATTTGCTATAGTCCGAAGAGGGGATATACTATGAGGAGACTTTTGCTCCTGTAGCTCGTTGGAGGCTATTAGGATACTCTTGGCTTTTGCAGCATCCAAAGGTTTCAAACTTTTTCAAATGGGATGTCAAAGAGTGCCTTCTTAAACGGCTACATAGAAGAAGAGGTTTATGTTGAACAACCCCCCGGTTTTGAAATCCCAAGTTTCCAAACCATGTTTTCAAACTCCACAAAGCTTTATATCGTTTGAAACAAGCCCCTAGAGCCTGGTATGATAGGTTGAAACTTTTTTGCTTGCTAAGGTTTTAAAATGGGATGTGTGGATAAAACGCTCTTTCTCCTCAAGCAAGGAAAAGAACAATCTCTTGGTCCACAGATTTACGTGATGATATCATTTTCGGTGTTTCTTCTCACGCTTTGGTTGCCAAGTTTGTAGATACTCTGAGCAGGGAGTTCGAGATGAGTATGATGGGCGAGCTGACTTTCTTTCTCGGATTGCAATTAAGCAATCCCGAGAAGGGACATTTGTGCACCAGGGCAAGTATACGAAGGACTTGCTGAAGAGGTTCGATATGGGTGAGGCCCAGCTCTTCCACCTCCCATGTCGACCACGACGGCCCTGGATGCGACAAGGATGGGAGAAGCTGTTGACCCGAAGTAGTACCGAAGCATGATCGGGTCGCTTCTCTACCTGACGGCGACATGCCCGACATCCCGTTCGCGGTGTGCCTGTGCGCGCCGCTTTCAGGCGTCGCCGCGCACTTCTCACCGTCAGGGCGATCAAGCGCATTTTCAGGTACCTTCGTTTCACACCTGAGTTTGGGATTTGGTATTCAGCTTCCTCCACCCTCTCCCTTTGCGGTTATTCCGATGTCGATTTTGCTGGTTGTCGCATTGAGCGCAAGTCCACTTCTTCTGGGACTTGCCAGTTTATTGGTTCTTCTCTTGTATCGTGGTCTTCTCGCAAGCAATCTAGTGTCGCTCAGTCTACCAAAGAGGCTGAATATGTTGCTACGGCTAGCTGCTGTTCTCAGTTGCTTTGGATGATGGTCACTTTGCGTGATTTTGGTCTGAGCTTTTCTCGTGTTCCTTTGCTTTGTGATAGCACGAGTGCGATTAGCGTGGCTAAGAACCCCGTGCTTCACTCGAAACCAAACACACATTGATGTGCGCTTTCACTTTTTGCGAGACCCACTATGATAAGGGTGATATCGACCTTCACCATGTCGATACTCATCATTAGTTGGCTGAATTTTTCAGCAAGCCATTGGACGATCACCTTTAATCGGTTGAGGGTGAGCTTGGTGTGTGTTTCCCCTTTTAGATGGGGGAAACATTTTGATCTTGTATCATAGTCTGACTATTTTCTCGTTTGTTTTGTTTTTTCGTTTGCATTTCAGCATACACTTTTACATTCTGACCTCATGTATATAATCTTTAAAATGTAATTATGCTCTGTTTAGTGTGCTCCGATGCTATATGTTGATGCTAGTAGCTTATCCTCTTTTGATCACTAATACATGCTATGAGCTGAGCTATTTTAAATGGTGAACTTGTTTATGAACTTAATATCTGAAAATGTTCACCATCGAGATGTGCATCTAGCATGTGTGAATGTGTTGAAATCACTTGTGGCTTCTTCATATATGCTAGGTTGCTATGTCTCTAGTTCTGAGTCTATCACTTGCTTGGTTTGTTCATATACTATCTTAAAACTGAACCAAGTTTTAAGTGAATTGAAAAGATCGAGATGGGATTGCTTGTCAACACATCACAGTTTCTTGACAGTTTCTCATTGCACTTTGAGTTAAACTTGAGCTGTGTAGTGTAATGCCGAAACTGTTGCTTTAAGCTTCTGATTGCTTCTGCATAGGCTTCGCACAGTTGAAAAGTTAGCAATGACAAGCTTTCAACCTCTCGCAATCACATGCTGCAATTTGAACTTGTGTAACCTGACCGCTGCAACTCCGATAAAATTTGGATATACAGTCTATGTTTCATTCTATAGCATGGATGATTGAACTTTGCTAGGGGTAGTTCCCCTTGTAAACATGTTTAGCACTTGTCTGATTTCCTGTCTATACACCATGTTGTGCTATTTGATGGTGAATACCTTTTTGGCTAAAACTGCTCATTTTGCTCATATGTTCATATTTCATATTTGGTGATCAGTTTGAGCCTTCGCTAGCTTGTATGCTTTCCCAGTGAGATCGTTGGAGCTATACTGTTTAGAGCATCTTTGCATTTTCTTGACTATATTCCTGAAGCTGCTAACTTGCATTGTGACTCATTTGCATTTTGGAAGGAGGAGAACTTCTCTTGTTGGCACTTTTAATGGTGCATTTTCTGAGGGGAGAAAATTGCTTTCGTTCCTTTTGCTTGATGGTGCATTTTCAACTAAGGGGGAGAATTTGGACAAATCATGCCTCCCATGTTCAACTAAGGGGAGAGGAATCGGTTGTGTGCACCCATGCAAGGGGAGTTTGCTCGTGATAATTTTTTTTGAAATTTCCATTGGTTCGGAGCGATTTGCTAGTTGTGTGTTGAGCTTTTGCCTCTATCTTGAGGGACTAGCAATCGCATCTTTGCTTCAGTTGGCTTCAGTTGGTATCGAGCTTTTCAGTTGATTTCAAGTTTTCTGCTAGTTGTGTTGAGCCTCTGTGCCTCTGTCTTGAGGGACTAGCATTTTGCTTTGATTTTTCAATTGGTATCTGCTAGCGGTGTTGAGCCTATTCTACCTCTTCTTGAGGGCTAGCTTTGCTTTTGCTTGGTTGCGTCGAGCCGTGCCATGTCTTTGGGACCAAGTTTTGGTGTCTTGCTCTTTCCACTTGACCTTCTTCGGCTTTGCTATGCTTTTGGGTCATTTGGTCGAGTTCTCTCTTCTCCTTCTTCCTCCTTCTTTTTCCATCATGATTTGTGCGTGTAGTTGACAATGCACTCATCAAGGGGGAGATTGCGGATACATGGGTGTATGCCGAGTCTCGAGTGATGAGTGATTGTCAACGGGTTTGATCGCAGGTTCTTTGGCTTGTGTTGTGCAGGTGTCAAGCACGGATACAGTGATCAGAGGCAAGGTGAAGGTCAAGTAGAGACGTGCCGTGCCGAGGGACCGAGAGTGGCGAAGGGCGGACGTGAGGCTTGGACTGAGGGACCGGTGGCCCGAGGATCAGCTGTGGTGGCTGGCAGCCCGGGATAGCGACGAGCGGAGACTTGCGGGCACGGTGTTGCCTGGGTCGAGGACCTGGGGACACGTGTCGATGGACGGAGTGCATGGACGGTGCATCCCTTCTACAGCTTCGGTTTGGTGGTAGAGCCAGAGAAAAACCATCCGGTGGACGGTTTCAGGTTTGGGCCTCAAAACCTGGGTGCTGCGGGTTTGCCGAGTTTGGGCCACAAAACTCGGGCTAAGGACGGTTCCCAGGTTTGGGCCTCAAAACCTGGGCGCTGGCAGGTTTCATGGTTTCGGCCTCAAAACCAGGGGATGGACTTGGAGGCTGGTTTCCTGGTTTGGGCCTCAAAACCGGGGGTGGACGTGAAGGCCTGGTTTCCCAGTTTCGGCCACAAAACCGGGGGCGGAGTCCATGAAGAGGACGCAGAGCGGTGGCGGCACGTGGCGGCAATCGGTGAGGTTGCGTCGAGGCAACGCTACCAGTTGTGCGGGCGTGGCCGTCGGATCCACCTACCATCGAGTTGGTCCAGAATAACCTTAGGGTTTAGCTGGTTCGCTCTGTAAGTAGTTAGGGGTAGAGTGGGAATTAGGAATAGTTAGAATTAGGATAAGTAGGGGGAGACACCCACCTCCCCTTTCATCTCAGTCATTTTGCTCTTTGCTTCTAGGGTTTCCTGCTCTCCCAATCCCCTGCTGTAGCTAGCTGAGATCCGCAGAGAACCATATGCGGATACATGGGTGTATGCTGAGTCTCTCAGTGGTGAGTGATTGTCAACTGGGATAATGCGCATGTTCTTTGGCTTGTGTTGTGCAGGTGTCGAGCACGGATACAGTGATCAGAGGCAAGATGAAGGTCAAGTAGAGACGTGCCGTGCCGAGGGACCGAGAGTGGCGAAGGGCGGACGTGAGGCTTGGACTGAGGGACCGGTGGCCCGAGGATCAGCTGTGGTGGCTGGCAGCCTGGGACAGCGACGAGCGGAGACTTGCGGGCACAGTGTTGCTTGGATCGAGGACCTGAGGACACGTGTCGGTGGACGGGGTGCACGGGCGGTGCATCCCCTCTACAGCTTCGGTTTGGTGGTAGAGCCAGAGAAAAACCATCGGGAGGACGGTTTCCAGGTTTGGGCCTCAAAACCTGGGCGCGGATGGTTTCCGAGTTTGGCCACAAAACTCGGGCTGAGGACGGTTTCCAGGTTTGGGCCTCAAAACCTGGGTGCTGCGGGTTTGCTGAGTTTGGGCCACAAAACTCAGATGCTGGTGGGCTGGTTTCTCAGTTTGGGCCACAAAACTGGGGATTGGTCGTAAAGGCTGGTTTCTCGGTTTGGGCCTCAAAACCGGGGGTGTGACATCCAGGAAAAGGACGCAGAGCGGTGGCGGCATGTGGCGGCAATCGGGAGGTTGCGTCGAGGCAACGCTACGAGTTGTGCGGGCGTGGCCGTCGGATCCACCTACCATCGAGTTGGTCCAGAATAACCTTAGGGTTTAGCTGGTTCGCTCTGTAAGTAGTTAGGGGTAGAGTGGGAATTAGTAATAGTTAGAATTAGGATAAGTAGGGGGAGACACCCACCTCCCCATGAATCTCAGTCATTTGCTCTTTTGCTTCTAGGGTTTCCTGTTCTCCCATTCCCTGCTGTAGCGAACCTGAGATCCACAGAGAAGAGAACAATACCTCTGTGCCCGTGAGATTTTGAGGAAGTGAGACCGTTATCTCACTATTGTAGCGTGTGGTAGCCACACGGTTGCAAATTTGTGGTTGTGATTCGCGTTTTGTTCGTGTTCTTCGCGGGTTACTTTTCTCCAAGTTTTTCCCGTCGATCGATCTCTTTGCTCGGTGCATCTTTTGCAAATCCTCTTGAACAAAGTTGTTCTAGATCGTGAGGCACTTCTTTCCACCGAAGGAATTCACCTCTAACCTCACAAACTAGTAGATCGGTTGATTTTCCTTTTGGATCGGTTTTGCTTCCCTTGTCCCGATTTCTTCCAATTCCTCAATTTGGAGTTAGGTTCGAGCCATGATTCCCATGGGATAGCTCACTAACCACCTTGGAACTCCTCACACCTAGTCTGAGCCTTAGGGCTTTTGATTCGGAGGAGATCGAGTGAATTTCACGGAAGAACTGTGCTGTTTCGGGACCATCGGACGCTGAGTTCGTGAGCATCGGACGCTAAGCTCAAACCATCGGAGCGTCCGGTGCCACGTGTCATCTGACAGCTCTTTTGAAGGAGCATCGGACGCTGACCATCGAAGCGTCCGTTGCCATCGGACGCGCCGGGGGTCAAGCATCGGACGCTAGGGTTTCACTATAGCAGCGTCCGATGCCAGTCCAATAAGGTTCCAGAGAAGTCCTGTTTGCATCGGACGCTCTACCGAAATCGGGTTTCGGACTTGTTGCGTTGGATTTCTGACTTCGTGCTCTACCGAAATCGGGTTTCTCGCTTTACAAAATAGCCTGAATCCCCCTCGCGTTGCTCGGGGGAGGTTGAGGTTACCCAAAGTTCATCCTGTCACTAGTTGACCTGCGTGAACTTGGGCGAGGAAATCTTTTGTGGTGTCCCGCTGTGTTCCTAGGGAACATCCACCCATTCTCTTGGGTCATGGACATCACGCGCATCAGTTTTGCTCTTGGGGTTGATTTTCAGGACAGAGGCTTAAAGTTTCTGAAAGAAAATTTAAAGCTCCCATTCACCCCCCCTTTGGTCGCTTTCTGGTTGCATTCTCGGTCCTTCAATTGGTATCAGGGCGGGTTAAGGATCTTCCACCTTAGCCGGTTCCAGATCCACAGAAGGCGACATGGATCGTGGCGTGGGCAAACCGCCGTTCTTTGATGGGACGAACTATGCGTATTGGAAGATACGCATGTCGGCCTATCTCCAGAGCATGGGCTCTTCTGTTTGGGAGATTTGCCACAGGGACGATTATGTTGTCATGGCTGCTCATGTTACTCAGCTTCAGATGGATGAGCACGATGCCAATAGCCGAGCACGTAATGATCTCTTCTCCTGTTTGAGCATGTCCGAGTTTGATCGCGTTTCTCACCTCCCCACGGCTCGTGAGATTTGGGCGACCCTCATGCGTTTCCATGAGGGAACCTCTCAAGTCAAATCTCGTCTCTACGAGTCGCACAAGCGGGAGTACGAGAACTTTCGACACATGCCTGGCGAGAGCATAGAAAGTTTATTCGCTCGCTTTCAGGTCATTGTCAACAAGATGAGAGCGAACAAGGAGCTGTTGCCTTTTGACGATCATGAGAGGGCTTTGAAGCTTTTGCACACTCTTGATCGGTCGGTGTGGGACTCAAAGGTCCAGGCGATCATCGAATCGTCTAACTATGAGACCCTCACTTGTGACGAGCTCTTTAGCAAGCTCAAGTCTAGTGAGATTGACGCCATGTCGAGGGCTTCTTATGAAAATCCTTCTGGCCCGACTACGGCTTTGGTTTCTGGCTCTTCTGCTAACCCCTCTGGAGGATTTGCACTTTCTTCACTCTTTTCTGTCATAGAGGACCAGCTGGAGTCTTTGGGGGATGATGAGTTGGCGATGCTCGCCAACCGGTTCTCGCGGTTCCACAACAACCGCATGAACCGTCGCCCCGGAGGAGGACGCTCAGGATGCTTTGAGTGCGGCGACCCTGACCACTTCATCGCCAACTGTCCCAAGAAGAACAAGCATTCTAGGAAGGGCAATCATGAGCACAAGTACGACTCCGGCAAGCGCAAGGAGAAGTACGTCCCCGCGAGGTACAAGCGGAGGGGCGGCTTCGACAAGGAGTACATCAAGAAGAAGTACTTGGAGAAGGCCCAGGCTGAGCAGCGTGCGTTCTTTGCCACGCTCAGCGACATCGACGGCTCGGATGACGACTCCGCTTGCTCAAGCGATGATGAGTCCGAGAAGAAGAAGAGGATCGAGGACAAGCTGAACGGTCTCTGCTTCTTCGCCGATGACGAAGGCTTCTGCACCATGACCCTTGGTGATGAGGTCGACGGCAAGCTGGAGGACTCTCCTTGGAACGACGACGACGACGACGCCTCCCAGGTATCTCTCGCCCCCGATGAGCTTTCTGCTTAGTCAAGATAAGTTGCTTAGGCGTGCTGCTAGAGAGCGCAAGGAGTTTAGGCAGAAGTGGGAGGACACGGTGAAGGAGCTTGAGTTTGCTAAGTCCACCGTGGTCGTTTCTGAGGATGTGGAGTGTGAGATGTGCACCAAGCACATGACTGACCTTCTCACTTTGAGAGGTAAGTATGCTGCGTTGGTAGGAGAGGTGGATGAGCTGAAGGCTAGACCCTCGCTGTTGGGTGCGTGCAAGACTTGTCCTGTCTTGCAATCTGAGTTGGCAAAGAAGAATGCCAAGATTGTGTCTCTTGAAGAGGCCAACTCTGGTAGCACATGTGTGGCTAGGTGTGTTCTTTGTGAGGGTTTGGAGATGGAGATCGCTAATGTGAAGCATGACAAGATGCAAACCGAGGAGGAAAACACATACCTTTGGACCATCTTGTCATGGGTATCTAGTGGTGAGCCACAGCTCGGGATGATGATCTCCCAGTTCAAGCGAGCTGCTGGAGGTCCTAGTGTAGGTTTTGCTCCGGGTGTTGATGTTTCATCTTTTAGGAAGATTGGAGAGTCGAGTGGTCTTAACCCATGTGAGAAACCCAACTCCACCACTACTCCCAAACTTTCCAAGCTTCCACCCAAAGAGCCTCTCAAGCCTAACACCAAGGATGGGGTGTTTGAAGAACCTCCACGAGCTCCACCCAAGAACCAGCAGTGGGCTCCTAAACCAAACCACCTCAAGAACAAGTTGGACACGATGCCACCCATCTAGGAGGAGCTTATGCCACAGAAGGGCTAGGTGATCCACACCCACAAACGTGTGTACCAACAACCCCCTTTGAGAGCGATGAGGTACCATTGTGAGCATTGTGGGAGAGATGGACACTTGAGTGAGTTTTGCTTTCGGCGCAAGTGTAACACCTCAGGTGTTTACATGAATAAAATGTTACCATGTCATCATAAGCATTTCATAGCATCATGTGCTAGCTCACCTTGAGATGCATTCACTAAAATAAGTTTAATTCCTAATATGTGAGCATCTCTGTTCATATGCTTGTGATGCAGTTCAAAAACCTAATTTAGAATGTCATTATGAAGTAACGTGTGTTCATTCCTACTTGACTAGAGTCATGTAAAGGCATGAACCCAAGTTCAACCCTTCAAAAGGATACAAAATTAACTTAGCCTAAAAATGGGCAAATCACTAAATTTCTATATAAGTTAATTAGCCCTTTTTAGTTAACTCAAAATCTATGCATAATTAGGGGTTGACCTTAAAAGATTTTTGGTAGATCTTGAGAAGAGGTACAACTTTGGTATTCAAGGTTTTCAAAGTTTCTGTACAAAATTTCAAGTAATTATGAATTTACTCAAACCCTGGAAATGGTTCCCTTTTGACTTTAAACTTGTATTTCAAAAGCTATTTGAAATCTGAGTTTGAGGTCTATATCAAAGTGGTAGAGAATTTCAAAATGAACATTTTATACACTGACCATTTTTCAAGTGTCAATGAAAAATCAAAAGTAATTTTGCTTCTACTGCAAAACCCTAGTTCTGTCCCCTTTACAAATTTCCAATTTGAAATGGATTTGAACTGTTTTGAGCAAATTGACCTATTTCCATTTGAAATCAGCCAAAGGGTGTTAAAGCAAAGTTGTACAACTTTTCAAACTCTACATTTCATATATTGGCAAAATTTAAAGTTGTTCAGGAAATTCAAAAGTAATTTTGAAATTCAGTTTGGTCCAAATTCGGATTTGAGCTCTATTCCAAAATCCAGTCAGAATTTGACTTTGGTTCTTAAAGCAAACTTGTAGAACACAAAATTTGGAGCAACTTTTGTTTTTGGAGTTTTTGTCGTGCAGTACAAAAATCTGGAGAAATTAGAAAGGGGGAAATTAGGTTTGCTACAGTACATGGGAGAGGGGGAAAAGATCAGAGCAGGTGCTCTGCTCCTGACCGCCGCGTGCGCCGCCGCCGTGGCCTTGCCTCCTCCGCGCCGCTCCGCGTGTCCGGCCATGCAGCTACCTTCCTCTCTGCTTCACTCAGCGCGGTGGCAAGTCCTGAGAGCTCCCCAACCTCCCATCGTCCCCGTCCGCCACCTCCTCTTTCTCCTCCTCTGTTTCACCAGTCGAGCGCCGGCGAGCTCTCTCTCCGCCGTCGCTGCATCCCTGCACTCTCCACCTCCCAAATAGTTCCGCCTAAATCCCTTGCTTCTCCTGAGCTAGCTAACTCGAGCCCGAGAGCTTGCAATTGCCGTCGCCACGGTCTTCTTCCTCGCTGCCGGCAGGGAGCCGTCGCAGGTATCTTGGTCGTGGTCACGGCAAGCCAGAGTTCCTCTAGTCAAATCAAGTAGTGCTTTAGCTTCGTGTTTTGTTGTGGGTCATGGTCGGCTCGCTCTTGAGGTTTCTACCGCCCTGGCTTGAGCAGTCCGCAGAGGTGGCCGCCGGTGCAAGCTTCGCCATCGCCGCCGCCGTAGTCAACCTCGGTCCAGTGCTCCCCGAGTCAAGATAAGGTGCGCATCGTAGTCGCAATGAGTTCCTAGGCGTGTTGCGCTCCGTAGTTTGGTCTCTACCGGGTCATCTTGGTCGGTTCGCGTGGCTCGCCGTCGGCGCAAGCGCCGCCATGGCCGCCATCGTGGACCAAGTGAGTCTGGGTGCGCATCATGGTCGCAGAGAGTGCCTAAGTAAGGTGCCGCTCTTAGTTTGGTCTCTAACGAGCCTTTCTGGCCGGCGTAGCGCGTCGCCGCCGCGCTCGACATGGCCGAGCCGCCATGCTCGCCGGCGAGAGCCTTCCGATGACCTAGGAGCCTAACCATCTCCTTCAGTGGGTTCGCGGGGTTGAGTTTCGGGAGTTAGTGGCCTCGCCGTCGTCGGGGAGTCCACCGCCGGCGAGAGAGACCGACGGTCAACGCGCCGAGCGGCCGGTCAAGGCCCGGCCGAGCTCTGGGCGTGGCGAGGGAGTGGAGAAGAGGCTGACACCTGGGGCCCCGTCGTCAGCGACTGTGGGCCGAAGTTGGGCCGAGCCCAATAGGGTTTAGAAAGATTTTCTTTTCTGAAATGGGTGAATAGTGTTAGGTTTTGTCTTTTTGATATGTTTTTGTAGGAAGCTCCAAAAATTGTGAAAATTTTTGTGTAGCTTTCTAAAGCTGTCTAATATTTATGAAAAATATGAAACTTGAGTTTTGAACAAATTTTGAAAGTGTTTTAAATAGGCATTTTAATTAATAAATGGACTTTGATGATTTTTGTAGGCTTATTTAAATGTCCAAAAATCATGAAACTATTTTTTCCACTGTTATGAGCTGAAAATGTATCTTCACAAAAATTTGAGCTCTGTTGGAGAAAATAGATTTTATTCTTATTTCTATGCCTGAATTAATTATTTAAATGTTATAATTTGATTTAATTATGCAGGTTTAAATGGTTGTTCAAAAATTGTGGTATTTGTTTACCACTGTTATTTGATATAATTTATCATCTCTAAAAGTTTGAACTAATTTGGGCATAGTTTGCTTCACAACATAATTTTGTGCTAATTAAATTGCTTTCTTTATGAATAAGTGATGTTGTTTAACATGAAGACCTAAGTTTCTTTATGGTAGATTTGGGGGTTAAGTTAGGTGAATTATCTTGATCTGCTGAGTGAATTATCTTGATCTGCTGCTTGATGCAGGCAAGAGTCACTCCTGTAAACCATGTATATTTATACAAGTTGGTTTTGTTGATTTGCAACTATACCGTGATGGGAAGTGTTGCGAGTTAAATGTTTATAACTTAGTAAATTTCCATCTTTACCATGATCATGACATGAGCATCTCATTAAGCATGCACTCCTTTATCATGTAGTTTCCGAAGGGGTCGATTGTCCGGACGAGGTTGGTCCAGAGAGTTCGGAGTGTCCTGTTGATCTGGAATATCAGGAGTTTCCGACTTTTTCGATCAACGAAGGCAAGCCCCGGTTCATTTAACCATTTCCTTGGTTTTTACAATTACACTTACTTTCGATAACCTGATGCATTAAATGTTTATCAAATAAATACTTTAAACCTGTTGATGCATGACCAACCTTGTTATCGATATATCATTCCTTGCTACCTGCTTTATGCAAATGATAGAAATACTTAGTCTTGCTTTATAAAGCTTTTGATAAATGTTTTCGATACTTCTTGTTTTGGAATGATAATGAGAAAGAATGATGATTAAGACCAGACGAGCACATACATCGAACCTTGTGTTGGTGTAGGGTGACCCGGATGTGTCGAGATAGGGTTAACCGTTGTTGGCCTGCTAGATTGAGAAACTGTGAAGTACCGATCATATGCTACGGTAATCACTGCCTTGGTGGTTCTTAAATGAGAACGGCTAATCGCGCACTGGGAGTGGAGAGATGGCGGGAGTACTAGCTACCCTCGTGGGTTAAAGTCCCAGATTGGAGGTGTACGAGTACTCCCGGGTGGCGCGGACCCGGTCTTGTTTGGAGGATCCGAGGTTGGGCTTGGTATATGTGTGATCACAGGTCTACATATATCGTATGATCGTGGAAAACTCCCAGATTTGGTTGAATCGGTTCGAATCGTCGTGCTCCTCGTTTATGGAGACTCAGTCTACTGACCCTCACCAAAGAATGAAAATGGGACTGGTTTAAGAAAGAATGATAATGATCTTTCATTAATGTTCACTTTCAATTCTTAACTATGTACTTAAATGATTAAGTAAAATTTGGATCTAGGATTACTCTAGTAAGCTTTTATGCAAATGAAAAGTACTGTTAAGCCATCCCAAGCTAGCATATCTATTTGTTGGCGCAAAAAGTGGCGCACTGCGCCAATCACACAGCAAGCCGGAGAAGCTGGCTTCAATCGTGGCCCGGGTGCTCAGAAGTCCGGTGCGTGCCAGTCAGTTTGTCCTGCAACTAACAAGGGAGATAAACTGTTAAATACAAAGCTGGAACGTGCCGGGTGTGACCAGACAGTTCCAAGATGTACGGCCCTGAAGCCACTTACGACGACATATAGCTATGAAAGCTATCTGCCAACAGGTTTAAAGGATTATTCGGCAATATGAGCAAAGCTACGTGAATAACAGGTTGCCGAACACGTTTGCATGAGAACCGTATTTGCATGACGTATTAAATATAAGTTAAAACTTAACCAATCTCGATTGTACAACCGAGTTGGGATCCATGGAGATTGAACATACAAGCTAAGCATGACTGAGCTAATCTAAAGCCTGCGCCTGCCGCACGACACCTAGCCTTGTCATAGATCAAACACACTTAACATGCATGAACCCTCACCACGTGGCAATCCAGATACGGTCCGATCGGCTATTACGAACAATAGATCTACTACATGAAAGACTTTACAATAATAAACGTGAGAGAACAGAGCAGATCTATAAAGATAAAGCCGAACCGAACGGTATCTAGACTGGGCAAAAGTGTTATGATGAGATAAACATAACAAAACATATAACACAAGGTAACTTAATGAATCTATCAGACTGCCAAATCTAACAGAGCCGATAACTATTTTTACTCATGACTCAATCCGCCGCACGATACGAGACATAAGCAAAAACCTCCCGTCATAAGCTTAAATCCGCCGCACGATACTAAGCTTAACGTACGAGACTACTTGCACCATATCTAAATCCGCCGCACGATACTAGACATGATAACAAGGTTGCCGGAACTTACGGAGGTCGACGGATCGATGGCCCCTCTCGAAGAACACGACGACACGACTTGGACTCGAAGACGGCGCGGGGCCGGGTTGGTTGTATTGATTGTGAACCTCCTTACAATAGTTTCAGGGTTTTATTTATACCCTGGTGTCCTACGAGTCCTATGAGGACACGATTACAACGACAAAACAGGAAACTTATCTAAAATGCGATGCCTTTTATTCTAAGCCTCCCTTAATAATCGGCACGTGCTAACAATGACAAGATCTTCTGTTGCCGAATCTTCTGATATGCCGTATTTGTCGCAAACCGACTTAACCTGAGGTAGCCGACCGCAGCGCCACATTGCCGAACCCGCTCGCCATTGACTAGTCGCTTTTACAGCCTTGCCGAATGCATCGAGTTAGCCGACCGCGTTCGCTGCCTGCCGAATCCCTTAAGCGGTGACTTCTCCCGAACCTGTACTGCACTGGCCCACTTGTCATAATGCAAAAATTATGTGTTAACACATGCCCCCTCAGTTTCTGAACAAAGACATTTGTTCTGAAATTGGCCACAAGTCCATCGCGAGCCCCAAATCAGCATTGCTTCAAACTCCGCATTCTCCCCAAATCGCCAATAGCTTCAATCTCCACTTGAGCTCCGTAATGGCAACCCGTGATGAGATTCCAGAGGTAATCTTCACTTCTCCCCTCAATACATTCGGTCAATTCCTATCGGCATTCGGTTCTTTTAACTTTTCCCGCACATATCTTCTTTTAGGCCCTTAGGGACGAAATTCTGATTCCTTGTGATGCGGATCCCGACTCCTACTTCTTGGGTCCAATGGGAAACCCCAATCCAACCAACATCATCAGGATGGAGACCAACAGAATTCCCTTCAAGCATGGAGTCATTTCATCGAACAGGTGGCGGTACACATTCAAGAACTGGCCTTTGCCTGCGGTAACCGGTTGGAGGAACTGGTATAGAAGAATCCAGGCGAAATTTGGCCCCTATTGGGAAACTCAAGACATTCATCATGCTCTGGAACTATCTCTGGCTGAAATGCCCAAAAATGAGCCATTACTCATAGCAGCTTCTCATTTTTGGTCAGATGCCCTCAATGCTTTTGTGTTCGGCCATGGTATAATGACAATCACATTAGCTGATGTCTTCATGATGAGTGGCTTGAATATTACTTCGACCATGAATGCTGATGAACTATTAGAGAAAGTTACCCAGAGGTCCATTGATGTCAGCATTGGATGGATGAAGTATGTCGAAATCCACAACAAAGCGCCAAGTCCAGTGACAGAGACAGAGCACAGGGCTTTTCTGAACATGTGGCTGTGCAGATTCATCTTCTGTGGGAGATCCAACGAGCCAACCCTCAACTATATTGCACTGGCTGACAAACTGTCCAAAAGAAAACAAACTCCACTAGGCAAGCTTTTCCTGGGATCCATATACCACATGATGCATCAAATTTCCACTCAAATGTATCATGCCACTCATGCTAACACAGGCAAGCTACCACCAATTGATTGTGTCAATGGCCCTTGGTGGTTTATCCAGATGTGGCTTCAGCTATATATGCATCAAATAGTTGCAGTGCCATTGGACAATCTCAGCTTTCCTTCCAACAACTTTGCTGAGGATGAAGAGGCCACAGAAAAGGCCTGCCAAACTTATGGGGAAGCAGCCACTGCTATAACCATTAATAAAAGTATTGGCAATCTCTTCAAGTTATTCTTTAAGGGCTTTAGTCAGGTTCTCTGGTTACCTTACAGGGAGAATGACAATCTTACTTTCCCTATCAAATTCAGCTTTGATGATGGCTGCACAGATGAAATGGCCACAGGAGTCTTCAACTCATTTATCAGACCCTGCATCCTACCAGCCGAATTCAACAGGGGAAGACAAGTGAAACACACCTATGAGTTCTATCACCCCAATATAGCAGCCAGGCAATTGGGTTGTGGACAGCTCCCTCCAAAACTTATCTTTTCTACTGTCATCAGGCCCAGGGAGCAAATTCAGTCCAAAGAGCAGATGACAATAGGGATGCAGGCCCATCGGGTATTCAGGCTGGGGCAAGATTTGCCAGACTACAAACCAGTACCACTCCACTTGATTCAGTCTGCTCACCCCCTTTTTGAGTCCTGGTGGCAAGAATGGCATGATCATATCTTTAACAGTCCAGTCCACCCCATGTGCCTAGAAGTCCAAGCAGATTTCAACTCTGACAGCGAGGTACAATAACGAGTCATCTACTATTTTAGTGTTCAATCCTTGGAGTTTCTAATTCTTTTAGAATTTCCACAGGACTTCATACCCAATCCTGACACCAGGCCCATCCAATATCATCAAGCTGGTCCAACCACTGTCCTGGGGCACAATGCTCCTTCATTGTCTCGGTTCATGAAATCCCAAGCAGCTTCATCAACCGTCCTTTCAGCTAAAGGAGAGAAAAGAAAGGCCACTGAGGAATCCTCCCGCTCTAGGCACACCAAGACCAAGCAGAACACACCTCCTCCAAAAGTAAGATGCTTTAGCTCTTCCATCACCATTAACTTATTCCTGATTGGCTTGTATGTCACTACAGGCTTCTTCCTCTGAACAAGAAAACGTTCAAACAACAGTGCCCCCAGTCTTTATTACCTTGGAAGACGAGCATGCAGACACCAGAGAAATAGACATGGTCACCCAGAATCCAGATGATGCCAACATCGGTATGTTCCTCAATCACCTCTTCAGCCAGCAGATTTTGCCTCCCTTGACTGATCGATAATTTCACAGATGACACAATCAATGAGACTCTCACTGGTTCAACTCCAGATCCTGCCGGCCAATCTGATCCTCAAACAGATCAAGACCCTGCTAACTTGCCGATCCATCAGGTAAGAATTAATTCCTCATTTCATCCTTTCTTCATACTTTACCTTGATCGGCTAACCTGTCCAAATCAACATAGACTTTCATCAATTCGGCCTCTGAGTATGCATTTGACATCAACGAGTTTCTAAGCAAAAGAGCAGCGGCCGAAAGACCATCGGCACTTGTCCAAGATGTCCTGAGCAACATAACCAATTTTCTGAATCGAGACATCTTATCCTTAGTCAGAGACGCCGATGAGGTTAAAAATTTTCTCGAGCCCATTGCTGAGGACATTCCAGAAAATCTGAGGCTCCATCTGGAGGCCGTATCTACACTGGATGACTGCTTTGCCAAAGTAAAACGAGCAATCAAAAGCACTGATCTTCGGACTGCCAAGTCTAAGTGCACCCAGGAAGTCAATGATCTATACACTCAGTTCCAGGAGGCCAAGAACTCCCAAGAGACTCTGGAGGCTCAGTTGAAAGAACTGTAAGAAAGGAAGTCTGAATTGGAAGTTCAATTAGCTCAGGTCTGCTCTGATATTCAGTCGTGCACTTCTCGGCTATCGGGTTTACCGAATATCATTGAAACGACATCTTCCAAGCTGTCATCAGTGCTTGATGAGGACATTAAACTTGACACGAGGCTCTCTGTGACGGAACGGCCCTAATCCCATGGCCCACGTGTCCCTGTCAACCTCTGATAGCCGAACTCATGTTCCATGTGATTAAGACCTTTTCATCACCGGGCTACATCAGCGCCCATTGTCCGCAGGATCATCTCACAATTCGGTTACAGCATTTCATAATTTTTACAAATAACATCGGAATAAAGAGCGGAAGACTTAAATAACAATAGTTTTACAAACCAAGGTTTCAAATGGAATTAAAGGTACGAATATTACAGACCATGTTCTGATAGTTCGAAATAGACAGTGTAGCAGTGTTCGACAATCATAAAGATAGTTCACCCAGCCCGAGGGTGCACAACTAATCTTCGGCCTCATCGGCCTCCTCCTGAACGAAAGTCACACAGCAGGGGTCTAGACACATCGGATGCTCAGGCATACCTGCAGCATGGGTAACAAACCCTGAGTACTGGGGTACTCAACAAGACTTAACCGACTAAAGAAAAAGGGGAGGAGACTCAGGAATGAAGGCTTAGGGTAGTCAAGGTAAGGCTTAAGCAAGATCAAGTATTTTGCAGAAAAGCATTTTGTAAACCTTATTTTATTTTTGAAAGATTCGGTATTCCTCAATTCTTCATCGTTCATGATTCATTTTACATTTCAAAACATTCCTAGTTGAGAACCACTCTCCGTTGACAGTCAGTGGACCAAGTCTCCATAACCGAGGAGCAACGTTAACCCGGATAAATAATACTCAGCTGAGGATCCCTATCCACACTGCATATGTAGCACCCAAGCTTGCATATGCCAACTCGTCTACCACGATTCCTCCAAGATTAGACCGGTCCTACGCCACCCGGAAGTACAGTACACCACTCCAATCCGGGCCTCTAACCCACGTGGGTACATGCTACTTCCGCCATCTCTCCACTCCAGTGCGCGGTTGTTGGCCTCAATCAAGGATTTCTCGGAGCCAGAGCTTTCCGTAGTATGTGAATAGTTACAAGTCTTGACCAGCAGGCCCCATACGGATGGTCCCTATTTTCCAGCCAGGAACTACACCTTGGTCATATCTCACCCAAGCGTAATAGTCCTGTCAGTTTTTCAACCCTGTCCCAGTCGGTGTCAACTGTTGAGTCTCGGCTACAACATGACGGCACCGTACGCGCGGACAACCTCTTCTCGCTATTGACTAGGCACGGCCAGTTACCGTAGCCCAACAGGTCGGGAAAGTAAAAGCCAACATTCCCATCAAGTTCTGTTAAAGTGATCACACTTTTGAAGATAGGCATTTTTATTGCAAAGTCTAAGTCGATAAGCATGCTAAGCATTTTCCAAACACTTTTGAAAAGCAGGTGTCGGGTATATCAGTGGTCAAGGTGGACAATGCACCAATTAGGATAGCACTCAACTCCTATACACTTAATGCATAATTTACTCAAAAGCAGTAAGGAACATTTTACCAAGGAAGGGTGGATCACCGGGTAACCTTGAAAGATAACAGTATTTCAAGAGCAGTCTCGGAGATTGAGCCGGGTTGCCTTGATGAGTGCAGTCTCGGGATGGAGGTGCAGAGATCAGAGTCCGGGATCGCCTCGGGAGTTGGTTCGTTGGCGGCGGTCCTCGACTTTGACTCCTCCTTCGGTGACTATACGAATGCAATGATGCATGCACATGAGTATGCTAGCATGAACAAAATGCATTGGACACAACTAGGGTATAGCTAGTGGAGGTTTAGCATGGACATGAACTTGCTTATCATTTTAAGTAGCAAAAGTAAATCTTACTAGGCAATTTTTATTAACCCTAAGCAAAAGTCATGCATGGCATCTCAAACATCTTAGACCAGATGGGTGGGGTCTATGAACAACAAACAATCCAAAAAGGTCACATCACAAGACATTCAACACTAACCCCAATCATTTTCCTATTTTTCTTAATCATTTAAAAAGGTCATTTTATGAAGGTGCTCCAAAATTACCAAATTAATCTCATAAGTTCATTATGGTACAAGTATATGGAAAAACAAATTTCATAATTTGGAGGTCATTAAGGTGCTCAATTAAATCTAGACATTTAATTAACAAAAGGCACTATTCAAGAATTAAAATAAATGCCCAAAAATCAACTTGTTCCAAAAGACTTCAAAATTTCACCAGAGACTTTTCATGGCATAAGGAGCTCACAAAAACTTATCTCAAAATTTTTGGAGTTATAAATCTTTTTCTAAAAATCCAAAACCATCCATTTATTATTAAATGGGAGATTTTTCATTTTCAAATTTTTGCAGAAAGGTCAAGTTTTTATTTTTATAAATACTTCAGGGCACAAAGAGTCTATCCTCAAAATTTCAGAATTTTTGAAGCATCACAGAAAATCACACAAAATATGAAATTTGAACACTATTCACATAAATCTGAAAAAAAGAAAGGGGCACTGTTTATCTCCCCCGCGCGCTCCGGCGACCGGACGGCGGCGGCGCGCTACGCCGGCCACTGCGGGCACTCCGCGGCGAAACCGAGGGCACGGAAGGCACAGGGAGCTCACCGGCGTTGAGTAGGCTGCTCGGCGAGGGAAGGGGATGGACGGAGGGAGGTGGTCGACGGCGACCGGCGGAAAGCTCGCGGCGGCGATCGTCGACCCTGCGCGACACAAGCGACCGCAAGGGGTCAGGCAGAGGCGCAAAGGAGTGAGGAAGGTGATGCGGGGGTCAGTGGAGGATGATCAAGGCCGGAGAGGAAGGATTTCCCGAATCCGAGCTCACCGGGTTTTCGCCGGAGATGACAACGGCGAGCTACGCCGGGTGAAGGAGGCAGTAGCGACCAAATTGAGGGGCGGTGAAGCTGCGTGAGACCACGGCGGAGCTTTAGGGCTAGGTGGTTTGAGCAAGGGGAGCTCTGGTTTGCTCTGGCCACGGTGGCGGAGGCGATGAGAGCTTCGGCTCCCCGGCGACCCTTTTTAAAGGCGCGGACGGAGCGGTAGGGTTCACGGGATGGAGTGGAAAAGCTCGGCCAAAACATGCGCGTGCGATTGCAGACCGGCAGAAGTACAGGCGTGCACCCAGGGCCTGGGCGTGCGCTCGCCGGCGGCGACGTTCTGAGCACTGTAGGGGACGGGAGAGGAGTCGACTGTGCGCGTGCGGGGAGGAGAATGATGCCGCGGTTGACGGCGACAGGTCGGGGACTGGTCGGGAGCAGACAGGTGCGCGGCGCACGCGGCGACGGCAGGGCGCCATGGCCGGACCCCCCCCTGGCCCTACAAGAAGAGAACAGTGCTAGGTATAGGGTTTGACTTTTGGCTGGCTTCTGTATTCCGCAAAACTCTTCCAAAAATTGAACTGTGCAACAAAAACTCAAAACATCAAAGTTGTTCAGAAAAATGAGATCTACAACTTTGTCAATATGAACATTTTCAAATTCCAATAGTTTTTGAACTATATTGAAAACAGCAAAGGGAATACTTTTGGAATTTGAATCAATTCAAAATTACTTTTGATTTTACATAGAAACTTGAAAATCTGCAAATATGAAAGTTGTTCCTTATATCAAAACCTACAACTTTGCTATTATGCACTTCTTCTGAACCTCATTAGTTTTCAAACTAATTTTGAAAACCAAAAAGGGACAAAAGTTGGAATTTGAATGAATTTGAACTAACTCCAAATTTTGTACTGCAACTTGAAAATTTGTAAATACCAAAGTTGTTTCTCTTGACCAGATCTACAACTTTGCTTTTTGGACCAACCCCAAATTTTGAATAATTTTTAAATTACAAAGAGAGGGTTAAAATCCAGGGTTTGGAAATCAGGATTTTGCAAGGAGTTTGAAATCTGATTTTTGGTTTTTGAACTTTGGTCAACACAACAAACTTCAATACACCAAAGGAACAAGAAATACACCAAGCATAGCCACAGAGGTGAAATTACTGTTTTGCCCCTATAGGAAGGTTAGGGCTTTTTAGGTTTTTTGCAATAGAGGTACTTCACATAAAATGATACACTTAGCAAATGCATACACATGAAATCATGATCAAGATGCTTAATGATGATAATGATGATATGTCAAGTTAATTACAGTTTAAACACCAGGGGTGTTACAAGCCTTCCCCCCCTAAAAAGAAATCTCGCCCCGAGATTCTACGTTTTAAGAAGGAAAAGACAAAACTTACATCTACAGAGTATTGAGAAAGTCGGGATAGTTCTTTGCTAAGAAGTCTTCTGATTCCCAAGTGGCTTCTTCTTCAGAGTGTTGGTTCCACTGGATCTTGTACCATCTTGTGGTAGTCCTCCGGGTAACACGATCTTTGTGATCCAACACGCGAACTGGATACTCAGAGTAAGACAAATCAGGTTCTAGCTCAACACCTTCAACTTCAACCACATGCTCGGGCACTCGGAGACACTTCTTGAGTTGGGAGACGTGAAACACATTATGAACTGCTGAAAGATGATCGGGCAAACTCAGCCTGTAAGCGACCTTGCCACAGCGATCCAGAATCTCAAAGGGACCAATATAGCGAGGTGCTAATTTCCCTTAACTCCAAAACGAGTGACTCCTTTGGTGGGCGAGACCTTTAGATACACGTAATCCCCGATCTCAAACTGCAGAGGTCGACGTCTCTTGTCAGCATAACTTTCTGTCGAGATTGTGCAATCTTCATATTCTCTTGTATTTGCTTGACTTTCTCTTCCATATCTTGTACTAGGTCCACTCCAAAGAGTTCTCTTTCTCCAGGTTCAGACCAACTGAGAGGTGTACGACAACGACGACCGTACAGTGCTTCAAAGGGTGCCATCTTGATGCTTTCTTGATAACTATTATTATATGAGAATTCCGCCAAGGGCAAACAATTATCCCAAGTATCTGCAAAGGTGAGCACACAGGCTCTCAACATATCCTCCAATACTTGGTTGACTCGCTCAGTTTGCCCATCCGTTTGTGGATGATATGCTGTACTATGCAAGAGCTTGGTTCCAAGTGAGGTATGGAACGCTTTCCAAAACTTTGCGACAAACTGGGTACCACGATCGGAGATGATGCTCTTGGGCATGCCATGGAGTTTGACTATGTTGTTCTTGTACAAAGCGGCATATGTGGGAACAGTGTAGCTGGTTTTCACTGGCAGGAAGTGAGCTTGCTTTGTGAGACGATCCACGATTACCCAGATGGAATCATAACCCTTTTGGGTCTTGGGCACCCCATTTATGAAATCCATACTGATATCGTCCCATTTCCAGGCAGGTACAGGTAAGGGTTGTAGCTCTCCTCCAGGCTTCATGTGCACAGCCTTGACCTTCTGACAAGTATCACAGCGAGCGACATAGCGAGCGATTTCGATCTTCATCTTTGTCCACCAGAACCTGAAGGACCGAGAAGCTACCCGAAAGCGACCAGAGGGGGGGGGTGAATGGGAGCTTCAAAAATTTCCTTTCGGAAACTAGATGCCACTGTCCCAAGATCAACCCCAAAAGCGAAACCTAGAGCTTGCTAATGTCCACGACCCTAGATGTAGGGTGGATGCTTCCTAGAAGCACAGCGGGACACTAGACAACCCTAGAAAGCCAACCCAAAAGACGGAACTCAAATCCGATCAGAACGAACGAACCGCGAACGAAGACGCGCGAAACTGCAGCGACCGGACTCTGGCCTGCGTCCGGTCAGCAGGACCGGACGCGTCCGGTCGTCAGAAAAAAGCTCTGGGAGCTCTCTGTTCGCGACCGGACGCACGGAGCTCAAGCGTCCGGTCGTTCACTGAGCGTCCGGTCAGATGAGACAATGACACGGGAACAGTGCAAGCGTAGCGTCCGGTCGAAATGCAAACAGAGCGTCCGGTCGAGAGCGTCCGTCAGTACGCAGAAAAGCTTGGCGCCGTGCTCAACGACCGGACTCTGAAAGCGTGCGTCCGGTCAGCCCGACAGAGCGTCCGGTCACCCCGCGACTGCACTGAAACTCCACTGGCGATTCAACCCGATCTCCTCCGAATCAAGTGCTCTAGGCTTGGGATTCGATCTGAGGAGTCACAAGGAGGTTAGTGAGCTATCTCTAAGAGATCATGGCTCGAACCTAACTCCAAATCGGTGAATCGAAGGAATTCGGGGGAAGAAGAAAGAGAGACCCGAAACTAAAACTTGATCGATCTCCTAGACCGTGAGGTTAGAGATGATTTCTTTCGGTGGAAAGAAGTGCCTCATGATCTAGAGCAACTCAGTTCAAACGGAATCGTGAAAGATGAACCGAGCACAAAGATCAAGCGACGGGAAAACTCAAGGCACAAAGCAATCCGCGAAGAACATGATGAACATGAAATCAAAACGCGAATTCACACCAAGAGATGGGATCCAAGGTGAGGACACGGCCTCACTTCCTCGAATCAACAGTACACAGAGTGGAGTCTCTCTGCGGATCTCAACTAGCTAAAGCAGGGGTGTGGGAGGTGGAAACCCTAGGAAATGAAAGCTCTAACTGAGATTGAGATAGGGAGGAGGGTGTCTCCCCTAGACTACTTATACTAACCTAGCCTAAGTCTATTTCCTACTCTACCCCTCTCTACTCTAATTTACAGAGCGGACCAGCCTAACCCTAAGGCTATTCTAGTCCACCCGCTGGTGGTAGGTAGATCCGACGGCCACGCCCGCACGGTCTTCCGCGTCGCCTCCACGCAACCTTCAGATCGCCGCCACGTGCCGCCACCACTCTGCACCCCCGGTTTTGCGGCCCAAACCGGAAACCAGCCTTTTCCATCAGCCCCCGGTTTTGAGGCCCAAACCGGGAAACCAGCCTCCAGCCCGAGTTTTGTGGCCCAAACTCGGAAACCCTCAGCGCCCGAGTTTGAGGCCCAAACTCGGAAACCGGCCCACTCCCAGGTTTTGAGGCTCAACCTGGAAACCCAGCACCCAGGTTTTGAGGCCCAAACCTGGAAACCGTCCACCGTTGGTTTTTCCGGGCTCTACCAACAAACCGGCGTCGTAGAGGGGATGCACCGCCTGTGCACCCCTTCCACCGACATGATCGCACTTCTCCGCTTGTCGCTGTCACAGGCTGCCAGCCACCACAGCTGATCCTCCGGCCTCCAGTCCATCAGTCCAAGTCCACGTCCGCCCTTCACCGTCCGATACATCGGCATGGCACGTGCGCCGCACGGCACGCCCATCCTTCATCGCGCCCGGTCCGTCGGCACGGCACGTCGCAACTTGACCTTCACCCGCCATCGATCACTGTCTCCGTGCTCGACACCTGCACAACACAAGCCAAAGAACATGCGCATCATCTCCATTGACAATCACTCATCACACAGAGACTCGGCATACACCCATGTATCCGCAATCTCCCCCTTGATGAGTGCATTGTCAACTCCACAACAAATCATGAATAAGAAGAAGAAGGTAGGAAGGAGTGGGAAGAGAAAACCCAACCAAATGACCCAGAAGCCTTAACAAAGCCGAAGAAGGTCAAGTGGATGAAGCAAGAACTTGGTCCCAAAGACATGGGCAACGGCTTGACGCAACCAAGCAAAGCAAAGCTAGCCCTCAAGAAGAGGTAGAACAGGCTCAAACACCGCTAGCAGATACCAATTGAAGATCGGATGACAACAGAGGCAAAATGCTAGTCCCTCAAGATAGAGGCACAGAGGCTCAACACAACTAGCAAGAAATCACTCCGAACCAATTGAAAATCAACCCAAACCAAATGGGAAATCACACCAGTCGATACCAATTGAAAGCAAATGAAAAGCTTATGAAAGCTCATGAGAAGCTAGGAACGTTTGCTAGTCCCTCAAGACAGAGGCAACGGCTCAACACAACTAGCAAACTCCCCTCGACAAATGCAAGCAATTAGGACTAGGACAAAAGATTTTCAGGGCATATGATTTGCGTAAATTTCTCCCCCTAGTTGAAAATGCACTTATCAAGGCCAAAAGGTATCGGAGAAGCAACTCTCTTCACATAAACTCCCTCTGAACACAAGATCTCCTTCCACAATGCATATGAAGTCAAAATGCAAGTTAGGAGCTTCAAGTATATAGTCAAAAGAGTGCAAAGATGCTCTAATCAGTATAGCTCCAACATCTCAATTAAGCACTCAAATAGCAAAGGCTCAAACTGATCACTTATACGAAATATGAAGCATATGAGCATGTGAGCAGTTTTAAGCCAAAAGGATAGTCACCATCAAATAGCACTAGACATGTATAGAAGAAATCCAAACAAGTGCTAAGCATATATACAAGGTGAACTACCCCTAGCAAAGTTCAATCATCATGCATAGGAATGAAGCATATACTTGTGATTTCAAATTCATATCGGAGTTGCAGCGGTAAAAGAATTCACAAGTTCATTTTTAGCATGTGATTGCGAGAGGTTGAAAGCTTGTCATCGCCTAACTTCTCAACCGTGCGAAGCCTATGCCGAAGCAATCAGAAGCTTAAAGCAACGGTTTTCGGTCATACACTACATGGCTCAAGTTTAACTCAAAGTGCAATGAGAAACAGTCTCAATACCATGAGGTGTTGACAAGCAATCCCATCTCGATCTTTTCAATTCAACAATACTTGGTTCAGATTTTAAGCAAGTTATGAACAACCAAGCAAGTGAATGACTCAGAACTAGAGACATAGCAACCTAGCATATATGAAAAGCAGGAATGGACTCAACACACCCTACACATGCTAGTTGCATATCTCAATGGTGAACATTTTCAGATTTATATACATTAGGCATAATTCACCATTCCAAAAATAGCTCGCTCATAACATGTAACAGTGATCAGAAAGAGCATAAGCTACAAGCATCATCATAAGTATCGGAGCAATACTAACAAGAGCATAATTACATTCTAGTGAATATAGACATGAAGCTCAGAATGTAAATGCGTATGCCCGACACAAAACTGAACGAAAGAAGATACCAAAAGGAGAGACTCAAGAAACTCAAAAGAAAAGAGCCTCAAAATAAAGAGTCAGTCTGTACATCTCAAAATGCTTTCCCCATCTAAAAGGGGAAAACACACCAAGCTCACCCCTCAACCTATTAAAGTTGATTCGTCTAAAGGCTTGGTGAAAATATCAGCTAATTGGTGATGAGTATCGACATGGCGAAGGTCGATATCACCCTTCTCCTGGTGGTCTCGCAAGAAATGAAAGCGCACATCAATGTGTTTGGTTTTCGAGTGAAGCACAGGGTTCTTAGCAACGCTAATGGCACTCGTGCTGTCACAAAGCAAAGGAACTCGAGTAAAGCTCAAACCAAAATCACGCAAAGTGGCCATCATCCAGAGTAACTGGGAACAGCAGCTAGCCGCAGCAACATATTCAGCCTCCGTGGTAGACTGAGCGACACTAGACTGCTTGCGAGAAGACCACGACACAAGAGAAGATCCAATAAACTGGCAAGTCCCTGAAGTGGACTTGCGCTCAATGCGACAACCAGCAAAATCAGCATCAGAAAAGCCACAAAGCGAGAGGGTGGAAGAAGCAGAATACCAAATCCCGAGCTCAGGCGTGAAACGAAGGTACCTGAAGATGCGCTTCACTCATCCGCCTGACGGTGAGAAGTGCGTGGCGAAGCCTGAAAGCGCGCGCACAAGCACACGGCGAACTGAATGTCCGGCCGAGTCGCCGTCAGGTAGAGCAGCGATCCAATCATGCTGCGGTACTCCTTCTGGTCCACTGCTTCTCCATCCGTGTCAGCATCCAGGGCAGTCGTCGTCGACATGGGCGTTGGAAGAGGCTTGGCCTCACCCATGTCGAACCGCTTCAGCAAGTCCCTTGTGTACTTGCCCTGGTGCACAAACGTCCCCTCTCGGGATTGCTTAATTTGCAACCCGAGAAAGAAAGTCAGCTCGCCCATCATGCTCATCTCGAACTCCCTGCTCATAGTATCTGCAAACTTGGCAACCAAAGCGTGAGAAGAACCACCGAAAATGATATCATCCACGTAAATTTGGATCAAGAGAGTATCTTTGCCTTGCTTGAGGAGAAAGAGCGTTTTATCTACACATCCCATTTTAAAACCCTAGCTAGCAAAAAGGTTTTTAATCTCTCATACCAGGCTCTAGGGGCTTGTTTCAAACCATACAAAGCTTTGTGGAGTTTAAAGACATGGTTTGGAAACTTGGGATTTTCAAAACCGGGGGGTTGCTGGACATAGACTCCTCCTCAATATAGCCGTTTAAGAAGGCACTCTTGACATCCATTTGAAAAAGTTTGAAACCCATGGATGCAGCATAAGCCAAGAGTATCCTAATAGCCTCCAAACGAGCTACAGGAGCGAAGGTCTCCTCATAATCTATCCCCTCCTTCTGACTATAACCCTTCGCTACAAGCCGGGCCTTGTTTCTCACAATGTGGCCCTCCTCTCCTTGCTTGTTTTTAAAAACCCATTTTGTCCCAATAGGTTTACAGTCAGGAGGTGGTGGCACTAGAACCCAAACCCGATTACGCTCAAAGTTCTCTAGCTCCTCATGCATGGCATTGACCCAATCCGGATCCGTCAATGCGTGTCCAACATCTCGGGGCTCAAAAGACGCAACAAAAGCAGAATGAGCAAAGTGCGAGATGTGCTGTGACCTGGAGCGAGTAACTCGCTCGTCGATGTCGCCGATCATCTGTTCAGGGGGGTGCTGGCGCTGGATGTGTCGTGGCGCCTCCCGGGAAGAAGTAACCTCCCCTCAACAGTAGCTGGTTCCACCCCGGTACAAAAGGTACCGCGCGAGGTGGATCCCACGGCCCCAGGAAGAAGACGTCTCGGGGCCACGGGTCGTCGTCGAAGCCGCTCCGGCGGCGCGGCAGGCGGAGGGGGTGCTGGATCATCTATACCTTCAGCACCCTCTTCCTCGTCATCGAAAAGAGGCTCTCCAACTCGTGATCACCTGCACGCTCAAAACGAGAAGAAGGAGAAACAAGAGTCTCGTCGAAGGTGACATCTGATGTCTCCATGACTCGGTTAGTGTCAAGGTTAAGTACACGATAAGCTCGAGTGTGAGTGCCATAACCCAAAAACACACCGTCAGAAGAACGAACTCAAACTTGTCTAGGTTGCCTTTTTTCAATATAAAACAGTGGCAACCAAAGACTCTAAAATAACTCACCTTGGGCTGGCGACCAAAACGCAACTCATAAGAGGTCTTCTTCAAAAACACTCTCAGAAAAATGCGATTCGAAATTAGCATGCAGTGTTCATAGCTTCGGCCCAATAGCGCCTAGGAGTCCTATGCTCATCAAGCATCGTCCTGGCCATCTCAACAAGGGTCCGATTCTTCCTCTCTACAACACCATTTTGGGGTGGTGTATAGGGAGAAGAAAACTGATGCTCCAAACCAAGGCGTTTACAAAACTTCTCAAAATCCGAATTTTTAAACTCGGAACCATTACACATCACTTCTAATCGCTCGCATCGAGTTCAAAGGGAACTCGTTCTGAAGACGCAAATCAGATCGCGAGCGAAGGAGATGTCTCGGACTTCTCAACTAAAAAGAAAGACCCACGAATACCTCGAAAGTCGTCAACAATAACAAGCACATACCACTTCCCACCAACCGAGCTCACCCGAGCCGGACCAACAAGGTCCATATGCAGAAGCTCTCCGGGGTGCGAGGTCATAACCTTGGTCAAAGATGGTGGGGAGCAGCAACCATCTTTCCATGCCGGCAAGCATGGCAAACTAGATCCTTCTCCAACGAAAGCTTGGGCAATCCTCGGATTAAGCCAAGTGAGCTAAGTCTTGCAAGCAAGTCAAAACTCAGGTGACCGAGCCTCCTATGCCACTTCCAAAGATCAGAAGAAGAAGGACTAGCCAAAAGACAGCGAGAAGATCCAAACGACTTTGAGAAATTCGCGCGAAAGACATTCCCAAAGGGTGAAATCAGACATACAAGATCACCCTGAGGATCTAAGATCCGGCTAAGGTTCGGTTGAAACGAATCTCATAGCCTTCACGAAAAAGTTGCGAAACAGAAAGCAAGTTGAAATGCAGGTTAGAAACAAGAGCAACCTCGCGCAACACAAAGTGCTCATTAACCCGCACTGCACCAACGGACAATACCTTGCCCTTACCTTTGTCGCCGAAGGTTATGTACTCTTTTCCGGCGACCGGACTATGGCTGGAGAACCATTTGGCATTTCCGGTCATGTGCCTCGAGCAACCGGAATCCACAAGCCAATGTCCTCCAACCGCTCCTCCTGGGAGGTGTCGTCGTCGTCGTCGTTCCGAGGGGTACGCTCCGGCTCGCCGTCGACCTCATCTCCGAGCGCCATGGTACACAGGCCTTCGTCGCCGGCGAAGAAGCACAAGCCGTTGAACGTG
This sequence comes from Coix lacryma-jobi var. lacryma-jobi, assembly GCA_009763385.1. Classification (NCBI taxonomy): domain Eukaryota; kingdom Viridiplantae; phylum Streptophyta; class Magnoliopsida; order Poales; family Poaceae; genus Coix; species Coix lacryma-jobi. The sequence goes on along the minus strand of CM019826.1, from coordinate 124,517,623 downwards.
TCCTCCAGCTTCTTCTTCTCGGACTCGTCATCACTCGATCGAGCGGAGTCGTCATCCGAGCCGTCGACGTCGCTGAGCGTGGCGAAGAACGCTCGCTGCTCAGCCTGCTGCTTCTCCAATACTTCTTCTTGATGTACTCTTTGTTGAAGCCGCCCCGCTTCTTGTGCCTTGGGGAACGTGCTTCTCCTTGTACTTGGAGTCGCGCCTGTGGCCGTGATCGCCCTTCCCAGATGCTTGTTCTTCTTCTTGGGGCAGTCGGCGATGAAGTGGTCGGGTCGCCGCACTCGTAGCATCCGGTGCGTCCTCCTCCGCGACGACGGTTCATGCGGTTGTTGTGGAACCGCGAGAACCGTTGGCAAGCAAAGCCAACTCGTCGTCTCCCAAAGACTCCAGCTGGTCCTCTGTCACAGAAAGAGAGAAGAAAGCGCAAAGCCAGCTGAGGGGTTAGAGGAAGAGCCGGAAACCAAAGCATGGACGGGCGAGAAGGATTTTCAAAGAAGCCCTCGCCATAGCATCAATCTCACTGGACTTGAGCTTACTGAAGAGCTCGTCGCAGGTGAGAGTCTCATAGTTCGGCGATTCGATGATTGCCTGAACCTTGGAGTCCCACATCGAACGGTCAAGAGTGTGCAAAAGCTTCAAAGCACGCTCATGATCGTCAAATGGCAACTGCTCTCTGTTAGCCCTCATCCTGTTGACAATCACCTGAAAGCGAGCGAATAAACTTTCTATGCTCTCGCCAGGTTGATGTCTAAAGTTCTCATACTCTCGCTGAACGACTCGTAGAGTCGGGTTTTGACTTGAGAGGTGCCCTCATGAAAACGCATGAGAGTGTCCCAGATCTCCCGAGCCGTAGCGAGGTGAGAAACACGATCAAACTCACCCATGCTCAAACAAGAGAAAAGAGCATTACGGGCTCGGCTATTGGCATCGTGCTCATCGACCTGCTGTTGAGTCACACGAGCAGCCAAGACCACGTAATCAGGGGAGTTGCAAATATCCCAGATCGAAGCGCCCAAGCTCTGCAAATAGGCCGACATACGTATCTTCCAATACGCATAGTTCGTCCCATCGAAAAACGGCGGTTTGCCCACGCCGCGATCCATGTCGCCTTCGGTGGATCTGGAACCGGCTAAGGTGGAAGATCCTTAACCCGCTCCGATACCATTGAAGGACCGAGAAGCTACCCGAAAGCGACCAGAGGGGGGGTGAATGGGAGCTTCAAAAATTTCCTTTCGGAACTAGATGCCACTGTCCCAAGATCAACCCCAAAAGCGAAACCTAGAGCTTGCTAATGTCCACGACCCTAGATGTAGGGTGGATGCTTCCTAGAAGCACAGCGGGACACTAGACAACCCTAGAAAGCCAACCCAAAGACGGAACTCAAATCCGATCAAGAACGAACGAACCGCGAACGAAGACGCGCGAAACTGCAGCGACCGGACTCTGGCCTGCGTCCGGTCAGCAGGGACCCGGACGCGTCCGGTCGTCAGAAAAAAGCTCTGGGAGCTCTCTGTTTCGCGACCGGACGCACGGAGCTCAAGCGTCCGGTCGTTCACTGAGCGTCCGGTCAGATGAGACAATGACACGGGAAGTGCAAGCGTAGCGTCCGGTCGAAATGCAAACAGAGCGTCCGGTCGAGAGCGTCCGGTCAGTACGCAGAAAAGCTTGGCGCCGTGCTCAACGACCGGACTCTGAAAGCGTGCGTCCGGTCAGCCCGACAGAGCGTCCGGTCACCCCCCGCGACTGCACTGAAACTCCGGCGATTCAACCCGATCTCCTCCGAATCAAGTGCTCTAGGCTTGGGATTCGATCTGAGGAGTCACAAGGAGGTTAGTGAGCTATCTCTAAGAGATCATGGCTCGAACCTAACTCCAAATCGGTGAATCGAAGGAATTCGGGGGAAAGAAGAAAGAGAGACCCGAAACTAAAACTTGATCGATCTCCTAGACCGTGAGGTTAGAGATGATTTCTTTCGGTGGAAAGAAGTGCCTCACGATCTAGAGCAACTCAGTTCAAACGGAATCGTGAAAGATGAACCGAGCACAAAGATCAAGCGACGGGAAAACTCAAGGCACAAAGCAATCCGCGAAGAACATGATGAACATGAAATCAAAACGCGAATTCACACCAAGAGATGGGATCCAAGGTGAGGACACGGCCTCACTTCCTCGAATCAACAGTAACACAGAGTGGAGTCTCTCTGCGGATCTCAACTAGCTAAAGCAGGGGTGTGGGAGAGTGGAAACCCTAGAAATGAAAGCTCTAACTGAGATTGAGATAGGGAGGAGGGTGTCTCCCCTAGACTACTTATACTAACCTAGCCTAAGTCTATTTCCTACTCTACCCCTCTCTACTCTAATTTACAGAGCAGACCAGCCTAACCCTAAGGCTATTCTAGTCCACCCCGCTGGTGGTAGGTAGATCCGACGGCCACGCCTGCACGGTCTTCCGCGTCGCCTCCACGCAACCTTCAGATCGCCGCCACGTGCCGCCACCACTCTGCACCCCCGGTTTTGCGGCCAAACCGGGAAACCAGCCTTTCCATCAGCCCCCGGTTTTGAGGCCCAAACCGGAAACCAGCCTCCAGCCCGAGTTTTGTGGCCCAAACTCGGAAACCCTCAGCGCCCGAGTTTTGAGGCCCAAACTCGGAACCGGCCCACTCCCAGGTTTGAGGCTCAACCTGGAACCCAGCACCCAGGTTTTGAGGCCCAAACCTGGAAACCGTCCACCGTTGGTTTTTCCCGGGCTCTACCAACAACCGGCGTCGTAGAGGGGATGCACCGCCTGTGCACCCCTTCCACCGACATGATCGCACTTCTCCGCTTGTCGCTGTCACAGGCTGCCAGCCACCACAGCTGATCCTCCGGCCTCCAGTCCATCAGTCCAAGTCCACGTCCGCCCTTCACCGTCCGATACATCGGCATGGCACGTCCGCCGCACGGCACGCCCATCCTTCATCGCGCCCGGTCCGTCGGCACGGCACGTCGCAACTTGACCTTCACCGGCCATCGATCACTGTCTCCGTGCTCGACACCTGCACAACACAAGCCAAAGAACATGCGCATCATCTCCATTGACAATCACTCATCACACAGAGACTCGGCATACACCCATGTATCCGCAGAACCTTTGTTTCAAGTCCTGGTACATCTTGTTGCTGCGGGGTGATAGAGAATCTAGTTAAGTGTGCTTCATCAAGGATTAACTGTCTCAATTCAGGCACTTTAGGAACTACTAACCGATTCTTAAACCATACCACTCCCTCGTCATCAATCCTGAAGCAATTAGCCTTTCCGGCTTGGACCTTTTCGAGGATGTGCTTGATTCCAGGGTTATCCTTCTGTGCAGCGATGATCTGCTCTCTGATAGGGGTCTCTATTCTGATATTATTTAGAGCTCCTTGCGGAATCACTTTAATACCCAGCTTTCTAGCTCATAACATAGAGAAGAACCATGGGTTTCATCATCAGATGATTGCAATGCGACTTGCGACTGAGTGCATCGGCGACCACATTCGCCTTACCCGGATGGTAGTGCACTTCGAGATCATAGTCCTTAATTAACTCAAGCCATCTTCTTTGTCTCATATTCAGCTCTTCTTGAGTGAAGATATACTTCAGGCTTTTGTGATCAGTGTACACGTTACAAGTACTGCCCAACAGATAATGACGCCAAATCTTCAAGGCATGCACTACTGCTGCTAACTCAAGATCATGAGTGGGATAATTCTCCTCATGTCGCTTAAGCTGCCGGGAGGCATAAGCGATTACTCGACCTTCTTGCATCACACACACAACAGCCCAAACCAGTTCCAGATGCATCACAATAGACATCAAAGGGCTTCTCGATGTTCGGCTGGCTAGCACTGGTGATGTAGTTAACAGTTTCTTCAAAGTTTGAAAGGCTTGCTCACAGGCTGGTGACCAGACAAACTTCACATCATTCTTCAACAACGCGGTGATAGGCTTGGCGATTCTTGAGAAATCTGGGATGAACCGACGATAATATCCAGCCATTCCCATAAAGCTGCGGACCTTGTGAACAGTGGTAGGTGGCTTCCAATCCAGAATATCTGCCACTTTTCCGGGATCAACTGACACACCTTCAGCGGATAAGACATGACCAAGGAACTGTATCTGATCTAACCAGAACTCACATTTACTGAACTTGGCATACAGCTGATGTTCTCTGAGACGGGATAGAACGATACGAAGATGCTTGGCGTGATCTTCAGGGGTTTTTGAGTAGATAAGAATGTCGTCAATGAACACGACCACAAATTTATCAAGCTCCGGCATGAAAACAGAGTTCATGAGGTACATGAAGTGAGCAGGGGCATTGGTCAAGCCGAAGGACATGACCAAGTACTCATATAGGCCGTATCTGGTGGTGAAAGCTGTTTTAGGAATGTCTTCTGGACGAATCTTTATTTGGTGATAGCCAGATCTGAGGTCGATCTTGGAAAACACCTTGGCTCCAGTTAGTTGATCAAAGAGGAGATTAATGCGAGGCAAAGGATATTTGTTTTTGATGGTGACCTCGTTGAGAGGACGATAGTCAACACACAATCTGAGACTTTTGTCTTTCTTCTTTACAAAGATTGTAGGACAGCCCAAAGGAGACGAGCTCGGGCGAATGAAACCCTTGTCCAAAAATTTTGTAACTGAGTTTTCAACTCTGCCAACTCTCTGGGAGGCATCCGATAAGCTCTGCGGGATATAGGAGCAGTCCCGGGCTTTAGCTCTATGGCAAACTCAACATCACGGTCAGGAGGTAGACCAGGTAAATCTTCTGGAAAAACATCAGGGAAATCACAGACCACGGGGATGTCTCTGGTTTCCAGAACATAGGTGGTGTTTATTTGAGTGGCTGCTGGTTTTTGAGGCATTGGAAGTTGGAGAAGGAGTTTGGAGGTACTGTTAGGAATATCCACTCTCACAACTCTATTCAGGATGTCGATCATGGCTTTGTACTGACACATCCAGTTCATGCCTAGAATAACATCTATCTCTTGATCACGCAGTACTATCATAGTGGTGGGAAATGAATGTTCCCCAACATTACGGGTATAGTGCGAACCACTTCCTTAGTGCTTATACGCCCTCCAGGTGAAAATATGCAGAAATTTCTTTTTTAAGCTTCAATGATATCTCATGCTTGATGACAAAAGTACGGCTGATGAAGGAATGCGATGCACCAGAATCAAACACACAACTGCAGGATGGTTGGCAACGGGAAACCTACCGATCATGACGGGCTCTCCCTCTGGGATATCACTGACGTGGTGTAGTAGACTTGCCCGTGCTTCTTGACGAACTTGCCCTTCTGAGCGTGCTGCTGCGGGGCACGTTGTGTCTGCTGCTGCTGAGGTCCTCCAGGACCTTCTGAAAGTTCTGTGCATACTTCTTGGGCTTCGGACAATCACGAGACCAGTGGCCAGTCTGGCCGCAGTTGTAGCAGGGATGATTGTAAGCTGTTTTGCGGATTGGATATACGAACACCTGGGGCGTTCGGCTGCGTGGCACTCTGCTGGTTGGCGTTGTGTGGTAGCCGCAGTACGGGCAACACCTTGCTGTGGGGATAAGGTAGGCGATTTTGGTGGTGGTGGCTGGCGCGATAGTGACCCTCTGGCGTTTATGATTGCCAGAGAAGCTGCTGGACCCTGCTTTCTTCTTCTTCTTCTTCTCTTTCCTGTACTGGCGATTGCTTTCTTCAAAGCACAGCCCGGTCAACAACATCATGATAAGAACCGGTCAAGTTATTGGACAGCTTCTGCGGATCTTAGGATGTAGCCCTCTGAGGAAACAATCCCTCTTCTTTCTCATCTGAGTTGACATACTCAGAGGCACTACTGACTGAGGGTGATTGATTGACACTAAACACATACTGCATGCTGTGGAGTCTTTCTGTTGAAGCGCCAGGAATTGATCAAGCTTCATATTCATCACTCCGGAAGGGATTGGGTATTCATCACGAAAAGCGTAACGGACTCACTCGGACAGGTCACTGGTGACCTTCTGGCTGGGCAAGTGTGATGAGCACGAAAAGCAGTACGGAACTCCTCCCAGGTCAACTGGTGACCTTCTGGCTGGGCAGCTTCCAGATTAGCATACCAAGCACTTGCTAGTCCACGAAGCTGCTGAGAAGCGAAACGGGGCTTTTGGATATTGGTGCAGTTGATCAGACCAAACTTCTGCTCCATGGTGCGGAGCCAATCGTCAGCTTCTAGGGGTTCATCGGCCTTGGTAAAGACCGGTGGTCAGGTCTCGGTGAAGTCTGCATAGGTAGTCTCACGTTTGGCATCGTGACGACCACGGTGAGCAATGTTCTGCTGCCCCTGATTCTGAGCCATCAGATTAGCAGCGGCTGCCAAAGCTGCAATGGCATCTGCAAGAGTGGCTGGTACTGGTGGAGGATTGGGAAGGTTGGCATTTCCGGAACCTCCAGCTCCAGTGCGGGTGTTCACAGGCATCTGTTAAGCAACTTAGAACTTAGCATTCATAGATAGAGCTTTGAAAACAACTGACTGACAAGCTTCATTGATTCAAAGGTAGCTGGTGGATACAGATACTGACAGGTGTCAACTGACTGATAAGGGGAAAAAGGTACGAAAGAAAGATACAGACTCGACTAACAAACTAACGCTCCCAAACCTAGACTATGGTTTTAGGTAAGCAGGTGGTACAGACACACGGGATCTCCATCTCCTAGCGACGAGCTTAGTCTTCATCGATGATGATTATGTCCTCGTCGTCGTCTTCTTCTTCGAGGATGAGCTCAGGCTCTTCCTCCTCGTCCTCGTCCTCAGCGTGGACATCCTCAGCGGTGCAATCTCGTTGTCCACTTCTGGGACTTGCTCCACTTCGGGTTCTTCCACTACTCCGTCCTCAGGGTCTTCCACGACTGGAGGTACCATGGGGTGGAGTTGAGCATACAGCTGATGCACTTCCTCATGAAGCATATCATTAACTGTTCAATCTGAGCTGTGTACTGCTGCAGTCCGTGGAGCTGGGCTCTGGTAACGTCCTCGCGGGTCCAAGCATCATTGCGCTGCTCGATAGCGCGAACCATGTTCCGATTGGCCTGCTCCAGGGAAGCTCGTGCCTCATAAAACTCCAGGCGGGAAAGGTAGAAGTCATGCTCCATGTTCTCTATCTCAGCCTTCAGATTCTTGATTTTCTCCTTCAGATTCTTGCGGGTGCGGCGGAGAAAGCGACGACCGTTGGAAGATTCTCCAGTCTCTTCTCCAACGCGAGGTGCCAGCTGGTGGCGTGGCACACCTTGGGTCCAGTCGACTTGCGAGCAGTCAGCTTGATGAGAGCCATGTCTGGATAAGAGAAGATGGATGAGAAAGGCTAGCAAGAACAGGTAAAGGCATACTACCCCAAAAGAACTTAGTTAGCTTTAGTGAATATGATATGATGCATGAATCGTTCCTACGATACAAGGCAATGCAAGATACATAACATATATAGGGCTTAAGACACGTTGTCCTGCTACTAATGTTGCCAATAGAAGACAAGATGAGAAAGCAGTTTGGACTCAAAATAGTCAAGTTTAATTTGTTTGGACTCAAAATCTTTTGAAGTTTTCGCAAAAACACTGCAACGTTAAAGTGAGATGCTCCGATACCACTCTGTGACGGAACGGCCCTAATCCCATGGCCCACGTGTCCCTGTCAACCTCTGACAGCCGAATTCATGTTCCATGTGATTAAGACCTTTTCATCACCGGGCTACATCAGCGCCCATTGTCCGCAGGATCATCTCACAATTCGGTTACAGCATTTCATAATTTTTACAAATAACATCGGAATAAAGAGCGGAAGACTTAAATAACAATAGTTTTACAAACCAAGGTTTCAAATGGAATTAAAGGTACGAATATTACAGACCATGTTCTGATAGTTCGAAATAGACAGTGTAGCAGTGTTCGACAATCATAAAGATAGTTCACCCAGCCCGAGGGTGCACAACTAATCTTCGGCCTCATCGGCCTCCTCCTGAACGAAGTCACACAGCAGGGGTCTAGACACATCGGATGCTCAGGCATACCTGCAGCATGGGTAACAAACCCTGAGTACTGGGGTACTCAACAAGACTTAACCGACTAAAGAAAAAGGGGAGGAACTCAGGAATGAAGGCTTAGGGTAGTCAAGGTAAGGCTTAAGCAAGATCAAGTATTTTGCAGAAAAGCATTTTGTAAACCTTATTTTATTTTTGAAAGATTCGGTATTCCTCAATTCTTCATCGTTCATGATTCATTTACATTTCAAAACATTCCTAGTTGAGAACCACTCTCCGTTGACAGTCAGTGGACCAAGTCTCCATAACCGAGGAGCAACGTTAACCCGGATAAATAATACTCAGCTGAGGATCCCTATCCACACTGCATATGTAGCACCCAAGCTTGCATATGCCAACTCGTCTACCACGATTCCTCCAAGATTAGACCGGTCCTACGCCACCCGGAAGTACAGTACACCACTCCAATCCGGGCCTCTAACCCACATGGGTACATGCTACTTCCGCCATCTCTCCACTCCCAGTGCGCGGTTGTCGGCCTCAATCAAGGATTTCTCGGAGCTAGAGCTTTCCGTAGTATGTGAATAGTTACAAGTCTTGACCAGCAGGCCCCATACGGATGGTCCCTATTTTCCAGCCAGGAACTACACCTTGGTCATATCTCACCCAAGCGTAATAGTCCTGTCAGTTTTTCAACCCTGTCCCGGTCGGTGTCAACTGTTGAGTCTCGGACTACAACATGACGGCACCGTACGCGCGGACAACCTCTTCTCGCTATTGACTAGGCACGGCCAGTTACCTAGCCAACAGTCGGGAAGTAAAGCCAAAATTCCCATCAAGTTCTTTAAAGTGATCACACTTTTGAAATAGCATTTTTATTGCAAAGTCTAAGTCGATAAGCATTGCTAAGCATTTTCCAAACACTTTTGAAAAGCAGGTGTCGGGTATATCAGTGGTCAAGGTGGACAATGCACCAATTAGGATAGCACTCACTCCTATAAACTTAATGCAGTAATTTACTCAAAAGCATTAAGGAAACATTTTATAAATCCAAGGAAAGGGTTGGATGCACCGGGGCTTGCCTTGAAGAGCGAAGACGGCAGTCCTCGGGAATGGAGGTGCAGAGATCAGAGTCCGGGATCGCCTCGGGAGTTGGTTCGTTGGCGGCGGTCTCGACTTTGACTCCTCCTTCGGTGACTATACGAATGCAATGATGCATGCACATGAGTATGCTAGCATGAACAAAATGCATTGGACACAACTAGGGTATAGCTAGTGGAGGTTTAGCATGGACATGAACTTGCTTATCATTTAAGTAGCAAAAGTAAATCTTACTAGGCAATTTTTATTAACCCTAAGCAAAAGTCTGCATGGCATCTCAAACATCTTAGACCAGATGGGTGGGGTCTATGAACAACAAACAATCCAAAAAGGTCACATCACAAGACATTCAACACTAACCCCAATCATTTTCCTATTTTTCTTAATCATTTAAAAGGTCATTTTATGAAGGTGCTCCAAAAATTACCAAATTAATCTCATAAGTTCATTATGGTACAAGTATATGGCAAACAAATTTCATAATTTTTGGAGGTCATTAAGGTGCTCAATTAAATCTAGACATTTAATTAACAAAAGGCACTATTCAAGAATTAAAATAAATGCCCAAAATCAACTTGTTCCAAAAGACTTCAAAATTTCACCAGAGACTTTTCATGGCATAAGGAGCTCACAAAAACTTATCTCAAAATTTTTGGAGTTATAAATCTTTTTCTAAAAATCCAAAACCATCCATTTATTATTAAATGGGAGATTTTTCATTTTCAAATTTTTGCAGAAAGGTCAAGTTTTATATTTTTATAAAATACTTCAGGGTACAAGAGTCTATCCTCAAAATTTCAGAATTTTTGAAGCATCACAGAAATCACACAAAAATATGAAATTTGAACACTATTCACATAAATCTGAAAAAAAAGAAAAGGGGCACTGTTTATCTCCCCCGCGCGCTCCGGCGACCGGACGGCGGCGGCTGCTACGCCGGCCACTGCGGGCACTCCGCGGCGAACCGAGGGCACGGAAGGCAACAGGGAGCTCACCGGCGTTGATTAGGCTGCTCGGCGAGGGAAGGGGATGGACGGAGGGAGGTGGTCGACGGCGACCGGCGGAAAGCTCGCGGCGGCGATCGTCGACCCTGCGCGACACAAACGACCGCAAGGGGTCAGGCAGAGGCGCAAAGGAGTGAGGAAGGTGATGCGGGGGTCAGTGGAGGATGATCAAGGCCGGAGAGGAAGGATTTCCCGAATCCGAGCTCACCGGGTTTTTCGCCGGAGATGACAACGGCGAGCTACGCCGGGTGAAAGGAGCAGTAGCGACCAAATTGAGGGGCGGTGAAGCTGCGTGAGACCACGGCGGAGCTTTAGGGCTAGGTGGTTGAGCAAGGGGAGCTCTGGTTTGCTCTGGCCACGGTGGCGGAGGCGATGAGAGCTTCGGCTCCCCGGCGACCCTTTTTTAAAGCGCGGACGGAGCGGTAGAGTTCACGGGATGGAGTGGAAAGCTCGGCCAAAACATGCGCGTGCGATTGCAGACCGGCAGAAGTACAGGCGTGCACCCAGGGCCTGGGCGTGTGCGCTCGCCGGCGGCGACCACGCGGCGGCGATGTTCTGAGCACTGCAGGGGGACGGGAGAGGAGTCGACTGTGCGCGTGCGGGGAGGAGAAATGATGCCGCGGTTGACGGCGACAGGTCGGGGACTGGTCGGGAGCAGACAGGTGCGCGGCGCACGCGGCGACGGCAGGGCGCCATGGCCGGACCCCCCCTGGCCCTACGAAGAAGAGGAACAGTGCTAGGTATAAGGTTTGACTTTTGGTTGGCTTCTGTATTCCGCAAAACTCTTCCAAAAATTGAACTGTGCAACAAAAACTCAAAACATCAAAGTTGTTCAGAAAAATGAGATCTACACTTTGTCAATATGAACATTTTCAAATTCCAAATAGTTTTTTGAACTATATTTGAAAACAGCAAAGGGAATACTTTTGGAATTTGAATCAATTCAAAATTACTTTTGATTTTACATAGAAACTTGAAAATCTGCAAATATGAAAGTTGTTCCTTATATCAAAACCTACATCTTTGCTATTCTTCTGAACCTCATTAGTTTTCAAACTAATTTTGAAAACCAAAAAGGGACAAAAGTTGGAATTTGAATGAATTTGAACTAACTCCAAATTTTGTACTGCAACTTGAAAATTTGTAAATACCAAAGTTTGTTTCTCTTGACCAGATCTACAACTTTGCTTTTTGGACCAACCCCAATTTTGAATAATTTTAAATTACAAAAGAGAGGGTTAAAATCCAGGGTTTGGAAATCAGGATTTTGCAAGGAGTTTGAAATCTGATTTTGGTTTTTTGAACTTTGGTCAACACAACAAAACTTCAATACACCAAAGGAACAAGAAATACACCAAGCATAGCCACAGAGGTGAAATTACTGTTTGCCCCTATAGGAGGGTTAGGGCTTTTAGGGTTTTTGCAATAGAGGTACTTCACATAAAATGATACACTTAGCAAATGCATACACATGAAATCATGATCAAGATGCTTAATGATGATAATGATGATATGTCAAGTTAATTACAGTTTAAACACCAGGGGTGTTACACTCTCACAGACACAAGGCATCGAAGAGGAGGACCAAAAGGCACTGGAGTATGCTAGTCAAGTCAAAGCCGATACGCTCGCAGCTATAAATCAATTCTTGAACAACTGAGACAGCTGTGTAATGAGCTTTTTTAATTTCGGTAATCCCGTGTCAGAATGATTCAAACACCTTCTTGTAGTATATCTGCGCTAGAGGCGACACATGCCATGCCGGCTGCTTTTTGCTCTAAGGGCGATAGACTCTATCGGCCATTTTTTGTGCTAAGGGTGATACAACCTTGTATCGGCCGTCGGTGCCCGCTAGTCCTTGATTTCGTTATGCACCGACCTCCACGCTAGGATGAAATCTCTTTAGATAACGTCCATTATTGCCCTAGCAAACTCTTCTCCTTGGAGGGTTTTCAGAATGTACGCATTACCCGGAGCACGTCTCAGAATTCAAAAAGGCCCTTCCCAGTTAGGGGACCATTTGCCGAATACCTTGTCTTTGGTACCGACTGGCAAGATAATTTTCCAAACCAAGTCTCCCTCTTCGAATCCTTTTTCTGTCACTTTCGAGTTGTAGTACTTGGCAACGCGTATCTTATTCTTCTCAATATTTTCCAAGGCCTTCAGACGAATCAAATGCAAATCCTCTAGCTCATCCATCATCAAATCCTTATAATTCTTTTTAGCCAGACCGTTCTGCAATGTAACTCGTCTTGACCTCGACTGCAACTCCCATGGTAGCACTGCGTGATGCCCGTAGACCAACTCGTATGGCGACGTCTGAGTCGACCCATGACAAGCCATTCGGTACGCCCACAAAGCTTCGTTGAGTACCAAGTGCCACCTTTTAGGTTTCTCTTCGATCTTCTTTTGAATGATTTTAATCATAATTTTGTTAGAAGCCTCTGCCTGTCCATTGGCCTGTGCATAGTAAGGAGAAGAATTATAGAGTTTAATCCCCATCTCTTCGGCAAAGTCACAAAACTCCGAGGAAGTGAACTGAGTTCCCTGATCAGTAGTGATGGACTGAGGAATGCCGAATCGGTAAATGATATGCTCCCTAACGAAAGACACCATGTTCTCTGACGTCACCTTCTTCAATGGGATGGCTTCAACCCACTTAGTGAAGTAATCCGTGGCCAACAGGACAAACTTATGTCCTTTGCTAGATGGAGGGTGAATCTGGCCGATCAAATCAATGCCCCATCCTCTGAAAGGCCAAGGCTTAATGATCGGATTCATGGCCGATGCTGGAGCCCTTTGCACATTGCCGAATCGCTGACAATCCTAACAACCTCTGTAATACTTAAAGCAATCTTCGAGCATAGTCGGCCAAAAATATCCAGTCCTCCTGATTAACCACCTCATACGGTGAGCCGACTGGTGTGCACCACATACGCCTTCGTGCACCTCATACATCAGTTTCCTAGCCCCGTCTTGGTTCAGGCATTTAAGCAAAACCCCATCTATGGATTTGTAGTACAATTGATTGTCCAAGAGCGTGAACTTAAGAGCCTTGTACCTGAGTTTTCGGGAGACTTTCCTGGATGGGTCCCTGAGGTAATCGGCAATGTTGTCTCTCCAGTCTTCAATTGCCTGATTATCACTTGGGACTGCTTGATCACCTTCTGGGGTTGTTTGCTCTCCCTCAAGTGCAAAAATGTTTTGATTCTCCCTATACCCGGATGCTGCGTGAGCCAACTGGTTTGCTTCTTCGTTTTGCCCCTAGGAATATGTTGCAAGGTTGCCGATCGAAATTGTCTGAGGAGCTCTCGGCAACCTTCGAGATATTCCTGCAGCGTGTCGTTCTTGCACTTGCACTCGTATTTGCCGGCCAATTGCTTGATCACTAATTCCGAGTCACCAAAGATCTCCACGGCGTCTGCCTTAATGTCCACAGCAACCGCAGTCCTCGGAGCAGTGCTTCGTACTCTGCTTGATTATTAGTTACCGGGTACTCGATCGTTATAGAGTACTTGAAGGGTGCCCCCTTGGGAGAAATCAACACGATCCCGACTCCACCACCTTTGCTGCACGAGGATCCATCAAAAAACAATGCCCAAGGGATAATGGTTACCATGTTAGCATTAGGATCACGGTGGTGAGTGACAAAATCAGCCATAATCAGGCCTTTACAGCCTTTGCCGATTCAAAGCGCAAATCAAATTCAGAAAGGGCCAAAACCATTTACCGATCCTTCCACTTAAAATCGGCATTGATAACATGTGCTTGATTACATCAAACTCTGATACTACCACGCATTCGGCATTCAGTAGATAGTGCCGAAACTTGGTACAGGAATAGAAAACGCACAAGCACAACTTTTCCGTAGCCGAATACCTTGTCTCGGGGTCCAGTAGTTTTCGGCTAAGATAGGCTACGACTCTCTCTTTTCCTTCGAATTCTTGCATGAGGGCCGACCCTATCGTTAGGTTGCCGGCCGCCACGTACAACTTGAAAGGCTTGTCGAGTTGTGGAGGAACCAACACTGGTGGCGCCTTCATGTATTCCTTGATTTCATTGAAAGCCTTCTGTTGCACGTCACCCCACACGAACTCCTGATCTTTCTTGAGCTTCAACAGTGGAGAGAATGGTAACACGCGCTCGGACAAGTTGGATATGAACCTCCTGACAAAGTTGATCTTGCCAAGCAGTGATTGCAGTTCCTTGAGATTGGTCGGCGGCACTACCTTATCAATTGCTTCCATGCTCTTTTTGCCGACTTCGATACCTCTTTTGTGGACCAAGAATCCCAGAAACTCACCGGCCGACACCCCAAATGCACACTTGGTTGGATTCATCTTTAAACCATGTTTCCTCGTGCACTCCAAGGTCTTTCTTAAATCGGCTAAGTGTCTTTCCTTGCTTCTGGATTTGACCACCACATCATCAATGTAGATCTCTACGATCTTGCCGATCAGCTCATGGAATATGTAATTCATGGCTCGCTGGTAAGTAGCACCGGCATTTTTCAAACCAAAAGTCATGACCATCCATTCAAACAAACCTATATGGCCAGGGCACCTGAAGGCGGTCTTTGCCACGTCCTCCGCGGCCATGAAGATCTGGTTGTATCCCGCATTGCCGTCCATAAAGCTTATGATCTCAAAACCGGCCGAAGCATCTACTAGCAAATCGGCCACCGGCATTGGATAACCGTCCATAGGAGTGGCTTTGTTGAGGTTCCGAAAGTCGATGCAGACTCTCATCTTCCCGTTCTTCTTGTACACCGGGACAATATTGGAGATCCATTCCGCATATCGACACGGCCGAATGAATTTAGCTTCTGGTAATCTTTCCACTTCCTTTTTCACATCGGCCAATACCTCCTCCTTGTAGATCCTGCGCGGAGGTTGTTTGTATGGGCGATACCCGGGTTTGATCGGCAACTTATGCTCAACAATGGACCGATCCAATCCAGGCATTTCTGTGTAGTCCCAAGCGAAACAATCTTTGAACTCTTTTAGAAGGTCTACTAGCTGCACTCTGAAAGCAGGGTCTAAACTGGAACTTACAAACATCGGCCTCTTCTTACTCACGTTACCAACATCCACCTCTTCTAACTTGTCAGCCGACGTGAACCCACGCCCCAGTTTACCCTCGCTGTTGTCAGTTGGGTTGTCCATCTAAAAGAAGCTTTGAGAGCCGACTACTTGGATCGGCTGTTGATCCCTGCCGTATACGTTGACAGGACCTTCTCCCCACACACGATCGGAGAAGCAATCTACTCCGTCAAATTCCCAGTAAGTAGGCTCAATGGTAGCAACACTCACCGAGTCATCAGCTTGGACAATCTCGATGTCATCTCCAACCCACTGAATGAGTATTTGGTGCATGGTCGAAGGTATGCAGCAGTTGGCATGGATCCAATCCCTGCCCAAAAGCAGGTTGTATGCCCCCTTGCCGTCAATGACAAAGAAGGTCGTGATGAGCGTCTTGGATCCTATCATCAGTTCCACATGCACGGCACCCCGAGTGTCAGAGGGATTGCCGGCAAAGTCACGGAGTATCATGTCCGTGCTGAGCAGATCTTCATCGTTCATGCCCAGCTTTCTGAAGGTGGCGTAAGGCATGATGTTGATCGCTGCACCGCCATCGACAAACATCTTGGTCAGCGGTTTTCCATTGACGTACCCTTTGACATACAACGGCTTTAAATGTCGATGCTTGGCTGGCTTGTCAAATGCTGCCTTCTGAGACAACACGAGCTGTGCCGCAAGCTCATCATACTCGGTCTCATCAAAGTCCGAATATACTCATCTTGTGCCCCCCCGGCTAGGAGGAGCCATGAACTCTATGGGGAGGAAGAAAGCCATTGCCACATCAGCGCCCTTGTCAGTGTCATCTGGCTTCTTCTTTGGGCGCCACTCCTGCTTCTTCCCGTCGACAGCTGCTTTCTCCAATTCCTTATTCCGGAGGCGTTGCACTCTCCTTTTATGGCTTTTTCTGAGCCCTGGTGGGCACCACTGCCCCTTTTGCCACCTATATGGGCGGGGCTGTACCTCCTCGCTGTCGTCCCGGTGACGCACCCACTCCTGGTCGGCACATCTCTTGGCTTGCCGACCCGGGCTTCTCATTTTTAGGCGCCGATCGTCCATTGGGATGCGCGCTCCCAACCTTTCATGGACGGGACGGCGGTTGACCCGATCCTGCCTATACCCCTTGTACTGATCGCTGCATTCGGGGCAGTTGTTGACGGCGGGCAGTTTCAAGCCTTCGTTCCAGCAGTGGCGGAAGAACGGGCAGCCCCAGTGAGCTTGCTCCCGCTCTTGGCGGCGTTCTTGCTCCCAGCGATGGGCCTGTTCTCTGTGGTAAGCCCTCTCCTCCAGACGACGATACCGGTGCTTTCCCGCGTGATCGTCTTCATGCTGGTATTCCTCCGTGAATTCTCGCTCTTCGCGTTGGAGACGCCTCTGCTCTTTCTCATTTTGCTGGCGCCACTTGTTAAGGAGATCTCTGTGGGTAGGCCTGCGCCTGGAAGACGACTCTCCGTGCTCGTATCGGCTATTCGCGGCGTGGGCGTGCTGTCGGAGCTCATCGCCAGTGATTTGCCGATCGGGATCCACTGCGCCAGACTCGCGCGCCTTGTTAGAGGTGAGGACTTTGACCTTGCCCTTGCCTCTGGGATCCTCCGGGGCTACCATGTTCACTGAGACGAACACGGAGTTCTGGGCGAAGGGTTGGCATCGATCTTCATCTTGCCATTGAACTTGATGTGCCCATCCTGGATGGCCCTCTGGATCCTTGTCCTGAACACACGACAGTCATTAATGGAATGGGTGTTAGTGTTATGAAAGCCGCAGTACTTCTTGTCCTTGACCCCTCCAGGACGCAGCATCGGGTGATCCGGGGGTAGCCTGACTCTCCCTTCGGCGACTAGAAACTCGAAGAGCTTGTCGGCCTTGGTGACGTCGAAGTCGTACGCTCCCTTCTGCTGGCGTAGCCACTGCTTGTTGGCCTGGGTCGGTTCTTTGTCCCAGTTGAACTCTGCAGCGGCCACCTCATCTTCGGCATCTGTATAGTCATCGGCTTCGTCTAGGAAAGCTTGATACATCTGGGCCGCGACATTGTCCCTCTGGAAGCGCCCTTCCCTCCGGAAGCCTTGCGCTTGGATAGTCATTTCATTCAGCCGGCGAGAGAGATGACCCAGGTCTTCGAACTCCTGGCCGAAGAGCTTATCTCTGATGCTCGGGAGCATGCCCGCCACGGCCAATGGTGGAAGCTGGTCGTCCGGCAGATACATGCCGAAGCACTGGCTTTTGACTTCCCTAAACCTGCGCAGGTAGTCCTGCGGTGTCTCATTCGGCCTCTGGCGCACATACATGATGTCCACCAGCTTCTTCTCCTTGGTGCCCGTGTAGAAGTGCGTATGGAACTTCTGTTCCAAGTCTGCCCAAGAAAGAATAGAGCCCGGTGGCAGAGACGTGAACCAAGCGAACGTCGGCCCAGTGAGCGATGACGGGAAGTACCGAACCCTGAAGGCATCCTCGGTATTGGCCTCTCCAAGCTGAAGCAGATAGCGACTGATGTGCTCCACCGTGCTAGTGTCGTCTAAGCTGGAGAACTTGGACAGGTCTGTCGGTACTTTGACTCTGGGAGGTAGAGCCACACGGTGGAACCATTCGGGGAACGGAGATCTGTAAGCATGAGTGCCCTTAGGCTTCAGGCCGAAAGTGCGCTGCATCATATCTGCCATCCTCTCTAGCATGACGTCGACATTAGAGTCGGCGGCCTTCTCGAACGTCGGCTTCCCGTATCCTGGATGTGGGGCGCCCTCTATGTTGTGAGGCTCAAGCATCTCATGGTACCCGTTTCCGTAGTAGTCCTTTATGAGCCTATAGGTTTGCGGGGAGATCTTGCGTGTTGACTCTGGCGGCTGACCCTTAGCGCCGAACGTGAGCTGACCCATGGTCGGCAACTGGCCTTCTGGCGTGTGCTTCTCTTGAATGGTCATTCCGCTCGATTGAGCCTTAGGCGGGGTCTCCTCACCAGCAGTCCCTGCCCCCTTGAGGTGATTCGGCAGATTGAAAAGATGTGGTCCTACTATAGGGCCAAACTCGGCCTCCATAAGTTCATCGGCCTTGGGGCCGAATTGGGCGATCATGATGGTGCGGAAAGTGTTGAGAAACGCCCCATGCATGCGACCGATGGCACCAGAGACAGTTTCGTTGATTATGTGAGACATTTTCAACACTGCCTCTCCGCCTCCCCGGGATCATTCGGGTTGAGCTGGACGGGTTTCGGCAGATCGTGCAGACGGCGAACCTTTCCGCTCTTGTTCTTGGAAAAGGCTTCTAGGCACTTGGCCTGGAATTCGGCACAAGCATCCTCCACCTGCTCTCTGTACTCGTCAGGTAGTTCGGTGAGCTGCACCTGCACGAGCCCCGCCTTGTTGCTGGCCTCGGCTTCAGTGACTTCGACCATTGCTGCAGGAAAAAAGGGTCCCACCGGGCGTGCCAAAAAGTGTGTTGGCGCAAAAAGTGGCGCACTGCGCCAATGACACAGCAAGCCGGAGAAGCTGGCTTCAATCGTGGCCCGGGTGCTCAGAAGTCCGGTGCGTGCCAGTCAGTTTGTCCTGCAACTAACAAGGGAGATAAACTGTTAAATACAAAGCTGGAACGTGCCGGGTGTGACCAGACAGTTCCAAGATGTACGGCCCTGAAGCCACTTACGATGACATATAGCTATGAAAGCTATCTGCCAACAGGTTTAAAGGATTATTCGGCAATATGAGCAAAGCTACGTGAATAACAGGTTGCCGAACACGTTTGCATGAGAACCGTATTTGCATGACGTATTAAATATAAGTTAAAACTTAACCAATCTCGATTGTACAACCGAGTTGGGATCCATGGAGATTGAACATACAAGCTAAGCATGACTGAGCTAATCTAAAGCCTGCGCCTGCCGCACGACACCTAGCCTTGTCATAGATCAAACACACTTAACATGCATGAACCCTCACCACGTGGCAATCCAGATACGATCCGATCGGCTATTACGAACAATAGATCTACTACATGAAAGACTTTACAATAATAAACGTGAGAGAACAGAGCAGATCTATAAAGATAAAGCCGAACCGAACGGTATCTAGACTGGGCAAAAGTGTTATGATGAGATAACATAACAAAACATATAACACAAGGTAACTTAATGAATCTATCAGACTGCCAAATCTAACAGAGCCGATAACTATTTTTACTCATGACTCAATCCGCCGCACGATACGAGACATAAGCAAAAACCTCCCGTCATAAGCTTAAATCCGCCGCACGATACTAAGCTTAACGTACGAGACTACTTGCAGCATATCTAAATCCGCCGCACGATACTAGACATGATAACAAGGTTGCCGGAACTTACGGAGGTCGACGGATCGATGGCCCCTCTCGAAGAACACGACGACACGACTTGGACTCGAAGACGGCGCGGGGCCGGGTTGGTTGTATTGATTGTGAACCTCCTTACAATAGTTTCAGGGTTTATATTTATACCCTGGTGTCCTACGAGTCCTATGAGGACACGATGACAACGACAAAACAGGAAACTTATCTAAAATGCGATGCCTTTTATTCTAAGCCTCCCTTAATAATCGGCACGTGCTAACAATGACAAGATCTTCTGTTGTCGAATCTTCTGATATGCCGTATTTGTCGCAAACCGACTTAACCTGAGGTAGCCGACCGCAGCGCCACATTGCCGAACCCGCTCGCCATTGACTAGTCGCTTTTACAGCCTTGCCGAATGCATCGAGTTAGCCGACCGCGTTCGCTGCCTGCCGAATCCCTTAAGCGGTGACTTCTCCCGAACCTGTACTGCACTGGCCCACTTGTCATAATGCAAAAATTATGTGTTAACACTATTCCTTTTTCTTTCTTGTCGGGTAAGCCTTGTTGAGTACCTTTGTACTCAAGGTTTGTTAAACCCATGTTGCAGGTGACGCTCACGAGCAGCCTTGCTTTGAGGCTTGTTGCGTGATAGTCATTGAGGAGGACATGTCCGGGGAGGAGTCATGCAACCCTTAGGCGGGGTTGTTTGTGTGCTATACAGTTTTATTAATGTTGCTTCCACTACCTAGGGTAAGGTTTGAAACTTTGGTTTGTAATAATAAAGCAAGTTTGAACAACTGGTTTGTAAAACTTATGGTGTATTACTTCCGCACATTTATCTCTGATGTATAATATTTGTGAAATGTTGTAATACTGCATTGACTCTTGCAATGATCCTGGGAGTGTAAGGAAACGTGGATGAGTCAGGATACCCGATGACACGTGGTGGGTCTTTTGGGTTATTGGGCACAGTGTATGACTGTCTGAGGTCTGCAGGACAAAGACAGGTACACGTGGGTCCTAATAATTCAGGAGGTTCTGTCACAGCTAGTATCAGAGCGATCATTGCAGCAGTCTTGGAGTATTGTTGCAAAACTTCAAAATGATTTGAGTCAAAACTAATTGCAATTTAGTTTGATCCAAAAGGCTCTTGACTTACCCTGTTCATGCTCTTCGATCTATGTTCTGTTTTAAATAGTAGATCAAGAATTGTTAAGTGGAGCAGCATGTTAAGTTAAGCCTTAATTTGAAATTGTTGTTAAATTTCTACTCTTGTGTAATGGAGTATAATTTAAATTCTATATGTTTTATGCGTAAGTACGTTTCATGCATCATGCTTAATCAACTTGTGGTATATGGTATAGTTGGGTAAGGGTTAGAATCCAATCCTTTCATGCTATCCAAAAAGTATTTTCCTTTATCTGCCTAATTCAAAATCTTATCTCACTAGGATGCCGCGCGGTAAGGAGACACCTCGCAAGAGTACGGGTCCTCATGGTGTACCCAAGCACCAACTTGCATCCTGCAAGGAGGAAGGGTCCAGCAGCAGTCAGGTGGTCAATAAGGACTTACGGGCAGAGGTCCATGAGCTGAAATCCCAGTTGGCCGCTACCTCTCGGGAGAAGAGCTTGGCACTTGCCAAAGTTGGAGGCATGAAGATCAAGCTGGAGGAGGCCAACAGAAGCGTGGTTAATGCAGAAAAACTCATGACTAAAATGCTTGGAGAAAGAAACACCGCTTGGCAGCGAGAAGATGACGCTTTAGCCTGTTTGCATGAGTTGGAGGCGTATGTGACGGATATAGAAGCATTCAATGACCAGCTGCATGAGGAAGTCCATGTGCGGTATGATCAACTTCATCCACCTCCACCTCCAAATGCAGCGGAAGATGAGATGGGTACGCTCACTGATGAGGAAAAGGTAGATGGGCAGAGTGAGGAAGATCCTGATATAGTTGAGTCTGCTGATGACAGTGACCGTGAGAGTGAGGGTGACGAGTGAGTCGTCTCCCATCAGAGTGTCAGGCGTGGATCTTGAACCCTAGGGGGTAAGGGTTGTGTAATAGTTAGCTTAATATAATCTTAAGCTAGTTGAACCATGTATCAGTTCTATTATGCATGAATAATGTAACATGAGTGTGTAAGCAATTACTATTTTTGTATCATAACCCAGAAATCAATAAAGTTTGGTTTGCTTATGAGCAGATGCCTCGTACTCGTGCTGCTGATGGGGCTGGTTCGTCTCATGATGGGGAGGGTGTTCCCAACGCACCCCCAATTCCACCGACACTGGCAGAAGCCATTGCTGCCCTTATGCAGGCCACAACAGAAAATGCACGTTTGCTGCAGGGCCTGGCTCAGAATGCACCGCATGGACAGCGTGGCCGACATCACTAGCAGGTCCAGGAAAGTACTTATCAGGATTTCACATAAACCAGGCCGCCGGTATTCACAAAGGCTGATGAGCCTTTAGAAGCTGCAGATTGGCTCCGTACTATGAATCAGAAGTTTGGGCTAATCCACTGCACTGAAACCCAGAAGCCATCCTTCATAGCCCAGCAGTTGAGGGGAGCGGCAGAGACTTGGTGGGCAAACTTTGAAGCTACCCAAGCTCCAGGACACCGCATTACCTGGGATGAGTTCTCCAGAGCATTCAAAGCTCACTACATTCCAGCGGGGGTGATGCGGATGAAGGCCGAAGAGTTCTTAGCCCTCAGGTAGGGGGATCAGCCAGTACGACAGTATATTGGCAAGTTTAATCATCTGTCTCAGTATGCTCTGGATCATGTGAACACCGATGACAAGAAGCACGGTTGCTTCATGAGAGGGCTGAATACGAAGATGCAGAAGCTGCTAGCAATGTGTGACAAGAATATCTCCTTCAATGATGTGGTGAATAAAGCTATATCGGTAGAAGAAAAGTATTTCAAGCATCTTGAAGCTAAGAAGAGGAAGGGTGGAAGTTCAACCGGATCGTTTGGTGGCAATAAGAGGCACCAGCGTATTATTTACCACCCAGTCCAACATAACTGTCCACCATATCGTCCACCCCAACAACAACAAGCCAGCTCATAGCAGTCATCTGCTAGAACTGTTGTGAATCCTAATTATCCACGACAGCCAAATGCCCCTGGCATTCGAACCCAGACTCCCCAGAACCACAACTACCCATGTTATAATTGTGGGAAACCGGGCCATTTCTCTCGCAATTGCCCGTATCCCAAGAAGAGTATCCCAAATACTCCACAAGGACAAGGTAGTCAGAATTCCCAGCAGCGGCCACAACAACAAGCACAGCAGAATCAAGGCCGCAATAATAATCAGAAGAGTAAGACCGTCCAGAAGACTGGCCGGGTGTACTATGCGCAAGCAGCCGATATTCCTGATGGGGAACCCGTCATGATGGGTATGTTTTCAGTCGCTCGCCATCCTGCCGTATTACTATTTGATTCTGGTGCATCGCATACCTTTATCAGTAAGAGATTTGTTGAAAAACATCATATATCAACTAGGGAAACACAAGAAAATTTCCTTATACATACACCTGGAGGTCGTATATATACAAAGGAAGTGGCGCATCAGGTGCCCGTAGAATTTGTCGGGCATACTTATCCCACTAATATGATAGTAATCAAGGATCAGGATATAGATGTGATCCTAGGAATGAACTGGATGTACCAGCAGAAGGCTATATTAGATGCCTTGCATAGGACAGTCAGATTGGTTATACCTAATAGTACATCTGAACTCTTTCTCCAACTTCCGATTCCAAAGAAAACCGTTGACCAGATGTGCGGCAGCGTCTGTGCAGCAACAGTTAAAGAGATTCAGGATATCCCAGTAGTCTGTGAGTTCCCGGATGTGTTTCCTGAAGATTTACCGGGGTTACCACCAGATCGTGATGTTGAGTTCAGCATAGAGCTAAAGCCAGGAACAACACCAATATCTCGACGAGCCTATAGAATGCCACCTAAAGAACTGGCAGAATTGAAAATTCAGTTGCAAGAATTACTTCACAAGGGTTATATCAGACCTAGTTCATCACCATGGGGCTGTCCTGCTTTGTTTGTCAAGAAGAAAGACCAAACTTTGAGGTTATGTGTGGACTATTGTCCGCTTAATGAAGTAACCGTGAAGAATAAGTACCCACTACCGCGGATTGATCTTTTGTTTGATCAACTCGCGGGCGCCAAGGTATTTTCCAAGATAGATCTGAGATCTGGGTATCACCAGATAAAAATAAAGCCTGAAGATATTGCTAAAACTGCTTTCACCACCAGATATGGCCTGTATGAGTATTTAGTCATGTCCTTTGGATTGACCAATGCTCCAGCTCACTTTATGTACCTGATGAACTCCGTGTTCATGCCTGAGCTAGACAAGTTTGTAGTGGTATTCATTGATGATATTCTGATATATTCCAAGAATCCACAAGAACATGTTGAACATCTCAGAGTAGTGTTGGGCCGTCTGAGAGACCATCAGCTATATGCAAAGTTTAGTAAATGCGAGTTCTGGCTAGACAGAGTTCCATTTTTGGGTCATGTGTTATCAGCTGAAGGTATAGTTGTGGATCCAGGCAAGGTGCAAGAAATCCTTGAGTGGAAGTCCCCCAGGACTGTCCATCAAGTTCGCAGTTTTCTGGGTATGGCAGGTTTTTACCGCAGGTTTATTCCAGACTTCTCCAAAATTGCCAAACCTATAACTGAATTGTTAAAGAATGAAGTCAAGTTTGTCTGGTCAGCTAAATGTGAAGAAGCTTTTCAGAAGCTGAAGGAATTCTTGACTACGGCTCCAGTCTTAGCCCAACCCGATATTGAGAAACCGTTTGATGTGTACTGTGATGCTTCTGGTATCGGGATTGGTTGTGTTTTGATGCAAGAAGGCAGAGTAATAGCTTATGCATCTAGGCAGTTGAAGCGTCATGAAGAACACTATCCAACTCATGACTTAGAGTTAGCAGCAGTTGTCCATGCGTTGAAGATTTGGCGTCATTATCTCTTGGGCAACACATGTCACATATACACCGACCACAAGAGTCTGAAATATATTTTCACTCGGTCAGAGCTGAATATGCGACAACGGAGATGGTTAGAACTAATCAAGGATTATGATCTTGAAGTGCACTACCATCCCAGAAAGGCAAATGTGGTAGCCGATGCTCTTAGTTGAAAGGTTCGTTGTAACTGTACCACTGTCAGACCAGTAGATCTTGCTCTCTGTTCCGAGTTAGAAAAACTGGGTATTCAGATGATCACTCAGGGCAGTTTGTCTAATATATCAGTTCAGTCATCTATCAAAGACCAGATTGTAGCTACTCAGAAAGAAAACAAGGGTATTGTTCACCTTAAGGAGAAAGCCAAGGCAGACAAAGCCTCTTGCTTCCGAGAGGATGAAGCAGGAGTGGTCTGGTTCAAAGATAGGCTGGTCGTTCCAAAGAATCTTGAATTGAGAAAGCAAATTCTTGATGAAGCTCATCTTACCCCGTTTGCGATTCATCCGGGGAGTACAAAAATGTACCAGGATCTTAAGCAAAAATTCTGATGGACTAAGATGAAGATTGAAATTGCAAAGTATGTAGCCAGATGTGATACTTGCCAGAAAGTCAAAGCCATTCATCTTAAGTCAGCTGGTGAACTGCAGCCATTGCCAATTCCTGCTTGGAAATGGGAGGACATCAGTATGGACTTTATTGTGGGTTTGCCAAGAACATCCAAGGGCTACGACTCTATTTGGGTTATAGTAGATCGACTGACCAAGGTTTCACACTTTTTACCAGTCAAGACCGCCTACGCGGCACCCACATATGCCAAAATATACTTTCAAAGGATTATGAGTTTGCATGGAGTTCTGAAGACTATTGTCTCAGATAGGGGTACTCAGTTTGTTTCGAAATTCTGGGAAAGTCTCCACGAGTCTCTGGGCACTAAGCTCTTACACAGTACAACTTACCATCCACAGACAGGGGGTCAGACTAAAAGAGTAAATCAGATACTAGAAGATATGCTCAGGGCATGTGCTACTAACTTTCCATTTAAGTGGGATGAGTGCTTACCATTAGCGGAGTTCTCATACAACAATAGCTATCAAGAGAGTATCCGGATGGCACCATTTGAGGCTTTATATGGCAGAAGGTGTCGGACTCTATTACATTGGTCCGAACCTGGTGAAAGATGGTTCTTTGGTGTCGATCTAGTTCAAGAGACCGAACAGAAAGTCAAACTCATACAAAGTAATCTGAAGATAGCACAATCCCGATAGAAAAGCTATGCAGATAAAAGGCGTAGGCCTTTAACGTTTGCCAAAGGAGATTTTGTGTATCTGAAGGTGTCACCCACCAAGGGTGTTTATCGTTTCGGGGTCAAGGGCAAGCTTGCTCCCCGTTACATCAGACCTTTTCAAGTCCTAGCCAAGTGTGGCAAAGTGGCATACCGTATTCAACTACCAGCTCAACTGTCAGAGGTTCATAATGTGTTTCACATCTCTCAGCTGAAGAAGTGTCTGCGAGTTCCTGACCAAGTGATTGATGTCGAAGGGGTACAGCTTCAGCCTGATATGACCTACTCAGAGTATCCCTTCAGAATTCTCGATCAGCGAGATAGAGTGACTCGACGACACACTAGCAGGTTCTATAAAGTTCAATGGTGTCAGCATTCTGAGGAAGAAGCGACTTGGGAAACCGAAGAATTTCTGATGGAGCAGTTTCCTGAGTTCTATGTAACCATACAGTCAGGACAGTGAAAGGGGTAAACAAATAGAACATGTTCCTAGTTTTTGTAAACAGTCTATAATCTTTATCCCCGTATTCCACAACGTTAGTAGTTGGTTTGGTTTGTGGTTAAATCTCGGGTCGAGATTTCTTTTAGGGGAAAGGATGTAACAACTCAGGCGTTTACATGAATAAAATGTTGCCATGTCATCATAAGCATTTCATAGCATCATGTGCTAGCTCACCTTGAGATGCATTCACTAAAAAAGTTTAATTCCTAATATGTGAGCATCTCTGTTCATATGCTTGTGATGCAGTTCAAAACCTAATTTAGAATGTCATTATGAGGTAAGGTGTGTTCATTCCTACTTGACTAGAGTCATTTAAAGGCATGAACCCAAGTTCAACCCTTCAAAAGGATACAAAATTTACTTAGCCTAAAAATGGGCAAATCACTAATTTCTTTATAAGTTAATTAGCCCTTTTTAGTTAACTCAAAATCTATGCATAATTAGGGGTTGACCCTAAAAGCTTTTTGGTAGATCTTGAGAAGAGGTACAACTTTGGTATTCAAGGTTTTCAAAGTTTCTGTACAAAATCTCAAGTAATTATGAATTTACTCAAACCCTGGAAATGGTTCCCTTTTGACTTTAAACTTGTATTTCAAAAGCTATTTGAAATCTGAGTTTGAAGTCTACATCAAAGTGGTAGAGAATTTCAAAATGAACATTTATACACTGACCATTTTTCAAGTGTCAATGAAAAATCAAAAGTAATTTGCTTCTACTGACTGCAAACCCTAGTTCTGTCCCCTTTTCAAATTTCCAATTTGAAATGGATTTGAACTGTTTTGAGCAAATTGGCCTATTTCCATTTGAAATCAGCCAAGAGTGTTAAAGCAAAGTTGTACAACTTTTCAAACTCTACATTTCATATTGGCAAAATTTGAAGTTGTTCAGGAAATTCAAAAGTAATTTTGAAATTCAGTTTGGTCCAAATTCGGATTTGAGCTCTATTCCAAAATCCAGGCAGAATTTGACTTTGGTTCTTAAAGCAAACTTGTAGAACACAAAATTTGGAGCAACTTTTGTTTTTGGAGTTTTTGTCGTGCAGTACAAAAATCTGGAGAAATTAGAAAGGGGGAAATTAGGTTTGCTACAGTACATGGGAGAGGGGGCAAAAGATCAGAGCAGGTGCTCTGCTCCTGACCGCCGCGTGCGCCGCCGCCGTGGCCTTGCCTCCTCCGCGCCGCTCCGCATGTCCGGCCATGCAGCTACCTTCCTCTCTGCTTCACTCAGCGCGGTGGCAAGTCCTGAGAGCTCCCCAACCTCCCATCGTCCCCGTCCGCCACCTCCTCTTTCTCCTCCTCTGTTTCCCCAGTCGAGCGCCGGCGAGCTCTCTCTCCGCCGTCGCTGCATCCCTGCACTCTCCACCTCCCAAATAGTTCCGCCTAAATCCCTTGCTTCTCCTGAGCTAGCTAACTTGAGCCCGAGAGCTTGCAATTGCCGTCGCCACGGTCTTCTTCCTCGCTGCCGGCAGGGAGCCGTCGCAGGTATCTTGGTCGTGGTCACGGCAAGCCAGAGTTCCTCTAGTCAAATCAAGTAGTGCTTTAGCTTCGTGTTTTGTTGTGGGTCACGGTCGGCTTGCTCTTGAGGTTTCTACCGCCCTGGCTTGAGCAGTCCGCGGAGGTGGCCGCTGGTGCAAGCTTCGCCATCGCCGCCGCCGTAGTCAACCTCGGTCCAGTGCTCCCCGAGTCAAGATAAGGTGCGCATCGTAGTCGCAATGAGTTCCTAGGCGTGTTGCGCTCCGTAGTTTGGTCTCTACCGGGTCATCTTGGTCGGTTCGCGTGGCTCGCCGTCGGCGCAAGCGCCGCCATGGCCGCCATCGTGGACCAAGTGAGTCTGGGTGCGCATCATGGTCGCAGAGAGTGCCTAAGTAAGGTGCTGCTCTTAGTTTGGTCTCTAACGAGCCTTTCTGGCCGGCGTAGCGTGTCGCCGCCACGCTCGACATGGCCGAGCCGCCATGCTCGCTGGCGAGAGCCTTCCGGTGACCTAGGAGCCTAACCATCTCCTTCAGTGGGTTCGCGGGGTTGAGTTTCGGGAGTTAGTGGCCTCGCCGTCGTCGGGGAGTCCACCGCCGGCGAGAGAGACCGACGGTCAGCGCGGCCGAGCGGCCGGTCAAGGCCCGGCCGAGCTCTGGGCGTGGCAAGGGAGTGGAGAAGAGGCTGACACCTGGGGCCCCGTCGTCAGCGACTGTGGGCCGAAGTTGTGCCGAGCCCAATAGGGTTTAGAAAAGATTTTCTTTTTCTAAAATGGGTGAATAGTGTTAGGTTTTGTCTTTTTGATATATTTTTGTAGAAAGCTCCAAAAATTGTGAAAATTTTTGTGTAGCTTTCTCAAGCTGTCTAATATTTATGAAAAATATGAAACTTGAGTTTTGAACAAATTTTGAAAGTGGTTTAAATAGGCATTTTAATTAATAAATGGACTTTGATGATTTTTGTAGGCTTATTTAAATGTCCAAAAATCATGAAACTATTTTTTCCACTGTTTTGAGCTGAAAATGTATCTTCACAAAAATTTTGAGCTCTGTTGGAGAAAATAGATTTTATTCTTATTTCTATGCCTTAATTAATTATTTAAATGTTATAATTTGATTTAATTCTGCAGGTTTAAATGGTTGTTCAAAAATTGTGGTATTTGTTTTACCACTGTTATTTGATATAATTTATCATCTCTAAAAGTTTGAACTAATTTGGGCATAGTTTGCTTCACAACTTAATTTTGTTCTAATTAAATTGCTTTCTTTATGAATAAGTGATGTTGTTTAACATGAAGACCTAAGTTTCTTTATGGTAGATTTGGGGGTTAAGTTAGGTGATTATCTTGATCTGCTGAGTGAATTATCTTGATCTGCTGCTTGATGCAGGCAAGAGTCACTCCTGTAAACCACGTATATTTATACAAGTTGGTTTTGTTGATTTGCAACTATACCGTGATGGAAGTGTTGCGAGTTAAATGTTTATAACTTAGTAAATTTCCATCTTTACCATGATCATGACATGAGCATCTCATTAAGCATGCACTCCTTTATCGTGTAGTTTCCGAAGGGGTCGATTGTCCGGACGAGGTTGGTCCAGAGAGTTCGGAGTGTCCTGTTGATCCGGAATATCAGGAGTTTCCGACTTTTTCGATCAACGAAGGCAAGCCCCGTTCATTTAACCATTTCCTTGGTTTTTACAATTACACTTACTTTCGATAACCAGATGCATTAAATGTTTATCAAATAAATACTTTAAACCTGTTGATGCATGACCAACCTTGTTATCGATATATCATTCCTTGCTACCTGCTTTATGCAAATGATAGAAATACTTAGTCTTGCTTTATAAAGCTTTTGATAAATGTTTTCGATACTTCTTGTTTTGGAATGATAATGAGAAAGAATGATGATTAAGACCAGACGAGCACATACATCGAACCTTGTGTTGGTGTAGGGTGACCCGGATGTGTTGAGATAGGGTTAACCGTTGTTGGCCTGCTAGATTGAGAAACTGTGAAGTACCGATCATATGCTACGGTAAGCTCTGACTTGGTGGTTCTTAAATGAGAACGGCTAATCGCGCACTGGGAGTGGAGAGATGGCGGGAGTACTAGCTACCCTCGTGGGTTAAAGTCCCGGATTGGAGGTGTACGAGTACTCCCGGGTGGCACGGACCCGGTCTTGTTTGGAGGATCCGAGGTTGGGGTTGGTATATGTTTGATCACGGGTCTACATATATCGTATGATCGTGGAAACTCCCCAGATCTGGTTGAATCGGTTCGAATCGTCGTGCTCCTCGGTTATGGAGACTCAGTCTACTGACCCGCACCGTAGAATGAAAATGGGACTGGTTTAAGAAAGAATGATAATGATCTTTCATTAATGTTCACTTTCAATTCTTAACTATGTACTTAAATGATTAAGTAAAATTTGGATCTAGGATCACTCTAGTAAGCTTTTATGCAAATGAAAAGTAATGTTGAGCCATCCCATGCAAGCATATCTGTTCCTTCTTCTTTCTTGTCGGGTAAGCCTTGTTGAGTACCTTTGTACTCAGGGTTTGTTAAACCCCTGTTGCAGGTGACGCTCACAAGCAGCCTTGCTTTGAGGCTTGTTGCATGACAGTCATTGAGGATGACGTGTCCGGGGAGGAGTCATGCAACCCTTAGGCGGGGTTGTTTGTGTGCTATACAGTTTTATTAATGTTGCTTCCACTACCTAGGGTAAGGTTTGAAACTCTGGTTTGTAATAATAAAGCAAGTTTGAACAACTGGTTTGTAAAACTTATGGTGTAATACTTCCGCACATTTATCTCGGATGTATAATATTTGTCAAATATTGTAATACTGCATTGACTCTTGCAATGATCCTGGGAGTGTAAGGAAACGTGGATGAGTCGGGATACCCGATGACACGTGGTGGGTCTTTTGGGTTATTGGGCACAGTGTATGACTGTCTGAGGTCTCCAGGACAAAGACAGGTACATGTGGGCCCTAATAATTCAGGAGGTTCCATCACAGCAAGAGAGAGGCGCGCCGTGCTAGGGAGATGAACAACCCGGACATGTACCATCCTTTCCATGATGTACATGTGCTGAATGTTCAGAGGAGAGCTGCTAGTCCCAGAGGTCCAGAACCTCAAGTTCCTAGGCCTAGACAGCAGAGGAGAGGACGTGCCCGGCGGGAGCCTGCAGTTGTGGGCTATGGACCCTGTGGCGGTGGCTTTGTAGTTGAGTGTTTTCCCCCACCGCGTTTTGAGTATCGCGATGGACGCTCCTCCCTTAGCGGACCACATTTTTCTAAACGTGGTGATCGCTTCCTCCGTAGATGTGCTAGGAATGGTTTTTCTGCTAACCGTTCTTTTGAGCAGTCGGCCCAACACTAGTATTCCCCTTACTTCACTAACCCCAGTGTTGGACCGTATGCTCACCCTATGTCTTTTTATTGATGTAGGTAAAACGATTGGAGAACGTTTGGTTGGTGGATTCCGGTTGCTCGAGGCACATGACCGGAAACGCCAAGTGGTTCTCCAGTCTTAGTCCAGTCGCCGGAAAGGACTATATCACCTTCGGCGACAACAGCAAAGGTAAGGTGTCGTCTCGTGGGTCTGTGCGGGTTAATGAGCACTTTGTGTTGCGCGATGTTGCTCTTGTTTCTAACTTGCATTTTAACATTCTTTCTGTTTCACAACTTTTCGATGACGATTATGAGATTCGTTTTAAACCGAATCTCAGTCGTATTTTGGATCCTCAGGGCAATATTGTGTGTTTGATTTCGCCCTTTGGAAAAGTCTTTCGTGCGAATTTCTCGGAGTCTTTTGGCACTTCTCGTTGTCTTGTGGTTGGACCTTCCTCCTCTGATCTTTGGAAGTGGCATAGGAGACTTGGACATTTGAGCTTCGACTTGCTTGCAAGACTTAGTTCACTTGGTCTGATCCGAGGATTGCCCAAGTTATCCATGGAGAAGGATCTTGTTTGCCACTCCTGTAGACATCGGAAGATGGTTGCCGCTCCCCACCATCCAGTGACTCAGGTCATGACCAAGCGCCCTGGAGAGCTTTTAAACATGGATCTGGTTGGTCCGGCTCGGGTGAGCTCGGTTGGGGGGAAGTGGTATGTGCTTGTTGTTGTTGATGACTTTTAGAGATATTCGTGGGTCTTCTTTTTAGCTGAGAAGACCGAGACTTTCTCCTTTGCTCGCAATCTGATTTTGCATCTTCAGAATGAGTTCCCTTTGAACTCGATGCGAGATATTAGGAGTGATAATGGTTCTGAATTCAAGAATTCGGATTTTGAGAAGTTTTGTAACTCTTTGGGTTTAGAGCATCAGTTTTCTTCCCCCTACACACCGCCACAGAATGGTGTTGTAGAGAGGAAGAATCGGACCCTTGTAGAGATGGCCAGGACGATGCTCGATGAGCATAGGACTCCTAGGCGATATTGGGCCAAAGCTATGAGCACTGCATGCTACATTTCCAATCGCATTTTTCTCCGAGCTTTCTTGAAAAAGACTTCTTATGAGTTGCGTTTTGGAAAACTGCCCAAGGTGAGTTATTTTTGAGTGTTTGGTTGCCATTGTTTTATACTCAAAAAGGGCAACTTGGACAAGTTTGAGTCTCGTTCTTCTGACGGTGTGTTTTTGGGTTATGGCACTCACACTCGAGCTTATCGTGTACTTAACCTTGACAATAACTGAGTCATGGAGACTCTGATGTCACCTTTGTCGAGACCATGGTTTGTCCTTCTTCTCGTTTTGAGCGTGCAGGTGATCATGAGGTTGGTGAGCCTCTCTTTGATGACGAGGACGAGGGTGCTGAAGGTATGGATGATCCAGCACCCCCTCCACCTGCTGTGCCGCAAGGAGCGGCTTCTACGATGACTCACGGCCCCGACACGTCTTCTTCCTGGGGGCCGTGGGATCCGCCACCCCGAGTGGTACCTTTTGTACCCGGGGAGGCACCAGCTGCTGTAGAGGGGGAGGTCACTTCTGCACGGGAGGCGCCACGACACATCCAGCGCCAACACCCCCCTCAGCAGATGATTGGCAGCATCGACGAACGTGTCACTCGGTCCAGGTCTCAAATCTCTCACTTTGCTCATTCTGCTTTTGTTGCTAATTTTGAGCCCCGAGATGTTGGACACGCTTTGACGGATTCGGATTGGTCAATGCCATGCATAAGGAGTTAGAAAACTTTGAGCAAAATCGGGTTTGGGTTTTAGTTCCACCTCCTCTAGACTGTAAGCCTATTGGAACAAAATGGGTTTTCAAAAACAAGCAAGGAGAGGATGGCCACGTTGTTAGAAACAAGGCCAGGCTTGTAGCGAAAGGCTATAGTCAGAAGGAGGGGATCGACTATGAGGAGACTTTTGCTCCTGTAGCTCGTTTGGAGGCTATTAGGATACTCTTGGCTTTTGCTACATCCAAAGGTTTCAAACTTTTTCAAATGGATGTCAAGAGTGCCTTCTTAAACGGCTACATAGAAGAAGAGGTTTATGTTGAACAACGCCCCGGTTTTGAAAATCTCAAGTTTCCAAACCATGTTTTCAAACTCCACAAAGCTTTATATGGTTTGAAACAAGCCCCTAGAGCCTGGTATGATAGGTTGAAAACCTTTTTGCTTGCTATGGGTTTTAAAATGGGATGTGTGGATAAAACGCTCTTTCTCCTCAAGCAAGGCAAAGACACTCTCTTGGTCCAGATATACGTGGATGATATCATTTTCGGTGGTTCTTCTCACGCTTTGGTTGCCAAGTTTGCAGATACTATGAGCAGGGAGTTCGAGATGAGCATGATGGGTGAGTTGACTTTCTTTCTCGGATTGCAAATTAAGCAATCCCAAGAAGGGACGTTTGTGCACCAGGGCAAGTATACCAAGGACTTGCTGAAGAGGTTCGATATGGGTGAGGCCAAGCCTCTTCCAATACCCATGTCGACCACGACGGCCCCGGATGTGGACAAGGATGGAGAAGCTGTGGACCAGAAGGAGTACCGAAGCAAGATCGGGTCGCTGCTCTACCTGACGGCGACACGCCCGGACATCCAGTTCGCGGTGTGTCTGTGTGCGCGCTTTCAGGCGTCGCCGCGCACTTCTCACCGTCAGGCGGTCAAGCGCATTTTCAGGTACCTTCGTTTCACCCCTGAGTTCGTGATTTGGTATTCAGCTTCCTCCACCCTCTCCCTTTGCAGTTATTCCGATGCCGATTTTGCTGGTTGTCGCATTGAGCGCAAGTCCACTTCTGGGACTTGCCAATTTATCGGTTCTTCTCTTGTATCATGGTCTTCTCGCAAGCAGTCTAGTGTCGCTCAGTCTACCACAGAGGCTGAGTATGTCGCTGTGGCTAGCTGTTGTTCCCAGTTGCTTTGGATGATGGCCACTTTGCGTGATTTTGGTCTAAGCTTTTCTCGTGTTCCTTTGCTTTGTGATAGCACGAGTGCGATTAGCGTTGCTAAGAACCCCGTGCTTCACTCGAAGACCAAACACATTGATGTGCGCTTTCACTTTTTGTGAGACCACTATGAGAAGTTCGATATCGACCTTCGCCATGTCGATACTCATCATCAGTTGGCTGATATTTTCACCAAGCCTTTGGACGAATCAACCTTTAATAGGTTGAAGGGTGAGCTTGGTGTGTGTTTCCCCTTTTAGATGGGGGAAACATTTTGGCTCTTGTATCATAGACTGACTATTTTCTCGTTTGCCT
Source organism: Coix lacryma-jobi var. lacryma-jobi (assembly GCA_009763385.1). NCBI lineage: Eukaryota > Viridiplantae > Streptophyta > Magnoliopsida > Poales > Poaceae > Coix > Coix lacryma-jobi. The sequence goes on along the minus strand of CM019826.1, from coordinate 124,483,171 downwards.
TGTTCCTCTTTTGCATTTCAGCATACGCTTTTACATTCTGAGCTTCATGCATATAATCTTTAAAATGTAATTATGCTCTGTTTTGTATGCTCCGAGGCTATATGTTGATGCTAGTAGCTTATGCTCTTTCTGATCACTGATACATGTTGTGAGCTGAGCTATTTTTGAAATGGTGAATTTGCTTAATGTACATAAAATCTGAAAATATTCACCATTGAGATATGCAACTAGCATGTGTAGGATGTGTTGAGTTCACTCGTGCTTTTTCATATATGCTAGGTTGCTATGTCTCTAGTTCTGAGTCATTCACTTGCTTGGTATGATCATAATTTGTTTAAATCTGAACCAAGTTTTAAGTGAATTGAAAAGATCGAGATGGGATTGCTTGTCAACACATCACAGTTTTGAGACTGTTTCTCATTGCACTTTGAGTTAAACTTGAGCTATGTAGTGTATGACCGAAACTGTTGCTTTAAGCTTCTGATTGCTTCTGCATAGGCTTCGCACAGTTGAAAAGTAAGGCAATGACAAGCTTTCAACCTCAAGCAATCACATGCTAAGTTTTGAACTTGTGAAATTTCACCGCTGCAACTTCGATTTAAAAATTGAAATCACAAGTGTACGCTTCATTCAATAACATGATGATTGAACTGTGCTAGGGGTAGTTCACCTTGTCTACATGATTAGCACTTGTCTGATTTCCTGTCTATACATGTTCTGTGCTATTTTGATGGTGAACACCTTTTTGGCTAAAAACTGCTCATCTTGCTCATATGTTCATACTTCATATTTGGTGATCAGTTTGAGCCTTTGCTAGCCTGTATGCTTTCCAGTGCGTCGTTGGAGCTATACTATTTAGAGCATCCTTGCATTTTCTTGACTATTCCTGAAGCTGCTAACTTGCATTCATATGCATTTTGGAAGGGGGAGAACTTCTCTTGTTCGCACTTCTGATGGTGCATTTTCTGAGGGGGAGAAAATTGCTTTCGGTTCCCTTTTCTTGATGGTGCATTTTCAACTAAGGGGGAGAAAATTACAAATCATGCCTCCCATGTTCAAAGGGGAGAGGAATCGGTTGTGTGCACCATGCAAGGGGGAGTTTGCTCATGCTGAATTTTTGAAGTTTCTAATTGGTTCGGAGCGTTTTGCTAGTTGTGTTGAGCCTTTGCCTCTATCATGAGGGACTAGCAGTCGCATCTTTGCTTCAGTTGTATCGAGCTTTTCAATTGATGTCGAGCTTTCTGCTAGTTGTGTTGAGCCTCTGTGCCTCTGTCTTGAGGGACTAGCATTTTGCTTTGATTTTTCAATTGGTATCTGCTAGCGGTGTTGAGCCTATTCTACCTCTTCTTGAGGGCAAGCTTTGCTTTGCTTGGTTGCGTCGAGCCATTGCCCATGTCTTTGGGAACCAAGTTGTCTTGCTCTTTCCACTTGACCTTCTTCGGCTTTGCTATGCTTTTGGGTCATTTGGTTGAGTTCTCTCTTCTCCTTCTTCCCCCTTCTATTTCCATTATGATTTGTGTGAGTAGTTGACAATGCACTCATCAAGGGGGAGATTGCGGATGCATGGGTGTATGCCAAGTCTCTAAGTGATGAGTGATTGTCAACTGGGATAATGCGCATGTTCTTTGGCTTGTGTTGTGCAGGTGTCGAGCACGGATACAGTGATCAGAGGCAAGGTGAAGGTCAAGTAGAGACGTGCCGTGCCGAGGGACCGAGAGTGGCGAAGGGCGGACGTGAGGCTTGGACTGAGGGACCGGTGGCCCGAGGATCAGCTGTGGTGGCTGGCAGCCTGGGACAGCGACGAGCGGAGACTTGCGGGCAGAGTGTTGCTTGGGTCGAGGACCTGAGGACACGTATCGGTGGACGGGGTGCACGGGCGGTGCGTCCCCTCTACAGCTTCGGTTTGGTGGTAGAGCCAGAGAAAAACCATCGGGAGGACGGTTTCCAGGTTTGGGCCCAAAACATGGGTGCGGATGGTTTCCGAGTTTGGCCACAAAACTCGGGCTGAGGTCGGTTTCCAGGTTTGGGCATCAAAACATGGGTGATGAGGGTTTGCTGAGTTTGGGCCACAAAACTCAGATGTTGATGGGCTGGTTTCCCGGTTTGGGCCTCAAAACCGGGGGTTGGTCGTGAAGGCTGGTTTCCTGGTTTGGGCCTCAAAACCGGCGGTGCGACGTCTAGGAAAAGGATGCAGAGCGGTGGCGGCACGTGGCGGCAATCGGGAGGTTGCGTCGAGGCAATGCTACGAGTTGTGCGGGCGTGGCCGTCGGATCCACCTACCAACGAGTTGGTCCAGAATAACCTTAGGGTTTAGCTGGTTCGCTCTGTAAGTAGTTAGGGGTAGAGTGGGAATTAGGAATAGTTAGAATTAGGATAAGTAGGGGGAGACACCCACCTCCCCATGAATCTCAGTCATTTGCTCTTTTGCTTCTAGTGTTTCCTGTTCTCCCATTCCCTGCTGTAGCGAACGTGAGATCCACAGAGAAGAGAACAATACCTCTGTGCCCGTGAGATTTTGAAGAAGTGAGACCGTAATCTCACTATTGTAGCATGTGGTAGCAACGCGGTTGCAAATTCGTGGTTGTGATTCGCGTTTTGTTCGTGTTCTTCGCGGGTTACTTTTCTCCACGTTTTTCCCGTCGATCGATCTCTTTGCTCGTTGCATCTTTTGCAAATCCGTTTGAACAGAGTTGTTCTAGATCGTGAGGCACTTCTTTCCACCGAAGGAATTCACCTCTAACCTCACGAACTAGTAGATCGGTTGATTTTCCTTTTGGATCTGTTTTGCTTCCCTTGTCCCGATTTCTTCCAATTCCTCGATTTGGAGTTAGGTTCGAGCCATGATTCCCATGGGATAGCTCACTAACCACCTTGGATCTCCTGACACCAAGTCTGAGCCTTAGGGCTTTTGATTCGGAGGAGATCGAGTGAATTTTACGGAAGAACTGTGCTGTTTCGGGACCATCGGACGCTGAGTTCGTGAGCATCGGACGCTGAGCTCAAACCATCGGAGCGTCCGGTGCCACGTGTCATCTGACAGCTCTTTTGAAGGAGCATCGGACGCTGACCATCGGAGCGTCCGTTGCCATCGGACGCGCCGGGGGTCAACCATCGGACGCCAGGGTTTCACTTTAGCAGCGTCCGATGCCAGTCCAGTAAGGTTCCAGAGAAGTCCTGTTTGCATCGGACACGTCCGGTGCTAAGACATCGGACGCAGGCCAGCGTCCGATGCAACTGTTTTCACGCAGTTTCGTCCGCAGTTTGTTCGTTCGACGTTCGATTTGAGATCTGCTTGTTGCGTTGGATTTCTGACATCGTGCTCTACCGAAATCGGGTTTCTCGCTTTACAAAATAGCCTGAATCCCCCTCGCGTTGCTCGGGGGAGGTTGAGGTTACCCAAAGTTCATCCTGTCACTAGTTGACCTGCGTGAACTTGGGCGAGGGAATCTTTTGTGGTGTCCCGCTGTGTTCCTAGGGAACATCCACCCATTCTCTTGGGTTGTGGACATCACGCGCATCAGTTTTGCTCTTGGGGTTGATTTTCAGGACAGAGGCTTAAAGTTTCTGAAAGAAAATTTAAAGCTCCCATTCACCCCCCCTCTGGTCGCTTTTTGGATGCATTCTCGGTCCTTCACCATACCTCTGTGTACTAGAGATTTTGAGGAAGTGAGGCCGTAACCTCACTGTTGTAGCGTGTGGTAGCCACACGGTTGCAGATCGATGTGTTGATTAGCGTTTTGGTTCGTGTTCTTCACGTTCTTCGTTTCTCCGCGTTTTTCCCATCACTCGATCTCCCTCTCTATTGCATATTTGTGAAATCCGTTTGAATCAACTTGTTCTTTATAGTGAGGAGGTCATTTTGACCAAAGGAATTCATCTAACTCCTCACGAACAAGTAGATCGGGTTGATTTCATTTTCGTTGCACTTTTTTGGTTCATACACCTTCCCCTTCGATTTCCCGTTGATTGAGTTGATTTGAGCGGATGATTTCTTGGGGATAGTCTTCTAACTACCTCGTGATCATCCTCTCCAAATTTGGGATCAAGGGATTTTGGTTTGAATCGATTTGGGAGTGATTTGGGTGAAGGGCGATCAAAATCGCCCTCGCTGGACAGCCGTGGACAGTCCGCCACTTGACCGGCGGACAGTCCGGGCGTCGGGGAGCAGCCGGATCAGTGGCTGTGTTCTTCGGCTGATTTGGTTTTGGTTGACCGGCGGACAGTCCGCAGTTCAAAGCCGCGGACCGGCAACAGTCCAGGGACTTCAGCAACTGTGCAGTTTTGCACTTTTAGCCGGCGGACAGTCCGCCACCTGCTCGCGGACAGTCTGCAGTAAAGCCAGACAGTCCGGGACTCCAGGTCCAGACAGTCCGGGAATCGCCTGAAGCTTCCGGTTTTGTGCGTTTGCTCTCCCGGCCTCCTCGCATGGTTTTCGGACTTCTCGTTTGGCCTTGTAGTTGACCAAGGAACCTCTCTAGGTATCTTTGCTACTTGTTAGCATCGGTATTTGGGGATTTCTCAACGTAGCCGTCTATCTACGTTCGAGACTTGGTTTTTGAGGGTCGAACTTGTTCCAGTGTTTTTGTCGATTGGTTTGCTATCGCTTTATGGTGCCTCGCTGTGATCCTAGGGATCATCCACCCTCGTCGTGGGCATCACGGTTTCGATCGAAGCTTTCGGGGGTTGATTTTGGAGACAATAGGCCAAAGTTTCGAGAGAAATTTTTGAGCTCCCATTCACCGCCCCCTTCTGGTCGCCTTGCTTTTGCATTCTCGGTCCTTCATACCTGGTTTGGAAAGTAATCTTGCCAATTGGGACGAAGGATAGCAAGTATGACAAGTGGTCACCAAATTTGGAGGGTCCTTATTGGATTACAAGGTGTGCTCCTGGCAATGCTTATTTTTATGAAACTTTAGGAGTCAAATACTTCAGAGCGATCAATGAGAAATATTTTAAGAAGTATTACCCTAGTATCTGGGTGGATCTTCTATGACTCATTGAATTGGTTGATAGCCGATATGACTCTATCGCCTTCAGACTAAAAAAGGAAATATAGCCGATATGTATCGCCTTCAGACTAAAAATGGAGATATAGCCGATATGTATTGTATCGCCTTCAACAGTAAAGCAAATAGCCGATGCAAGGGAAGCATCGCCTTCAGTGCAAAAATATGGATTTGAGAGTTTCTGAATTTAAAAGACCTCGATGGATCTTATCACAGAAAAATCATAGAAAGATGGAAGAAAGCTTCATTATATTCATAAATAGGTCTCTTACAGAGCGATTGATCCTAAAAATCTACTCGAAGACTTTATCTACTATGAATATAGAAGGGGTGGCCTCTGCTATCTCCTCGGCTGCTCCGTCGACACTATCGAAGTTTACCTCCATGGCATGACTTATCTCCAGGGTGATTTTGAGATCACCCAAGTCTTGGTCGGTGTAGGCCTGTGCGGCTCCGAGTGCCATGGCGGCACCATGGTGGACACCGTGGAGGGCAACCTCATGCACCCTTGCGGGGATGTTGTTTACCCTCTCGACAATGCTATTGCCGACGACGTTCACGGAGGCGGCTGCTTTATTCTCTGCCTCTTGAAGGGCCTCCAAACGCACAGTCAAGTCTGCAAAAAATGAGAAATGTGGAAAATCAAGGATACATTGGGAGGTAAAAGAAAAAGTTTCTATGGAAAGGGTTTCTCAATCAGAAAAATTACCGGCGACGCGTGCATCGGATTCGGCTCGTTGCCGGGGTGCCTGAGAGGCTTTCGCCTCTGCATCTTCCAGCGCCTTCTGGAGCTGGGCGATGTAATCCTCAAGCAGACAGTTCCTGATGGTGGCCTCGGAGTGGAGATTCCGCATTTCCGTCATTTGACGGTAATACCAGGTGGCTGTCGACTACGAGCTCTCAGAGGAGGGAGTCTCCGATACTGACTCCATCCCTGGAGGGGGTCCTAGGGCGGCAGCGGCATTGGAGGGACCTGCATCGGTCCTGGATAAATAAGGAGAATCAGAACGAATTCAAAGAGTTGATGAAGAAAGATCATAATCGGCTAATACAAAAAAAACACGCCTGACACGATGATGAGGGCGGCGATGGGAGTTCACTTCCTCCTCTCTCGGGCGCTTGCCATGATTGGAGTTTGCCATCGGAAGAGGGGAAGAAAGGTCTCTCTTGAAGAAAGAGGGTTTTCTGTTGGAATGGAAGGTGAATGTGGCCAATGGTTATGCTCTGGGTACGATAAGAGATAAAGGCGGAGTTGGAATTTATATTGGAAGATTGAGTTTTCAAAAGGGGAAAAGGTGTCATTTCATACAACATATGTAGGGTACTCGAGTGGAATGTTAAATCATGGCATGGTTTTCAAAGGAAGAGTAGCCGTCTCGCATTAATCATTAGGATACCGTTTGATGAAGATCATCGAGCCATGGTCGTTTGAGATGCCAAAGATAGGAGAGGAAGAAAGAAAAGAGAAATGGCAATTTCAGAATAAAATAAATTTTATCCCAAAGTTGGGGGGCATGTGTTTACACCAGATTTTGGACCACAAAGGATTATTATTTTGTGAGCACAAATGACTGATTTGTTAATGAAAGATTCGGCCAGAAAAATTGAAGAGACCTGCTTCGATCCAGACACGACAAGAATTCATGTGGGCTAGACATGACAGGCTTTGGGGGCATATTGGGTTCGACCGAGAGGGTTCAAGTTCGGGTCGACTTTTGTTTTATTATTATGTATCCTTGTCGTGTTAGAACATGAGTCTACCGGGTTATAAATAGCTAGAAACCCGATTTTGTAAAAAACACAATCAATCAAATACATCGGCCACCGACCAAAACCCTAGGAGTAGGAGTAAGGTAGAACTCGGTGGAACCTTCAACCACGCAGGGCTGCATCAGCTAGATCAACCTCCAGTTTGCTTGTAAGTTTCACGAATGGCTCATATTATTGTTCAATGAGGCTGTATTTGGCATCGACCAAACTCTTGTTTAGCTATGACATGAGTGAGTTATCGGTTAATTTCATCTTTTGTAAGACTGTCTTGACTCTGATCAATCTCTTGCTTTAGTCAATCTTCACTAGTTATCAGCTCTATTAGTTTTGGCAAACTAATAGATTCATTAAGTTATCGATGTTGTTTATACTTTTGATGTTTTCTTTAGATTTAAACAATTCTTTCCCAATCAAGATTGACAAACTATCTTAAGCTTCAATACTATTTAGTTTCAGCTATCCAAAGGCTTTATATGCTATTACCGAGGAAAATAGCCGATCTAAGCTTCTCATCGACTATTTTGTCAATCTTGATTGTTACATGCTATGCGTTCGAGATATTCGATAAAATCATGGTTTGATCTAAGAAACAGGTAGATTTGATCTGGCATGTTTATTACAGCTGTATTTCCGAACCCCACTGATACGCATGATAGATTAGATCTGCATGATCTTGAGTCAAATCATAGTTTTATCGAATAGATCTTGTTCGTGCTTCATGGACCCTTTATCGGCTAAAATAGCCGATCCAGTTATGCTTCCCTCATATGTGTACTTTTAAGTGGTCTGAAATCAATGGATCTGCTCGTTGCATCGGACGTGATTTAGCTTGGTCATCACTATGGCTGCATGGACACACCCCACCATTGAATGTTTAAGCTATTTTATCGATCTATTTGTTATTATGGTCGCATGGAAACACTCCACTATAAACAGATAGAACTGCCTATGCAATTAGTCGACCTATTATTTTTGTGTCGTTTAAATGTATACATAGATGCGGATACATGGGTGTATGCCGAGTCTCTGAGTGATGAGTGATTGTCAACTGGGATGATGCGCATGTTCTTTGGCTTGTGTTGTGCAGGTGTTGAGCACGGATACAGTGATCAGAGGCAAGGTGAAGGTCAAGTAGAGACGTGCCGTGCCGATGGACCGAGAGTGGCGAAGGGCGGACGTGAGGCTTGGATTGAGGGACCGGTGGCCCGAGGATCAGCTGTGGTGGCTGGCAGCCTGGGACAGCGATGAGCGAAGACTTGCGGTCATGTGTTGCCTGAGTCGTGGACTTGGGGACACGTGTCGGTGGACGGGGTGCACGGGTGGTCCATCCCATCTACGGCGTCGGTTTGGTGGTAGAGCCAGAGAAAAACCATCGGGTGGACGGTTTCCAGGTTTGGGCCTCAAAACCTGGGTGCTGAGGGTTTCCGAGTTTGGCCACAAAACTCGGGCTGAGGACGGTTTCCAGGTTTGGGCCTCAAAACCTGGGCACTGCGGGTTTGCTGAGTTTGGGCCTCAAAACTCAGATGCTTGGTGGGCTGGTTTCCTGGTTTGGGCCTCAAAACCGGGGGTTGGCTGAAAGGCTGGTTTCCCGGTTTGGGCCTCAAAACCAGGGGTGCGACGTCCAGGAAAAGGACGCGGAGCGGTGGCGGCACGTGGCGGCAATCGGGAGGTTGCGTCGAGGCAACGCTACGAGTTGTGTGGGCATGGCCGTCGGATCTACCTACCACCGAGTTGGTCCAGAATAACCTTAGGGTTTAGCTGGCTCGCTCTGTAATTAGAGAGGGGTAGAATAGGAATAAAATAGGAATTAGGAATAGGATAAGTAGAGGGAGACACCCTCCTCCCTTCCTATCTCAGTCATTTTGCTCTTTTGCTTCTAGGTTTTCCTGCTCTCCCTCTCCCCTGCTGTAGCGAACCTGAGATCCACAGAGAAGAGAACAATACCTCTGTGTTCATGAGATTTTGAGGAAGTGAGGCCTTAACCTCACTATTGTAGCGTGTGGTAGCCACACGGTTGCAATTCGTGGTTCTGATTCGCGTTTTGTTCGTGTTCTTCGCGGAATCCTTTTCTCCACGTTTTTCCCGTTCCTCGATCTCTTTTCTCGGTTCATCTTTTGCAAATCCATTTGAACCAAGTTGTTCTAGATCATGAGGCACTTCTTTCGACCGAAGGAATTCACCTCTAACCTCACGATCTAGGAGATCGATAGATTTTCGTTTCGGGTCAAGTTTTTCTCCCTTCCCCCGAATCTTTTTGATTCATCAATTTGGAGATAGGTTCGAGCCATGATCTCTTAGAGATAGCTCACTATCCTCCTTGTGACTCTACTCACCAAGTTTGAACCCTAGAGGTTTCGTTGTGGGTGAGATCAAGTCGAATCGGTGGACGAACAGCCGTTTCGCGGGGTGACCGGACGCTGAACATTCATCGACCGAACGCTCCCTGTGAGTCCGGTCATTGAACAGAGCGCGAGATTTTTCAAGTGATTGACCGGACGCTTGGATCACTCACTGACCGGACGCACGAGTCTTTGCTTGACCGGACGCAACGGCATCACTGTTCACTGCTTCGTCTGTGCCTGACCGGACGCTAGCGGGTTGTGACCGGACGCTCCTCTCTGTGAGTCCGGTCCAACTCAGAGAGGTTCGAATTTGGATTTCACTCGACCGGATGCGTCCGGTGCCTACTGACCGGACGCACCAGTGAGTCCAGTCGTAGCTGTTTCACGCTGTTTCGTCCGCAGTTCGTTCGCTCATTGTCGGATTTGATTTCTGTCTTTTGCGTTGGCTTTCTAGAGTTGTGTAGTGTCCCGCTGTGCTTCTCGGAAGCATCCACCCTACATCTAGGGTCATGGACACTTGCAAGCTTTGAGGTTTGCTTTTGGGGCGATTCTCGGGACAGTGGCTACTAGTTTCCGAAAGGAAAATTTGAAGCTCCCATTCACCCCCCCTCTGGTCGCTTTCTGGTTGCTTCTCGGTCCTTCAATTAGTATCGGAGCAGGTTAAGGATCTTCCACCTTAACCGGTTCCAGATCCACGGAAGGCGACATGGATCGTGGCATGGGCAAACCACCGTTCTTTGATGTTACGAACTATGCGTATTGGAAGATACGCATGTCGGCCTATCTGCAGAGTTTGGGTGCTTCCATTTGGGATATTTGCAACTCTGCCGATTACGTGGTCTTGGCTGCACGTGTCTCTCAGCTTCAGATCGATGAGCACGATGCCAATAGCCGAGCACGTAATGCTCTTTTCTCATGCCTGAGCATGAGTGAGTTTGATCGCGTTCCTCACCTCGCTACGGCTCGGGAGATTTGGGCTACCCTCATGCGTTTCCATGAGGGAACCTCTCAAGTCAAAACCCGACTCTACGAGTCGTTCAAGCGAGAGTATGAGAACTTTCGACATATGCCTGGCGAGAGCATAGAAAGTTTATTCACTCGCTTTCAGGTGATTGTCAACAGGATGAGGGCTAACAAGGAGCTGTTGCCTTTCGACGATCATGAGAGGGCTCTCAAGCTTTTGCATACCCTTGATCGGTCGGTGTGGGATTCCAAAGTTCAGGCCATCATCGAGTCACCTAACTATGAGACCCTCACGTGCGACGAGCTCTTCAGTAAGCTCAAGTCCAGTGAGATTGATGCCATGGCGAGGGCTTCTTATGAGAATCCTTCTGGCCCGACTATGGCTTTGGTTTCTGGCTCTTCTGCTAACCCCTCTGGAGGTTTTGCTCTTTCATCTCTCTTTTCTGTCATAGAGGACCAGCTGGAGTCTTTGGGGGATGATGAGTTGGCAATGCTTGCCAACCGGTTCTCGCGGTTTCACAACAACCGCATGAACCGTCGCCGCGGAGGAGGACGCTCAGGATGCTATGAGTGGGGCGACCCCGATCACTTCATCGCCAACTGTCCCAAGAAGAAGCATTCATCTAGGAAGGGCGATCATGGGCACAAGTACGACACCGGCAAGCGCAAGGAGAAGTATGTCCCCGCGAGGCACAAGCGGAGGGGTGGCTTCGACAAGGAGTACATCAAGAAGAAGAACATGGAGAAGGCCCAGGCTGAGCAGCGTGCATTCTTCGCCACGCTCAGCGACGTCGATGGCTCGGATGACGACTCCGCTTGCTCAAGCGATGACGAGTCCGAGAAGAAGAAGAGGATCGAGGACAAGCTGAACGGTCTCTGCTTCTTCGCCGACAACGATGGCCTCTGCACCATGGCCCTCAGCAAGGAGGTCGACGGTGAGCTGGTGAACTCCCCTCGGGACGACGACGACGATACCTCCCAGGTATCTCTGACCCACGATGAGCTTTCCGCTGAGGTCGAGAAACTTACTGCTGCGCTCCTTAGTCAAGATAAGTTGCTTAGACGAGCCGCTAGAGAGCGCAAGGAGTTTAGGCAGAAGTGGGAGGATACAGTGAAGGAGCTTGATTCTGTCAAGTTCACCGTGGTCGTTACTGATGAGGAGGAGTGTGAGATGTGCACCACGCACATGACTGACCTTCTCACCTTGAGAAGCAAGTATGTTGCGTTGGTAGGAGAGGTGGATGAGCTGAAGGCTAGACCCTCGCTATTGGGTGCGTGCAAGACTTGTCCTGTCTTGCAATCCGAGTTGGCAGAGAAGAATGCCAAGATCATGTCTCTTGAGGAGGCCAGCTCGGGTAGCACTTGTGTGACTAGGTGCGCTTTGTGTGAGGGTTTGGAGATGGAGATTGCTAACGTGAAGCATGACAAGATGCAAACCGAGGAGGAAAACACATACCTTCGGACCATCTTGTCATGGGTGTCTTGTGGTGAGCCACAGCTCGAGATGATGATCTCCCAATTCAAGCGAGCTGCTGGAGGTCCTGGTGTAGGTTTTGCTCCGGGTGTTGATCTTTCTGCTTTTGGGAAGATTGGAGAGTCGAGTGGTTTGAACCCGAGTGAGAAGCCCAACTCCACCACTACTCCCAAACTTACCAAGCTTCCACCCAAAGAGCCCCTCAAGCCTAACACCAAGGATGGAGTGTTTGAAGAACCGCCAAGAGCTCCACCCAAGAACCAAGTGTGGCATCCCAAACCCAATCACTTGAAGAACAAGCTTGATACGATGCCACCTATCCAGGAGGAGTGTTTGCCACAGAAGGGCAAGGTGATCCACACCCACAACCGTGAGTACCAACAACCCCCTTTGAGAGCGGTGAGGTACCATTGTGAGCATTGTGGGAGAGATGGACACTTGAGCGAGTTCTGCTTTCGGCGCAAGAGAGAGGCGCGCCGTGCTAAGGAGGTGAACAACCCGGACATGTACCATCATTTCCATGATGTACATGTGCCGAACGTTCAGAGGAGAGCTGCTAGGCCCAGAGGTTCAGCAACCTAAAGTTCCCAGGCCTAGGCAGAGAAGTGCTCCGAGGAGAGATGCTAGGCCTAGAGGTGCAGTGCCTCAAGTTCCTAGGCCTAAGCCTCATAGAGAGCGTGCCCGGCGGGAGCCTGCTGTTGTAGGCTATGGACCCCGTGACGGTGGCTTTGTAGTTGAGCGTTTTCCCCCATCGCGTTTTGAGTATCGCGATGGACGCTCCTCCCTTAGCGGACCACGTTCTTCTAAGCGTGGTGATCGCTTCCTTCGTAGGTGTGCTAGGAATGGTTTTTTCGCTAACCGTTCTTTTGAGCAGCCGCCCCAACACTGGTATTCCCCTTACTTTACTAACCCCAGTGTTGGACCGTATGCTCACCCTATGTCTTTTTATTGATATAGGTAAAACGATTGGAGAACGTTTGGTTGGTGGATTCCGGGTGTTCGAGGCACATGACCGGAAACGCCAAGTGGTTCTCCAGTCTTAGTCCGGTCGCCGGAAAGGAGTATATCACCTTCGGCGACAACAGCAAAGGTAAGGTGCTGTCTCGTGGGTCTGTGCTGGTTAATGAGCACTTTATGTTGCGCGATGTTGCTCTTGTTTCTAACCTGCATTTTAACCTTCTTTCTGTTTCGCAACTCTTTGACGACGACTATGAGATTCGTTTTAAACCGAATCTCAGTCATATTTTGGACCCTCAGGGCAATCTTGTATGTGTGATTTCGCCCTTTGGGAAAGTCTTCCATGCGGATTTCTCGGAGTCTTTTGGCATCTCTCGTTGTCTTGTGGCTGGACCTTCCTCTTCTGATCTTTGGAAGTGGCATAGGAGACTTGGACAGTTGAGCTTCGACTTGCCTGCAAGGCTTAGTTCACTTGGCCTAATCCGAGGATTGCCCAAGTTATCCATGGAGAAGGATCTTGTTTGCCACTCTTGTAGACACGGGAAGATGGTTGCCGCTCCCCACCATCCAGTGACTCAGGTCATGACTAAGCGCCCTGGAGAGCTTTTGCACATGGATCTTGTTGGTCCGGCTCGGGTGAGCTCGGTTGGGGGGAAGTGGTATGTGCTTGTTGTTGTTGGTGACTTTTCGAGATATTCGTGGGTCTTCTTTTTAGCTGAGAAGACCGAGACATTCTCCTTTGCTCGCAATCTGATTTTCCGTCTTCAGAACGAGATCCCTTTGAACTCGATGCGAGCTATTAGGAGTGATAATGGTTCCGAATTCAAGAATTCGGATTTTGAGAAGTTTTGTAACTCTTTGGGTTTAGAGCATCAGTTTTCTTCCCCCTACACACCCCCTCAGAATGGAGTTGTAGAGAGGAAGAATCGGACCCTTGTAGAGATGGCCAGGACGACGCTCGATGAGCATAGGACTCCTAGGCGATATTGGGCCGAAGCTATGAGCACTGCATGCTATATTTCCAATCGCATTTTTTTCGAGCTTTCTTGAAAAACACCTCTTATGAGTTGCGTTTTGGAAAACTCCCCAAGGTGAGTTATTTTATAGTCATTGGTTGCCATTGTTTTATACTCAAAAAGGGCAACTTGGACAAATTTGAGTCTCGTTCTTCTAACGGTGTGTTTTTGGGTTATGGCACTCACACTCGAGCTTATCGTGTACTTAACCTTGACACTAACTGAGTCATGGAGATATCCGATGTCACCTTCGACGAGACCATGGTCTGTCCTTCTTCTCGTTTTGAGCGTGCAGGTGATCATGAGGTTGGCGAGCCTCTTTTTGATGATGAAGAAGAAGGTGCTAAAGGCATGGATGACCCAGCACCTCCTCCTCCACCTGCTGTGCCGCAAAGAACGGCTTCTACTACGACTCACGGCCCCGACACCTCTTCTTCCTGGGGGCCGTGGGATCCGTCACCCCGAGCGGTACCCTTTGTACCCGGGGAGGCACCAGCTGCTGCTGAGGGGGAGGCCACTTCGGCAAGGGAGGCGCCATGACACATTCAGCGCCAGCACCCGCCTCAGCAGATGATCGGCAGCATCGACGAACGCGTCACGCGGTCAAGGCAAATCTCTCACTTTGCTCATTCTGCATTTGTTGCTGATTTTGAACCCCGAGATGTTGGACACGCTTTGACGGATCCAGATTGGGTCAATGCCATGCATGAGGAGCTTGAGAACTTTGAGAGAATTTGGGTTTGGGTTCTAGTGTCTCCACCTTCTGAGTGTCATCCTATTGGGACAAAATGGGTTTTCAAAAACAAACAGGGAGAAGATGGCCATGTTGTGAGAAACAAGGCCAGACTCGTAGCCCAGGGATATAGTCAGAAGGAGGGGATAGACTATGAGGAGACTTTTGCTCCTGTAGCACGTTTGGAGGCAATTAGGATACTCTTGGCTTTTGCTGCATCCAAAGGTTTTAAACTTTTTCAAATGGATGTCAAGAGTGCCTTCTTAAACAGCTACATAGAAGAGGAGGTGTATGTTAGACAACCGCCCGGTTTTGAAAATCCCAAGTTTCCAAACCATGTCTTTAAACTTCACAAAGCTTTGTATGGTTTGAAACATGCCCCTAGAGCCTGGTATGATAGATTGAAAACCTTTTTGCTAGCTAAGGGTTTTAAAATGGGATGTGTGGATAAAACGCTCTTTCTCCTCAAGCAAGGCACTGATACTCTCTTGGTCCAAATTTACGTGGATGATATCATTTTTGGTGGTTCTTCTCACGCTTTGGTTGCCAAGTTTGCAGATACTATGAGCAGGGAGTTCAAGATGAGCATGATGGGCGAGTTGACATTTTTCCTTGGGTGGCAAATCAAGCAATCCCGAGAAGGGACGTTCGTGCACCAGGGCAAGTATACCAGAGACATTCTGAAGAAGTTCGATATGGGTGAGGCCAAGCCTCTTCCAACACCCATGTCGACCACGATGGCCCTAGATGCGGACAAGGAGGGAGAAGCAGTAGATCAGAAGGAGTACCGGAGTATGATCGGGTCGCTGCTGTACCTGACGGCAACACGCCCAGACATCCAGTTCGCGGTGTGTCTGTGCGCGCGATTTCAGTCGTCGCCACGCACTTCTCACCGTCAGGCGGTCAAGCGCATTATGAGGTACTTATCCTTCACTCCAGAAATCGGGATTTGGTATTCTGCTTCCTCCACCTTTTCCCTTTGCGGTTATTCCGATGCCGATTTTGCTGGTTGCCGGATTGAGCACAAGTCCACTTCTGGGACTTGCCAGTTTATTGGATCTTCTCTTGTATCGTGGTCTTCTCGCAAGCAGTCTAGTGTCGCCCAGTCTACCACGGAGGCTGAGTATGTTGCTGCGGCTAGCTGCTGTTCCCAGTTACTCTAGATGATGACCACTTTGCGTGATTTTGGTCTGAGCTTTTCTCGCGTTCCTTTGCTTTGTGACAGCACGAGTGCTATTAGCGTCGCTAAGAACCCCGTGCTTCACTCGAAGACCAAACACATTGATGTGCGCTTTCATTTCCAGCGAGACCACTATGAGAAGGGTGATATCGACCTTCGCCATGTCGATACTCATCATCAGTTGGCTGATATTTTCACCAAGCCTTTGGACCAATCGACTTTTAATCGGTTGAGAGGTGAGCTTGGTGTGTGTTTCCCTTTTTAGATGAGGGAAACATTTTTGACTCTTGTATGATACACTGACTTTGTGTTTTTTTCAGTTGTTTTTGCTTCTTTCGGTTTCTTCATGCATCTTTGCATTTCAGCATACGCTTTTCCATTCTGAGCTTCATGAATATAGTCTGAAGAATGTAACTATGCTCTGTGTAGTCTTTGTTCTGATGCTTTATGTAGATGTTGTAGCTTATGCTCTTTCTGATCACTGAAACATACTGTGAGCTGAGCTATTTTTTTTGAATGATGAATTTGATAATGAACTTAAAATTTGAAAATATTCACCATTGAGATATGCAACTAGCATGTGTAGGATGTGTTGAGGTCATTCCTGCTTTTCATATATGCTAGGTTGCTATGTCTCTAGTGTTGACTCATTCACTTGCTTGGTCTATTCATATTCTGTTTATAATCTGAACCAAGTTAAGTGAATTGGAAAGATCGAGATGGGCTTGCTTGTTAGCACGTCACAGTTTCGAGACTGTTTCCCATTGCACTTTTGGGTTAAACTTGTGTTGTGTAGTGTATGACCGAAACTGTAGCTTTAAGCTTCTGATTGCTTCGGCATAGGCTTCGCACAGTTGAAAAGTTAGGCAATAACAAGCATTCAACCTCTCGCAGTCACATGCTGTTTTCTGAACTTGTGTAATTTCACCGCTGCAACTCTGATTAAAAATTTGAAATCACAAGTATATGCCTCAATTGGTATCAGCATGATGATTGAACTGTGCTAGGGGTAGTTCACCTGGTATACATGTTTAGCACTTGTTTGACTTCCTGTCTATACATGTCTTGTGCTATTTTCATGGTGAATACCCTTTTCGGCTACAAACTGCTCTTTGTGCTCTCATTTTAAACTTAGTGGTCAGTTTGAGCCTTTGCTAGCATTCTGTGCATTTTTCTGAATCATCGGATCAGAACTCTATAGAGCATCCTTGCACTCTTTTGAGTATACTCCTGAAGCTCCTAACTTGCATTTTTGACTCATATGCATTTTGGAAGGGGAGAAATCTGCGTGTTGGCACTTTTTGTGGGTACATTTTCTGAGGGGAAGCACTGTTTCTTGATAGGTGCATTTTCAACTAAGGGGGAGAAAATTGCAAATCATAACCCTCCATTTGTTTAGGGGGAGCCTTCCTAGTTGTTTGCACTATTCGAGGGGGAGTTTTGCTACTTCCTGTTGGCCGTAAGGTTTTGGTATCGAGCTTTCTCTGCTAGTTGTGTTGAGCCTCTGTGCCTCTATCTTGAGGGACTAGCATTTTGCTTTGATATTTTCAGTTGGTATTTGCTAGCGGTGTTGAGCCTGTTTTACCTCTTCTTGAGGGCTAGCTTTGCTTTGCTTGGTTGCGTCGAGCCGTTGCTCATGTCTTTGGGGACCAAGTTGTTTTGCTCTTTTCACTTGACCTTCTTCGGCTTTGCTATGTTTCTGGGTCATTTGGTTGAGTTCTCTCTTCTCCTTCTTCCTTCCTTCTTCTACTCCGATGTGATTTGTGTTGGTAGTTGACAATGCACTCATCAAGGGGGAGATTGCGGATACATGGGTGTATGCTGAGTCTCTGAGTGATGAGTGATTGTCAACTGGGATGATGCGCATGTTCTTTGGCTTGTGTTGTGCAGGTGTCGAGCACGGATACAGAGATCAGAGGCAAGGTGAAGGTCAAGTATAGACGTGCCGTGCGGATGGACCGAGAGTGGCGAAGGGCGGACGTGAGGCTTGGACTGAGGGACCGGTGGCCCGAGGATCAGCTGTGGTGGCTGGCAGCCTGGGACAGCGATGAGCGAAGACTTGCGATCATGTGTTGCCAAAGTCGTGGACTTGGGGACACGTGTCGGTGGATGGGGTGCACGGGTGGTGCATCCCATCTACGGTGTCGGTTTGGTGGTAGAGCCAGAGAAAAACCATCGGGTGGACGGTTTCCAGGTTTGGGCCTCAAAACCTGGGTGCTGAGGGTTTCCGAGTTTGGCCACAAAACTCGGGCTGAGGACGGTTTCTAGGTTTGGGCCTCAAAACCTGGGTGCTGCGGGTTTGCTGAGTTTGGGCCTCAAAACTCAGATGCTTCGTGGGCTGGTTTCTCGGTTTGGGCCTCAAAACCGGGGTTGGCTGAAAGGCTGGTTTCCCGGTTTGGGCCTCAAAACCGGGGGTGCGACGTCCAGGAAAAGGACGCGGAGTGGTGGCGGCACGTGGCGGCAATCGGGAGGTTGCGTCGAGGCAACGCTACGAGTTGTGCGGGCGTGGCCGTCGGATCTACCTACCACCGAGTTGGTCCAGAATAACCTTAGGGTTTAGCTGGCTCGCTCTGTAATTAGAGAGGGGTAGAATAGGAATAAAATAGGAATTAGGAATAGGATAAGTAGAGGGAGACACCCTCCTCCCTTCCTATCTCAGTCATTTTGCTCTTTTGCTTCTAGATTTTCCTGCTCTCCCTCTCCCCTGCTGTAGCGAACCTGAGATCCACAGAGAAGAGAACAATACCTCTGTGTTCATGAGATTTTGAGGAAGTGAGGCCTTAACCTCACTATTGTAGCATGTGGTAGCCACACGGTTGCAATTCGTGGTTGTGATTCGCGTTTTGTTCGTGTTCTTCGCGGAATCCTTTTTCTCCATGTTTTTCCCGTCGCTTGATCTCTTTGCTCGGTTCATCTTTTTCAAATCCATTTGAACCAAGTTGTTCTAGATCGTGAGGCACTTCTTTCGACCGAAGGAATTCACCTCTAACCTCACGGTCTAGGAGATCGATAGATTTTCGTTTCGGATCAAGTTTTTCTCCCTTCCCCCGAATCTTTTCGATTCATCGATTTGGAGATAGGTTCGAGCCATGATCTCTTAGAGATAGCTCACTATCCTCCTTGTGACTCTACTCACCAAGTTTGAACCCTAGAGGTTTCGTTGTGGGTGAGATCAAGTCAAATCGGTGGACGAACAGCCGTTTCGCAGGGTGACCAGACGCTGAACATTCATCAACCGGACGCTCCCTGTGAGTCCGGTTGTTGAACAGAGCGCGAGATTTTTCAAGTGATTGACCGGACGCTTGGATCACTCACTGACCGGACGCACGAGTCTTTGCTTGACCGGACGCAACGGCATCACTGTTCACTGCTTTGTCTGTGCCTGACCGGACGCTAGCGGGTTGTGACCGGACGCTCCTCTCTGTGAGTCCGGTCCAACTCAGAGAGGTTCGAATTTGGATTTCACTCGACTGGACGCGTCCGGTGCCTATTGACCGGACGCACCAGTGAGTCCGGTCGTAGCTGTTTCACGCTGTTTCGTCCGCAGTTCGTTCGCTCGTTGTCGGATTTGATTTCCGTCTTTTGCGTTGGCTTTCTATAGTTGTGTAGTGTCCCGCTGTGCTTCTCGGAAGCATCCAGCCTACATCTAGGGTCGTGGACACTTGCAAGCTTTGAGGTTTGCTTTTGGGGCGATTCTCGGGACAGTGGCTACTAGTTTCCGAAAGGAAAATTTGAGGCTCCCATTCACCCCCCCTCTAGTCACTTTCTGGTTGCTTCTCGGTCCTTCAATAGATCTTTGTTTTATATACATATCTAAGCTTATCGGCTGTTCTTCATTCCAAGTTCTTTCTATATATGTACAATTGTCGTTTTGCTTTAAATATTATCAATGCTTTAATCTCCTCTTGGGAGTTGACTTTGTAGTCAATGTCCTGTAACAATGGCTATATCAGAGCCATACAATTTGGAACTGTCTAGCATCAAACCGGCAGGTTCCACAATTTGACTCTTTTTCGTTTCCTTGTCAATTACAGGTCAAATTGACTGGCACGCCCGTAGTCGTTCTCACCAAGATTCGGTACCGCCATCCTTTGAAGGTCCAGGAGGTCAAGACCTTGCTCTGTACGGCCTCTGAGGACCGTGGTCGAGTGTGTTTGCGCCCTCATCCTAAATTTCATGTCAACATAAAGGTAAGGTGCTATCCTGTGGCTCTGTGCGAGTTAATGAGCATTTTGTCTTACGTCATGTTGCTCTTGTATCTAACTTGCATTTTAACCTTCTTTCTATTTCTCAACTCTTTGATGATGACTATGAGATTCGTTTTAAGCTGAATCTCAGTCGTATTTTAGATCCTTAGGGCAATCTTTTGTGTTTGATTTCGCCCTTTGGGAATGTTTTTCGTGCGAATTTCTTGGAGTCTTTTGGCATTTCTTGTTGTCTTTTGGCTGGATCCTCCTCTGATATTTGGAAGTGGCATATGAGACTTGGTCACTTGAGCTTCGACTTGCTTGCAAGGCTTAGCTCACTTGGCTTAATCCGAGGATTGCCCAAGTTGCACATGGAGAAGGATCTTGTTTGCCATTCTTGTAGACATGGGAAAATGGTTGCCGCTCCAAACCATCCAGTGAATCAAGTTATGACCAAGCGCCCTGGAGAGCTTTTGCATATGAACCTTGTAGGTCCGGCTCGGGTGAGCTCGGTTGGTGGAAAGTGGTATGTGCTTGTTGTTGTTGATGACTTTTCAAGAAATTCATGGGTTTTCTTTTTAGCTGAGAAAACTGAGACTTTCTCTTTTACTCGCAATTTGATTTTGCGACTTCAGAATGAGTTCCCTAAGAACTCGATGAGAGCTATTCGTAGTGATAATGGTTCTGAAGGACCGAAGGTGCAACCAGAAAGCGAGCAGAGGGGGGTGAATGGGAGCTTCAAATTTTCCTTTCGGAAACTTGTCACCACTGTCCCGAGAATCAACCCCAAGAGCAAACCTTAGAGCTTGCAAGTGTCTAAGACCCTATATGTTGGGTGGATGCTTCTAAGAAGCACAGCGAGACACTAAAAAACCAAACGCAAAAGACGAAAACCAAAACCAACAACGAACAACCAGATTGCAGACGAACCAGCGCGAAACAGTACTGACCGGACTCTGGCCTGCGTCCGGTCAGGGAGCACCGGACGCGTCCGGTCTCAAAAAATCCTCTCGGAACCCTTACTGTTTCTGACCGGACTCACAGGCAAAGAGCGTCCGGTCGAGAGCAGTGCGTCCGGTAAGCAGAAGACAAACACAATGAACAGTAGGACCTATGCGTCCGGTCGGCGATCAAGCAGAGCGTCCGGTCGTCTACTGAAATTTCATACACGTGGCATTCAACCACCGGACGTGTCCGGTCAACCCGAGCAAGCGTCTGGTCACCCCTCAGCAGCACTGTTCGACCACCAATTCGACTCGATCTCACCCAAAACAAATCCTCTAAGGATCAAACTTGGTGAGAGGAGTCACAAGGAGGATAGTGGGCTATCTCTAGGAGATCATGGCTCGAACCTATCTCCAAATCGATGAATAGAAGAATTTCGGGGGAAAGGAGAGAAACTTGACGCGAAACAAAAATCGATCGATCTCCTAGACCGTGAGGTTAGAGGTGAATTCCTTCGGTGGAAAGAAGTGCCTCACGACCTAGAACAACTTGGTTCAAACGGATTTGCAAATAATGAACCGAGCAAAGAGATCGAGCGACGAGAAAACGTGGAGAAAAGGAACTCCGCGAAGAACACAAACAAAACACGAATCACAATCACCAAATTGCAACAGTGTGGCTACCACACGCTACAACAGTGAGGTTACGGCCTCACTTCCTCAAAATCTCCAGTACACAGAGGTATGGTTCTCTGCGGATCTCAGCTAGCTACAGCAGGGGATTGGGAGAGCATGAAACCCTAGAAGCAAGGAGCAAATGACTGAGATAGATGGGGAGGTGGGTGTCTCGCCCTACTTATCCTAATTCTAACTATTCTTAATTCCCACTCTACCCCCAACTACTTACAGAGCGAACCAGCTAAACCCTAAGGTTATTCTGGACCAACTCGATGGTAGGTGGATCCGACGGCCACGCCCGCACAACTCGTAGCGTTGCCTCGACGCAACCTCCCGATTGTCGCCACGTGCCGCCACCGCTCTGCGTCCTTTTCCTGGACGTCGCACTCCCGGTTTTGAGGCCCAAACCGGGAAACCAGCCTTCACGACCAACCCCCGGTTTTGAGGCCCAAACTAGGAAACCAGCCCACCAGCGTCTGAGTTTTGTGGCCCAAACTCAGCAAACCCGCAGCACCCAGGTTTTGAGGCCCAAACCTGGAAACCGTCCTCAGCCCGAGTTTTGTGGCCAAACTCGAAAACCATCCGCGCCCAGGTTTTGAGGCCCAAACCTGGAAACCGTCCACCCGAAGGTTTTTCTCTAGCTCTACCACCAAACCGAAGCTGTAGAGGGGATGCACCGCCCGTGCACCCCGTCTACCGACACGTGTCCCCAGGTCCTCGACCCAAGCAACACCGTGCCCGCAAGTCTCCGCTCATCGCTGTCCCAGGCTACCAGCCACCACAGCTGATCCTCGGGCCACCGGTCCCTCAGTCCAAGTCTCACGTCCGCCCTTCGCCACTCTTGGTCCCTCGGCACGGCACCTCTCTACTTGACCTTCACTTTGCCTCTGATCACTGTCTCCGTGCTCGACACCTGCACAACACAAGCCAAAGAACATGCGCATTATCCCGGTTGACAATCGCTCATCACTCAGAGACTCGGCATACACCCATGTATCCGCAACCTCCCCCTTGATGAGTGCATTGTCAACTACTCACACAAATCATAAAAGAATAGAAGGAGGAAGAAGGAGGAAGAGAAAACTCGACCAAATGACCCAAAAGCATAGCAAAGCCGAAGAAGGTCAAGTGGAAAGAGCAAGACAACTTGGTCCCCAAAGACATGGGCAACAGCTCGACGCAACCAAGCAAAGCAAAGCTAGCCCTCAAGAAGAGGTAGAATAGGCTCAACACCGCTAGCAAATACCAATTGAAAAATCAAAGCAAAATGCTAGTCCCTCAAGACAGAGGCACAGAGGCTCAACACAACTAGCAGAAAGCTCGACATCAACTGAAAAGCTCGAAACCAACTGAACCCAACTGAAGCAAAGATGCGACTGCTAGTCCCTCAAGATAGAGGCAAAGGCTCAACACAACTAGCAAAGCGCTCCGATCCAATTGGAAGTTTCAAAAATTCAGCACGAGCAAACTCCCCCTTGCATGGTGCACACAACCGATTCCTCTCCCCTTTGAACATGGGAGGCATGATTTGTCCAAATTCTCCCCCTTAGTTGAAAATGCACCATCAAGAAAAGGGAACCGAAAGCAATTTTCTCCCCCTCAGAAAATGCACCATCAAAAGTGCAAATAAGAGAAGTTCTTCCCCTTCCAAAATGCATATGAATGCAAGTTAGCAGCTTCAGGAATATAGTCAAGAGAATGCAAAAATGCTCTAAACAGTATAGCTCCAACGACTTACTGGAAAGCATACAAGCTAGCAAAGGCTCAAACTGATCACCAAATATGAAATGTGAACATATGAGCAAGTGAGCAATTTTTAGCCAAAAAGGTATTCACCATCAAAATAGCACTACACATGTATAGACAGGAAAACAGACAAGTGCTAATCATGTATACAAGGTGAACTACCCCTAGCACAGTTCAATCAACATGCTATAGAATGAAGCATAAACTTGTGATTTCAATTTTAAATCGGAGTTGCAGCGGTGAAATTTCACAAGTTCAAAACTTAGCATGTGATTGCGAGAGGTTGAAAGCTTGTCATTGCCTAACTTTTCAACTGTGCGAAGCCTATGCAGAAGCAATCAGAAGCATAAGGCAACAGTTTCGGTCAGACACAACACAGCTCAAGTTTAACTCAAAGTGCAATGAGAAATAGTCTCGAAACTGTGATGTGTTGACAAGCAATCCCATCTCGATCTTTTAATTCACTTAAAGACTTGGTTCAGATTTTATTAACAGAATATGAACAGACCAAGCAAGTGATAGACTCAGAACTAGAGACATAACAACCTAGCATAAATGAAAAGCACGAATGAATTCAACACATCCTACACATGCTAGTTGCATATCTCAATGGTGAACATTTTCAGATTTTATGTACATTAAGCAAATTCACTATTCAAAAATAGCTCAGCTCACAACATGTATTAGTGATTAGAAGGAGCATAAGCTACTAGCATCAACATATAGCATCGGAGCACACTAAATAGAGCATAATTACATTTTAAAGATTATATGCATGAAGCTCAGAATGTAAAAGCGTATGCTGAAATGCAAAAGAGGAACAAGGCAAACGAGAAAATAGTCAGTCTATGATACAAGAGCCAAAATGTTTCCCCCATCTAAAAGGGGAAACACACACCAAGCTCACCCTTCAACCTATTAAAGGTTGATTCGTCCAAAGGCTTGGTGAAAATATCAGCCAACTGATGATGAGTATCGACATGGCGAAGGTTGATATCGAACTTCTCATAGTGGTCTCACAAAAAGTGAAAGCGCACATCAATGTGTTTGGTCTTCGAGTGAAGCACGGGGTTCTTAGCAACGCTAATCGCACTCGTGCTATCACAAAGCAAAGGAACACGAGAAAAGCTCAGACCAAAATCACGCAAAGTGGCCATCATCCAAAGCAACTGGGAACAACTGCTAGCCACAACGACATACTCAGCCTCCGTGGTAGACTGGGCGACACTAGACTGCTTGCGAGAAGACCACGATACAAGAGAAGAACCGATAAATTGGCAAGTCCCAGAAGTGGACTTGCGCTCAATGCGACAACCAGCAAAATCGGCATCGGAATAACCGCAAAGGGAGAGGGTGCAGGAAGCTGAATACCAAATCACGAACTCAGGGGTGAAACGAAGGTACCTGAAAATGCGCTTGACCGCCTGACGGTGAGAAGTGCGCGGCGATGCCTGAAAGCGCGCACACAGACACACCGCGAACTGGATGTCCGGGCGTGTCACCGTCAGGTAGAGCAGCGACCCGATCTTGCTTCGGTACTCCTTCTGGTCCACAGCTTCTCCATCCTTGTCCGCATCCGGGGCCGTCGTGGTCGACATGGGTGTTGGAAGAGGCTTGGCCTCACCCATATCGAACCTCTTCAGCAAGCCCTTGGTATACTTGCCCTGGTGCACAAACGTCCCTTCTTGGGATTGCTTAATTTGCAATCCGAGAAAAAAAGTCAACTCGCCCATCATGCTCATCTCGAACTCCCTGCTCATAGTATCTGCAAACTTGGCAACCAAAGCGTGAGAAGAACCACCGAAAATGATATCATCCACGTAAATCTGGACCAAGAGAGTGTCTTTGCCTTGCTTGAGGAGAAAGAGCATTTTATCCACACATCCCATTTTAAAACCCTTAGAAAACAAAAAGGTTTTCAACCTATCATACCAGGCTCTAGGGGCTTGATTCAAACCATATAAAGCTTTGTGGAGTTTGAAAACATGGTTTCGAAACTTGGGATTTTCAAAACCAGGGGGTTGTTCAACATAAACCTCTTCTTCTATATAGCCGTTTAAGAAGGCACTCTTGACATCCATTTGAAAAAGTTTGAAACCTCTGGATGTAGCAAAAGCCAAGAGTATCCTAATAGCCTCCAAACGAGCTACAGGAGCGAAAGTCTCCTCATAGTCTATCCCCTCCTTCTGACTATACCCTTTCGCTACAAGCCTGGCCTTGTTTCTAACAACGTGGCCATCCTCTCCTTGCTTGTTTTTGAAAACCCATTTTGTCCCAATAGGCTTACAGTCTGGAGGAGGTGGAACTAATACCCAAACCCGATTTCGCTCAAAGTTCTCTAACTCCTCATGCATGGCATTGACACAATCGGGATCCGTCAAAGCGTGTCCAACATCTCGGGGCTCAAAATCAACAACAAAAGCAGAATGAGCAAAGTGAGAGATTTGTGACCCGGACCGAGTGACACGTTCGTCGATGCTGCCAATCATCTGCTGAGGGGGGTGTTGGTGCTGGATGTGTCGTGGCGCCTCCCGTGCAGAAGTGATCTCCCCCTCAACAGCAGCTGGTGCTTCCCCAGGTACAAAAGGTACCGCTCAGGATGGCGGATCCCACGGCCCCCAGGAAGAAGATGTGTCGGGGCCGTGAGTCGTCGTAGAAGCCGGTCCTTGCGGCACAACAGGCGGAGGGGGTGCTGGATCATCCATTCCTTAAGCACCCTCTTCCTCGTCATCAAAAAGAGGCTCACCAACCTCATGATCACCTGCACGCTCAAAACGAGAAGAAGGACAAACCATGGTCTCGTCGAAGGTGACATCGGATGTCTCCATGACTCGGTTAGTGTCAAGGTTAAGTACACGATAAGCTCGAGTGTGAGTGCCATAACCCAAAAACACACCGTCAGAAGAACGAGACTCAAACTTGTCCAAGTTGCCCTTTTTGAGTATAAAACAATGGCAACAAAAAACTCGAAAATAACTCACCTTGGGCAGTTTTCCAAAACGCAACTCATAAGAAGTCTTTTTCATGAAAGCTCGGAGAAAAATGCGATTGGAAATGTAGCATGCAGTGCTCATAGCTTCGGCCCAATATCGCCTATGAGTCCTATGCTCATCGAGCATCGTCCTGGCCATCTCTACAAGGGTCCGATTCTTCCTCTCGACAACACCATTCTGTGGCGGTGTGTAGGGGCAAGAAAACTGATGCTCTAAACCCAAAGAGTTACAAAACTTCTCAAAATCCGAATTCTTGAATTCGGAACCATTATCACTCCTAATAGCTCGCATCGAGTTCAAAGGGAACTCATTCTGAAGACGCAAGATCAGATTGCGAGCAAAGGAGAAAGTCTCGGTCTTCTCAGCTAAAAAGAAGACCCACGAATATCTCGAAAAGTCGTCGACAACAACAAGCACATACCACTTCCCCCCAACCGAGCTCACTCGAGCCGGACCAACAAGGTCCATGTGCAAAAGCTCTCCAGGGCGCTTGGTCATGACCTGAGTCACTAGATGGTGGGGAGCGGCAACCATCTTCCCATGTCTACAAGAGTGGCAAACAAGATCCTTCTCCATGGATAACTTGGGCAATCCTCGGATTAGGCCAAGTGAACTAAGTCTTGCAAGCAAGTCGAAGCTAAAATGTCCTAGTCTCCTATGCCACTTCCAAAGATCAGAAGAAGAAGGTCCAGCCACAAGACAACGAGAAGTGCCAAAAGACTCCGAGAAATTCGCACGAAAGACTTTTCCAAAGGGCGAAATCAAACACACAAGATTGCCCTGAGGATCCAAAATACGACTGAGATTCGGTTTAAAACGAATCTCATAGTCATCATCAAAGAGTTGCGAAATAGAAAGAAGGTTAAAATGCAAGTTAGAAACAAGAGCAACATCGCGCAACACAAAGTGCTCATTAACTCGCACCGACCCACGAGACAACACTTTACCTTTGCTATTGTCGCCGAAGGTGATAAACTCCTTTCCAGCAACCGGACTAAGACTGGAGAACCACTTGGCATTTCCGGTCATGTGCCTCGAGCAACCGGAGTCCACCAACCAAACGTTCTCCAATCGTTTTACCTATATCAATAAAAAGACATAGGGTGAGCATACGGTCCAACACTGGGGTTAGTGAAGTAAGGGGAAAATCAGTGTTGGGCCGACTGCTCAAAAGAACGGTTAGCAGAAAAACCATTCCTAGTACGTCTACGAGAAGAGCGATCACCACACTGAGGAAAACGTGGTCCGCTGGGGAAGGAGCGCTCACCGCGATACTCAAAACGTGGTGGGGGAAAGCGCTCAACTACAAAGCCACCGCTACGGGGTCCATAGCCTACAACTGCAGGCTCCCACCGGGCACGACCTCCATGACGCCTAGGACCTTGAGGTGCTGCACTTCTAGGCCTGGCAGCTCTCCTCGGAGCTCTCCTCTGAACATTCGGCACATGTACATCATGGAAAGGATGGTACATGTCCGGGTTGTTCATCTCCCTAGCATGGCGCGCCTCTCTCTTGCGCCGAAAGCAAAACTCACTCAAGTGTCCATCTCTCCCACAATGTTCACAATGGTACCTCACCACTCTCAAACGGGGTTGTTGGTACACACGGTTGTGGGTTTGGATCACTTTGCCCTTCTGCGGCAAACACTCCTCCTGGATAGGTGGCATCGTATCAAGCTTGTTCTTTAAGTGGTTGGGTTTGGGATGCCACACTTGGTTCTTGGGTGGAGCTCTCGGAGGTTCATCAAAGACCCCATCCTTGGTGTTAGGCTTGAGAGGCTCTTTGGGTGGAAGCTTGGTAAGTTTGGGAGTAGTGGTGGAGTTGGGCTTCTCACATGGGTTCAGACCACTCGACTCTCCAATCTTCCCAAAAGCAGAAACATCAACACCCGGGGCAAAACCTACACCAGGACCTCCAGCAGCTCGCTTGAATTGGGAGATCATCATCCCGAGCTGCGGCTCACCACAAGACACCCATGACAAGATGGTGCAAAGGTATGTGTTTTCCTCCTCGGTTTGCATCTTGTTATGCTTCACATTGGCTATCTCCATCTCCAAACCCTCACACAAGGCGCACCTAGTCACACAAGTGCTTCCCGAGCTGGCCTTCTCAAGAGACTCAATCTTGGCATTCTTCTCTGTCAACTCGGTTTGCAAGACAGGACAAGTCTTGCACGCACCCAACAGCGAGGGTCTAGCCTTCAGCTCATCCACCTCTCCTACCAACACAGCATACTTACCTCTCAAAGTGAGAAGGTCAGTCATGTGCGTGGTGCACATCTCACAATCCACTTCCTCAGAAACGACCACAGTGGACTTAGCAAACTCAAGCTCCTTCACCGTGTCCTCCCACTTCTGCCTAAACTCCTTGCGCTCTCTAGCGGCATGCCTAAGCAGCTTATCTTGACTAAGAAGCACGGCAGTAAGTTTCTCGACCTCAGTAGAGAGCTCGTCGTGGGTCAGAGATACCTGGGAGGTGTCGTCATCGTCGTCGTCGTTCCGAGGAGTGTGTTCTAGCTTGCTGTCGACCTCATCACCAAGGGCCATGGTGCAAAAGCCCTAGTCGTCGGCGAAGAAGCAGAGACCGTTCAGCTTGTCCTTGATCCTCTTCTTCTTCTCGGACTCATCGTCGCTTGAGCAAGCGGAGTCGTCATCCGAGCCGTCGACGTCGCTGAGCGTGGCGAAGAACTCACGCTGCTCAGCCTGGGCCTTCTCCAAGTACTTCTTCTTGATGTACTCCTTGTCGAAGCTGCCCCTCCGCTTGTGCCTCGTGGGGACGTACTTCTCCTTGCACTTGCCGGAGTCGTACTTGTGCCATGATCGCCCTTCCCAGATGTGTTCTTCTTCTTGGGACAGTTGGCGATGAAGTGGTTGGGTCGCCGCACTCAAAGCATCCTGAGCGTCCTCCTCCACGGCGACGGTTCATGCGGTTGTTGTGGAACCGCGAGAACCGGTTGGCGAGCATCGCCAACTCATCATCCCCCAAAGACTCCAGCTAATCCTCTGTGACAGAAAAGAGTGAAGAGAGTGCAAATCCTCCAGAGGGGTTAGTAGCAGAGCCAGAAACCAAAGCCATAGTCGGGCCAGAAGGATTTTCATAAGAAGCCCTCGACATGGCGTCAATCTCACTAGACTTGAGCTTGCTAAAGAGCTCGTCGCAAGTGAGGGTCTCATAGTTAGAAGATTCGATGATCGCCTGAACCTTTGAGTCCCACACCGACCGATCAAGAGTGTGCAAAAGCTTCAAAGCCCTCTCATGATCGTCAAAAGGCAACAGCTCCTTGTTCGCTCTCATCTTGTTGACAATGACTTGAAAGCGAGCGAATAAACTCTCTATGCTCTCGCCAGGCATATGTCGAAAGTTCTCATACTCCCGCTTGTGTGACTCGTAGAGACAGGATTTGACTTGAGTGGTTCCCTCATGGAAGCGCATGAGGGTCGCCCAAATCTCACGAGCCATGGGGAGGTGAGAAACGCGATCAAGCTCGGACATGCTCAAACAGGAGAAAAGAGCGTTATGTGCTCGGCTATTGGCTTCGTGCTCATCGATCTGAAGCTGAGAGACACGAGCAGCCAAGACAACGTAATCGCCCTTGTTGCAAATCTCCCAAACAGAAGAGCCCATGCTCTGGAGATAGGCCGACATGCGTATCTTCCAAAACGCATAGTTCGTCCCATCAAAGAACAATGATTTGCCCACGTCGCGATCCATGTCGCCTTCTGTGGATCTGGAACTGGCTAAGGTGAAAGATCCTTAACCAGCTCCGATACCAATTGAAGGACCGAAGGTGCAACCAGAAAGCGACCAGAGGGGGGGTGAATGGGAGCTTCAAATTTTCCTTTTGAAAACTTGTCACCACTGTCCCGAGAATCAACCCCAAGAGCAAACCTTAGAGCTTGCAAGTGTCTACGACCCTAGATGTAGGGTGGATGCTTCCAAGAAGCACAGCGAGACACTAAAAAACCAAACGCAAAAGATGGAAACCAAAACCGACAACGAATAACCAGACTGCGGACGAACCAGCGCGAAACAGTACTGACCGGACTCTGGCCTGCGTCCGGTCAGGGAGCACCGGACGCGTCCGGTCTCAAAAAATCCTCTCGGAACCCTTACTGTTTCTGACCGGACTCACAGGCAAAGAGCGTCTGGTCGAGAGCAGTGCGTCCGGTCAGCAGAAGACAAACACAATGAACAGTAGGACCTATGCGTCCGGTCGGCGATCAAGCAGAGCGTCCGGTCGTCTACTGAAATTTCATACACGTGGCATTCAACCACCGGACACGTCCGGTCAACCCGAGCAAGCGTCCGGTCACCCCTCAGCAGCACTGTTCGACCACCAATTCGACTCGATCTCAGCGAAAACAAATCCTCTAAGGATCAAACTTGGTGAGAGGAGTCACAAGGAGGATAGTGAGCTATCTCTAAGAGATCATGGCTCGAACCTATCTCCAAATCGATGAATCGAAGAATTTCGGGGGAAAGGAGAGAAACTTGACGCGAAATAAAAATCGATCGATCTCCTAGACCGTGAGGTTAGAGGTGAATTCCTTCAGTGGAAAGAAGTGCCTCATGACCTAGAACAACTTAGTTCAAATGGATTTGCAAAAGATGAACCGATCAAAGAGATCGAGCGACGAGAAAACGTGGAGAAAAGGAATTCCGCGAAGAACACAAACAAAACACGAATCACAATCACCAAATTGCAACCGTGTGGCTACCACACGCTACAACAGTGAGGTTACAACCTCACTTCCTCAAAATCTCCAGTACACAGAGGTATGGTTCTCTGCGGATCTCAGCTAGCTACAGCAGGGGATTGGGAGAGCAGGAAACCCTAGAAGCAAGGAGCAAATGACTGAGATAGATGGGGAGGTGGGTGCCTCCCCCTACTTATCCTAATTCTAACTATTCCTAATTCCCACTCTACCCCCAACTACTTACAGAGCGAACCAGCTAAACCCTAAGGTTATTCTGGACCAACTCGATGGTAGGTGGATCCGACGGCCACGCCCGCACAACTCGTAGCGTTGCCTCGACGCAACCTCCCGATTGTCACCACGTGCCGCCACCGCTCTGCGTCCTTTTCCTGGACGTCGCACTCCCGGTTTTGAGGCCCAAACCGGGAAACCAGCCTTCACGACCAACCCCCGGTTTTGAGGCCCAAACCGGGAAACCAGCCCACCAGCGTCTGAGTTTTGTGGCCCAAACTCAGCAAACCCGCAGCACCCAGGTTTTGAGGCCAAAACTTGGAAACCGTCCTCAGCCCGAGTTTTATGGCCAAACTCGGAAACCATCCGCGCCCAGGTTTTGAGGCCCAAACCTGGAAACTGTCCACATGATGGTTTTTCTCT
Organism: Coix lacryma-jobi var. lacryma-jobi; assembly: GCA_009763385.1. Lineage (NCBI taxonomy): Eukaryota > Viridiplantae > Streptophyta > Magnoliopsida > Poales > Poaceae > Coix > Coix lacryma-jobi. The sequence goes on along the minus strand of CM019826.1, from coordinate 124,451,831 downwards.
AGCTCTACCACCAAACCGAAGCTGTAGAGGGGATGCACCGCCCGTGCACCCCGTCTACCGACACGTGTCCCCAGGTCCTCGACCCAAGCAACACCGTGCCCGCAAGTCTCCGCTCATCGCTGTCCCAGGCTACCAGCCACCACAGCTGATCCTCGGGCCACCGGTCCCTCAGTCCAAGTCTCACGTCCGCCCTTCGCCACTCTCGGTCCCTTGGCACGGCACGTCTCTACTTGACCTTCACCTTGCCTCTGATCACTGTCTCCGTGCTCGACACCTGCACAACACAAGCCAAAGAACATGCGCATTATCCCAATTGACAATCACTCATCACTCAGAGACTCGGCATACACCCATGTATCCGCAGGTTCTGAGTTTATGAACTCGGACTTTGAGAAGTTTTGTAACTCTTTGGGTTTAGAGCATCAGTTTTCTTCTCCCTACACACTGCTACAAAATGGTGTTGTAGAGAGGAAAAATCAGACCCTTGTAGAGATGGCTAGGACGATGCTCAATGAGCATAGGACTCCTAGGCGGTATTGGGCCAAGGCTATAAACACTGCATGCTATATTTCCAATCGCATTTTTTCTCCGTGCTTTCTTGAAGAAGACCTCTTACGATTTGCGATTTGGGAAGCAACCCAAAGTGAGTTATTTTAGAGTTTTTGGTTGCCATTGTTTTATACTTAAGAAAGGCAACTTGGACAAGTTTGAGTCTCGCTCTTTTGACGGTGTATTTTTGGGTTATGGTAATCATACTCATGCATATCGTGTACTTAACCTTGATACTAACCGAGTCATGGAGATATCTGATGTCACCTTCAACGAGACCATGCATTGTCCTTCTTCTAGATTTGAGCGTGCAGGTGATCACGAGGTTGGCGAACCTCTTTTTGATGATGAGGAAGAAGGTGCTAAAGGGATTGATGATCCAACACTTCCTCCACCTGCTGTGCCGATTGGGTCGACTTCGACCACGACTGCTCGCGACTCTGACCCTTCTTCCTCCACTACATGGGGGCCGTGTGATCCACTACCTCGGGTTGTACCACTAGTACCCGAGGAGGCACCAGCTATTGTTGAGGGGGAGGTTACTTCAGCAAGAGAGGCGCCACGACACATCCAACACCAACACCCACCTCAACAGATGATCGGCAACATCCACGAACGCGTCACTTGGTCAAGGTCACAATAAATCTTTCACTTTGCTCATTTTGCATTTGTTGCTGATTTTGAACCCCGAGATGTTGGACACGCTTTATCTGATCCGGATTGGGTCAATGCCATGCATGAGGAGCTTGAAAATTTTGGGAGAAATCGGGTTTGGGTTCTTGTTCCTCCTCTTCCTGAATGTCACCCAATTGGGACAAAATGGGCTTTAAAAAACAAACAAGGAGAGGATGGCCATGTTGTGAGAAACAAGGCCAGACTTGTAGCCCAGGGGTATAGTCAGAAGGAGGGGATAGAATATGAGGAGACTTTTGCTCCTGTAGCTCATTTGGAGGCAATTAGGATCCTCTTGGCTTTTGCTGCATCCAATGGTTTCAAACTTTTTCAAATGGATGTCAAGAGTGCCTTTCTAAACGGCTACATAGAGGAAGAGGTGTATGTGAAACAACCCCCCGGTTTCGAAAATCCCAAGTTTCCAAACCACGTTTTTAAACTTAACAAAGCTTTGTATGGTTTGAAACAAGCTCCTAGAGCCTAGTATGATTGGTTGAAAACCTTTTTACTTGCTAAGGGTTTTAAAATGGGATGTGTGGATAAAACTCTTTTTCTCCTCAAGCAAGGCAATGACACTTTGTTGGTTCAGATTTACGTGGATGTGCGGATACATGGGTGTATGCCGAGTCTCTGAGAGATGAGTGATTGTCAACTGGGATAATGCACATGTTCTTTGGCTTGTGTTGTGCAGGTGTCGAGCACGGATACAGTGATCAAAGGCAAGGTGAAGGTCAAGTAGAGACGTGCCGTGCCGATGGACCGAGAGTGGCGAAGGGCGGACGTGAGGCTTGGACTGAGGGACCGGTGGCCCGAGGATCAGCTGTGGTGGCTGGCAGCCTGGGACAGCGACGAGCGAAGACTTGCGGGCACGATGTTGCTTGGGTCGAGGACCTGGGGACACATGTCGGTGGACGGGGTGCACGGGCGGTGCATCCCCTCTACGGCTCGGTTTGGTGGTTGAGCCACAGAAAAACCATCGAGTGGATGGTTTCTAGGTTTGGGCCTCAAAACCTAGGGGATGATGGTTTTCGATTTTGGGCCACAAAACCGGAGGTTGGTCGTGAAAGCTGGTTTCCCGATTTGGGCCTCAAAACCGGGGGCGAAGTCCGGGAAAAGGACGAGCAGAGCGGTGGCGGCACGTGGCGACAATCGGTGAGGTTGCGTCGAGGCAACGCTGCAAGTTGTGCGGGCGTGGCCGTCGGATCACCAGCATCTTTGAGTTGGTCCAGAATAACCCTAGGGTTTAGCTGGTTCGCTCTGTAATTAGAGAGGGGAAGAGTAGGAATTAGAATTAGGATAAGTAGAGGGAGACACCCTCCTCCCATTTTATCTCAGCCATTTGCACTTTGCCTTCTAGGTTTTCCTGCTCTCCCAATCCCCTATTGTAGCAACTGAGATCCGCAGAGAACCATACCTCTGTGTACTGGAGATTTTGAGGAAGTGAGACCGTAATCTCACTATTGTAGCATGTGGTAGCCACACAGTTGCAAATTCGTGGTTGTGATTCGCGTTTTGTTCGTGTTCTTCGCGGGTTGCTTTTCTTCATGATTTTCCTGTCGATCGATCTCCTTGTTCGTCGTGTCTTTCGTGATTCCGTTTGAACAGAGTTGTTATAGATCGTGAGGCACTTTTTTCCACCAAAGGAATTCATCTCTAACCTCACAAGCTAGTAGATCGATCGATTTTCGTTTCGGGTCAAGTTTTTCTCCCCTCCCTCGAATTTCTTCGATTCATCGATTTGGAGATAGGTTCGAGCCATGATCTCTTAGAGATAGCTCACTATCCTCCTTGTGACTCCTCTCACCAAGTTTGATCCCTAGTGAATTCGTTTTGGGTGAGATCGAGTTGATTTGGTGAACGAACAGAGCAGTTTAGGGGTGACCGGACGCATGCATCAGGGCGACCGGACGCTGGCTTGGTGAGTCCGGTCGTTGAATGCCCACTATGTTTTTGTTTTGATCGGACGCTCGGCCTGTGTTTGATCGGACGTGCCCCTTGCACTGTTCATAGTTTGTTTGCAAACCGACCGGACGCACTGTTCCACAGAGTCCGGTCCAACTCAGTAAGGGTCCAAAACTGTTTTTCTCTGACCGGACGCAGCCAGAGTCCGGTCAGTGCTGTTCCGCTCAGTTTCGTCCGCGGGTTGGTTGTTCGTTGTCGGTTCTCACTTTTGGTTTTTGCGTTTGGTTTCTAGGGTTGTATTGTGTCCCGTTGTGCTTCTTAGAAGCATCCACCCTACATCTAGGGTCGTGGACACTTGCAAGCTCTAGGGTTTGCCTTTGGGGTTGACTTTTGGAACAGTGGCGACATGTCTCTGAAAGGAAAATTTGAAGCTCCCATTTACCCCCCTCTGGTCGCTTTCTGGTAGCACTCTCGGTCCTTCAATTGGTATCGGAGCGGGTTAAGGATCTTCCACCTTAGCCGGTTCCAGATCCACAGAAGGCGACATGGATCGCGGCGTGGGCAAACCGCCATTTTTCGATGGGACAAACTATGCGTATTGGAAGATACGATGTCGGCCTATCTGCAGAGTTTGGGTGCATCCATCTGGGATATTTGCAACTCTGCTGATTACGTGGTCTTGGCTGCTCGTGTCTCTCAGCATCAGATGGTTGAGCACGATGCCAATAGCCGAGCCTGTAATGCTCTTTTTTCATGCTTGAGCATGGGCGAGTTTGATCGCGTTTCTCACCTTGCTACAGCTCGGGAGATTTGGGCTACTCTCATGCGTTTCCATGAGGGAACCTCTCAAGTCAAAACCCGTCTCTATGAGTCGTTCAAGCGAGAGTATGAGAACTTTCAACACATGCCTGGCGAGAGCATAGAAAGTTTATTCGCTCGCTTTCAGGTGATTGTCAACAGGATGAGGGCTAACAAGGAGCTGTTGCCTTTCGACGATCATGAGAGGGCTTTGAAGCTTTTGCATACCCTTGATCGGTCGGTGTGGGATTCGAAGGTTCAAGCGATCATCGAATCGCCTAACTATGAGACCCTCACGTGCGATGAGCTCTTTAGTAAGCTCAAGTCCAGTGAGATTGATGCCATGGCGAGGGCTTCTTATGAAAATCCTTCTGGCCCGTCGATGGCTTTGGTTTCTGGCTCTTCTGCTAACCCCTCTGGAGGCTTTGCACTTTCCTCTCTTCTTTCTGTCACAGAGGAGCAGCTGGAGTTCATGGGGGATGACGAGCTGGCTTTGCTCGCCAACCGGTTCTCACGGTTCCACAACAACTGCATGAACCGTCACCGCGGAGGAGGACGCTCGGGATGTTTCGAGTGCGGCGACCCCAACCACTTCATCGCCAAATGCCCGAAGAAGAACAAGCAAGTCTTCGGCAAGGCGGATCATGGGCACAAGTACGACTCTGGCAAGCGCAAGGAGAAGTACGTCCCCGCGAAGCACAAGCGGAAGGGCGGCTTCAACAAGGAGTACATCAAGACCAAGTACTTGGAGAAGGCCCAGGTTGGGTAGCGTGCGTTCTTCGCCACACTCAGCGACGTCGATGACTCGGATGATGACTCCGCTTCTTCAAGCGACGACGAGTCTGAGAAGAAGAAGAGGATCGAGGACAAGCTCAACGGCCTCTGCTTCTTCGCCGACGATGAGGGTTTCTGCACCATGGCCCTCGGCAAGGAGGTCGACGGCGAGCTGGAGGAGATCCCTCGGAACGACGACGACGACACCTCCCAGGTATCTCTGACCCCCGATGAGCTTTCTGCTGAGGTCAAGAAACTTACTGTCGCGCTCCTTAGTCAAGATAAGCTGCTTAGGCGTGCTGCTAGAGAGCGCAAGGAGTTTAGGAAGAAGTGGGAGGATACGGCGAAGGAGCTTGAGTTTGCCAAGTCCACCGTAGTTGTCTCTGAGGAGATTGAGTGTGAGATGTGCACCACGCACATGACTGACCTTCTCACTTTGAGAGGTAAGTATGTTGCGTTGGTAGGAGAGGTGGATGAGCTGAAGGCTAGATCTTTGTTGTTCGGTGCGTGCAAGTCCTGTGCGGGCTTCCAATCCGAGTTGGCAGAGAAGAATGCCATGATTGTGTCTCTTGAGAAGGCCAGCTCGGATAGCACGTGTGTGACTAGGTGCGTTCTTTGTGAGGGTTTGGAGATAGAGATTTTGAATGTGAAGCATGACAAGATGCAAACCGAGGAGGAAAACACATACCTTCGGACCATCTTGTCATGGGTGTCGAGTGGTGAGCCACAGCTTGGGATGATGATCTCCCAGTTCAAGCGTGCTGCAGGAGGTCCATGTGTAGGCTTTGCTCCGGGTGTTGATGTGTCATCGTTTGGCAAGATTGGAGAGTCGAATGGTCTTAACCCATGTGAGAAGCCCAACTCCACCACTACTCCCAAGCTTACCAAGATTCCACCCAAAGAGCCTTTCAAGCCTAACACCAAGGATGGTGTATTTGTGGAACCTCCGAGAGCTCCACCCAAGAAACAATCATGGGCTCCAAAACCAAACCACCTCAAGAACATGCTGGGCACCATGCCACCCATCCAAGAGGAGCTTATGCCACAGAAGGGCAAAGTGATCCACACCCACTACCGTGAGTACCAACAACCCCCTATGAGAGCGGTGTGGTACCATTGTGAGCATTGTGGGAGAGATGGACACTTGAGTGAGTTTTGCTTTCGGCGCAAGAGAGAGGCGCGCCGTGCAAAGGAGATGAACAACGCGGACATGTACCATCCTTTCCATGATGTACATGTGCCGAATGTTCAGAGGCGTGGTGCTAGGCCTAGAGGTTCAAAACCTCAAGTTCCTAGGCCTAGGCCGCGAGGAGGTCGTGCCCGGCGGGAGCCTGCTGTTGTGAGCTATGGACCCCGTGATAGTGGCTTTGTAGTTGAGCGTTTTCCCCCACCGCGTTTTGAGTATCGCGATGGACGCTCCTCCCTTAGCGGACCACGTTTTCCTCTACGTGGTGATCGCTCCTCCCGTAGACGTGCTAGGAATGGTTTTTCTGCTAACCGTTCTTTTGAGCAGTCGGCCCAACACTGGTTTTCCCCTTACTTCACTAACCCCAGTGTTGGACCGTATGCTCACCCTATGTCTTTTTATTGATATAGGTAAAACGATTGGAGAACATTTGGTTGGTGGATTCCGGTTGCTCGAGGCACATGACCGGAAACGCCAAGTGGTTCTCCAGTCTTAGTCCGATCGCCGGTAAGGAGTTTATCACCTTCGGCGACAATAGCAAAGGTAAAGTGTTGTCTCGTGGGTCGGTGCGAGTTAATGAGCACTTTGTGTTGCGTGATGTTGCTCTTGTTTCTAACTTGCATTTTAATCTTCTTTCTGTTTCGCAACTCTTTGATGATGACTATGAGATTCGTTTTAAACCGAATCTCAGTCGTATTTTGGATCCTCAGGGCAATCTTGTGTGTTTGATTTCGCCCTTTGGAAAAGTCTTTCGTGCTAATTTCTCGGAGCCTTTTGGCATTTCTCGTTGTCTTGTGGGTGGACCTTCCTCCTCTGATCTTTGGAAGTGGCATAGGAGACTTGGACATTTGAGCTTCGACTTGCTTGCAAGGCTTAGTTCACTTGGCCTAATCCGAGGAATGCCCAAGTTATCCATGGAGAAGGATCTTGTTTGCCATTCTTGTAGACATGGGAAGGTGGTTGCCGCTCCCCACCATCCAGTGACTCAGGTCATGAGTAAGCGCCCTGGAGAGCTTTTGCACATGGACCTTGTTGGTCCGGCTCGGGTGAGCTCGGTTGGGGGGAAGTGGTATGTGCTTGTTGTTGTCGACGACTTTTCGAGATATTCGTGAGATATTCGACGACTTGCCGCTCCCCACCATCCAGTGACTCTGCTTGTTGTTGTTGTTTGCTGAGTTTGGGCCACAAAACTCTGGCGATGGACGGCTGGTTTCCCGGTTTGGGCCTCAAAACTGAAGGTTGGTTGTGAAGGCTGGTTTCCCGGTTTGGGCCTCAAAACTGGGGGTGAAGTCCGGGAAAAGGACAAGCGGAGCGGTGGCGGCACGTGGCGGCAATCGGTGAGGTTGCGTCGAGGCAACGCTACAAGTTGTGCGGGCGTGGCCGTCGGATCACCAGCATCTTTGAGTTGGTCCAGAATAACCCTAGGGTTTAGCTGGTTCGCTCTGTAATTAGAGAGGGGTAGAGTAGGAATTAGAATTAGGATAAGTAGAGGGAGACACCCTCCTCCCATTTTATCTCAGCCATTTGCTCTTTGCCTTCTAGGTTTTCCTGCTCTCCCAATCCTCTGCTGTAGCAACTGAGATCCGCAGAGAACCATACCTCTGTGTACTGGAGATTTTGAGGAAGTGAGACCATAATCTCACTATTGTAGCGTGTGGTAGCCACACGGTTGCAAATTCATGGTTGTGATTCGCATTTTGTTTGTGTTCTTCGCGGGTTGCTTTTCTTCACGATTTTCCCGTCGATCAATCTCTTTGTTCGTCGTGTCTTTCGTGATTCCGTTTGAACAGAGTTGTTCTAGATCGTGAGGCACTTCTTTCCATCGAAGGAATTCATCTCTAACCTCACGAGCTAGTAGATCGATCGATTTTTGTTTCAGGTCAAGTTTTTCTCCCCTCCCTCGAATTTCTTCAATTCATCGATTTGGAGATAGGTTCGAGCCATGATCTCTTAGAGATAGCTCACTATCCTCCTTGTGACTCCTCTCACCAAGTTTGATCCCTAGTGAATTCATTTTGGGTGAGATCGAGTTGATTCGGTGAACGAACGGAGCAGTTTAGGGGTGACCGAACGCATGCATCGGGGCGACCAGACGCTGGCTTGGTGAGTCCGGTCGTTGAAAGCTCACTGTGTTTTTGTTTTGATCGGACACTTGGCCTGTGTTTGATCGGACGCGCCCCTTGCACTGTTCACAGTTTGTTTGCAAACCGACCGGACGCACAGGCTATGACCGGACGCACTGTTCCACAGAGTCTGGTCCAACTCAGTAAGGGTCCAAAACTGTTTTTCTCTGACCAGACGTGTCCGGTGGTGCTTGACCGGACGCAGCCAGAGTCCGGTCAGTGCTGTTCCGCTCAGTTTCATCCGCGGGTTGCTCGTTCGTTGTCGGTTTTCACTTCTGGTTTTTGCGTTTGCTTTCTACGGTTGTATTGTGTCCCGCTGTGCTTCTCAGAAGCATCCACCCTACATCTAGGGTCGTGGACACTTGCAAGCTCTAGGGTTTGCCTTTGGGGTTGACTTTTGGGATAGTGACGACAAGTTTCCGAAAGGAAAATTTGAAGCTCAAATTCACCCCCCCTCTGGTCGCTTTTTGGTAGCACTCTCGGTCCTTCAGGATGATATCATCTTTAGTGCTCTTCTCATGCTTTGGTTGCAAAGTTTGTAGATACAATGAGCAGGGAATTTGAGATGAGCATGATGGGCAAGTTGACATTCTTCCTCGGGTTACAAATCAAGCAATCCCGAGAAGGGACGTTTGTGCACCAGGGCAAGTACACCAAGGACATAGTGAAGAAGTTCGATATGGGTGAGGCCAAGCCTCTTCCAACACCCTTGTCGACAACGATAGCCTTGGATGCGGATGACGAGGGAGAAGCTATGGACCAGAAGGAGTACCAGAGTATGATCGGGTCGCTGCTGTACCTGATGGCGACACGCCCAGACATCCAGTTCGCGGTGTGTCTTTGCGCGTGATTTTAGTTGTTGCCGCGCACTTCCCACCGTCAGGCGGTCAAGCGCATTATGAGGTACCTTCGTTTCACTCCTGAGTTCGGGATTTGGTATTCTGCTTCTTCTACCCTCTCTCTTTGTGGATATTCCGATGTCGATTTTGCCGGTTGCCGACTTGACCGCAAGTCCACTTCTAGGACTTGACAGTTTTTGGGTTCTTGTCTAGTTTCTTGGTCTTCTCGCAAGCAGTCTAGTGTCGCTCAGTCTACCATAGAGGCTGAATATGTTGCTGCGGCTAGCTGTTGTTCTCAATTGTTGTGGATGATAGCCACGTTGCATGATTTTGGTCTAAGTTTTTCTCGAGTTCCATTGCTTTGTGATAGCACGAGTGCGATTAGCGTTGCTAAGAACCCTGTGCTTCATTCTAAGACCAAACACACCGATGTGCGCTTTCATTTCTTGTGAGACCACTATGAGAAGGGTGATATCGACCTTCGCCATGTCAATACTCATCATCAGTTGGTAGATATTTTCACCAAACCATTGGAGCAATCAACCTTTGCTAGGTTGAGAGGTGAGCTTGGTGTGTGTTTTCCCTTTTAGTTGGGGGAAACATTTTGGTTATTGTATCATAGACTGACTTCTTTTGTTTTGTCCTGTTTAGCCTTTGCATTTCATCATTTTTGCATCTTTGCATTTTGAGCTTCATGTCTATAATCCTTAGAATGAATTTATGCTCTGATTAGTGTGTGCTCTGATGCTATATGATGATGCTCGTAGCTGTAACACCCCTGGTGTTTAACTGTAATTAACCTGACATGTCATCATCATTAGTCATTAATCATTCTTGTCTTGCATTTATGTTTGCTTAGTACTTGTGTAGCAATCTCTTTTCAAAAAAAAACCCTAAAAGCCCAAATCTTCCTATAAGGGCAAAAATGGTAATTTCACCTCTGTGCCTAGCTTTGTGTAATTCTTGTTCAGTTGGATGTCTTGAAGTTTTGTTGTGTTGGCCAAAGTTCAAAAACCAAAATCAGATTTCAAATCCCTTTGCAAAACCCTGATTTCCAAACCCTGGATTTTATCCCTCTTTTTGTAATTCAAAAATTATTCAAAATTTGAGGTTGGTCCAAAAAGCAAAGTTGTAGATCTGGCCAAGAGAAACAACTTTGGTATTTACAAATTTTCAAGTTTCTGTACAAAGTTTGAAGTAAATCCAAATTCATTCAAATTCCAGTTTTTGTCCCCTTTTCAGTTTTCAAAATTTATTTAAAAACTATTGAGTTTCAGAAAAAGGTTATATTAGCAAAGTTGTAGGTTTTGATAAAAGGAACAACTTTCATATTTACAGATTTCCAAGTTTCAGTGTAAAATCAAAAGTAATTTTGAATTTACTCAAATCCCAAAAGTGTTCCCTTTTCTGTTTTCAAATGTGGTCCAAAAACTATTCGGAATTTGAAAATATTTTTTTTGACAAAGTTGTAGATCTCTTTTTTCTGAACAAATTTGGTGTTTTGAGTTTTTTCTGCTCAGTTCAAATTTTGAGAGAAATCTGCAAAATACAAAAACTGGCCAAAAGTCAAACCCTAGCCCCTACACTGTTCTTCTTCCCCGTAGAGCCAGGAGGAGGGGGGCCGGCCATGGCGCCGGCGCTGCGCCTGCAGCGCATACGGCTGCTCCCCACGCGCCTCTGTCCTGCCCCAGCCGCTCCTTGGTCCCCTCCGCACCCGCACGCGAGCGTTGACTCCATCTTTCGGCCCCTACTGCTCCTGCTCGCCGCCGCCGCGTGGCCACTGCCGGCGCTGCCTGCGCCCGAGCCCCGGCTGCACGCCAGCGCCTCCGCCAGAGTGCAATTGAGTGAGCGTGCGCTCGCCGAGCTTATCCAGCCATCATCACGGTCCCTACCGGCCGCTATCCGCCTCTATAAAAGGCCCGCCGGAGCCGGAGCGCCGCACTCACCTCCGCCACCGTGGCCAGCCCACTCCAGACCCTCCGCCGCTCAACCACCTAGCCCAAAAGCTCCGCCTTGAGCTCGTGAAGCTTTCCCACCCCTCAATTTCACCTTCCCCGTCTCCAATCGCCCGGCGTAACCTCATCTTCCCAAACTCCGACCGAAACCCGGTGAACTCGGGTTCGTCAAATACTCCCTCTCCGGCCACGATCATCTTCCCCTGACCCCTGTGTCAGCTTCCTCGGCTCCGCGCGACTCTAACCAGGCCCTTGCGGTCTCGTGTGTTGCGCGGGATCGCCGACTCGCCGGAGTGCCGCCGCGGTCGTCTCCTTCCTCGAGCCTCACCCTCGAGCACGTGTCGAGCCTCACCCTCGAGCACGCGTCGAGCCTCAGCCTCGAGCCTCACCCTCGAGCACGTGTCGAGCCTCCTTCCCCGAGCCTCACCCTCGAGCACGTCCACGAGCCACACCCTCGAGCCCTGCCTCCGACCCGTGGTAAGCACCCGAAGCCTCCGGTCTCTGCTTCCACTCCGTCTTGCCCGAGCCTCCCAGTCAGGCCTCGGACGGACGCTTGTTTTTCCGTCTCGCCCGAGCCTTCCGTCTCGCCCGAGTCCGCTTCGCCCGAGTCAAGCCTCGGCGAGCGCATGCTCTCCGCTTCGCCCGAGCCTCCGGGCCAGGCCTCGGACGAAGCAGTCGCTTTCCGTCCCGCCCGAGCCCGCGCGATTCGCCGAGCCCTTCATAGAAGGAGCACAATGCTCTTTTCTTTTTCTAAAAGAGGTGAATAGAGTTCTGTTTTCTCTTTTTTGTGTGAATTAATCTGTTGTTCCTTAAATCCTGATAAAATTATGGTATGCTCCTTGCACTGTGTAGTATTTTATAAAAATATGAAACTTGACTTTTCTGCAAGAATTTGAAAATGTAAAATCCCTCTTTTAATTAATAAATGGATGGTTTTGGATTTTTAGAAAATTATTTATAACTCCAAAAATCATGAGGCTAATTTTTGTAAGCTTCCTATGCCATGTTTAGTCTCTGGTGTAATTTTGAAGTCTTTTGGAGCAAGTTGATTTTTGAGCATTTATCCTTAATTGTTAAATAGTGCCTTTTGTTAATTAATGTCTGGAATTATTTGAGCACCTTAATGACCTCCAAAAATTATGAAATTTGTTTTGCCACCTACCTACACCATAATGAACTTATGTGATTAATTTGGTAATTGTTGGCGCAACTTCATAAAATGACCTTGTAAATAATTAAGGAAAATAGAAAGAGTGATTAGGGTTCATGTTGTATGCCCTGTTTTTGCATTGTTCATGCTAGCATACTCATGTGCATGCATCATTGCATTCGTATAGTCACCGAAGAAGGCGTCAAGATCGAGGCAGCCGCCGACGAACCTGTCCCTGAGGCTACCCCGAACTCCGACAACCGTCCCGCCGCCTTCGAGCCTGCTGTCTTTGCTCTTCAAGGCAAGCCCCGGTGCATTTAACCCCTTTCCTTGAATTTATAAAATGATTTCCTTAAATGCTTTTGAGTTAAATTATTGCATTAGGTTTATAGGAGTTGTGTGCTATCCTAATTGATGCACTATCCACCTTGACCACTGATACACCCGATACCTGTTTTTCAAAAGTATTTGCAAAATGCTTAGCAATGCTTATTGAATTAGACTTGCAATAAAATGTCATTTTCAAAAGTGTGATCACTTAAGAATCTTTATGGGAATTTGGCTTTACTTCCCGTTCGATGACTGCTTGCCTAGCTAGCATGTGGTCATTGTCGAGAAGAGGTTGTCCGCGCGTACGGTGCCGTCATGTTGTAGTCCGGGACTCAACAGTTGACACCGACCGGGACAGGGTTGAAAAACTGACAGGACTATTACGCTTGGGTGAGATATAACCAAGGTATAGTTCTGGCTGGAAAATTAGGGACCATCCGTATGGGGGCCTGCTGGTCAAGACTTGTAACTATTCACATACTACGGGAAGCTCTGGCTCCGAGGAATCCTTTATTGGACCGACAACCGCGCACTGGGAGTGGAGAGATGGCGGAAGTAGCATGTACCCACGTGGTCGTCGTACCTGGAAAGGAGTGGTGTACTGTACTTCCGGGTGGCGTAGGACCGGGCCCAATCTTGGAGGAACCGTGGTAGACGAGTTGGCATATGCAAGCTTGGGTGCTACATATGCAGTGTGGATAGGGATCCTCAGCTGAGTATTATTTATCCGGATTAACGTTGCTCCTCGGTTATGGAGACTTGGTCCACTGACTGTCAACAGAGAGTGGTTCTCAACTAGGAATGTTTTGAAATGTAAAATGAATCATGAATGATGAAGAATTGAGGAATACTGAATCTTTCAAAAATAAAATAAGGTTTACAAAAATGCTTTTCTGCAAAATACTTGATCTTGCTTAAGCCTTACCTTGACTACCCTAAGCCTCTCATTCCTGAGTCTTCTCCCTTTTTCTTTAGTCGGGTAAGTCTTGTTGAGTACCCCAGTACTCAGGGTTTGTTACCCATGCTGCAGGTATGACAGAGTCCCCGATGTGTCTTGCACCCTGCTGCGTGACCATCGTCCAGGAAGAGGCCGATGAGGCAGAAGAATAGTTGTACACCCTCGGGCTGGGTGATTATAAGTATCTTTGCTGTTCTCCACTATGTTGCCTATGTCTATTTCTATTATCAGAACTTGGTTTGTAATAACTGCACCTTAATTTCTATTTGGAACCCTGTTTTGTAAAACTAATGTTATTTAAGTCTTCCGCTCTTTATTCCGATGATATTTGTAAAAGTATGCAATGCTGTAACCGAATTGTGAGATGATCCTGCGGACATTGGGCACTGATGTAGCCCGGTGGCGAACAGGTCTTAATCACATGGAACATGGGTTCGGCTGTCAGAGGTTGACAGGGACACGTGGGCCATGGGATTAGGGTCGTTCCGTCACAGAGTGGTATCGGAGCATCTCACTTTAACGTTGCAGTGCTCGTTTTTGCGAAAACTTCCAAAGACCTTTTGAGTCCAAACAAACTAAACTTGACTATTTTTGAGTCCAAATTGCTTCTCTCATCTTGTCTCTCATATGGCAACACTAGCTAGTGGAACAACATGTATTAAGCCCTATATATATGTTAAGTATTGCATTGCCTTGTTCCGTAGGAACGATTCATGCATCATGTCATATTCACTTAAGTATATAAATGAGTTCGTTGGGATAGTGTACCTTTACCTGTTCTTGCTAGCCTTTCTCATCTATCTTCTCTTATCCAGACATGGCCCGTATCAAGCTGACTGCCCGCAAGTCGACTGGACCGCATGGTGTGCCACGCCACCAGCTGGCACCACGCGCTGGGGAGGAGACTGGAGAATCTTCCAACGGTCGTCGCTTTCCCCGCCGCACCCGCAAGAATCTGAAGGAGGAAATCAAGAATCTGAAGGCTGAGATAGAGAACATGGAGCATGACTTCTACCTTTCCCGCCTGGAGTTTTATGAGGCACGAGCTTCCCTGGAGCAGGCCAACCGGAACACGGTTCGCGCTATCGAGCAGCGCAATGATGCTTGGACCCGCGAGGACGTTACCAGAGCCCAGCTCCACGGACTGCAGCAGTACACAGCTCAGATCGAACAGTTCAATGATATGCTTCATGACGAAGTGCATCAGCTGTATGATCAACTCCACCCCTTGGTACCCCCGGTTATGGAAGACCCTGAGGACGGAGTTGTGGAGGAACCAGAAGTGGAACAAGGGCCAGGCGAGAACGAAGAAGTCGAACCTATCAAAGATGTCTACGCTGAAGACGAGGACGAGGAGGAGGAGCCTGAGCTCATCCTCGAAGAAGACGACGACGAAGACATGATCATCATCGACGACGACTAGACTCGTAGTGTCTATACCATCTGCTTACCTAAAACCTTAGTCTAGGTTTGGGGGCGTTAGTCTGTCTGTTGCCAAGTCTGGCATGTATCTTTCTTTTCGCATCTTTTCTCCTTTATCGGTCTGTATCATCTGTCAGTCACCTTATCAAGTCATCAGCCTTTGTATCAGAAGAAGCTATCAGTCTGTTGTTTTCAGAACCCTATCCATGAATGCTAAGTTCCAAGTTGCTTAACAGATGCCTGTGAACACTCGCACTGGAGCTGGAGGTTCTGATGATGCCAACATCCCAAACCCTCCACCTGTCCCAGCTACCCTAGCAGATGCCATTGCAGCCTTGGCCGCCGCTGCCAACCTAATGGCTCAAAACCAAGGACAGCAGAACTTTCACCGTGGTCGCCACAACATCAACCAAGAGACCACCTATGTGGAATTCACCGAAACTCGTCCACCGGTCTTCACCAAGGCCGATGAACCCCTCGAAGCTGATGATTGGCTCCGCACCATGGAGCAGAAGTTTGGTCTTATCAACTGCACCGATATCCAGAAGCCACGGTTCGCTTCCCAGCAGCTTCGTGGTCCGGCAAGTGCTTGGTACGCCAACCTGTTGGCTGCCCAGCCAGAAGGTCATTGGTTGACCTGGGAAGAGTTCCGCACTGCCTTCCGTGCTCATCACATCCCTTCCGGATTAATGAAGATGAAGCTTGATCAGTTCCTGGCTCTCCAACAGAAAGACTCCACAGTCATGCAGTATGTGGGTCAATTCGATCATCTCAGCCAGTATGCCTCAGAGTATGTCAACACAGATGAGAAGAAGAGGGATTGTTTCCTTAGAGGACTGCACCCGAAGATCCGCAGGAGCTTGTCCAATAACCTGACTGGGTCTTATGACGATGTTGTTGACCGGGCTGTTGCTTTTGAAGAAAGCAATCGCCAGTACCAGGAAGAGAAGAAGAAGAAGAAAGCAGGGTCAAGCAGCTTCGCTGGCGGTCACAAACGCCAGAGAATCATCTATCACCCCAGCCACCACCACAATCGTCTACCTTACCCCAACCAGCAAGTGGTCGTCCGTACCGCGGCCACCACCCATAATGCCAACCAGCAGAGTGCCACACAGCCGAACGCCCCAGGTGTTCGTATCACCACTCCACAAACAGCCTACAACCATCCCTGCTACAACTGTGGACAGCTTGGTCACTGGTCTCGTGAGTGCCCAAAGCCCAAGAGGTATGCCCAGAATGCTCAGAAGAATCCTGGAGGATCTCAGCCGCAGCAGCACCGTGCACAGCAGCAGCATGCTCAGAAGGGCAAGATTGTCAAGAAGCACGGGCAAGTCTACTACACCGCTGTCAGCGATATACCAGAAGGGGAGCCCGTCATGATCGGTAGGTTTCCTGTTGCCAATCACCCTGCAGTTGTGTTGTTTGATTCTGGTGCATCGCATTCCTTCATCAGTCGTACTTTTGTCATCAAGCATGAAATATCAATTGAGGATTTAAAAGAAAGTTTCTGCATATTTTCGCCTGGAGGGCGTATAAGTACTAAGGAAGTGGTTCGCAGTATACCAGTAAGGTTGGGGGAACATGTATTTCCCACCACCATGATTGTGCTTCATGATCAGGAGATAGATGTCATCCTAGGCATGAATTGGATGTGTCAGTATAAAGCCATGATCGACATCCTGAATAGAGTTGTGAGAGTGGATATTCCTAACAGTACCGCCAAACTCCTTCTCCAACTTCTAATGCCTCAAAAACCAGCAGCCACTCAAATAAATACCGCCTATGTTCTGGAAACCCGGGACATCCCCGTGGTTTGTGAATTCCCTGATGTTTTTCCTGAGGATTTGCCTGGTCTGCCTCCTGACCGTGACGTTGAGTTTGCCATAGAGCTAAAGCCCGGGACTGCTCCTATATCCCGCAGAGCTTATCGAATGCCTCCCAGAGAGTTGGCAGAACTAAAAATCCAATTACAAGATTTGTTGGACAAGGGTTTCATTCGCCCAAGCTCGTCTCCTTGGAGCTGTCCTGCAATCTTTGTAAAGAAGAAAGACAAGACTCTCAGAATGTGCATTGATTATCGCCCACTCAATGAGGTCACCATCAAAAACAAATATCCCTTGCCTCGTATTGATCTTCTCTTTGACCAGTTAGCTGGAGCCAAAGTATTCTCCAAGATCGATCTTAGATCCGGCTACCACCAAATAAAGATTCGTCCTGAAGATATTCCTAAAACAGCTTTCACCACCAGATACGGCCTATATGAGTACTTGGTCATGTCCTTCGGTTTGACCAATGCCCCTGCTCATTTCATGTACCTCATGAACTCTGTGTTCATGCCAGAGCTTGATAAATTCGTGGTCGTGTTCATTGACGACATCCTTGTCTACTCAAAAACCCCTGAAGATCACGCCGAGCATCTTCGTATCGTTCTATCCCGTCTCAGAGAACATCAGCTGTATGCCAAGTTCAGTAAATGTGAGTTCTGGTTAGATCAGATACAGTTTCTTGGTCATGTCCTATCCGCTGAAGGTGTGTCAGTTGACCCTGGTAAAGTGGCAGACATTCTGGATTGGGAGCCACCTACCACTGTTCATCAAGTCCGCAGCTTTATGGGAATGGCAGGATATTATCGTCGATTCATTCCGGATTTCTCAAGAATCGCCAAGCCTATCACTGAGTTAGTAAAGAATTCTGTGAAGTTTGTCTGGTCACCAGCCTGTGAGCAAGCCTTTCAAACTCTGAAGAAACTGTTGACCACATCACCAGTGCTAGCCCAGCCGAACATCGAGAAGCCCTTTGATGTCTACTGTGATGCATCTGGTACTGGTTTGGGCTGTGTTTTGATGCAAGAAGGTCGAGTGATCGCTTATGCCTCCCGACAGCTTAAGCGACATGAAGAGAATTACCCAACTCATGATCTCGAGTTAGCAGCAGTAGTGCATGCCTTGAAGATCTGGCGTCATTATTTGTTGGGCAGTACCTGTAATGTGTACACTGATCACAAAAGCCTGAAGTATATCTTCACTCAAGAGGAACTGAATATGAGGCAGAGAAGATGGCTTGAGTTAATTAAGGACTATGATCTTGAAGTGCATTACCATCCGGGTAAGGCGAATGTGGTCGCCGATGCGCTCAGTCGCAAGTCATATTGCAACTGTCTGATGATGAAACCCTATGATTCTTCTTTGTGTTATGAGCTGGAAAAGTTGAATATTGAAATGATTCCACAAGGAACTCTGAATAATATCAGAATAGAAACCCCTATCAGAGAGCAGATCATCGCTGCACAGAAAGATAACCCTGGAATCAAGCACATCATCGAAAAGGTCCAATCCGGAAAGGCTGATTGTTTCAGGATCGATGCTGCAGGAGTAGTATGGTTTAAGAATCGGTTAGTAGTTCCTAAAGTGCCTGAGTTAAGAAAGTCAATCCTTGATGAAGCACACTTGACTAGATTCTCCATCCACCCCGGCAGCAACAAAATGTACCAGGATTTGAAGCAGCAATTCTGGTGGACAAAGATGAAGATTGAAATCGCCCGGTATGTCGCTCAGTGCGATACCTGCCAGAAAGTCAAAGCCGTGCACATGAAGCCCGGAGGAGAATTGCAACCCTTACCTGTACCTGCTTGGAAATGGGACGATATCAGTATGGACTTTATCAACGGTCTACCCAAGACATCAAGAGGTTTTGATTCCATATGGGTGATCGTGGATCGCCTCACTAAGCAAGCTCACTTCCTGCCAGTGAAGACCAGTTACACCGTCCCCACTTATGCCACTTTGTACAAGAACCACATAGTGAAACTCCATGGCATACCCAAGAGCATTATCTCTGATCGTGGTACCCAGTTTGTCGCAAAGTTTTGGAAAGCGTTCCATACCTCACTTGGAACCAAGCTCTTGCATAGTACGGCATATTGTTGGGGGAAGGGACCCTCGGCAGAAGCGCCGCCCGAACCGGTGCTCGAAGTTAGCCCTCGCGTGACGCCTTGTGTGCGTGCGAGGTCCCTCTCCTATTTGAGACCGATACCCTGACCCCCGGATGCGGGGTCAACCCTCGTCGCTTTGTTGTGTTTCCGTGCAGGTCTAAGGCGACGGTCACACTGCAGGAAACCTTCGCTGAACCACGACGCCACCTTCGCTTGAAGCGAAGGTCCGGGCAAGCGGCAAGTGTGCGTCGCCCCGGAGGCAAGCAGAGCCGGAGGTCCGGCAGATGGCGGAGGTGCGCGGGCCCAAAGGCGAGCGCGGCCGAAGGTCAAGACCGTCGCACCACTCCCCGAAGGCGAACAAGGGCCAGGTGGCGGCGCGCTGGAGTGTGACCGATTAGGGTTTCCGCTTCAGCTGTGTACTTACGCTTTTGCCCTTCCTCCCTGCGTGGAGGCGAGGAATCTTTGCTGTACCCTTCTGTAATTTGGCCCATACCCCTTGGCATTCCCTATAAATACCAAGGGGATGAACAGTGTGAGGGGGGACCTTTTTCTTTTCGGAATTCGAGCACCTTCCACTTCCGATTCACCTTCGCTACTGCATCTGACGTTTGGCCGCCTTCGCTCCATCCCCTGCACAAGTGCGGAGGTTGGGCAAGTGCGTTCCAACAGTTTGGCGCCGACCGTGGGGAACGAAGTCTGAAATGGCGGGAAACAGGAGAGCACTTTCGGCGAGGGACCAGCGTGTCGCTAGAGAGGCGGCAGCGGTGGTCCCGCCTGCTGAGGAAATTGCACAGCCCTCGGGTGGAGAGAATGTCACCCCGGAACCCCAATCCTTGGGCCCCCAGGCCCGAGTGGCGACACAGCCGCACCCACACACTTCGGGAGATGGTGAAGGAGAAGAAGAAGAGGTGGGCCTCGAGGCCCTTGAAAGGCTCGAGGCTGAGCTGCAAGAGAAGAAGAGGCGCCTGGAACAGCTTGAGAGGCATAACCGACTGCGCTCGATCAGGCAGAGGGCAGACGAGGCCAGGGAGCAGCTTCGCCGCATGGAGGAATCCCTCGCCGCGGCAGAAGCCGAAGCCGAGGGCTGGGACAATGAGGAGATACCCCCGTTGCGAGAGGGGAATGAGGAGCCAAATCAAGACAACCTTCGTCACCATCCACCACCCCCACCACCACCAGTACACCCAGAGCCATATCTTGTGAGACACCCAAACCTCCGCCAACTCTACCCAGATGAGAGAGAGCAAAACCTTCGCATTCAGCGAAGGCATCAACAACACCAAATGCCAT
Source organism: Coix lacryma-jobi var. lacryma-jobi (assembly GCA_009763385.1). NCBI lineage: Eukaryota > Viridiplantae > Streptophyta > Magnoliopsida > Poales > Poaceae > Coix > Coix lacryma-jobi. The sequence goes on along the minus strand of CM019826.1, from coordinate 124,431,952 downwards.
ACGATCCAAAGTCACCACTCTCCCAAATACTCCAAACCCAGCCCTGGCCACCATGCTATAACCCACAAAACCTACCTCGCTATGATGGACTTTCCGACCCTCGCCAGTTCATCATGAGCTATGAAGCAGCGGTTGCCGCAGCAGGCGGTGACGAATCAACAATGGCCAAATCCTTTGTCATCATTCTGCGAGACATCGCACAAACTTGGTACAGCAACCTTCGCCCCGGAACTGTGGATTCCTGGGCCTCCCTCAGAGACAAGCTATGTACAAACTTCAAGGGCATCACTCCAGCCCCGTTAAACCCTATCGAGCTATTCAATTGCAAGCAAGAGGAACGCGAGCCGCTCCAAGATTACTGGCGAAGGTTTATTCAAATCAGAGCAAGGACCCCTGGGATATCTGACGAGGCTGTCATCCTCGCTGCAGTCAGTGGTCTGCGCCCAGGACCATGCTCCTCCAAATTTGCTAGAAAACCGGCAAACTCAATCGAGGAGTTGCATGAAACAATGGAAAGATACTGTAGAGCTGATATGGATTTCAGAGCGAAGTCCGACGCTCGGAGGTCTCAGCAGAGGCCACAGCCGAGGCCTCAACCGAGAGAAAGCAACCTTCGCCAAGAGCAAAGCAACGTCGGTGCGATCAACAAAGCAACAAACTATGAACATCAAACACGGGACGCTCAACAACCGAGCAGCCATGCCCCGCAGGTTTTGCCACCTCCGCCGAACCAGCGCTACCAGCAGCGAGATCCTGCCAAAACGTATTGTCACTTCTGCGGAATGGGAAAGGGGCACACTACAAAGCAATGCGAATGCTTCGCCAAAGGAAAAGAATTCCAGGAATCCAGGAAACCTGCCATGTCAGACCCCCGAACCATAAACCACACAAGGAAACCAAGCTTCCACTCACCAAATCCAACATACCACTATACCCCCATAAACTACGGCCTACCTTCGCAACAACCCCCCTACACCCACCACCCACTCTACAACCAAACCCATTATCAGCCAACCACCACCCCGCAACGCCAAAACCCACCTTACACAGTCACATACCCAGCCACCCCCCAAAACCAAATTCCAACAGCCCACCAAGCCACCAGCGCTCTGCCACCACCACCGCCAATCCCCGCGTTACCAGCACCACAACCTGTGAAAGCCGAAGCCTCGAACCAAACGACCATCAACAACCCAACATCGACCTTCGGTGTGATTCTAGCTATCACCGGAGGTTCAAATGAAGACCATGGTAACAAACGGCAGAGGAAGGAACATGCCAGACGCGTTCACCACGTGGCCGTCGAAGGACCACATAAATTCGGCCGGTGGTCTCACATCCCCATAACCTTCGATTCCAACGACATGAAGCTAAGAGATTACCCTCACACAGACGCCATGGTGATCGAAACCAACCTCGCTGGGTGGACTGTCACCAAAATACTGGTCGATACAGGAAGCTCCGCTGACATCTTGTTCGCTTCAACCTTCGACAGCATGAAGCTTGACAGAAATCTTCTGCAACCGGCCGACAACCCCCTGTACGGTTTCGGTGGTCAACAAGTGAGAGCCATCGGGAAAATTTCCCTGCCCGTGACCTTCGGCGACCAAATCAACTGCAGGACGGAACACATAACATTTGATGTCGTCGACATGTTCTACCCATACAATGCCATTTTCGGCCGAGGGGTCACAAACGCGTTCAATGCGGTCATCCATCCCGCCTACCTATGCATGAAACTTCCCGCTCCGAAGGGTGTGGTCGCGGTATTTGGGGACCAGGACATTGCAAGGACAGCTGAAGGGAACATAGCCCCGGGGCAACGTAACGTACACAATTTGTCAAAACCTCAAACCCCCGGTATCAGCGTCGAGAGCGAGGTCCGCAATGACAGAGTGAAGGCGGCGCCAAAGGACGAAACCAAACAAGTCCAACTCTTCGAGGGCAATGCCGAAAGAAAGGTGATCATCTCAGCCAATCTAGACCCTCAATCAGAAGGCAACCTCGTCACCTTCCTCAGAGAAAATCCCGACACCTTCGCTTGGTCGGCAGAAGACCTAAAAGGAGTCAACAGATCAATGATCGAGCATAGCCTGAACATCAAAACAGGTTATCGCCCAATCAAACAAAAGCTTCGCAAGATGTCAGAAGAAAGAAAGGAGGCAGCGAAGGCTGAGGTAAAAAGGCTTCTGGACGCAAGCGTCATCCGCCCAGTCAAATACCCAACTTGGCTCTCAAATGTGGTCCTAGTCCAAAAGAAGAATAAAAAATGGCGAATGTGCGTCGATTTCACTTGCTTGAACAAAGCCTGCCCGAAGGATGATTTCCCCCTCCCAAACATAAGCACCCTGGTCGACAGAGCGGCAGGTTGCCAAATGCTATCCCTCCTTGATTGCTTCTCAGGCTATCACCAAATCTGGATGAATGAAGAAGACGAAGAAAAAACAAGCTTTATCACACCTTCGGGCACCTTTTGCTTCCGAAGGATGGCAGAAGGTTTGAAAAATGCAGGATCAACCTTCGCTCGCATGACCTCCGAAGTGTTCAAGGACGAGCATGCTGTCTCCGCCTATGTCGACGACCTAGTCGTTCAAAGTGAACTAAAAGAGAACCACATACCAGACTTATCGAGGATATTCAGCAACCTCCGGTCCGCCGGACTCAAACTAAACCCAGAAAAATGCGTTTTCGGGGTAAGCGAAGGTAAATTGCTAGGTTGCATCGTCTCAGCCAGAGGAATCGAAGCCAACCCTGAGAAGATTGATGCCATCATGAACATGGAACCCCCGACGACCAAGAAAGCAGCTCAGCGTCTGACCGGTCGTTTGGCAGCACTTAGCAGATTCATCTCAAGATCCGCTGAGCGAGGGTTACCATTTTTCGAAACACTCAGAAGCAACGCTCCCTTCAACTGGGGTCCCCAGCAGCAAAAGGCCTTCGAGGAGTTGAAAAAGTACCTGACCAGCTTGACTGCCCTAACCAGCCCAAGCAAGGGAGACTTGTTGTTACTCTACGTCGCAGCTTCGCCACACGCTGCAAGCGCAGTCCTCATCAAGGAGCTCCACGAAAACAACAAAACCAGGCAAGCCCCAATCTACTATGTTTCAGAAACCCTCGAAGGCCCGAAGAGAAATTATTCGGAGCTTGAGAAAATAGCATACGCCGTCGTCATGGCATCAAGAAAGCTCAAGCACTATTTCCAGGCTCATGAGATACATGTACCTTCGACGTACCCTCTCGAGAACACTTTTAAAAATAACGAAGCCGTTGGAAGAATAGCAAAATGGGCAGTCGAGCTTAATAGTCATGCTGTAACCTTTATTGGCAGAACAGCGATCAAATCACAGGTGCTGGCTGATTTCATAGCAGAATGGACACCCGACCCTCGCCCCGGTGAGCTGCAGCAGGACCAGTTTTGGATCGTTTACGTCGACGGGGCCTGGGGCGCAACTGGAGCCGGTGCCTCGGCTATTCTAATCTCGCCTTCCGGGTCGAAGCTGAGATACGCACGAAGGCTGGACTTCAAGTGCACAAACAACTCCGCTGAATATGAGGCTGTGATTCTGGCACTTTCAAGGTTGCGCTCGTTATCAGTCCGAAGGGCACTCATCAACACAGACTCTCAAGTCATCGCGGGGCACATTGAAAAGAACTACAAAGCAAAAGATCCAGAGCTCCAAAAGTATTTTCAATATGTGCGAAGGTTAGAATCCTTCTTCCTCGGCATAACCGTAAAAGCGATATCGAGGACTGAAAACAGCGAAGCAGATTGCTTAGCAAAAGCAGCCGCGCAGCAGCTACAGCTCCCTCCGGACGTGTTCTACGAGGTTTCCACTCGGTCAGCTTTCGAAGCTTCCGAAATCAGCATCAAGCTGATCAACACAATTCAGTGCGAGGATTGGAGAGCACCTATCATGGCCTACATCAAAGGACTCCATGAACCAAGCTCCAAACAAGAAGAGAACAGACTAAAGCAAAGAGTACGAGGGTACAAGATCGTGGATAACACCTTGTTCAAAGCTTCGGTAACCTCACCTTGGCTCAAGTGCGTGTCACAGTCCGAAGGTAACGACATCCTCAAACTCATCCACGAAGGTATATGTGGTTCACACAACGGCCCAAGAGCACTAGTAGGAAAGGCTTTCCGGCAAGGTTTCTACTGGCCAACTGCGCTGAGAGACGCTGAAACCATCGTCAAGAAGTGCGAAGGTTGTCAACTGACAGCAAAAAACCAAAACACCCCAGGGGCTCCCACAACCCTCATATGCCCAACCTGGCCCCTACAAAGGTGGGCAATGGATCTCGTGGGCCCACTTCCGACGGCTCCGGGGAACCTTCGCTATGCGGTGGTGGCCGTGGAATATTTCACCAAATGGACCGAAACAAGACCGCTGTCCTCCATAACCTCCCTCGCAGTAAAAAGGTTTTTCTGGCAGCAGATAGTTTGTCGCTTCGGAGTCCCACAACATCTAACCGTCGACAACGGCACCCAGTTTGACAGCGAGGTTTTCAAAGAGTTCTGTGCACAAATCGGAACAATACTATGCTTCGCCTCAGTCCGACACCCGCAGTCCAACGGCCTAGTCGAAAGAGCCAACGCAACAATCTTCCAATCCATATCCAAAAAATTGCAAGACAGACCCAAAGGCAAATGGGCAGACGAGCTAACTGCAGTCACCTGGTCTCACAACACCTCTGAATGCAGAGCAACCAAGTTCACACCCTTCAAACTGCTGTTCGGCGAAGAAGCCGTGTTACCAGAGGAGTTAAAATTCGTTTCACCAAGAACAACCCTCGCAAGTGATGAGCCAGCCATACTAACTGACAAGGACTTGCTAGAAGAAACAAGATGCAGCGCAGTTCACAACCTTCGCAAGTATCAGGAAGAGACCAAGAAGTGGAGAGATAAAAAGGTCAGAATCAAGAACCTGCAGAAGGGTGACCTCGTCCTCATCCGTAAACAAAACGCCAGCTTGGCCGGAAAGTTCCAGCCTAAGTGGACAGGCCCGTTCCTGATCGCAGAATGCAATCGCCCGGGCTCTTTCCACCTCTCCGACAGCGAAGGTAATATCCTACCACACACCTGGAACATCGACGACCTTCGCAAATTCTACCCATAGCGGAGCCTTAGCGAGCCCTCGCGATATGTAATCTTTGTCACACTTCATGTTATTTACATTCATGTACTTAACAAAAACAGGAGCTGCACTCTTTTTCCTTACGAAGGGGCGTAAGGTTTTTTAATGAGGCAGTATCCAAAGCATTAATACAGGCTAGAACCCCCAAAAAAGCAAAATCTCCAACCTTCTACTCCCAAGCATCGAAAAAGCGGATCTTTTTCAAAGAGCGCTACATTCGATGAAAACCTGCTAAGATTGCTTTGAAAAACATTCCTTTTCTTTTCAAAGTAAACTTCACCTCCGCCTAAGTTAAGGGGAGGAAAGTCGAGCACCCTGGCACAAACGACAGGGGCTCGCAAAAGCAAAACTCACCTCCGCCTAAGATAAGGGGAGGAAAGTCGAGCACCCTGGCACAAACGACAGGGGCTCGCAAAAGCAAAACTCACCTCCGCCTAAGATAAGGGGAGGAAAGTCGAGCACCCTGGCACAAACGACAGGGGCTCGCAAAAGCAAAATTCACCTCCGCCTAAGATAAGGGGAGGAAAGTCGAGCACCCTGGCACAAACGACAGGGGCTCGCAAAAGCAAAACTCACCTCCGCCTACGATAAGGGGAGGAAAGTCGAGCACCCTGGCACAAACGACAGGGGCTCGCAAAAGCAAACTCACCTCCGCCTACGATAAGGGGAGGAAAGTCGAGCACCCTGGCACAAACGACAGGGGCACGCAAAAGCAAAACTCACCTCCGCCTAAGATAAGGGGAGGAAAGTCGAGCACCCTGGCACAAACGACAGGGGCTCGCAAAAGCAAACTCACCTCCGCCTACGATAAGGGGAGGAAAGTCGAGCACCCTGGCACAAACGACAGGGGCCCGCAAAAGCAAAACTCACCTCCGCCTAAGATAAGGGGAGGAAAGTCGAGCACCCTGGCACAAACGACAGGGGCTCGCAAAAAGCAAACTTACCTCCAAGCCAAGCCTCGGCGCGGGCCCCCACTTTCTCCGTCTCGCCCGAGCCCTCCAAGCCAGGTCTCGGTGCGGGCCCCACTTTCCCCGTCTCGCCCGAGCCCTCCAAGCCAGGTCTCGGCGCGGGCCCCACTTTCTCCGTCTCGCCCGAGCCCTCCAAGCCAGGCCTCGGCGCGAGCCTCGCTAAAAGAAAAAGGGGGCGTCGCTGTTTTTTCAAAACAAGCTTACACGAGCAAGTGCGCGAGCCTCGCCTAAAGAAAAAGGGGGCGTCGCTGTTTTTTCAAAACAAGCTTACACGAGAAAGTGCGCGAGCCTCGCTAAAAGAAAAAGGAGGCGTCGCTGTTTTTTCAAAACAAGCTTACACGAGCAAGTGCGCGAGCCTCGCTAAAAGAAAAAGGGGGCGTCGCCGTTTTTTCAAAACAAGCTTACACGAGCAAGTGCGCGAGCCTCGCTAAAAGAAAAAGGGGGCGTCGCTGTTTTTTCAAAACAAGCTTACACGAGCAAGTGCGCGAGCCTCGCTAAAAGAAAAAGGGGGCGTCGCTGTTTTTTCAAAACAAGCTTACACGAGCAAGTGCGCGAGCCTCGCTAAAAGAAAAAGGGGGCGTCGCTGTTTTTTCAAAACAAGCTTACACGAGCAAGTGCGCGAGCCTCGCTAAAAGAAAAAGGGGGCGTCGCTGTTAAAACAACATAACAAACGCCAAAATAGCACAGCAAATACGGCACACAACCCATACGCTTTTCTCATACCGTTACAAAACAATGTTACAACAACGAGCATATCCCAAAAATAAAAAAAAAGGGGCGTTTGTTATGTTGTTCCAACACATATCATCCGCAAACAGATGGACAAACTGAGCGAGTCAACCAAGTGTTAGAGGATATGTTGAGAGCATGTGTGCTCACCATCGCAGATACTTGGGATGACTATTTGCCCTTGGCAGAGTTCTCATATAATAACAGTTACCAAGAGAGCATCAAAATGGCACCCTTTGAAGCACTGTACGGTCGCCGTTGTCGTACACCTCTCAATTGGTCTGAACCCAGAGAAAGGGAATTCTTTGGAGTTGACCTAGTAAAAGATATGGAAGAGAAAGTCAAGCATATACAAGAGAACATGAAGATTGCACAGTCTCGACAGAAAAGTTATGCTGACAAGAGACGTCGACCTCTGCAGTTCGAGATCGGGGATTATGTGTACCTAAAGGTCTCACCCACCAAAGGAGTCACTCGTTTTGGAGTCAAAGGAAAGTTAGCACCCCGCTACATTGGTCCGTTTGAAATTCTGGATCATTGTGGCAAGGTCGCTTACAAGCTAAGTTTGCCCGATCATCTTTCAGCAGTTCATAATGTGTTTCATGTCTCTCAACTCAAGAAGTGTCTCCGAGTACCTGAACATGTGGTTGAAGTTGAAGGCGTTGAGCTAGAACCAGATCTGTCATACACTGAGTATCCAGTTCGCGTGTTGGACCACAAGGATCGTGTTACCCGAAGGACCACCACAAGATGGTACAAGATCCAGTGGAACCAGCACTCTGAAGAAGAAGCCACCTGGGAATCCGAAGACTTCTTAGCAAAGAACTATCCCGACTTTCTCGAATCTCTGTAGATGTAAGGTTTTACATTTTCCTTCTTAAGACGTGGAATCTCGGGGCGAGATTTCTTTTAGGGGGGAAGGCTGTAACACCCCTGGTGTTTAACTGTAATTAACCTGACATGTCATCATCATTAGTCATTAATCATTCTTGTCTTGCATTTATGTTTGCTTAGTACTTGTGTAGCAATCTCTTTTCAAAAAAAAAACCCTAAAAGCCCAAATCTTCCTATAAGGGCAAAAATGGTAATTTCACCTCTGTGCCTAGCTTTGTGTAATTCTTGTTCAGTTGGATGTCTTGAAGTTTTGTTGTGTTGGCCAAAGTTCAAAAACCAAAATCAGATTTCAAATCCCTTTGCAAAACCCTGATTTCCAAACCCTGGATTTTATCCCTCTTTTTGTAATTCAAAAATTATTCAAAATTTGAGGTTGGTCCAAAAAGCAAAGTTGTAGATCTGGCCAAGAGAAACAACTTTGGTATTTACAAATTTTCAAGTTTCTGTACAAAGTTTGAAGTAAATCCAAATTCATTCAAATTCCAGTTTTTGTCCCCTTTTCAGTTTTCAAAATTTATTTAAAAACTATTGAGTTTCAGAAAAAGGTTATATTAGCAAAGTTGTAGGTTTTGATAAAAGGAACAACTTTCATATTTACAGATTTCCAACTTTCAGTGTAAAATCAAAAGTAATTTTGAATTTACTCAAATCTCAAAAGTGTTCCCTTTTCTGTTTTCAAATGTGGTCCAAAAACTATTCGGAATTTGAAAATATTTTTTTCGACAAAGTTGTAGATCTCTTTTTTCTGAACAAATTTGGTGTTTTGAGTTTTTTCTGCTCAGTTCAAATTTTGAGAGAAATCTGCAAAATACAAAAACTGGCCAAAAGTCAAACCCTAGCCCCTACACTGTTCTTTTTCCCCGTAGAGCCAGGAGGAGGGGGGCCGGTCATGGCGCCGGCGCTGCGCCTGCAGCGCATACGGCTGCTCCCCACGCGCCTCCGTCCTGCCCCAGCCGCTCCTTGGTCCCCTCCGCACCCGCACGCGAGCGTTGACTCCATCTTTCGGCCCCTACTGCTCCTGCTCGCCGCCGCCGCGTGGCCACTGCCGGCGCTGCCTGCGCCCGAGCCCCGGCTGCACGCCAGCGCCTCCGCCAGAGTGCAATTGAGTGAGCGTGCGCTCGCCGAGCTTATCCAGCCATCACCACGGTCCCTACCGGCCGCTATCCGCCTCTATAAAAGGCCCGCCGGAGCCGGAGCGCCGCACTCACCTCCGCCACCGTGGCCAGCCCACTCCAGACCCTCCGCCGCTCAACCACCTAGCCCAAAAGCTCCGCCTTGAGCTCGTGAAGCTTTCCCACCCCTCAATTTCACCTTCCCCGTCTCCAATCGCCCGGCGTAACCTCATCTTCCCAAACTCCGACCGAAACCCGGTGAACTCGGGTTCGTCAAATACTCCCTCTCCGGCCACGATCATCTTCCCCTGACCCCTGTGTCAGCTTCCTCGGCTCCGCGCGACTCTAACCAGGCCCTTGCGGTCTCGTGTGTTGCGCAGGATCGCCGACTCGCCGGAGTGCCGCCGCGGTCGTCTCCTTCCTCGAGCCTCACCCTCGAGCACGTGTCGAGCCTCACCCTCGAGCACGCGTCGAGCCTCAGCCTCGAGCCTCACCCTCGAGCACGTGTCGAGCCTCCTTCCCCGAGCCTCACCCTCGAGCACGTCCACGAGCCACACCCTCGAGCCCTGCCTCCGACCCGTGGTAAGCACCCGAAGCCTCCGGTCTCTGCTTCCACTCCGTCTTGCCCGAGCCTCCCAGTCAGGCCTCGGACGGACGCTTGTTTTTCTGTCTCGCCCGAGCCTTCCGTCTCGCCCGAGTCCGCTTCGCCCGAGTCAAGCCTCGGCGAGCGCATGCTCTCCGCTTCGCCCGAGCCTCCGGGCCAGGCCTCGGACGAAGCAGTCGCTTTCCGTCCCGCCCGAGCCCGCGCGATTCGCCGAGCCCTTCATAGAAGGAGCACAATGCTCTTTTCTTTTTCTAAAAGAGGTGAATAGAGTTCTGTTTTCTCTTTTTTGTGTGAATTAATCTGTTGTTCCTTAAATCCTGATAAAATTATGGTATGCTCCTTGCACTGTGTAGTATTTTATAAAAATATGAACTTGACTTTTCTGCAAGAATTTGAAAATGTAAAATCCCTCTTTTAATTAATAAATGGATGGTTTTGGATTTTTAGAAAATTATTTATAACTCCAAAAATCATGAGGCTAATTTTTGTAAGCTTCCTATGCCATGTTTAGTCTCTGGTGTAATTTTGGAGTCTTTTGGAGCAAGTTGATTTTTGAGCATTTATCCTTAATTGTTAAATAGTGCCTTTTGTTAATTAATGTCTGGAATTATTTGAGCACCTTAATGACCTCCAAAAATTATGAAATTTGTTTTGCCACCTACCTACACCATAATGAACTTATGTGATTAATTTGGTAATTGTTGGCGCAACTTCATAAAATGACCTTGTAAATAATTAAGGAAAATAGAAAGAGTGATTAGGGTTCATGTTGTATGCCCTGTTTTTGCATTGTTCATGCTGGCATACTCATGTGCATGCATCATTGCATTCGTATAGTCACCGAAGAAGGCGTCAAGATCGAGGCAGCCGCCGACGAACCTGTCCCTGAGGCTACCCCGAACTCCGACAACCGTCCCGCCGCCTTCGAGCCTGCTGTCTTTGCTCTTCAAGGCAAGCCCCGGTGCATTTAACCCCTTTCCTTGAATTTATAAAATGATTTCCTTAAATGCTTTTGAGTTAAATTATTGCATTAGGTTTATAGGAGTTGTGTGCTATCCTAATTGATGCACTATCCACCTTGACCACTGATACACCCGATACCTGTTTTTCAAAAGTATTTGCAAAATGCTTAGCAATGCTTATTGAATTAGACTTGCAATAAAATGTCATTTTCAAAAGTGTGATCACTTAAGAATCTTTATGGGAATTTGGCTTTACTTCCCGTTCGATGACTGCTTGCCTAGCTAGCATGTGGTCATTGTCGAGAAGAGGTTGTCCGCGCGTACGGTGCCGTCATGTTGTAGTCCGGGACTCAACAGTTGACACCGACCAGGACAGGGTTGAAAAACTGACAGGACTATTACGCTTGGGTGAGATATAACCAAGGTATAGTTCTGGCTGGAAAATTAGGGACCATCCGTATGGGGGCCTGCTGGTCAAGACTTGTAACTATTCACATACTACGGGAAGCTCTGGCTCCGAGGAATCCTTTATTGGACCGACAACCGCGCACTGGGAGTGGAGAGATGGCGGAAGTAGCATGTACCCACGTGGTCGTCGTACCTGGAAAGGAGTGGTGTACTGTACTTCCGGGTGGCGTAGGACCGGGCCCAATCTTGGAGGAACCGTGGTAGACGAGTTGGCATATGCAAGCTTGGGTGCTACATATGCAGTGTGGATAGGGATCCTCAGCTGAGTATTATTTATCCGGATTAACGTTGCTCCTCGGTTATGGAGACTTGGTCCACTGACTGTCAACAGAGAGTGGTTCTCAACTAGGAATGTTTTGAAATGTAAAATGAATCATGAATGATGAAGAATTGAGGAATACTGAATCTTTCAAAAATAAAATAAGGTTTACAAAAATGCTTTTCTGCAAAATACTTGATCTTGCTTAAGCCTTACCTTGACTACCCTAAGCCTCTCATTCCTGAGTCTTCTCCCTTTTTCTTTAGTCGGGTAAGTCTTGTTGAGTACCCTAGTACTCAGGGTTTGTTACCCATGCTGCAGGTATGACAGAGTCCCCGATGTGTCTTACACCCTGCTGCGTGACCATCGTCCAGGAAGAGGCCGATGAGGCAGAAGAATAGTTGTACACCCTCGGGCTGGGTGATTATAAGTATCTTTGCTGTTCTCCACTATGTTGCCTATGTCTATTTCTATTATCAGAACTTGGTTTGTAATAACTGCACCTTAATTTCTATTTGGAACCCTGTTTTGTAAAACTAATGTTATTTAAGTCTTCCGCTCTTTATTCCGATGATATTTGTAAAAGTATGCAATGCTGTAACCGAATTGTGAGATGATCCTGCGGACATTGGGCACTGATGTAGCCCGGTGGCGAACAGGTCTTAATCACATGGAACATGGGTTCGGCTGTCAGAGGTTGACAGGGACACGTGGGCCATGGGATTAGGGTCGTTCCGTCACAGTAGCTTAGGCTCTTCTTGATCACTGATACATGTTGTGAGCTGAGCTACTTTCCAGAACTGTGAATATGCTTAATTCAACATAAAATTTGAAACATGTTCACCATTGAGATTGGCAACTAGCATATGTAGAATGTGTTAAAGTCACTTGTGCTATTCATATATGCTAGGTTGCTATGTCTCTAGTTCTGAGTCTGTCACTTGCTTGGTATGTTCATACTCTGCTAAAATTGAACCAAGTCTAAGTGAATTGAAAAGATTGAGATGGGATTAATTGACAGCACATCACGGTATCGAGTCTGTTTCTCATTGCACACTGAGTTAAACTTGAGCCATGTAGTGTTTGACCAAAACCGTTGCTTCAAGTTTCTGATTGCTTATGCATAGGCTTAGCTCGGTTGAAAAGTTAGGCAATGTCAAGTTTTCAACCTCTCGCCATCACATGCTAAAAATTCGAACTTGTGTAATCGCCGCTGCAATGGTTGCAAAGTTTGTAGATACAATGAGCAGGGAATTTGAGATGAGCATGATGGGCAAGTTGACATTCTTCCTCGGGTTACAAATCAAGCAATCCCGAGAAGGGACGTTTGTGCACCAGGGCAAGTACACCAAGGACATAGTGAAGAAGTTCGATATGGGTGAGGCTAAGCCTCTTCCAGCACCCTTGTCGACAACGACAGCCTTGGATGCGGATGAGGAGGGAGAAGCTATGGACCAGAAGGAGTACCAGAGTATGATCGGGTCGCTGCTGTACCTGATGGCGACACGCCCGGACATCCAGTTCACGGTGTGTCTTTGCGCGTGATTTTAGTTGTCGCCGCGCACTTCCCACCGTCAGGCGGTCAAGCGCATTATGAGGTACCTTCGTTTCACTCCTGAGTTCGGGATTTGGTATTCTGCTTCTTCTACCCTCTCTCTTTGCGGATATTCCGATGTCGATTTTGCCGGTTGCCGACTTGACCGCAAGTCCACTTCTGGGACTTGACAGTTTTTGGGTTCTTGTCTAGTTTATTGGTATTCTCGCAAGCAGTCTAGTGTCGCTCAGTCTACCACAGAGGCTGAATATGTTGTTGCGGCTAGCTGCTGTTCTCAGTTGTTGTGGATGATGGCCACGTTGCATGATTTTGGTCTAAGTTTTCTCGAGTTCCATTGCTTTGTGATAGCCCGAGTGTGATTAGCGTTGCTAAGAACCCCGTGCTTCATTCTAAGACCAAACACATCGATGTGCGCTTTCATTTCTTGCGAGACCACTATGAGAAGGGTGATATCAACCTTCGCCATGTCGATACTCATCATCAGTTGGTAGATATTTTCACCAAACCATTGGAGCAATCAACCTTTGCTAGGTTGAGAGGTGAGCTTGGTGTGTGTTTTCCCTTTTAGTTGGGGGAAACATTTTGGTTATTGTATCATAGACTGACTTCTTTTGTTTTGTCCTGTTTAGCCTTTGCATTTCATCATTTTTGCATCTTTGCATTTTGAGCTTCATGTCTATAATCCTTAGAATGAATTTATGCTCTGATTAGTGTGTGCTCTGATGCTATATGATGATGCTCGTAGCTTAGGCTCTTCTTGATCACTGATACATGTTGTGAGCTGAGCTACTTTCCAGAACTGTGAATATGCTTAATTCAACATAAAATTTGAAACATGTTCACCATTGAGATTGGCAACTAGCATATGTAGAATGTGTTAAAGTCACTTGTGCTATTCATATATGCTAGGTTGCTATGTCTCTAGTTCTGAGTCTGTCACTTGGTTGGTATGTTCATACTCTGCTAAAATTGAACCAAGTCTAAGTGAATTGAAAAGATTGAGATGGGATTACTTGACAGCACATTGAGTTAAACTTGAGCCGTGTAGTGTATGACCGAAACCGTTGCTTCAAGTTTCTGATTGCTTATGCATAGGCTTAGCTCGGTTGAAAAGTTAGGCAATGTCAAGTTTTCAACCTCTCGCAATCACATGCTAAAAATTTCAACTTGTGTAATCACCGCTGCAATGGTTGCAAAGTTTGTAGATACAATGAGCAGGGAATTTGAGATGAGCATGATGGGCAAGTTGACATTCTTCCTCGGGTTACAAATCATGCAATCCCGAGAAGGGACATTTGTGCACCAGGGCAAGTACACCAAGGACATAGTGAAGAAGTTCGATATGGGTGAGGCCAAGCCTCTTCCAACACCCTTGTCGACAGCGACAGCCTTGGATGCGGATGAGGAGGGAGAAGCTATGGACCAGAAGGAGTACCAGAGTATGATCGGGTCGCTGCTGTACCTGATGGCGACACGCTCGGACATCCAGTTCGCGGTGTGTCTTTGCGCATGATTTTAGTTGTCGCCGTGCACTTCCCACCGTTAGGCGGTCAAGCGCATTATGAGGTACCTTCGTTTCACTCCTGAGTTCGGGATTTGGTATTCTGCTTCTTCTACCCTCTCTCTTTGTGGATATTCCGATGCCGATTTTGCCGGCTGCCGACTTGACCGCAAGTCCACTTCTGGGACTTGACAGTTTTTGGGTTCTTGTCTAGTTTCTTGGTATTCTCGCAAGCAGTCTAGTGTCACTCAGTCTACCACAGAGGCTGAATATGTTGCTGCGGCTAGCAGCTGTTCTCAGTTGTTGTGGATGATGGCCACATTGCATGATTTTGGTCTAAGTTTTTCTCGAGTTCCATTGCTTTGTGATAGCACGAGTGCGATTAGCGTTGCTAAGAACCCCGTGCTTCATTCTAAGACCAAACACATCGATGTGCGCTTTCATTTCTTGCGAGACCACTATGAGAAGGGTGATATCGACCTTCACCATGTCGATACTCATCATCAGTTGGTAGATATTTTCACCAAACCATTGGAGCAATCAACCTTTGCTAGGTTGAGAGGTGAGCTTGGTGTGTGTTTTCCCTTTTAGTTGGGGGAAACATTTTGGTTATTGTATCATAGACTGACTTCTTTTGTTTTGTCCTGTTTAGCCTTTCCATTTCATCATTTTTGCATCTTTGCATTTTGAGCTTCATGTCTATAATCCTTAGAATGAATTTATGCTCTCATTAGTGTGTGCTCTGATGCTATATGATGATGCTCATAGCTTAGGCTCTTCTTGATCACTGATACATGTTGTGAGCTGAGCTACTTTCTAGAACTGTGACTATGCTTAATTCAACATAAAATTTGAAACATGTTCACCATTGAGATTGGCAACTAGCATATGTAGAATGTGTTAAAGTCACTTGTGCTATTCATATATGCTAGGTTGCTATGTCTCTAGTTCTGAGTCTGTCACTTGCTTGGTATGTTCATACTCTGCTAAAATTGAACCAAGTTTAAGTGAATTGAAAAGATTGAGATGGGATTACTTGACAGCACATCACGGTATCGAGTCTGTTTCTCATTGCACATTGAGTTAAACTTGAGCCGTGTAGTGTATGACCGAAACCGTTGCTTCAAGTTTCTGATTGCTTATGCATAGGCTTAGCTCGGTTGAAAAGTTAGGCAATGTCAAGTTTTCAACCTCTCTCCATCACATGCTAAAAATTCGAACTTGTGTAATCACCGCTGCAATGGTTGCAAAGTTTGTAGATACAATGAGCAGGGAATTTGAGATGAGCATGATGGGCAAGTTGACATTCTTCCTCGGGTTACAAATCAAGCAATCCCGAGAAGGGACGTTTGTGCACCAGGGCAAGTACACCAAGGACATAGTGAAGAAGTTCGATATGGGTGAGGCTAAGCCTCTTCCAGCACCCTTGTCGACAACGACAGCCTTGGATGCGGATGAGGAGGGAGAAGCTATGGACCAGAAGGAGTACCAGAGTATGATCGGGTCGCTGCTGTACCTGATGGCGACACGCCCGGACATCCAGTTCGCGTTGTGTCTTTGCGCGTGATTTTAGTTGTCGCCGTGCACTTCCCATCGTCAGGCGGTCAAGCGCATTATGAGGTACCTTCGTTTCACTCCTGAGTTCGGGATTTGGTATTCTGCTTCTTCTACCCTCTCTCTTTGCGGATATTCCGATGCCGATTTTGCCGGTTGCCGACTTGACGACAAGTCCACTTCTGGGACTTGACAGTTTTTGGGTTCTTGTCTAGTTTCTTGGTCTTCTCGCAAGCAGTCTAGTGTCGCTCAGTCTACCACAGAGGCTGAATATGTTGCTGCGGCTAGCTGCTGTTCTCAGTTGTTGTGGATGATGGCCACGTTGCATGATTTTGGTCTAAGTTTTTCTCGAGTTCCATTGCTTTGTGATAGCACGAGTGCGATTAGCGTTGCTAAGAACCCCGTGCTTCATTCTAAGACCAAACACATCGATGTGCGCTTTCATTTCTTGCGAGACCACTATGAGAAGGGTGATATCGACCTTCGCCATGTCGATACTCATCATCAGTTGGTGTTATTTTCACCAAACCATTGGAGCAATCAACCTTTGCTAGGTTGAGAGGTGAGCTTGGTGTGGGTTGTCCCTTTTAGTTGGGGGAAACATTTTGGTTATTGTATCATAGACTGACTTCTTTTGTTTTGTTCTGTTTAGCCTTTGCATTTCATCATTTTTGCATCTTTGCATTTTGAGCTTCATGTCTATAATCCTTAGAATGAATTTATGCTCTGATTAGTGTGTGCTCTGATGCTATATGATGATGCTCGTAGCTTAGGCTCTTCTTGATCACTGATACATGTTGTGAGCTGAGCTACTTTCCAGAACTGTGAATATGCTTAATTCAACATAAAATTTGAAACATGTTCACCATTGAGATTGGGAACTAGCATATGTAGAATGTGTTAAAGTCACTTGTGCTATTCATATATGCTAGGTTGCTATGTCTCTAGTTCTGAGTCTGTCACTTGCTTGGTATGTTCATACTCTGCTAAAATTGAACCAAGTCTAAGTGAATTGAAAAGATTGAGATGGGATTACTTGACAGCACATCACGGTATCGAGTCTGTTTCTCATTGCACATTGAGTTAAACTTGAACCGTGTAGTGTATGACCGAAACCGTTGCTTCAAGTTTCTGATTGCTTATGCATAGGCTTAGCTCGGTTGAAAAGTTAGGCAATGTCAAGTTTTCAACCTCTCGCCATCACATGCTAAAAATTCGAACTTGTGTAATCACCGCTGCAACCCCGATAAATTTTGAAAACACAAGCCTATGTTTCATTCTATAGCATGATGACTGAACTTTGCTAGGGGTAGTTCACCTTGCATACATGTTTAGCATTTGCTTGACTTCCTGTCTATGCATGGTGAACCCCTTTCTAAATGGCTTAAAACTGCTCACTATGCTCATATGTTCATATTTCGTATTCCGTGATCAGTTTGAGCCTTTGCTGAGATTTTTACTTGATGTTGAGTAGTCGAATCAGCACTCTTTAGAGCATCTATTCACTCTATCGACTATATACCTGAAGCTGCTATCCTACATTTGTCGGTGTTTCGTACCCGGGGGTATTACACCAACGAGTGATATGATCGCGTGCTTCTCTTCCTGGATGGTGATGCAAGAGGACACAAGGATTTATCCTGGTTCGGGCAAAGAAGGCCCTACGTCCAGCGGGGGGGGGGGATGTTCTTGTATTACTTGCACCTAAGTGCTTGTACAGGGGAGAATACAAGCTCAGTGAGCGTGGACCGGAGTCCGGACTCGTGCCTGTGTGTGGACTCGTGTGTTGTGTCCGTCGTCTTGAATGAGGGCCCTAGTGTCCCCTTTTATAGAGCAAGGGGAGGCCAGGGTTACATAAAGGTATTACAGGTGTCGGGGCGTATGGTGCCCCATACGGAGAAGGGTAGGAACCCTGTCTTGTCGGGGCCACTGGAGCCGATGTGATCGTCACTGTTGAGGCGTCCTTGGGTCATGGCTTCCATCCTGGGCGCGGATGTGGTGGCGCGACAAGGCGGGAGCCGTACAGCACCCATCCCGGAATGTACAGTACGCGGCGGGGTCCCTCCGGGTCTTGGGGTACCTGTCCTCTAATAGCATGAAAGTAGTTAGGGCTCGAAGGGCGCGGAGCCGGCTTCGAGATGGTGCCACGGGGGCTCGAGGGGCGCGGAGCCGGCCTCGAGGTGTTACAGTGCAGGGCTCGAGGGGCGCGTAGCCGGCCTCGAGGGGTTACAGTGCAGGGCTCGAGGGGCGCGTAGCCGGCCTCGAGGGGTTACAGTGCAGGGCTCGAGGGGCGCGTAGCCGGCCTCGAGGAGTTGCAGTGCCTGGCTTGGCCGAACAGTTCTGTACTGGTGCCCTTTTGCCCATGCTTGTGGTGAAAACGAGACTTGACCTTTACACCGAGTTACTGTGGTACATGCTGTGCACTAGTGGACATGACCGGAGTAGCTGAAGGCATTAAATGCGTGGTATGGGCTGGTACGGCTGTCTGTACAGCTCGAGGTCCGTGCGTTAAGGCTCGAGGTGTAGGGGCGCGCTCGCCCGGGGCCTGGAGGGCTCGGGCGAGACGGAGAGCGATCGTGCTCGCCCGAGGCCTTGCTCGGAGGGCTCGGGCGAGGCGGAGAAAGAGCGTTCGCCCGAGGCCTGGCTGGGAGGGCTCGGGCGAGGCGGAGAAAGAGCGTTCGCCCGAGGCCTGGCTGGGAGGGCTCGGGCGAGACGGAGATAGAGCGTTCGCCCGAGGCTTGGCTGGGAGGGCTCGGGTGAGACGGAGATAGAGCGTTCGCCCGAGGCCTGGCTGGGAGGGCTCGGGCGAGACGGAGATAGAGCGTTCGCCCGAGGCCTGGCTGGGAGGGCTCGGGCGAGACGGAGATAGAGCGTTCGCCCGAGGCCTGGCTGGGAGGGCTCGGGCGAGACGGAGATAGAGCGTTCGGGTGTTTGCGTTGATTGGGGGTACCCTTTTTTGTACCACCGACAGTAGCCCCCGAGCCCTTGTTTGAGTGCTTGCATTCGAGCAGGGGCTCCAGATTGGGATTTCGATGGATGACTGACTGGTCTCGACGGTTTTGTCGATTTGATTCCGTGGGTGTCGTGCGAGCGACACCCACGGGTGTAGCCCCCGAGGCCATGGGGGAGTGGTTAGAACTCCCTCGCGGGCTTCCCGAAGAATCCTCCGTCGTTTGGGAACCTTCTGCCCAGTGGGCGCGCCTTTTTAGGCGGGAATCGTCAGGGAGCGGAGATCGCGGCGCCGTGCGTACCTGTCAACAGGCTCGAAATGTGGTTCGGTAGTAATATTAAATATTCGCGGTAACCTTTCCTTTGCCGTGGGAGACTCCGTCCGAGGCTTGGCTCGGAGGGCTCGGACGAGATGGAGAACGAGCGTTTGTCCTGGGCCTGGTCTCGAGGGCTCAGGCGAGATGGGGGTCGAGCTTTCACCCGAGGCCTGAAAATCTCATGCTCACACAAAGAAAAGAGATTAGTCGCAACTGTCCGAGTTTTTAGACCCTCTTTTGTCGAGGGGTGCCAGGCTGAACCGACTGGCCGGCTCCTCGAGCTGTCCGGCATGCCGATTGCCCTGGCTTGTCATCCCGCGAGTCCTTTCGATCGGATGCGAGGGGGGATGCCTCGTACTACCCCGAGTGGGCGAGTATCGAGGTTCCCGGTGAGCTGGTAACGGGGAATCCAAGTGAGAGCTCGTGCCCCGTTCGTTAGGGGTCGACTGTGGCCCGGAGGCGGTCTCATAAAGCATGGGTGCTCAGTCTGCAGGAGTGCCGGGTCCATTCGATTGGACCCGGTGGCTCGATGCCTCCCTCCGAGGGGATCTCACTACACGTCGAGCTCCCCGCCTTGGATACACGTGAGGGGCCTCGAGGGCTCGGCCCTCGAGTAATGCCGCGAGTGGCGCCCCTTGGTGTCCCTGACTCGGGTGCTCGAAGCCGGCTGTCGAACCCTTTTCGAGGGCCAGCCTTCGCTGCTTCGAGACTTAGGGCCGGGGCCCGTTTTTACCTTTATGAAGAAGCCTCCGTTGTCTGGGAGTCCTTCTGCCCGTTGGGCACGCCTTTTTAGGCGGAAACCGTCGGGGAGAGCGGCGGGCGCGAAGCCGGAGCGACGGTCGTGGCGGGCCCGGGTAGTGGAGCAAATGGAGAGGTAACGCGTGTACCCTGCATCCGGCTCGAGACGTGGTTAGGTGGGCGCATTGAATGCATTCGGTTACCTTTTTACGTCGTGGGACATCCCGCCCGTCTGGATTTCCCCCTATAAATATCGAAAGAGGGGAAAAAGAACCCTTTACTTTGCTTTTGCCTTCGCCGCCGCCGTAGCCTTTACGCGCCCTCTCCTTCGAGCTAGTCGATTGGGGATTTCCGGCCGCCCGTCCGCTGCTCGGATCCGCACCGCGCCACCGTCATGGCCGCCCAGACACAGATGCTGCCGGCCGAGGACTGGAGCCCGTCGAAGGTGACGCAGAGCGAAATGGACTCGCTGGTGGCCCAGGGGCTTCTGCACCCCAACCCGGAGGAGGGACCCGCATGGTGGGTTATCCCATCGGCGGAGCACCGGGAGCCGCACCCGCCGGAGGGGTACGTGGTGAGCTTCACGCGCTACCACCGTATGGGGCTCGGCGTCCCGCCGAGCCGCTTCTTGCGAGGGCTGGCCCACCATTTCGAGGTGGAGCTGCAACACTTCTCCCCCAACTCCATCTCGCACGCCGCCATATTCGCCGCGGTGTGCGAGGGGTACCTGAAGATGGAGCCGCACTGGGAGATGTTCGTCCATCTCTTCCGGGGCGAGCTCTTCATCAAGTCCCTGAAGCCCAGCGGGAGGCGGCCCGTGCGCATGGGCTCCCTTGCCATTACCGTGAGGGCGGGGACCTCGTCGGCCAATGTCCCCCCGCGAGTACCTGCGATACAAGCTTTCCACCAACCAGGCCGGGTGGGACGACCATTGGTTCTACCTGCGGAACGAAGGTGGCCTCCTTCCGCAGTACACCGGCAGGGTCCTCACTCAACGCCCGGAGAAGTGGACCTGGGGCATTGCGGTGGACAGGCAACGCCACCTGGCCCCGCTGATGGGGATGATGAAGACGCTGGTGGACGAGAAGAAGCTGACCGTGCAAGCGGTCATTTGGGCGTTCCACCAGCGAAGAGTTCTTCCGCTGGCGGACCGCCCCCTTCCTATGCACGAGATGGGCCCGCAGGCTCAGCTCGAGGCGCTCAATCGCTCGAGGATGGCCGAAGAGAGGCTGTCCCGGAACGAGGGCGTCTCCCGGGTGTCGATCACGATCCAGGGGCCGTTCGTCCCTGAATACTCCAACCTGGTTGCGATGGCACCCGACGAGGGGTGTCTCGACCTGGTAAGCCTCCCTCGAGTCGAGCTATCTCGAGCCTCCTCCCCCTTCTTCCTCCTTCGATCCGTTTGCATCCGTCTTGTGGTTTGTCTCATCACGCTTCTTCTTTCTTCAGGGGGCATATACTTGTCGCGCGTCGAGGCCCCCGGTGAGGGAGGACGCCGCGGGTTCTCAGGTGAGGCGCCTCTCTGCTCAGAAGGACAAGGAGAGCAAGGATGCCAAAAAGAAGAAAGAGAAAAATAAAAACTTGCGTCGCTTAGCTCGGGAGCAGAGACTGGCGAAGGCTCGTCGTAACCGTCAGCCTGGGGACGGGTCCCCCGAGCTGAGCTCCTCGAGCTCGGAGGAGGAGAGTGGTGATGAGGAGGAGGGCGACGACGAGGGGATGGATGTGCGCTTGATGCGCGCGGGGCTCGTCGATGACAGGGCTGACCGCTCCTCTGTGCAGGAGGGTACACTGGAGGTCCCTTCGACAAAGGGGTCGCGCGGGACGCAGCCGCGGAAGGCGGCGCCGATCCCTGCCTCGTCGGGGGCCCGAGGTCCGTCGAGCTCCGCGCCGGATGTGCCCCTGGTCGTAAGGAAGCCCCGGACCCGGAGCGCCTCCGCCACAGCACCAACGGAGGCCGCCCCCGCGTCAGCCCAGACGGGGGGTATCGAGAGGGGTCGGGCCTCGAGAGGCGGTCGACAGGTCGAGAAGGTTTTCGGGTCCGACCCCCGCGAGCCGTCAAGGGCGCCGTCGAGCCCGCGGAGGAGCGGGCGCCAGGAAGAGGCGTCGAGCCCGCGCCATCACGAGCGTCGGGGAGGGAGCCCCGAGCGTCTCGTGACCAGGGGCGCGAGCGTCCCCGGAGTCCATCGCCGTACCGCCGCCGGACACGGAAGCGGACCGCGGGGGGGGGGGGGGGGGCGCGACCACCAGCGCAGGCGCCGGAGCAGGTCCCGGAGCCCGCGCCGGGGCGAGCGCCACGACGTCAGCACGAGGGTGGTACGGTCGCCCTCCCGTGATGTAGGGCGGAAGGAGGGCTCTCCCTCGAGGTCGAGCCATGGGAGGCGTCGGGAGCCCTCCCCCCATCCCAGCCCTGTGGAGACGGCCCAGGCGCAGGGCTCGAGCCGTGGGGTGGGCTCGAAGCCCCCGAGTGGGTCCGGTGATTCCGGGAAGAAGCCCAGCCGCCGCTTCGGGTGAGTAGTTTCCTTGGGTTTCGTCGGTAGTGATGCTTCACCTCTTTGCTTTTGATGACGCGTGCCATCTCCGTCTTCTCAGGGGGAAGCGCTCCTACCAGGAGGTGGACCTCGCTTCGTCCAAGCGGGCCAAGACCTCGAGCCCCGTCGAGGCACAGGCACCTCGAGGTATGGCACCTTCCTCCGCTAGAGAAGCCGCTTGGCTGGAGAAGGCCTGAGCTGCCATGGCTCGAGGGGGCCAGATGATCGTCGCGAATTTTGGTGAGGCCGTCGCCATCGACCACAGGGGTCGAGGTACTCTTCCTGGTTCTAATATCTCCGTCATCTCGTATTGCAGGGGCCTCAGCTCATGGCATCGAGCCTGCCACGACCATATCCGCCGGAGCGCTGCCTCCTCCCCCTCCTCCTCCTCCCGCGATGGTGCCAACTGGGAGCGCCATCCTTCCCCTCACCACGACGGCTGTTCAGGGGGAAGCGCCTGGGGCGAGCACGGCCCCGCCGGCGTCTGGGGCTGAGGAGACTGCGCCCCTTGTGGCTCCGACCAGCACGGGCCGGGCTGCGGAGGAGGGAAAGGGGGGAGAGGCGTCGGCGGAGAAGGAGCCGACGGTGGAGGACCTCCTGAACGAGCTGGAGCAGGGGCCGCTCCTCGCCGCGGCTCGATGACGGTGGAGGCGCCCGAGGTGCCGGCTAGCGCCGACAAGGCGCCGGAGGGCCCGGCCAGGGAAGAGGGCCCGGGGTCGAGCCTTCCCTCGATCGATCCGCAACAGGAAGTGCCGGCGGAGGGACGGAGGGAGTCGGGGCCCGTGCCGTCGGGCGGGGGGTCGCTGTCGGGGCAGCTCGAGGCGGAGGAGGATCTGCCCAACATCGAGCTCGACCGACCGACGTGGCCGTTTCCCGTCCCACTGAGCCCGCCCCTTGCCGTGGTTCCCATCGAGCAGCCGGCCCAGCGGGGGGCCCCGCGCGAGGTGCGGTCCATCTTCCGGGAGGTGGCCGGCTTATGGCGGAGGCGGAGAGGTCCTGCTCCGAGGAGGCGGGCCGGTCCGCACAGGTGTCAGCCGCCCTCGCGCGGGCTGAGGCGGAGCTTCGAGATCTCCGCGCGGAGCTGAGCCGGAACGCCCAGATGGCGAGCCGGCTTAACGAGGCGGAGGCGGAGGTCCAGGTGGCTCGAGGCGAGGTCGCTCGATCCAAGGAGGAGGCCGCCGCCGATCTCGAAGCGTCGAGGAAGGAGGCCGCGGACGCCCGAAGCAAGGCCACCTCTGCCCGGGCTGAAGCCGAGGCGGCGAAGCAGGAGGCTGCTCACGCCCGTGGCGAGGCCGCCTCTGCCCGAACTGCAGCGGAGGCGGCGAGAAAAGAGGCCGAAGACGCCGAGAGTGGTGCCGCCACCGCCCGAGCTGCCGAGGGGGCGCGCGGTAGAGGTGATCCGCAAGGATCTGGCCCTGGTGGAGGCGGGCCGGCTGATCAAGGACCTTAGGTCCGAAAAGCTCCTCACGCTGGCCGAGAAGCGCAGGCTGGAGCAGCGTGCTGAGGGCCTGACCAGCGACCTCGCCGCACTGGGGCAACACTGCGACGGTGAGGCTTACACCTTGTTCTTGTTTGGGTCTCGAAGTTTTTTGTTACGCCGCAGTCTCACTCTTCCTTGTTTGTTGCGCAGGGGTCGAGAAGACAGTCGAGGAGCTCCGCGGGACGAACCAGGCTCTCTTGGACCAACTCCAAGACGAGACGATGGTGGCGGAGCGGGCTCGCTCCTCTCTCGACCGGCTCGGCCCCATGTGGGGTGCTCCTCCTGTGACCGCGGCAGAAGGTGCAGTGGCTCGGGGCGATGCCTTGGTCGACGCCTTGTGCTTCTTCGACGCAGCCGCGCGGGACTGTGTCCGGCAAGCTCTCCATCACGGCGTCAAGCAGACACTCACGGTCGTTCACTCCGGTTTCCGCTTCCCGGTCCACGTTGTCGCGAATGGCTTCATCGAGATCGAGGGGAAGGATGAGTGGAACAACCGTCGTGTCGACAAAATTTTGGAGAAGATGGAGAGGCCGGGGACGTCGCTCGCGAAGATCTTCGAGGAGGACGTGCTGCCTCCTGACGCCAGCAGCGGTGTCGAGATCCCTCCTCCTTCGAGCTCGGGCGTCGAGGTTGAGCCCGCCGCGGAAGACCTCGGGGAGGAGTACCGCACCGACAAGACTAGGGCCTGCGCGCCAAATTTGGGCACCGGGGCCCTTGTAAGAATTTTATGACGTGAATGAGGGTACGTCGAGACCCGAATGTATATATGACTTGTTTGTATAAAAGGGGTTGTTTTCCTTTCAAATACGTTTGACCACTTCTCTTTGTCGCAAGCTCGAGTTTCTGCTAACTTAGTCTGTGTTCCTTCGATACGTCGCGAGCCCCTCGAGGGGAGGCGTAGGTAGGGCACCGTAGCCCGGGGGCGTAGGTGGCCGTCTACGTCGACGCCCCCCGACCTTGGAGGCTCGAGGTACTTTAGGATTTAGACGTCGCTAGTTCACTCGAGGCACGAGTCGAGACGAGGGTCAAAATTTTTAGAAAAGAAAACGCGTATTTTTTCCGGAGTCTGGGGGGGCCCCCGTCAGCCCCCGAGGTAGGCTTGACCCTGAGCAAAGCAGGGTCGAGGCTACCTTAAGATGCGAAGCAACATGAACAACAATGCACGAGTTTGTTCATTCATTTTGACATGTTTGTACAAAGTGATAAAATGAACAAGGCCTCGAGGCCTTTAAGGGTAGAAGCGACGTAGCTGAGATATGTTCCACGCGTTCGCCAGGATCCTGCCTTGGTCGTCGTAGAGCTTGTATGTTCCTGGCTTGAGCACTTCGGCCACGGTGTATGGGCCTTCCCACGGAGGGGTGAGCTTATGGCGCCCTCGATTATCTTGCAGCCGTCGAAGCACGAGGTCCCCCACCGCCAGGGTCCCTTTTGCGCACGTGCTTGTCGTGGTAGCATCGAAGTGTTTGCTGGTAGCGTGCAGAGTTGATGAGCGCCACTTCTCGGGCCTCCTCGAGCTGGTCCTTGGCGTTGGCGAGCCTTTCATCGCTGGTTTGCTCGTTGTAGGCTCGAAGTCGAGGTGAGCCGTACTCGAGGTCCGTAGGTAAGACGGCCTCTGCGCCGTAGGTTAGGAAAACGGAGTGAACCCGGTGGCTCGACTCGGCGTAGTCCTGAGGCCCCACAGCACCGAGGGGAGTTCTGTAGCCCACCCTTTCCGAAATTCTTGAGGGTCTTGAACAGCCTCGGCTTTAGCCCATGGAGTATCATGCCGTTGGCGCGCTCGACCTGCCCGTTGCATTGGGGTATGCGACCGAGGCCCAGGTTACGCGAATGTTGTTGTCATTGCAGAAGTTGGTGAACTTTTTGCCCGTAAATTGGGTGCCATTGTCGGTGATGATGACATTAGGCACCCCAAACCGGTACATGATGTTGGCGATGAACTCGACAGCCCTCTCGGAGGTGGGGTCTCCTATCGGCTTAGCCTCGATCCACTTGGTGAACTTGTCGACGGCCACGAGCATGTGTGTGTGCCCTCCACTTGTCCTTTTGAGGGGACCCACAAGGTCGAGCCCCCAAACGGCAAATGGCCAAGTGATTGGGATCATCTGCAGGGCGTGTGCGGGCTGGTGCGTTTGCTTGGCGTAGAATTGACACCCATGGCACGCTTGGACCAAACGCTTGGCGTCCCCAATGGCGGTCGGCCAATAGAAGCCTTGACGGAAAGCGTTACCTAACCAGGGCCCTCGGCGCTGCGTGGTGGCCGCAAGCCCCCGAGTGCATATCGTCGAGGAGCTTGCGCCCTTCCTCGAGTGGGATGCAGCGTTGAAGGATCCCAGTCGGACTTCGTCGGTATAGCTCCCGTTCGTCGCCGTAGATGACGTAGGTCTTGGCCCTCCGGGCGATGCGTCGGGCCTCCGTCTTGTCTTCTGGTAGCTCGCCTTGCGTCAGGTAGTCAAGGTAGGGCGTCCGCCAGCGAGGGGCCGTGATGAAGAAGAGGCGTGTGCGTCGACCTGCATCGCCTCCGCGGACGTCGAGGTGTCCTTCTCGAGGGGTGGCGTTGTGAGTCGAGCCCCCGTGTCTTGCTCGAGGGGTGGCGTCGAGGGGCCAGCCCCCGGGTCGATTTCGACGGATGGCTCGAAGACGTCCCTCGAGAAGACATCTGGCGGTACCGTGCCGCGCGTGGACGCCAACTTTGCCAGCTCGTCTGCGGCCTCGTTGTACTTCCGAGCTATGTGGTTGAGCTCGAGGCCGTAAAACTTGTCTTCCAGCTTGCGCACCTCCCCGCAGTATGCCTCCATCTTGGGATCGATGCAGCTTGAAGCCTTCATAACCTGGTTGATGACGAGCTGCGAGTCTCCTCGGGGCGTCGAGGGGCGTCGGACCCCGAGCTCGAGGGCGGTGCGCAGCCCATTGACGAGGGCCTCGTACTCGGCGACGTTGTTGGAGGCGGGGAGTGCAAGCGTAGCAGGTAGCGTATGTGTACACCGAGGGGTGAGATGAAGAGCAGGCCTGCGCCTGCCCCCGTCTTCGTGAGGGATCCAATCGAAGTACATGGTCCAGAGTTCGGCTTGAATCTGTGTCGGCGGGAGCTGAGTGTCGTCCATCAGCAACGAAGTCCGCCAACGCTTGCGACTTGATGGCCTTTCGCGGGGCATAGGTGATGGTCTCCCCCATTAGTTCGGCGGACCACTTGGCGATGCGCCCCGTGGCCTCCCGATTGTTGACGATCTCTCCGAGGGGGAAGGACGACACCACCATCATGGGATGAGCGAGGAAGTAGTGCTGGAGCTTGCGCCTTGTGACGATGATGCCGTAGAGCAGCTTCTGGATGTGCGGATACCGGACCTTGGCCTCGGAGAGTACCTCATTGGTGAAGTATACCGGTCGCTGGACCGGCAATGTATGACCCTCCTCGTGCCTCTCGACGGCTATGACCGCGCTAACCACCTGAGTGGTTGCGGCCACATAGAGGAGGAGGGGCTCGGGGGAATCGTCACCTTCGGCTGGTCACGGGGGCACGAGAATTGGTGCAGAAGTCAGCAGCCCCTTCAACTTGGTTAGGCCTCCTCGGCTTCGGCGGTCCACGCAAAGTGTTCCGTCTTTTTAGTAGGCGGTAGAGGGGTAGTGCCTTTTTCCCCAGCCTCGAGATGAATCTGCTGAGAGCGGCTAGGCAGCCTGTTACTTTCTGCACACCCTTGAGGTCACGAATCGGGCCCATCCTCGTGACCTGCTGAGATTTTTTCAGGTTTTGCCTCGATTCCCCGTTGTGAGACGATGTAGCCAAGTAGCATGCCTCGAGGCACACCAAAGACACACTTCTCGGGGTTGAGCTTCACATTCTTGGCCCGGAGGCACTCGAACGTGGTCTCGAGGTCGCTGATGAGGTTCCCAACTTTTTTAGTTTTTAACCACGATGTCATCGACGTAGGCCTCGACGGTCTTGCCTATGTGCTCGCCAAAGATGTGCTGCATACATCGTTGGTACGTTGCCCCGGCGTTTCAGGCCGAAGGGCATCGTAACATAGCAATACATACCAAATGGCGTGATAAAAGAGGTCGCGAGCTCATCGGATTTTCTCATCCTAATTTGGTGGTAGCCGGAATACGCATCAAGGAACGAAAGCACTTCGCACCCAGCAGTGGAATCGACGATCTGGTCAATTCTAGGTAAAGGAAATGGAACTTTTGGACATGCTTTATTCAGACCAGTGTAATCTACACACATCCGCATTTTTCCATTCTTTTTCCTAACTAGTACAGGGTTAGCTAGCCACTCTGGGTAAAATACCTCCTTGATGAATCCGGCCGCCAAAAGCTTGTGCACCTCCTCGCCGATGATCCTGCGCTTTTCCTCGTCGAAGCGGCGCAGGCGTTGCTTCACCGGTCTGGACCCGGCCTGGATCTCCAAGGCGTGCTCGGCGACTTCTTATTTGGGCTCGAGGCTGGTACTGATGGTCAGCGCCTTGCCATTGGCCGAGGTCGGGTCGACGGGTATTTGCTTGGTGTGCTCAGCCGGCTCGAAGGTGCCGGCGTGACGCTTTGCTTCTGGGCCCCCCTCGGTGGCCAGAGCTTGCCAAGGCCTCGAGCGAGTCGAGGTGGACGTTGGCCTCCCCCCGCTCGACGCACTCCACGTCGCAGTGGTATGCGTGCTCGTAGGAGGTGTCAACGGTGATGACCCCTTTTGCCCCGGCATCTTGAGCTTCAAGTACGTGTAGTTAGGAATCGCCATGAACTTGGCGTAGCCTGGCCGGCCGATGATGGCGTGGTAGGTCCCTTGGAAGCCGACCACCTCGAAGGTGAGCGTTTCCTGACGGAAGTTTGCCGGCGTGCCGAAGCAAACCGGCAGGTCGATGCGCCCGAGGGGGTGGGCCTTCTTTCTTGGTACTACTCCGTGGAATCCCCTGACGCTAGGTCGGAGCTGTCCCTCTGAAATCCCCAGGAGGTCAGGGTCTCGTGGTATATGATGTTGAGGCTCGAGCCCCCATCCCATACCATTGGAGAACCGAACGTCGATTATGATGGGGTCGACGACGAGGGGGTAAGCCCCGGGTTTATGACACGGTCCGGATGGTCTTCACGGTCGAACGTGATTGGCGCATCGGACCAGTCAAGATACCGGGGGGCGTCGTGGCCAAGCGAAAAGATTTCCCGGCGCCCGCTCCTTCTTCTTCTCGAGCTGAGAGCCCGACGGTCGGCCCCCCGTAGATCATGTAGCAGTCGCGCACCGGGGGGAAGTCGCCATCTGCGTTCCTACCGCCGCGTCGATCGGTATCCTTTCCCTTAGGCGCGTCTTCCCTCTTATCGCCGAGCTTGGAGTAGTAGCCCTTCAACAGTCGGCAGTCTTTCAACTTGTGGTTTACGGGGCCCCTGTGGTAGGTGCAGGGATCCTCGAGCATCTGGTCAAAGACATTCCCGTCAGGGGGGCCTCGGGGCTTCTTAGGCTCGAGGGCGCCCGCGAGCACCTCTTTGTCGTCGTCGTCATCGGCGCCACGCTTCGCCTTCTGGCCCTTGCGTTTGTTTTTTCTTCCTTTTGTTGCCGTCATTGTTGTCGTTCTTGGCGTCGTTGCCCTTGTTGGAGCCCTCCGGCGCGATCACCGCCTTGCCTTTGTCCGTGGAACGGCCAAAGAAGGCCCCCACTGCTTCGTCGCCCGAAGCAAAGCTGGTGACGCGATCCATCAGGTCCTCGACCGTCCGGGACGGTAGCGTCCTAGCTCATGAACAAGCTCTTGGCATGTCGTGCCCACGAGGAACGCTGAGATTGACGTCCTCGTCAGGCACGTGGGGAGCTCGAGACGCTGCTTCGAGAACCGTCGAGCAAAGTCGCGGAGGGGCTCGTCCGCCGCCTGCCTGCAACGCCTTAGGTCCCAGGGGTTGCCTGGACGCACGCAGGTCCCCTTGAAATTCCCGTCGAAGACCCTGACTAGGTCGGCCCAGTCATGGATCCGATCCGGCGGGAGCCCCTCGAGCCACCAGCGGGTGGTGTCCGAGAGATAAAGTGGGAGTTGACGTATGATCACGCGGTCGTCATTTTTCGCTCCGCCCAGTTGGCAGCCAAGGCGGAAGTCCGAGAGCCAGAGCTTGGGCTCGACCTCCCCGTCATACTTCACGATGTTGGTCGGCGGTCGGAAGCGGTCGAGGAGGGTCGAGCTGCGGATGGCCCGGCTGAAGACTCGGGGGCCGGGGGCTCGAGGACCTGCCGGTCCTCGTCGCTGTCGTAGCGCCCCCTCGATGGGCGCTATAGCCACGCTCTTGGGCCCCCTTGTCCTTGCGCCGTCGGTTGATGTCGTTGCGGGCGTCGTTGGGGTCTCGAGGTGGCCGGTTTCGACGATCCGTTCGCGGACCGGCCTAGCTCGAGAGGCGTCCGGCTGGTGGACGGATGCCTCGCGAGCGTCGTGGGGCGTGTCCGCCGGTCTCCCGAGGCTGCTCCGCGTCGGCGTGACGCCGAGCTCTCGGCCTGTTGTACCGCGGCTGTCTCGAGGAAGGTTTTTCATTTCTCCGAGCATGCGCCTGGCATCGGGGTTGGAGACGGCGGGCAGGTCACGGAGCATCATAGCCGCCGCCACCACGTTCTGCCCAGCTCGCGGGAAACATACCTCAGGGCGTGCTGGTGCCCCGTCCTCGAGGATCCGCCGGTGGACCTCTCGAGCCCGGCCTCGTGCTCCGGCTCCTCGGGGCTGGGGTGGTTCCTGCATCAGGGTTTGCCAGAGCTGCAGCAGGTGTCGCGTTCTTCCTCGGCTTTGGTGATTGCCTTTTGCACTTGTGCGAGTTGCGCCGCCCGGCCATCGTCGTGCTTAGGCGGTACAGCCGGTGCTGGAGGTTCGTCCCTTCCCTGAACGCGTGATCCGCCTGCCGCGGCCACGTCCCTCTAGGTCGAGCGCCGGCCTGTCGTCGTCGCCTTCGTCCTCGGTATCGCATACGACTCCCTCGAGTTGGAAGCACTCCTGGTGGGATCCCAGAGGTCGGGGTCGTGGTAGTCGTATTCGTCGGAGTCAGAGCTGTTGACGGCACGCCGCCTTGACCGATGCTGGGACGCAGCTCGCGGTACCATTCTCTCCAACGGTGGCTCGCCGAGGTGGCTCGAAGGCTCGCAAGAAGTCGCGGTCGACGCACGCGGGGTGGACGATCTCCAGGCTGGCCATGGCCTGCAGCAGCGCGCCCGAACGCCGCTCCCGGTCCGCCACCGTCTGGTCCTGATGACGCTCGTCGAGGCGGTGGGCGTATACAGCCGCAGAGTTGTCGAGGCCGACCGGGAACCGCTGGCGTCGAGCGCGGCGCGACCCGTGCGGGAGGAGGCTGAGTGGCGTCGACGGCGCACGGCTCGAAGGCCTCTGGCCTGGTTCCTGGTCCGTACGCATGATGAATGCGAAGT
Source organism: Coix lacryma-jobi var. lacryma-jobi (assembly GCA_009763385.1). Taxonomy (NCBI): domain Eukaryota; kingdom Viridiplantae; phylum Streptophyta; class Magnoliopsida; order Poales; family Poaceae; genus Coix; species Coix lacryma-jobi. Next base: position 124,400,830 of record CM019826.1, on the reverse strand, counting down.
CGCTGGCGGGCGCGGGTGCGCCCTGGAGGTCTCCGGCCGCGCGCCGGGCTGGTTTCCCCTTGGGGACCCTGCACCCAGCTACGGGGGCGTAGGTGTTTGCCGCGGGCACCGCCTGCGCCCGCGACGACGGTGACGATGGCGCCGCTCGCGATGTGGCGACGTGTGGTGGTGCGGGCGACGCGTCACGCCCCCCGCGCGGGGTGGCGTGACACGCACTCCGCTCGGGCCCTCCGTGGAGAGCAAAGTCAGCTCGTTGCCGTTGCCTGTGGCCAGGAACTCGAGGCTCCCGAACCAGACGACGGCACCAGCCGAGAACGGAAGAGGGGATGAAGCCATCCAGGAATCAACGAGAAATCGGCTCGGACACGCGAAGTCCCCTACCTGGCGCGCCAACTGTCGGTGTTTCGTACCCGGGGGTATTACACCAACGAGTGATATGATCGCGTGCTTCTCTTCTGGATGGTGATGCAAGAGGACACAGGATTTATCCTGGTTCGGGCAAAGAAGGCCTACGTCCAGCGGGGGATGTTCTTGTATTACTTGCACCTAAGTGCTTGTACAGGGGAGAATACGAGCTCAGTGAGCGTGGACCGGAGTCCGGTCTCGTGCCTGTGTGTGGACTCGTGTGTTGTGCCCGTCGTCTTGAATGAGGTCCCTAGTGTCCCCTTTTATAGAGCAAGGGGAGGCCAGGGTTCATAAAGGTATTACAGGTGTCGGGGCGTATGGTGCCCCCATACGGAGAAGGGTAGGAACCCTGTCTTGTCGGGGCCACTGGAGCCGATGTGATCGTCGCTGTTGAGGCGTCCTTGGGTCGTGGCTTCCATCCTGGGCGCGGACGTGGTGGCGCGACAAGGCGGGAGCCGTACAGCACCCATCCCGGAATGTACAGTACGCGGCAGGGTCCCTCCGGGTCTTGGGTACCTGTCCTCTAATAGCATGAAAGTAGTTAGGGCTCGAAGGGCGCGGAGCCGGCTTCGAGATTGCCACGGGGCTCGAGGGGCGCGGAGCCGGCCTCGAGGTGTTACAGTGCAGGGCTCGAGGGGCGCGTAGCCGGCCTCGAGGGGTTACAGTGCAGGGCTCGAGGGGCGTGTAGCCGGCCTCGAGGGGTTACAGTGCAGGGCTCGAGGGGCGCGTAGCCGGCCTCGAGGAGTTGCAGTGCCTGGCTTGGCCGAACAGTGCTGTACTGGTGCCCTTTTGCCCATGCTTGTGGTGAAAACGAGACTTGACCTTTACACCGAGTTACTGTGGTACATGCTGTGCACTAGTGGACATGACCGGAGTAGGTGAAGGCATTAAATGCATGGTATGGGCTGGTACGGCTGTCCTGTACAGCTCGAGGTCCGTGCGTTAAGGCTCGAGGTGTAGGGGCGCGCTCGCCGGGGCCTGGAGGGCTCGGGCGAGACGGAGAGCGATCGTGCTCGCCCGAGGCCTTGCTCGGAGGGCTCGGGCGAGGCGGAGAAAGAGCGTTCGCCCGAGGCCTGGCTGGGAGGGCTCGGGCGAGGCGGAGAAAGAGCGTTCGCCCGAGGCCTGGCTGGGAGGGCTCGGGCGAGACGGAGATAGAGCGTTCGCCCGAGGCGTGGCTGGGAGGGCTCGAGCGAGACGGAGATAGAGCGTTCGCCCGAGGCCTGGCTGGGAGGGCTCGGGCGAGACGGAGATAGAGCGTTCGCCCGAGGCCTGGCTAGGAGGGCTCGGGCGAGACGGAGATAGAGCGTTCGCCCGAGGCCTGGCTGGGAGGGCTCGGGTGAGACGGAGATAGGGCTCGGGCGAGACGGAGATAGAGCGTTCGGGTGTTTGCGTTGATTGGGGGTACCCTTTTTTGTACCACCGACAACATTTGTGACTCATATGCATTTGCCTTGTTTTGTGCATTTTCAACTAAGGGGGAGAAATTGGACAAATCATGTCCCTAGTTGTGTGCACTATTGAAGGGGGAGATCATGTCAAGGGGGAGTTTGCTCGTTTTTGTTTGACGAGTTGTTCAATTGGTTTGGAGTGGTTTTCTGCTAGTTGTGTTGAGCCTTTGCCTCTTTCTGGAGGGACTAGCTTTGTTGCTCTGAACTTCTCGCTAGTGGTGTTGAGCCCCTTCTGCCTCTTCTTGAGGGCTAGCGTTGCTTTGCTTGGTTGCGTCGAGCCGTAGCCCATGTCTTTGGGAACCAAGTTGTTTTGCTCACTCCATTTGACTTCTTTTGGCTTTGCTTCGCTTTTGATCGTTTGTTTGAGTTCGCTTCCTCCTTCTTCCTTTCTTCTATTCCATATGATTTGTGTTGGTAGTTGACAATGCACTCATCAAGGGGAGATTGTGGATACATGGGTGTATGTCGGATCTTGAGATGATTAGTGATTGTCAACTGGTATGATGCGCATGTTCTTTGGCTTATGTTGTGCAGGTGTCGAGCTCAGAGACGGTGATCGAAGGCAAGATGAAGGTCAAGTAGAGACCTATCGTGCCGATGGACCCGAAGCGGTGAAGGGCGGACATGAGGCATGGACTGACGGACCGGTGGCCTGAGGATCAGCTGTGGTGGCTGACAGCCTGGGACAGCGACAAGTGAAGACTTGCGGGTGGACAGGGTGCACGGGTGGTGCATCCCTCTAAGGCGCCGGTTTGGTGGTTGAGCCACAGAAAAAACACCGAGTGGACGGTTTCCAGGTTTGGGCCTCAAAACCTGGGTGCGGCCGGTTTTCGAGTTTGGGCCACAAAACTCGGGCTGATGACGGTTTCCAGGTTTGGGCCTCAAAACCTGGGTGGATTGCGGGTTTCTGAGTTTGGGCCACAAAACTCAGCTGATGGACGACTGGTTTCCCAGTTTCGGCCTCAAAACCAGGGGGAGGTCCGTGAAAAGGATGAACGGTGCGTGGCGGCACGTGGCGGCATCCGGTGAGGTCGCGTCGAGGCGAAGCTACTTGATGTGCGGGCGTGGCTGTCGGATCGACTACATTTCGAGTTGGTCAGGAATACCCTTAGGGTTAGCCTGCTCGCTTATTAGCAGTAGGGCTAGAAGGAGAATAATTGTATTAGGCTATATTAGGAGAAGCAACCCCTCCCTCCAAATCATCTCAGCCATTTCCTACTTTCACTTAGGGTTTCCTGTTCTCCCGTTCCCTGTTGTAGCTACTGAGATCCGCAGAGACTGTGAATCATACCTCTGTGTATTTGGATTTTGTGGAAACGGGACCGGATTCCCGTTGTCTCCTCGTGGGGACGAATTTCGGCTGTGAATTGAGATTGTGTTTCGCGTTCTTGAGCTATTCTTCGTGTTTCCCTTTTGTCTCAATTTTCCCGTCGCTAGATCTCCCTCTACGCTGCGTCTTTTTGGAATCCACTTGAATCAACTTGTTCTTTGATGTGAGGAGAACATTTCCACCAAAGGAATTCATCTCAATCCTCACGAACAAATAGTTCCGGTCGATTCAAGTTTTGTGGCAACTTTTTTGTTTCTATACCTCCCCTTTCGATTTCCTAGAGTTTGAGTTGATTTGAGTAGATGTTCTCTTAGGGATAGTCTTCCAACTACCTAAGGATCGTTTCCTCTAAGTTTGGGATCAAGGGATTTTGATTTGGTTTGGATTCGAGAAGATTTGAGAGAGGGGCGACCAAACTCGCCCTCTCTGCAGGGTCGCGGACAGTCCGCCACTTGACCTGCGGACAGTCCGCGCGTCGGGGCTCGGCCGGTTCACTGGCTGCGCGTCTCGGCTGCTTTGACTCAGTTTGACCGGCGGACAGTCCGCCGTTGAAGTTCACGGATAGTCCGGGACTGTCCAGGGAGGTTTCAGCAACACAGCGTTTTTGCGATTTTGGCCGGCAGACAGTCCGCCATCCCTCCGCGGACAGTCCGGGGTAGCCTTGGACAGTCCAGGACCGTACCCGCGGACAGTCCGGGACTTCGCAGACTTGTCCTGTTTAATGCGATTGCTCCCTGGCTTTTCCGTTTCGTTTCCGGACTTCTCGTTTGCTCCAAGGGTTCACCACGGAACCTCTCTAGGTATCTTTGCTACTTGTTAGCATTGGTATTTAGGGATTTATCGACGTAGCCTTCCATCTACGTTCGGGGAGTAGGTTTTTGGTTTAGAACTTGACTTGGAGATTGTGAGTCTCGAGTTGCTCGTTCTTGTGGTGCCTCGCTGTGATCCTAGGGATCATCCACTCTCTTTCTGAGGGTCATGGGCATCATGTTTTGCTCGAAGCTTTTGGGGGTTGATTTTTGGGACAGAGGCCAGAGTTTTGAAAGAAATTTTTAGGCTCCCATTCACCCCCCCTCTGGTCGCCTTTGGTAGCATTCTCGGTCCTTCAGTACCAGCATCATCAGAAGTACCAACCGAGGAGATGATACGAACCGAATACTCATTGACAATCCAATCATTTTGAAACGTGGCTCCAACCACGTGTTCAATGACATGCATCAGGTAGGGAGCATAAGGCAACTCCTTGTGAGGATCAACGGAAGCCTCTGAGATCATCTGCCATAAGAAGTTGGAGACACTGAATTTCCCATTAGCTTGCGCAAACCGGCATATGCGGATACATGGGGTGTAATCCGGGTCTTGTGATGATGAGTGATTGTCAATAGTTTTGTGAGCAAGTCCTTCTGTCAGCTTGCGTTTGATGAAGATATCATCCGGCTTGTGTTGTGAAGGCGTTGAGCACGGAGATGGTGATCAAAGGCAAGGTGAAGGTCAAGTGCAAGAGTGTCATGTCGATGGACCAAGGGCAGTGAAGGGCGGACTCGGACTTGGGCTGACGGTCTTGTGGCCAGAGGATCAGCCGTGGTGGCTGACATGCTAGGACAGCGATGAGCGAAGACATGCGGGTGGATGGTGGTCACGGGCGGTGCATCCCTCTATGACTTCGATTTGGTGGTAGAGCCCTATAAAAACCATCGGCTGGCCAGTTTCCGAGTTTGGGCCTCAAAACTCAGGCTGAGGACAGTTTCTAGGTTTGAGCCTCAAAACCTGGGCGTTGATGGGTTTCCGAGTTTATGCCACTAAACTCAGGGCGGACGGTTTGCTGGTTTGGGCCTCAAAACCAGTGGCGGAGTTCACAAGGTGGACTGCCAGGAGGCGATGACACGTGGCGGCATCCGGTGAGGTCGCATCGAGGCAAAGCTATGTGATGTGCAGGCGTGGTCGTCGAATCAACATCAACTTCGAGCTGGTCCAGAATAGCCTTAGGGTTTAGCTGGTTTGCTCTCTGTATCAGTAGGGGTAGAGCGGGAATAATGTTAGGATAAGTAGAGGGAGACTCCCAACTCCCTTCCTATCTCAGTCATTTGCAGTTTTAGCCTAGGGTTTTCCTGTCATCCATTCCTCTGTTGTAGCTGAGATCCACAGAGTGCCACCATACCTCTATGATTTTGAGAACTTCAGGAAATGGGACCGTAATGCCGTTGTCTCCTCGTGGGGACAATTTTCGGCTACAATTTGAAGTGATTTCGCGTTTTGTTCTTTGTTCTTTGCGTTTCTCTTCTTTGTTCCATTCGGTTCCTTCATGAGTTCTCTCTCGACGAGAGGTGTTATGAGAAACCGTTTGAACCATCTTCTAGATCCTTGTGAGGCGCGTCTTTGGACCGAAGGGTTTCACCTAAGCCCTCATGAGTAGATTCGAGCTAGTATTTTTATTCTTTCGTTCTGTCTTTCTTTGCACTCGATTTCTCTGGTTTAGCTCTCTGTTCGCAGATTTCTCTGATTCATCAATTTGGAGTTAGGTTCGAGCATGATCTCCTAGGAGTAGCTCACTAACATCCTTGTGACCCCTCACACCAAGTCCTAGCCCTAGAGCTTTCAATTTGAGGGAGATCAAGTTGAAACGGGTGAAAAACAGTTCTGCGTCGGGGGCATCAGACGCTGGTATTCTTGGCATCGGACGCTGTGAAGGACCGAGGAGCTACCCGAAAGCGACCAGAGGGGGGGTGAATGGGAGCTTCAAAATTTCCTTTCGGAAACTAGATGCCACTGTCCCAACTCAACCCCAAAAGCTAAACCTAGAGCTTGCTAATGTCCACGACCCTAGATGTAGGGTGGATGCTTCCTAGAAGCACAGCGGGACACTAGACAACCCTAGAAAGCCAACGTAAAAGACGGGAATCAAATCCGTCAACGAACGAACCGCGAACGAAGACGCGCGAAACTGCAGCGACCGGACTCTGGCCTGCGTCCGGTCAGCAGGGACCGGACGCGTCCGGTCGTTAGAAAACAGCTCTGGGAGCTCTCTGTTCGCGACCGGACGCACGGAGCTCAAGCGTCCGGTCGTTCACTGAGCGTCCGGTCAGATGAGACAAAGACACGGGAACAGTGCGAGCAGCGCGTCCGATCAGTTCCAAAACCAGCGTCCGGTCGAGCAAAACGAAACACCGAAAAACGATCGGACTCACCAGAGGGTCCGGTCACTGGGCATCGGACGCGTCCGGTCACAGAAAAACGTTTCTGGAACCTTTCTGTTTCTGACCGGACTCACTGAAGGGAGCGTCCGGTCGATTTGAACAGAGCGTCCGGTCAAGCAAAAGAACTCAGACAGAGTTCAACCACCGGACGCACTGTAGTCAGCGTCCGGTCGTTGAATGAAGCGTCCGGTCACCCGCGAATTCACTGTTCGTCCACCGATTCGACTAGAGCTCACCCAAAACAAATCCTCTAGGATCAAACTTGGTGAGTGAAGTCACAAAGAGGTTAGTGAGCTATCTCTAAGAGATCATGGCTCGAACCTAACTTCAAATCGGTGAATCGAAGAATTTCGGGGGAGGGAAGAAAAGTGACCCGAAACGAAAAATCGATCGATCTCCTAGACCGTGAGGTTAGAGGATGATTCCTTCGGTGGAAAGAAGTGCCTCACGATCTAGAACAACTTGGTTCAAACGGAATTGCAAAAGATGAACCGAGCAAAAGAGATCAAGCGACGGGAAAATCGTGGAGCAAAGGATTCCGCGAAGAACACAAGCAAAACGGAAATCACAGCCACGAACTCGAATCAAGGACGCAAATCACCCATCGATCAGTGCTCCAAGGTGAGGATACGGCCTCACTCCTCGAATCAACAGTACACAGAGTGGAGTCTCTCTGCGGATCTCAACTAGCTAAAGCAGAGTGTGGGAGAGTGGAAACCCTAATGCTAGGAAGCAAATGACTGCGCTAACTCAGATTGAGATAGGGAGGAGGGTGTCTCCCCTAGACTACTTATACTAACCTAGCCTAAGCCTATTTCCTACTCTACCCCTCACTCTACTCTAATTACAGAGCGGGCCCATAAACCCTAAGGCTAATCTGGTCCACCCGCTGGTGGTAGGTAGATCCGACGGCCACGCCCGCACGGTCTTCCGCGTCGCCTCCACGCAACCTTCAGATCGCCGCCACGTGCCGCCACCACTCTGCACCCCCGGTTTTGCGGCCCAAACCGGAAACCAGCCTTTTCCATCAGCCCCCGGTTTTGAGGCCCAAACCGGGAAACCAGCCTCCAGCCCGAGTTTTGTGGCCCAACTCGGAAACCCTCAGCGCCCGAGTTTTGAGGCCCAACTCGGAAACCGGCCCACTCCCAGGTTTTGAGGCTCAACCTGGAAACCGTCACGCCCAGGTTTTGTGGCTCAACCTGGAAACCCAGCACCCAGGTTTTGAGGCCAAACCTGGAAACCGTCCACCGTTGGTTTTTCCCGGGCTCTACCAACAAACCGGCGTCGTAGAGGGGATGCACCGCCTGTGCACCCCTTCCACCGACATGATCGCACTTCTCCGCTTGTCGCGTCGCAGGCTGCCAGCCACCACAGCTGATCCTCCGGCCTCCAGTCCATCAGTCCAAGTCCACGTCCGCCCTTCACCGTCCGATACATCGGCATGGCACGTCCGCCGCACGGCACGCCCATCCTTCATCGCGCCCGGTCCGTCGGCACGGCACGTCGCAACTTGACCTTCACCCGCCATCGATCACTGTCTCCGTGCTCGACACCTGCACAACACAAGCCAAAGAACATGCGCATCATCTCCGTTGACAATCACTCATCACTCAGAGACTCGGCATACACCCATGTATCCGCAATCTCCCCTTGATGAGTGCATTGTCAACTCCACAACAAATCATGAATAAGAAGAAGGAGTAGGAAGGAGTGGGAAGAGAAACCAACCAATGACCCCAAAGCCTAACAAAAGCCGAAGAAGGTCAAGTGGATAAAGCGAAAACTTGGTCCCCAAAGACATGGGCAACGTGCTCGACGCACCAAGCAAAGCTAGCAAAGCTAGCCCTCAAGAAGAGGTAGAACAGGCTCAACACCGCTAGCAGATACCAATTGAAGATCGGAGGACAACAGAGGCAAAATGCTAGTCCCTCAAGATAGAGGCACAGAGGCTCAACACAACTAGCAAGAAAATCACTCCGAACCAATTGGAAATCAACCCAAACCAAATGGGAAAGCACACCAGACGATACCAATTGAAAGCCAAATGAAAAAGCTTATGAAAGCTCATGAAAAGCTAGGAACGTTTGCTAGTCCCTCAAGACAGAGGCAACGGCTCAACACAACTAGCAAACTCCCCTCGACAATGCAAGCAACTAGGTCAAATGATTTCCATAAAATTTCTCCCCCTAGTTGAAAATGCACTTATCAAGGCCAAAAGGTATCGGAGAAGCAATTCTTCACATAAACTCCCCCTAAACACAAGATCTCCTTCCACAATGCATATGGAGTCAAAATGCAAGTTAGGAGCTTCAAGTATATAGTCAAAAGAGTGCAAAGATGCTCTAATCAGTATAGCTCCAACATCTCAATTAAGCACTCAAATAGCAAAGGCTCAAACTGATCACTTATACGAAATATGAAGCTTATGAGCATGTGAGCAGTTTTAAGCCAAAAGGATAGTCACCATCAAAATAGCACTAGACATGTATAGAAGGAATCCAAACAAGTGCTAAGCATATATACAAGGTGAACTACCCCTAGCAAAGTTCAATCATCATGCATAGGAATGAAGCATATACTTGTGATTTCAAATTCATATCGGAGTTGCAGCGGTAAAAGAATTCACAAGTTCATTTTTGGCATGTGATTGCGAGAGGTTGAAAGCTTGTCATTGCCTAACTTTTCAACCGTGCGAAGCCTATGCCGAAGCAATCAGAAGCTTAAAGCAACGGTTTCGGTCATACACTACATGGCTCAAGTTTAACTCAAAGTGCAATGAGAAACAGTCTCAATACCATGAGGTGTTGACAAGCAATCCCATCTCGATCTTTTCAATTCAACAATACTTGGTTCAGATTTTAAGCAAGTTATGAACAACCAAGCAAGTGAATGACTCAGAACTAGAGACATAGCAACCTAGCATATCTGAAAAGCAGAATGGACTCAACACACCCTACACATGCTAGTTGCATATCTCAATGGTGAACATTTTCAGATTTATATACATTAGGCATAATTCACCATTCCAAAAATAGCTCGCTCATAACATGTAACAGTGATCAGAAAGAGCGTAAGCTACAAGCATCATCATAAGTATCGGAGCAATACTAACAAGAGCATAATTACATTCTAGTGAATATAGACATGAAGCTCAGAATGTAAATGCGTATGCCCGACACAAAACTGAAAGAAAGAAGATACCAAATGGAAAGACTCAAGAAACTCAAAAGAAAAGAGCCTCAAAATAAAAGAGTCAGTCTGTACACCTCAAAATGCTTCCCCCATCTAAAAGGGAAAACACACACCAAGCTCACCCCTCAACCTATTAAAGGTTGATTCGTCTAAAGGCTTGGTGAAAATATCAGCCAATTGGTGATGAGTATCGACATGGCGAAGGTCGATATCACCCTTCTCCTGGTGGTCTCGCAAGAAATGAAAGCGCACATCAATGTGTTGGTTTTCGAGTGAAGCACGGGGTTCTTAGCAACGCTAATGGCACTCGTGCTGTCACAAAGCAAAGGAACTCGAGTAAAGCTCAAACCAAAATCACGCAAAGTGGCCATCATCCAGAGTAACTGGGAACAGCAGCTAGCCGCAGCAACATATTCAGCCTCCGTGGTAGACTGAGCGACACTAGACTGCTTGCGAGAAGACCACGACACCAGAGAAGATCCAATAAACTGGCAAGTCCCAGAAGTGGACTTGCGCTCGGTGCGACAACCAGCAAAATCAGCATCAGAAAAGCCACAAAGCGAGAGGGTGGAGAAGCAGAATACCAAATCCCGAACTCAGGCGTGAAACGAAGGTACCTGAAGATGCGCTTCACCGACCTGACGGTGAGAAGTGCGTGGCGAAGCCTGAAAGCGCGCGCACAAGCACACGGCGAACTGAATGTCCGGCCGTGTCGCCGTCAGGTAGAGCAGCGATCCAATCATGCTGCGGTACTCCTTCTGGTCCACTGCTTCTCCATCCGTGTCGGCATCCAGGGCAGTCGTCGTCGACATGGGCGTCGGAAGAGGCTTGGCCTCACCCATGTCAAACCGCTTCAGCAAGTCCCTCGTGTACTTGCCCTGGTGCACAAACGTCCCCTCTCGGGATTGCTTAATTTGCAACCCGAGAAAGAAAGTCAGCTCGCCCATCATGCTCATCTCGAACTCCCTGCTCATAGTATCTGCAAACTTGGCAACCAAAGCGTGAGAAGAACCACCGAAAATGATATCATCCACGTAAATTTGGACCAAGAGAGTATCTTTGCCTTGCTTGAGGAGAAAGAGCGTTTTATCAACACATCCCATTTTAAAACCCTTAGCTAGCAAGAAGGTTTTTAATCTCTCATACCAGGCTCTAGGGGCTTGTTTCAAACCATACAAAGCTTTGTGAGTTTAAAGACATGGTTTGGAAACTTGGGATTTTCAAAACCGGGGGGTTGCTGGACATAGACCTCCTCCTCAATGTAGCCGTTTAAGAAGGCACTCTTGACATCCATTTGAAAAAGTTTGAAACCCATGGATGCAGCATAAGCCAAGAGTATCCTAATAGCCTCCAAACGAGCTACAGGAGCGAAGGTCTCCTCATAATCTATCCCCTCCTTCTGACTATAACCCTTCGCTACAAGCCGGCCTTGTTTCTCACAATGTGGCCCTTCTCTCCTTGCTTGTTTTTAAATACCCATTTTGTCCCAATAGGTTTACAGTCAGGAGGTGGTGGCACTAGAACCCAAACCCGATTTCGCTCAAAGTTCTCTAGCTCCTCATGCATGGCATTGACCCAGTCCGGATCCGTCAATGCGTGTCCAACATCTCGGGGCTCAAAAGACGCAACAAAAGCAGAATGAGCAAAGTGCGAGATGTGCTGTGACCTGGAGCGAGTAACTCGCTCGTCGATGTCGCCGATCATCTGTTCAGGGGGGTGCTGGCGCTGGATATGTCGTGGCGCCTCCCGGGAAGAAGTGACCTCCCCCTCAACAGCAGCTGGTTCCACCCCGGGTACAAAAGGTACCGCGCGAGGTGGAGGATCCCACGGCCCCCAGGAAGAAGAAGTGTCGGGGCCGTGAGTCGTCGTCGAGGCCGCTCCTTGCGGCACGGCAGGTCGAGGGGGTGCTGGATCATCTATACCTTCAGCACCCTCGTCCTCGTCATCAAAAGAGGTTCTCCAACCTCATGATCACCTGCACGCTCAAAACGAGAAGAAGGACAAACAAGAGTCTCGTCGAAGGTGACATCTGATGTCTCCATGACTCGGTTAGTGTCAAGGTTAAGTACACGATAAGCTCGAGTGTGAGTGCCATAACCCAAAAACACACCGTCAGAAGAACGAGACTCAAACTTGTCCAGGTTGCCCTTTTTCAATATAAAACAGTGGCAACCAAAGACTCTAAAATAACTCACCTTGGGCTGGCGACCAAAACGCAACTCATAAGAGGTCTTCTTCAAAAACGCTCTCAGAAAAATGCGATTCGAAATGTAGCATGCAGTGTTCATAGCTTCGGCCCAAAGCGCCTAGGAGTCCTATGCTCATCAAGCATCGTCCTGGCCATCTCAACAAGGGTCCGATTCTTCCTCTCTACAACACACCATTTTGGGGTGGTGTATAGGGGGAAGAAAACTGATGCTCCAAACCAAGGTGGTTACAAAACTTCTCAAAATCCGAATTTTTAAACTCGGAACCATTATCACTCCGAATCTCGCATCGAGTTCAAAGGGAACTCGTTCTGAAGACGCAAAATCAGATCGCGAGCGAAGGAGAATGTCTCGGACTTCTCAACTAAAAAGAAGACCCACGATACCTCGAAAAGTCGTCAACAACAACAAGCACATACCACTTCCCACCAACCGAGCTCACCCGAGCCGGACCAACAAGGTCCATATGCAAAAGCTCTCCGGGTGCGAGGTCATAACCTTGGTCAAGGGATGGTGGGGAGCAGCAACCATCTTTCCATGCCGCAAGCATGGCAAACTAGATCCTTCTCCAACGAAAGCTTGGGCAATCCTCGGATTAAGCCAAGTGAGCTAAGTCTTGCAAGCAAGTCAAAACTCAAGTGACCGAGCCTCCTATGCCACTTCCAAAGATCAGAAGAAGAAGGACTAGCCAAAAGACAGCGAGAAGATCCAAACGACTTTGAGAAATTCGCGCGAAAGACATTCCCAAAGGGTGAAATCAGACATACAAGATCACCCTGAGGATCTAAGATCCGGCTAAGGTTCGGTTTGAAACGAATCTCATAGCCTTCACGAAAAGTTGCGAAACAGAAAGCAAGTTAAAATGCAGGTTAGAAACAAGAGCAACCTCGCGCAACACAATGCTCATTAACCCGCACTGCACCAACGGACAATACCTTGCCCTTACCTTTGTCGCCGAAGGTTATGTACTCCTTTCCGGCGACCGGACTATGGCTGGAGAACCATTTCGCATTTCCGGTCATGTGTCTCGAGCAACCGGAATCCACAAGCCAAATGTCCTCCAACCGCTCCTCCTACATCAATAAAAAGACATAGGGTGAACATACGGTCCAACACTGGGGTTAGTAAGATAAGAAGGAAACCAGTGTTGGGCCGGCTGCTCAAAAGAACGGTCAGTGTAAAAACCATCCTGTCTAGGGGATAGCGATCACCACGCACAGGAAAACGTGGTCCGCTGGGAAGAAGCGCTCACCGCGAAACTCTACCTGCGGTGGGACAAAGCGCTCAACAAAGCCTCCGCCACGGGGTCCGTTACCTGCAAAAGCAGGACCCCGTCGGGCACGCTCTCTACGAGGTTTACGCCTAGGAGCCTGGGGCTCAACTGCTCTAGCGTCTCTCCTCGGAGCTCTCTCCTGCCTAGGCCTAACAAACTGAGGTGCCGGACCTCTAGGCCTAGTCTCCCTCCTAGGGGCTCTCTCCTGCTGCCTAGGCTGGTACGCCTCCCTCCAGACCTAGCAGCTCTCCCCTGAGGCTTCGGAGCATGTCCACCACGAGCTGGTGAAACATGTCCGGGTTCTGCATCTCCCTAGCACGGCGCGCCTCTCTCTTGCGCCTAAAGCAGAACTCACTCAGGTGACCATCCCGCCCACAAAAGTCACACTGAAACCTCACCGCGCGCAAAGGGGGTTGTTGGTTTGCAGGGATGTGGGTATGGTTCACCTTGCCCTTGCCCTTCTGTGGCAACTCCTCTCGGATGGGTGGCATTGTGTCAAGCTTGTTCTTTAGGTGATTTGGCTTGGTTTGCAATGGGATTCTTGGGTGGAGCCTTGGGGGTTCCTCAACTACAACTCCATCCTTGGTGACAGGCTTGGCAGGCTCTTGGGTGGAAGCTTGGTTAGTTTGGAGTAGTGGTGGAGTTGGGCTTCTCACATCGGATCAAGACCACTAGACTCTCCAATCTTCCCAAAAGCTGAAGATCAACACTCTGAGCAAAGACCTACACCAGGAGCCCCCAGCAGCAGCTCGCTTGAATTGGGAGATCATCATCCCGAGCTGAGGCTCACCACAAGAACCCATGACAAGACGGTCCGAAGGTATGTGTTTTTCCTCCTCGGTACGCACCTTGTCATGCCTCACATTGGCCATCTCCTGCTCCAGGCCCTCACACAAAGCACACCTCTGACACAAGTGCTATCCGAGCCGGCCTTCTCTAAAGACTCAAGCTTGGCATTCTTCTCTGCCAACTCGGATTGCAAGACAGGACAAGTCTTGCACGCACCCAACAGCTGCGGTCTAGCTCGGAGCTCATCCACCTCATCTACCAGCGCAGCATGCTTACTCCTCAGAGTGAGAAGATCCGTCATGTGCGCGGTGCACGACTCGCACTCCACCTCCTCCGACACTACCACGGTGGACCGAGCGAACTCAAGCTCCTTCACCGTGTCCTCCCACTTCTGCCTAAACTCCTTGCGCTCTCTAGCGGCACGCCTAAGCAATTTATCTTGGCTAAGGAGGGCAGCAGTCAATTTCTCAACCTCGGAGGAAAGCTCGTCGTAGGTGAGAGATACCTGGGAGGTGTCGTCGTCGTCGTCGTTCCGAGGGGTACGCTCCGGCTCGCCGTCGACCTCATCTCCGAGCGCCATGGTGCAGAAGCCGTCGTCGTCGGCGAAGAAGCAGAGGCCGTTCAGCTTGTCCTCGATCCTCTTCTTCTTCTCGGACTCGTCATCGCTCGAGCTGGCGGAGTCGTCATCCGAGCCGTCGACGTCGCTGAGCGTGGCGAAGAACGCACGCTGCTCAGCCTGCTGCTTCTCCAAGTACTTCTTCTTGATGTACTCTTTGTCGAAGCCCCCCGCTTCTTGTGCCTTGGGGGAACGTGCTTCTCCTTGTACTTGGAGTCGCGCCTGTGGCCGTGATCGCCCTTCCCCAGATGCTTGTTCTTCTTCTTGGGGCAGTCGGCGATGAAGTGGTCGGGGTCGCCGCACTCGTAGCATCCCGTGCGTCCTCCTCCTCGACGACGGTTCATGCGGTTGTTGTGGAACCGCGAGAACCGGTTGGCAAGCAAAGCCAACTCGTCGTCTCCCAAAGACTCCAGCTGGTCCTCTGTCACAGAAAAGAGAGAAGAAAGCGCAAAGCCAGCTGAGGGGTTAGAGGAAGAGCCGGAAACCAAAGCCATGGACGGGCGAGAAGGATTTTCAAAAGAAGCCCTCGCCATAGCATCAATCTCACTGGACTTGAGCTTACTGAAGAGCTCGTCGCAGGTGAGGGTCTCATAGTTCGGCGATTCGATGATTGCCTGAACCTTGGAGTCCCACACCGAACGGTCAAGAGTGTGCAAAAGCTTCAAAGCACGCTCATGATCGTCAAATGGCAACTGCTCTCTGTTAGCCCTCATCCTGTTGACAATCACCTGAAAGCGAGCGAATAAACTTTCTATGCTCTCGCCAGGTTGATGTCTAAAGTTCTCATACTCTCGCTTGAACGACTCGTAGAGTCGGGTTTTGACTTGAGAGGTGCCCTCATGAAAACGCATGAGAGTGTCCCAGATCTCCCGAGCCGTAGCGAGTGAGAAACGCGATCAAACTCACCCATGCTCAAACAGAGAAAAGAGCATTACGGGCTCGGCTATTGGCATCGTGCTCATCGATCTGCTGTTGATTCACACGAGCAGCCAGACCACGTAATCAGGGGAGTTGCAAATATCCCAGATCGAAGCGCCCAAGCTCTGCAAATAGGCCGACATACTTATCTTCCAATACGCATAGTTCGTCCCATCGAAAAACGGCGGTTTGCCCACGCCGCGATCCATGTCGCCTTCGGTGGATCTGGAACCGGCTAAGGTGGAAGATCCTTAACCCGCTCCGATACCAATTGAAGGACCGAGGAGCTACCCGAAAGCGACCAGAGGGGGGGTGAATGGGAGCTTCAAAATTTCCTTTCGGAAACTAGATGCCACTGTCCCCAACTCAACCCCAAAAGCGAACCTAGAGCTTGCTAATGTCCACGACCCTAGATGTAGGGTGGATGCTTCCTAGAAGCACAGCGGGACACTAGACACCCTAGAAAGCCAACCCAAAGACGGAATCAAATCCGTCAACGAACGACCGCGAACGAAGACGCGCGAAACTGCAGCGACCGGACTCTGGCCTGCGTCCGGTCAGCAGGGACCGGACGCGTCCGGTCGTCAGAAAACACTCTTGGAGCTCTCTGTTCGCGACCGCGGACGCACGGAGCTCAAGCGTCCGGTCGTTCACTGAGCGTCGGTCAGATGAGACAAAGACACGGGAACAGTGCGAGCAGCGCGCCGATCAGTTCCAAAAACCAGCGTCCGGTCGAGCAAACGAAACACCGAAAAACGATCGGACTCACCAGAGGGTCGGTCACTGGGGCATCGGACGCGTCCGGTCACAGAAAAACGTTTCTGGAACCTTCTGTTTCTGACCGGACTCACTGAAGGGAGCGTCCGTCGATTTGAACAGAGCGTCCGGTCAAACAAAAGAACTCAGACAGAGTTCAACCACCGGACGCACTGTAGCAGCGTCCGGTCGTTGAATGAAGCGTCCGGTCACCCCGCGAATTCACTGTTCGTCCACCGATTCGACTAGAACTCACCCAAAACAAATCCTCTAGGGATCAAACTTGGTGAGTGAAGTCACAAGGAGGTTAGTGAGCTATCTCTAAGAGATCATGGCTCGAACCTCTAACTTCAAATCGGTGATCGAAAATTTCGGGGGAAGGGAAGAAAAAGTGACCCGAAACGAAAATCGATCGATCTCCTAGACCGTGAGGTTAGAGGATGATTCCTTCGGTGAAAGAAGTGCCTCACGATCTAGAACAACTTGGTTCAAACGGAATTGCAAAAGATGAACCGAGCAAAGAGATCAAGCGACGGGAAAATCGTGGAGCAAAGGATTCCGCGAAGAACCACAAGCAAAACGGAATCACAGCACGAACTCGAATCAAGGACGCAAATCAACCCATCGATCAGTGCTCCAAGGTGAGGATACGGCCTCACTTCCTCGAATCAACAGTACACAGAGTGGAGTCTCTCTGCGGATCTCAACTAGCTAAAGCAGGGGATGGGAGAGTGGAAACCCTAATGCTAGGAAGCAATGACTGCGCTAACTGAGATTGGATAGGGAGGGAGGGTGTCTCCCCTAGACTACTTATACTAACCTAGCCTAAGTCTATTTCCTACTCTACCCCTCTCTACTCTAATTTACAGAGCGGACCAGCCTAACCCTAAGGCTAATCTAGTCCACCCGCTGGTGGTAGGTAGATCCGACGGCCACGCCCGCACGGTCTTCCGCGTCGCCTCCACGCAACCTTCAGATCGCCGCAACGTGCCGCCACCACTCTGCACCCCCGGTTTTGTGGCCCAAACCGGGAAACCAGCCTTTTCCATCAGCCCCGGTTTTGAGGCCCAAACCGGGAAACCAGCCTCCAGCCCGAGTTTTGTGGCCAAACTCGGAAACCCCTCAGCGCCCGAGTTTTGAGGCCCAAACTCGGAAACCGGCCCCACTCCCAGGTTTTGAGGCCTCAACCTGGAAACCGTCACCCAGTTTTGTGGCTCAACCTGGAAACCCAGCACCAGGTTTTGAGGCCCAAACCTGGAAACCGTCCACCGTTGGTTTTTCCCGGGCTCTACCAACAAACCGGCGTCGTAGAGGGATGCACCGCCTGTGCACCCCTTCCACCGACATGATCGCACTTCTCTCGCTGTCGCTGTCGCAGGCTCCAGCCACCACAGCTGATCCTCCGGCTCCGTCCATCCCAGTCCATCAGTCCAAGTCCATACGTTCCGCCCTTCAACCGTCCGATAACATCGGCATGGCACGGTCCGCCGCACGGCACGCCCATCTCTTCATCGCTCCCGGTCCGTCGGCACGACGTCGCAACTTGACCTTCACCCGCCATCGATCACCTGTTCCGACTGTCTCCGTGCTCGACACCTGCACAACACAAGCCAAAGAACATGCGCATCATCTCCGTTGACAATCACTCATCACTCAGAGACTCGGCATACACCCATGTATCCGCACGCTGACCGGAGTAACATTAGACGCTCCTTTGCCACGTGTCAGTTTCTGTGTTTTTGAGTGAGCATAGGATGCTCCGTTGTGCATTGGACGCTTTGACACCTTAGCATCGGACGCTGAGTTATCAGTGTAGAAGTGTCCGATGGCTATGCAGTAAGGTTCCAGAAACGTCCATTTCACATCGTACGCGTCAGCCAGTCGACCAGCGTCCGATGCTGGAATTTTGGCACTGTTTCGTCTGACGTCGAATTTGGTTTCCGTCTTTTGCGTCGGGTTTCTAGGATTATGTAGAGTCCCGCTGTGCTTCTGAGAAGCATCCACCCTACATCTATGGTCGTGGACACTACCAAGTCCTTGTTTTGCACTTGGGGTTGATTCTTGGGACAACAATCAAAGTTTCTGAAAAGAAATTTTAGGCTCTCATTCACACCCTCTGGTCTCCTTTGTGTTGCATTCTCGGTCCTTCAATTGGTATTAGAGCGGGTTAAGGATCTTTCACCTTAGCAAGTTCTAGATCCACAGAAGGCGACATGGATCACGGCGTGGGAAAACCGTCGTTCTTCGATGGGACCAACTATGCGTATTGGAAGATACGCATGTCGGCCTATCTCCAGAGTGTGAGTGCTTCGGTTTGGGAGATTTGTAATGCTACTGATTACGTGGTCTTGGCTGCACGTGTGACTCAACGACAGATCGATGAGAATGAAGCCAATAGCCGAGCCCATAATGCCCTTTTCTCATGTTTGAGCATGTCTGAGTTTGATCACGTTTCTCACCTCACCACGGCTCGGGAGATTTGGGAGAATCTCATGCGTTTTCATGAGGGAACCACTCAAGTCAAAATGCATCTCTATGAATCGCACAAGCGTGAGTATGAGAACTTCCGACACATGCCTGGCGAGAGCATAGAAAGTTTATTCGCTCGCTTTCAAGTCATTGTCAACAAGATGAGGGCTAACAAAGAGTTGTTTCCGTACGATGATCATGAGAGAGCTCTCAAGTTACTCCATACTCTTGATCGGTCGGTGTGGGACACCAAGGTTCAGACGATCATCGAATCGCCTAACTATGAGACTCTCACTTGTGATGTGCTCTTCAGTAAGCTCAAGTCTATTGAGATTGACGCCATGATGAGAGATTCTTATGAGAATCCTTCTAGCCCGGATATGGCTTTTGTTTCTGGCTCTTATGCTAACCCAGCTGGTGGCTTTGCTCTCTCTTCACTTCTTCTTGTCACAGAGGAGCAGTTGGAGTTCATGGGGGATGATGAGTTGGCTTTGCTTGCCAACCGGTTCTCACGATTTCACAACCATCGCATGAACCGTCGCCGTGGAGGTGGAAAAGCTGGATGCTTCGAGTGTGGCGACTCTGACCACTTCGTCGCCAACTGCCGCAAGCGGAACAAGCAGGCTTACATCAAGCGCAAGTACTTGGAGAAAGACCAGGCTTAGGAGGCGGATTTCTTCGCCATGCTCAGCGACAACAACTCGGACAATGACTCCATGGCATCAAGCGACGATGAGTCCGAGAAGAAGAAGATCGAGGACAAGCTGAACGCGGTTTTCTTCTTTGCTGACAATCAGGGCTTCTATACCATGGCCCTTGGCGACGAGGTCGACAGTAAGCTGGAGGAGATCCCTCGGAACGACGACGATGATGACACCTCCCAGGTATCACAAACTGCCGATGAACTTGCTGTTGAGGTTGAGACCCTTACTGCTGCTCTAGTTAGTCAGGACAAGTTGCTAAAACTTGATGCTAAGAGAGGAAGGAGTTTAGGCAGAAGTGGAAGGATGCGGTGAAGGAGCTTGAATTTGCCAAGTCCACCATTGTAGTCACCGTGGAGGATGAATGTGAGATGTGCTCCAAGCACATGACTGACCTCATCACTTTGAGAGGGAAATATGTTGCTTTGGCTGGAGAGGTGGATGAGCTTAGAGCTAGACCCACTTTGCTTGGTGCGTGCAAGTCTTGTGCAGGCTTGCAATCTGAGTTGGCAGAGAAGAATGCCAAGATTGAGTCTCTTGAGAAGGCCAACTCAGGTAGCACTTGTGTGTCTAGGTGTGCTTTGTGTGAGGGTTTGGAGATGGAGATGGCAAATGTGAAGCATGACAAGATGCAAACCGAGGAAGAAAACACATATCTTCGGACCATCTTGTCATGGGTGTCTAGTGGTGAGCCGCAGCTTGGCATGATGATTGCCCAATTCAAGCGTGCTGCTGGAGGTCTAGGTGTAGGTTTTGCTCAAGGGTCGGAGAGTGCTGCTACTTTTGGCAAGGTTGGAGAGTTCAGAGGTCTTAAGCCGAGTGAGAAGCCCAACTCCACCACTACTCCCAAACTAACCAAGATTCCACCCAAAGAGCCTCTCAAGCCTAACACCAAAGATGGAGTCTATGAGGAACCACCAAGAGCTCCACCAAAGAAACAAACATGGGCTCCAAAACCAAACCACTTGAGGAACAAGCTAGATACCATGCTGCGAACACAAGGTTGATACGTGCCATTGTGGTTCCTTTCCTGAGTGATGAGCGATCGGTCAACAGGCAACATGTGTCTCTTGGCTGTGTTGATGTGCAGGTGTGGAGCTCGGAGACAGTGGTCGATGGCGAGGTGAAGGTCAAGTAGAGACGTGTCGTGCCGACGGACCGGGAGCGGTGAAGGGCGGACTGAGGGCTTGGACCGACGGACTAGGAGGCCGGAGGACCAGCTGTGGTAGCTGGCACGTGGCATCAGCGAGCAGGAGCACATGGGGATGTGCGGTGCATCGGCCAAGTCGGGAGGAAGACGATGGCATCGGGACACATGGCGGGAGGCCGGGTTGGTTGAGTCAAGAAGGAACGCGAAGGCGTTGTGCCCGGCGTGGAGGCTGGACATGCATCGACATCAATGCCGTCGTGGTCGGACGCGTGGCGTATACACGACACAAATCCCGTCTATGGTGCGGGTTTGGTAGTTGCAGCCTCAAAAAACTTCCTCGATGTTTCTGAGTTTGGGCCACAAAACTCGGGGTGGCCGGTTTCCGAGTTTGGGCCTCAAAACTCAAGGTGGACGGTTTTGCAGGTTTGGGCCTCAAAACCTGGGCTCACGGGTTTCTAAGTTTGGGCCACAAAACTCAGCCTGAGGACAGGTTTCCCAGTTCCAGCCTCAAAACCGGGGGAGGTTCCAAGAGGGACGGTCGACGCGTGGCGGCACCGAGAGGCTTGCATTGCGGCGAAGCTATCGGTGAGGAAGGCACTGTAGGGTTACGAGGATGCTACGCTAGCCGAAAAACAAAAAATTTCAACCCCGTAAACCAGGAACTACTGCTAGTTATAGATCACGGGAATACCACTAGACGCGCAGGTGCAGCGGAAGACGTCTCGGTGTAGACGTGCGCGTCGCAGCGATGCCATGTAGATGTTCACGTCCGACCTTCACGTCTCCACGTGCGGTTCGTCGTTGTGCTCTAGATGCAGCACCTCCGAGGTATCCCACAAGTACAGGGAGGAAGCGTCACGCCTCCAGACTGCTAGGTATGCGAGGAGCAAATGGCGCAGGCGTGGGGTGGGCGACGGCTGTCTAAGGACGTCCTTAAACCCTGGTCGCCCCACCCCTCTTTATATAGGCGTCCCTAATGAGCCCACCAACCTGGAGGCCCATTAGCAAACCCTAATCCCGGTCTGACTCGAGTCCAAATCGAATCAGGCTTCCAGCACCTTAAGCGTGCAACCCTATGGGTTCACACACACATAGACACGGCCCGAGTACTCCTACTAGCCCGATAGTTGACAGCGGCCTCTAGCAAGACGTGTCAACTCCTATGTATACGTAAAGATCATATTTGACGAACCACCACGATCACATATACGTAATTCTCTTGCCACACAATATTTGGTCAACTCATAGGTTAACACTTAACCTAAGCACGGCCATGCATTTTATGATCCAATCATTTGAGTGGTCCAGTGATATCTCTCTCGCATGGAGAGGGGCAAATCACATCTTGATCGTCTATGTCTCACAGCATACTTCCTGACAAACTCGAAGACTATCTTTATGACTACTCTGTTACGAAGTAGCGTTTGATAGTCCCTAAGTAAGTCGATTCATATCTTGAGTACATACCACAATCTCAGGTCTAAGGACATAACATACATGATGTGTAAAGGGATAATAAGAACATCTCACGTTGGGTCAGTCCAGCCCGATGTCATAGATGTGCCCACATTATTAGTTTGACATCTCCATGTCTATGACTTGCGAAACATAGTCATCAACTAATACATGTGCTGATCTAGTATTCATGTGTGTCCTCACATGAACTCCGATCAGGGACAACTAATGAATGACCATACAAGTAAAAGAGTTTCACAGACAATTGACATAATTGCCAATCAATACAAGTTGTCTTTAATGGATATTCAATGAACATATAATAAATCATGGATACAATAGAAATATCATCATCTCTATGATTACCTCTAGGGCATATTCCCAACAGTCTCCCACTTGCACTAGAGTTAATCTTTTAGATATCTAATACCCATAGACCTCACATGCGCCTCATTCTTAGGCTGTGGAAGAGCCTTTGTCAAAGGATCTGCTATATTCAAATCCGTATGTATTTTGCACATCTTAATTTCATCTCTTCTAATGAAGTCTCGAATGAGGTGAAATTTCTGCAGTACATGTTTGTTCTTCTGGTGATTCCTTGGCTCCTTAGCCTGCGCGATCGCCCCATTGCTATCACAATGTAAAGACAATGGGCTGGACGCATTTGGAAACACACCAATATCAATGAGGAACCTCGTCATCCAAACACCTTCCTTTGAAGCTCCACTAGCTGCAATGTACTCAGCTTCTGTTGTAGAATCAGACACGGTCTCCTGCTTGGAACTTTTCCTACTCACTGCACCACCATTTATTGTGAATACAAAACCTGATTGAGATTGTGAATCATCTGTGTCAGTTTGGAAGCTAGCATCGGTGTAACCATTTACAACAAGCTCCTCCTCACCTCCATAGATGAGGAACACATCTTTAGTCCTTCTTAAGTACTTAAGGATGTTTAACAAGTGTCCAGTGACTCTCACCTGGATTAGCTTGATATCTGCTCGCAACACTTAGAGCATATGAGACATCTGGGCGTGTACATATCATGGCATACATGATGGAACCAATAGCCGAAGCATATGGAACCTTACTCATGCGACATAGGCAAGAACCCTTTCTTGGACTGTTCCATGTTGAACCGCTTCAACACCTTGTCAATGTACGTTTCTTGGCTTAATCCTATTAGCCTCTTTGACCTATCTCTATAGATCTTAATGCCAAGAATATATGTTGCTTCTCCTAAATCCTTCATAGAAAAACTATTATTCATTGAAGTCTTTACGGTTTGCAACATCGGAATATCATTCCCAATCAATAGTATGTCATCTACATACAAGATTAGAAACACAACAGCGCTCCCACTTTCCTTCTTGTAAACACAAGGTTCTTCTTCACTTTGACAGAAGCCAAACCCTTTGACCACCTCATCAAAACAAATATTCCAACTCCGAGATGCTTGCTTTAATCCATAAATAGATTTCTTAAGCTTGCATATTTTTCAGCATTGCTAAGATCAACAAAACCTTCGGGCTGTATCATATACACGTCCTCTTCCAAATTTCCATTCAGAAAGGCTGTTTTAACATCCATCTGCCATATCTCATAGTCATAATAGGCAGCAATTGCTAGAATGATCCGGATAGATTTAAGCATCGCTACCGGCGAGAAAGTCTCGTCGTAGTCAACTCCTTGAACTTGCCGAAAACCTTTTGCGACAAGTCGAGCTTTATAAACTTGGACGTTTCCATCCATATCCTTTTTCTTTTTATAGATCCATTTGCACTCTATGGGTCTTACCCCATCAGGCGGGTCAACCAAGTTCCAAACTTGATTGGCTCCCATGGAATCTATCTCGGATCTCATGGCACTATGCCATTTCTCGGAATCAGGGTCCATCATGCCTCGGCATAAGTTGCAGGTTCCTCATCATCTAACAATAACACATCCCCACGCAACTCATGAATTCTTGCCGACCTTCGTGGTTGGGGCGGGGTGTCTGTTGCCATAGGTAGCTCAACTTGTTCTGCTACATTAGCATCACTCATGGAGTCAATCCCTGTTGGCTCATCCTAAACTTCTTCAAGATACACCTTCTACCCTCCCTTGTCTCTTTTGAGAAACTCTTTCTCTAAGAAAACACCGTTTCGAGCAACAAACACTTTGCCCGATGAGCGGTTGTAGAAGTAATACCCTAAAGTTTCCTTTGGGTATCCCACGAAAAAGCATTTGTCCGACTTGGGTGTTAGTTTATCTGATATAAGTCGTTTGACATAAACTTCACAACCCCAAATCTTTAGAAAAGACAAACTGGGACTCTTACCAGTCCACATCTCATATGGTGTCTTAACTATGGACTTAGACGGTACCCTATTTAATGTGAAAGCGGCTGTTTCTAGAGCGTATCCCCAAAATGATAAAGGAAGGTCTGACTAGCTCATCATAGACCGAACCATGTCTAACAGAGTTCAGTTGTGTCGCTCGGACACGCCATTTCTCTGAGGCGTTCTGGGTGGCGTAAGTTGTGGAACAATTCCGCAACTCTTAAGATGATTGCTAAACTCGTGGCTCAATTATTCGCCTCCACGATCAGATCGCAAAGCCTTAATTTTCTTGCCACGTTGATTCTCTACCTCATTCTGAAATTCTTTGAACTTTTCAAATGTTTTAGATTTATGCTTCATCAGATAGACATAGCCATATCTGCTAAAATCATCAGTGAAGGTTATGAAGTATTGGAATCCGCCTCTAGCTGTCGTACTCATTGGTCCGCATACATCAGTATGTACAAGTTCCAACAAGTCAGACGCCCTCTCAGGAAAACCTGTGAAAGGCGACTTGGTCACCTTTCCCAGCAAACAAGCCTCGCATGTCTCGTATGATTCAAAATCAAACGAAGTTAGAAATCCATCAACATGGAGCCTCTTCATGTGATTCTCACTTATATGACCCAAACGACAATGCCATATATAGGTAGGGCTTAACTCATTAAGCCGAAGCCTTTTAGCAGTAATATTACAGATAGACATAGGTGCATCATCAAGATTTAAAATAAACAACCCATTCACAATGGATGCAAAAGCCACAAACATATCATTCTTAGACATTACACAACCATTGTCTTTACTCGCAAATGAATAGCCATCCTTCATCAAACATGAAGGTGACACAATGTTTCGACTTAAACTTGGAACAAAATAACAATTATTTAACTCCAAAATAAATCTTGATGGGAGGTGGAGTTGCATCGTCCCGACATTCAACGCAGCAACTCTTGCATTATTGCCCACGCGGAAATCAACCTCCCCCTTTCCAACGCTTCTACCTCTTATCATTTCCTGCATCGTATTGCGAATATGAGCAACCGAGCCGGTATCAAATACCCAATAATTAATATAAGAGTTAGCGAGGAAAATATTTGTAATATAAACAAGTGTATGAGCAGCGGGAGTACCTTTACCACTGCCATCCATCATCAAGGATGCTAAATACACCTTGCAGTTTCTTTTCCAGTGACCTTTCCCCTTACAGTGGAAGCACTCAGAATCAGCAGTTGGTCCAGCAGCATCAGGCGCAGGAGGGTTTGGCTTAGAGATCACATCATTGGCCTTGCCCTTGCCCTTCCAATACTTCCAAAAGTTGCCCTTCCTTTTAAAGTTAGGCTTGTTTTGGATCGCCATCACATGGCTGCTGCCAGCACCTTTCTTGATGTCTGCCTCTGCTGTCTTAAGCATGCCACATAGCTCATTCAAGCCCCTCTTCGCACCATGCATATGGTAGTTCAAGATGAAGTTCCCATAGCTAGGTGGGAGAGAAGAGAGAATGAAATCAGTAGCCAGTTCTGGACCAATTGGGAAGCCTAGCTTCTCCAACCTCTGAGTGTAACCAACCATCTTGATCACATGTGGTCCAACTACTGCACCCTCTCCTAACTTAGTCTCAGCAAGAGACTTAGAAACATTGAACCTTTCAGTTCTAGCCTGAGTCTGGAACATCTCATCTAGCGCTACGATCATATCGTAGGCTGGATGGTTATTATCAAACTGCATCTGCAGATCTGGATCCATGCTAGCAAGCATCAGGCATCCCACTTCAAGATCAACATCACATGCATTCTTGTAAGCTATTTTCTCAGTAGCAGGTGCATTATCAGCAGGTTCCTCTGGTAGTGGGGTGTCTAGAATATCTTCCTTTTTCTCAGCCCTGAGAACAATTCTCAGGTTGCCGATCCAATCCGCATAGTTTGTTCCATTCAATTTATCTTTCTCAAGGATTGAACGTAAAGTAAATGGTGGATTGCTAGGTGCCATTGATCTACAACAAAAGTAAATGCAAAATACTAAGACAATGTATCCAAGACAGAGTAAATGATATTAAATCATTAATAAAATCTACTCCCACTAAGATCAATATCCCTCTATTGAATCTTAGTGATTCAAGACCCAAACTAACAAGTCTACTAGTGAGCTTTAGCATCACCGCTAGTGGACATGGTAGATCGGTAAGCAACTCTTTGCTAATCATATCACATATGACTCTTGTTGTTGGCCAGCATCTCTATGTGTGCTCAACTCCTTATGCTTCAATGTCCCTAACCGTTAGGATGACCTTGTTCCAGCAACCAACCCTTCTGCAGTAAGTATCCGATATGAACGTGCCTAGTCAAGGAAAATCAGTGATACCCTAATTTCATAGGCGCACCACCGATTGTACAAGACATATGACAGTGCAAGGTTTGGGGAAGCATATGACTTGAACATTACTGAGGGATCGTTCTACACTTTCACTACCGCATGTAGATAATAAACATGAATCGCATGTGAAAGTAGAACATAATAAGAGAATAGCATCAACACAGATATGACTTGGTATAGCCCAGTGATCCTTTGGAGATCTCCATCTCCGCTAATCTGTTCACCATGATGATCTCCATCTACATGGTATATGCACGCCATCCTCCAGCGATGAATCCACCGAGACTAGCTACAACTAGCGTAATTAATAAAGTAATTACATAGTCACGTGTAGGATCATCATAATTTTGGCACGCAGGCCATTACATCAAATGGACAATATATATGTGGCTCAAGCCATATTGTCATAATCACGACATGCAAGTCATGAAATAATTACATAGATGCATCTCATACACATAAGGGCTATACCAGTCATCAATCCCTGCAAAACAGAGTTAAACGTTCCCGACATCTAACCTTGAATCGCAGAAAACATAATTTTCCCGGCCTTATTTCGCAAATTTAAATTCGACGAAACCGGCCAAGGCCGATGAAAATCGGATGTAAAATTTTCTGTAGATGAATTTTTGTTTAAAGATCGTCTCAATCTGAGGTCGTATGCAAAAGTTATGGCCGTTTTACCGAACAGTGCTCTTTTTGCAGATTTCCTCATGCCGACGTACATCTCATGCACCCGGCTCTTGACCTAGATTCGACTCGATCAATCTGATTGATCTCCATATTGCCATGATTGGATTTACACGTATCATTTAACTCTGATGGCGGAAATCCGACCGGTAGGAGTAGATCGTTACATGACCAATAGGGCAAGATCACGAATCAAGATAAACAAATGATCTATAACCGTGCATATCTCTATATGCACACAACCGAATCTATAACGAGGCAGTAATGGCTCCGATACCACTGTAGGGTTACGAGGATGCTACACTAGCCGAAAAACAAAAATTTTCGACCCCATAAACCAGGAACTACTGCTAGTTATACATCGCAGGATTACCAGTAGACGCGCAGGTGCAGCGGAAGACGTCTTGGTGTAGACGTGCGCGTCGCAGCGATGCCGTGTAGATGTTCACGTCCGACCTTCAAGTCTCCACGTGTCGTTCGTCCTTGTGCTCCAGATGCAGCACCTCCGAGGTATCCCACACGTACACGGAGGAAGCGTCACGCCTCCAGACTGCTAGGTCTACGAGGAGCAAATGGTGCAGGCGTGGGGAGGGTGACGGCTGTCTAACGACGTCCTTAAACCCTGGTCACCCCACCCCTCTTTATATAGGCATCCCTAATGAGCCCACCGACCTGGAGGCCCATTAACAAACCCTAATCCCAGTCTGACTCGAGTCCAACTCGAATCAGGCTTCCAGCCCCTTAAGCGTGCGACCCTATGGGTTCACGCACACATAGACACGGCCCGAGTACTCCTACTCGCCCGATAGTTAACAGCGGCCTCTAGCAAGACGTGTCAACTCCTATGTATACACAAAGATCATATCTGACGAACCACCAAGATCACATATACGTAATTCCCTTGCCACATAATATTTGGTCAACTCATAGGTTAACACTTAACCTAGCACGACCATGCATTTTATCATCCAATCATTTGAGTGGTCCAGTGATATCTCTCTCGCATGGAGAGGGGCAAATCCCATCTTGATCGTCTATGTCTCACAACATACTTCCTGACAAACCCGAAGACTATCTTTATGACTACTCTGTTACGAAGTAGCGTTTGATAGTCCCTAAGTAAGTTGTTTCATATCTTGAGTACATACCACAATCTCAGGTCTAAGGACATAACGTACATGATGTGTAAAGAGATAATAAGAACATCTAATGTTGGGTCAGTCCAGCCCCATGTCATACATGTGCCCACATTATTAGTTTGGCATCTCCATGTCTATGACTTGTGAAACATAGTCATCAACTAATACATGTGCTGATCTAGTATTCATGTGTGTCCTCACATGAACTCCGATCAGGGACAACTATTGAATGACCATACAAGTAAAAGAGTTTCACAGACAATTCACATAATTGCCAATCAATACAAGTTGTCTTTAATGGATATTCAATGAACATATAATAAATCATGGATACAATAGAAATATCATCATCTCTATGATTACCTCTAGGGCATATTCCCAACAGGCACGGCGGTCGACAGGACGGCACGTGGCGACATCCTGAGGCTTTTGTCGAGGCGAAGCTAAGGATGAGGAAGGCGCGTGGCTGTCGGATCAAGACTTGGCAGAGTTGGACCGGAATACCCCAAGGGTTAGCCAGTTCGCTCTTGTACCTAGGGGTAGAAGGGGAGTAAGTGTATTAGGCTATAAATAGAGAGGAAGCCCCTCCTCTCATTCTATCCTCGTAGCATTTTCATTCTCTAGCCCCCGTTAGGTTATCTTCCACACTGCTGCCTGTGATCCGCAGAGAGCAAGACAATACCTCTGTGTACTTTTGATTTTGAGGAAACGGGACCGTAATCCTGTTGTCGTCTCGTGGGTTTGAGACACGGCTGAAATCATGATCGATTCGCATTCTTGTAGTTGTGTTCTTCGCATTTCAGTTTTAGCCTCCTCGGAGAATTGCTTCATTCTTCTTCTCCAAGGGATGGTTTTCGATTTCGTTTGAACCAGATCGTGCTAGGACGTGAGTTCCTTCTTTCCACCGAAGGATTTCTTCTCTAACCTCACGAGCACATAGATTGGGTCGAAAT
Source organism: Coix lacryma-jobi var. lacryma-jobi (assembly GCA_009763385.1). Taxonomy (NCBI): domain Eukaryota; kingdom Viridiplantae; phylum Streptophyta; class Magnoliopsida; order Poales; family Poaceae; genus Coix; species Coix lacryma-jobi. Next base: position 124,371,454 of record CM019826.1, on the reverse strand, counting down.
CGCGTTCGTTCTTCGTTCTTTCCCCTTTTCTAGTGTTCTTCGAATTTCTCTCAATTGACTTTGTTTGGTGCAATGATTTCTTAGGATTAGCACCCCAATACGTAGAGGAACACTTGGGTGAAGTTTGATCGGACCCCCTTTTGATTTGGTCGAGTTGCAATCGATTTTGTGTTTTGCCCCGAGCAGATTTCTGCTTTCTGTTCATCCGCAGACAGTCCGCGCCTCCACCGGTGGATAGTCTAGGACTCGGGTTTCGTCGAGTTCAGAACAGCGCAGGGTGGCACAGTTCTCGGTCAAGTGACTGGTAGATTGTCCGGTGTGCAAATCGTGGACAGTCCGGGACCAGTCCAGAACTGTTTTAGAACATTTGTGTCTTGAGTCTTTTCCCGGCGGACAGTCCGGCCTCCAGTGGCGGACAGTCCGGTGTTCACCGGACAGTCCGGGATCAGAGTATCGGACAGTCCGAGAACCTGGTGAAGGTGGAGTTTTGTTCCATGGCTTTGACTTTTGGTTTTCTGGGTTCTCCGGTAGTTCCATTGTACCACTAGGACTTCTCCTAGGATATCCACCTACTTGTAGGTCGTGAACTCACCGGTCGTTTGAGTTGTTGTCTTTTGGGGTGATTTTCTGGGACAAGGGCTATCATTTCATGAGTTGAAATTTGAGTCTCCCATTCACCCCCCTCTAGTCGCCAATTCGGTCCTTCAATTGGTATCGGAGCCGGTTAAGGGATCTTTTCTACCTTAATCGGTTTCGGATCCTAAGGGCGACATGGATCGAGGGAATGGCAAGGCTCCCTACTTCGATGGGACGAACTATCCCTATTGGAAAATTCGGATGCGTGGTTATCTCAACAGCATCAGATCTTCTGTTTAGGAGGTATGTGAGAATGCTGAGTATGAGGTCCTGGCGGCTCGTGTGGGTCAGATCTAGATTGACTAGCGCGAGGCGAACTCCAAGGCCTATAACGCTCTTTTGGCCAGCATCTCCCTTCCTGATTTCGAGCGTGTCTCCGAGCTTGAGACAGCACGAGAGATCTGGGTGAAGCTTCAAAGCTATCACGAGGGTACAGTCCAGGTCAATACCAGACTCTTTGAGACATACAAGCGCGAGTACGAGAACTTTGTTCAGATGAAGGGAGGGACGATTGACACTATGTTCACTCGTTTCCAAACAATTGTGAAGAAGATGCGTGCCAATCAGGACAACCTACCTTATGATGATCTTGAGAGGGCACTCAAGTTGCTATATGCCCTAGATCAGAAGGTATGGGAGGTGAAGGTGTCGACCATCATAGAATCGCCAAGCTATGACACCCTCACCATGGATGAGCTATTCAACAAGCTCAAGTCCACTGAGATCGATCACTTGACTCAGGCCAAGCTGAAGAACCCATCTTCACATCCTATGGCTTTGGTCTCAGGCAAGGGTGGATCGACTCTTTTCGCTGACTCTTCACCACCTCTCTTTGCTTTGTCTTCTTTTCTTTCAGTGACAAAGGAGCAGGTAGAGGCGTTGGGCGATGACGAGCTCGCCCTCATCATCACCCGATTCTCACGATTTCACAACAACCACTTGAATCGCTGGTGTCGTGGCGCACGTGAGGGCTGCTATGGATGTGACGATCTCGATCACTTCCTTGTGAACTGCCCCAGGCATGACAAAGGCTTCCTCGGCAAGAACCGCAACTCCAGGCGCAAGGCCAAGCTGGAGAACAAGGCCGGGAAGAAGAAGACCAAGGGTGGCTTCCGCAGGGAATATCTAGAGAAGGTTTTCAACGCTGGCAGGCGTGCCTTCATCGCCTCCATCAGCAACGTCGAGAAGAGCTCTGACAGCGACTCCAGCTATGATGAGTCCGAGCACAAGATGGAGGAACGCTTCAACGGACTCTTCTTCTTCGGCAGCTCCACCGACGGCTTCTGTGCCATGGCTGTGCACAAGGAGGACCGCAAGTGTCAGGATGAGCACGCCGACATCGACGACGATGATGACGCTTCTGAGGTATCGAATTCTTCTCTCATTGAGCGTCTTTCCGGTGAGCGTGATTCTTTGGCCGAGATAGTCCTCGCTCAAGACAAGCAGCTTAAGCGTGCCGCTAGAGAGCGCAATGAGTTTAAGGCTAAGCTAGGCGAGGCGCTTAAGGAGATTGAGAGTGCTAAGTCTGAGGTGATGGTGACCGATGAGGAGGAGGGTGATGACTGCACGATGCAAATGACAAACTTTACCACCCTGCAAACCAAGTATGCCTCTTTGATCGAGGTGTATGATGAGCTAAAGAGTACGCTAGACTTGGTGGGTGATTGTAAAGTGTGTCCCTCCCTGAAGAAGGAGTTGGAGGAAGTGAAGGCGAGGTCTTTTTTGCTTGGTGCGTGCAAGTCTTGTCCAGGCTTGTGAACTGAGTTGGCAGAAGTTAATGCCAAGTTTGCTGATGCCTTGAAGGCCAGATCAGTTAGCACCGTTTCCGCTCCATGTGAGCGATGTGAGGGGATGGAGCTTGAGATTGCCAACTGTCGGCATGACAGGATGCAAACCGAGGAGGAAAACACATACCTTCGGTCCATCCTGAGTTGGTGTCATGTAATGAGCCACAGTTGGGCATGATGATCAGTCAGTTCAAAAGGGGAACTAACGGTCTAGGAGTAGGCTTTGCTTCAGGTGGGGAGGGCGCTAGTACCTTCGGCAAGATCGGTGAGTTTAGTGGAGTGAACTAGAGTGAGAAACCATCTGCTGTCCCTAAGCTTACCAAGTTCACCCCACCTGAGCCTCTCAAGCCTATCACCAAGGATGGCATCCTTGATGAACCTCCCAAGGCTCCACCTCGCAAGCAAGTGTGGGTTCCCAAACCTAACCATCTTAGGAACACACTTGACACCCTTCCTGGCATCTCTAGTGAACACCTTCCAAAAGGCAAGCAGCTAGCAAGAGTGAACAACCCTCGCAACCATAGGAACCAACAACCCAAGAGAGTGGTGAGGTTCGAGTGTGAGTATTGCCACCGCTAGGGTCACCTAGCTGAGTTTTGCTTTCAGAGGAAGAGAGACACTAGGATGGAGTTGGAGTTGAACAACCAGGCCAGGCACCACCCTCTCCATGGTGTGCAAGGTCAGGGAGTTCAGAGGCAGAGGGCTAGTGAAAGGTCCTTGGTTGGTTTGGTAATTGAGTGACAACTTAGGTGGACTAATATGTGTTTGAAGTGAATTACACAGGTGATTAGTCCATAGGTGATCATGTCTGAGCAACATATGACATAGAGGAGAAATGGCTTGGAATATGTTGCAAGGCTCACACATGTGAAGAAGGAGCTTAATGCACATGAAACATGACATGTGGTCATGTGGCTAAGATAGTGAAGATCAAGGCAAGACTTGGCTTGATGGACCGGTTGCGAAGGTGAAGGGCAAGTTGGAGGCTTTGAAGCCGTTGGTACCGAGTGTCAGGAGGCTTGAGCAAAGACTTGGCACCGAAGGACCGAAGTGATGGTGAAGAGCAAGTGATGTCAAGATCGATGGACCATGGAGGCCATGTGATGATATGAAGTGGATCATATCATTTTATGATAGGTTGGTGCATGTGTTGCATCAACACCGAAGGAGATGGAATGGAATGCGCAAGGCAAAGGTATACTTGTAGGGCATTTCATTTCACCAGTCATAGGTGTGTAGAGAAGATTATGACCGGGTTTAGGATAGATGGCCGTACTATTAAGAGGAGCAAACTTGTTTGCATATCGGTCATCTAGTGCCACTTGAGCGATCTAACATTGCGTTGTTACTAGAGGATCGAGTGGCACGGTGAGAGCAAGTGCTAATAATTTGGAAAAATGATTGTGAAAATGCTAACACACATACACATGATGTTGTACACTTAGTGGTGTTGGCACATTTTCAAAGGAGAAGTTGTTGGAGAAGAAGTTGTGTTGAAAGGAGGCATGGAGAAGTGGGAGAAACTAGTGTATAGTCCCTCTCCTTCCTGCCGAGCTTGCGAGGCAGGATTCAGCAGTTTTCGGAGGAGAAGTGAAGTGCTCTGGGAGCATCGGACGCTGGTCCGAGGAGCATCGGACGCTGGCTGAGCATCCGATGGTAAACCCTAGTTTCTGTCAGAAGTTCAAGGAGCATCGAACACTGGCAACGGACGCTGAGGTATCACTGTTGCAGAGTTCGATGCAGGTGACGTGGCGCGAGCGTGCTTTCCAGGGAGCATCGGACGCTAGCCTGCGTCCGATGTGGAACCATCGGACGCGTCCGATGTGTTTCTGTCCTCTCTGGAACCTCTCTGGTGTGTCATCGGACGCTGGTGTGGAGCATCCGATGCTAGAGTCTCGGTGCATCCGATGTGAGGGCGATCTTGCACAGAATTGAGCAGAGGCATCGGAGCGTCCGATGCTAGGCATCGGCGCGTCCGATGCCACTTTAACTGGCGCAGGAAGTGATATAGCCGTTGGGATCGCTTGGCCGAAATTGAACGTGGGGGACACATGGCGAGCATCCGTGCATCGGACGCTGGCCTCAGCGTCCGATGGTCCCGACTGGCGCATCCGATGCTAGCGCAGTTTGCCCAGTGAAGGGGCAACAGCTAGTTAGCCCTTGGGGCTATAAAAGGCGTTGGTAACCGGCCTTGGGCTCGTTGTTGAGCACTCTAAAGCCTTGGTGGCTAGTGTGGATGTGCTTAGGAGCCCTGTAACTCGCTTGTGCTTGCTAGTGTGCGAATCGATAGCGAGTGAGTGATAGCTAGTGCATTGCATTGAGAGATTGCATCGAGTGGCACTAGGTGATCGTGTTGCAAGCCGGTGGTGCTTGTTACTCTTGGAGGTTGCCACCTCCTAGACGGCTTGGTGATCGAGTCTCCGTCGTGAAGCCCGCGTGAAGATTGTGCATGGCTCCGAAGAAAGCTCTGTGAGGGGCATTGTGCTCGCCCCGCGGGAGATCGCGAAGAGCAACTCTAGTAGAGAGAGGCGCGAAGAGCGCCAAGTGGTCCGGCTGGATCGAAGCTAGAGCTCTTGGTGAGCACTCCATCGTGGAAAGTGTGACTTAGGGTCACCAATAGCAAGAGGATCGGCGACAACCTTGGGCTTGCCTCAACAGGGACTAGCTTGGTGGCAACCAAGTGAACCTCGGGATAAAATCACCGTGTCAACCTTGTTCATCCCGTTGGTTTTCATTCGCCTTACACAAGCTTGTATCTACTTTCATATATATTGTGCTTGTGTAGTTGCTCTTGTAATTAGCTAGCTTGTGTAGCTTGTTAGTTACCTTCTTTGCTTGTGTAGCTTAGAAGTAGCTCTCTTGCGTGACTAATTGGCTTGAGTAGCCTTGTTAGTCACATTGCTTAGTTTGTGTAGCTAAGTAATTTGAGCTCTCTAATTTGGCTCGTATAGCCTTGTTATTGAGCATTGCAAGTGAGCTTAGGCTTTGTGCTTTGCTTGCTAGATTGTGTAGGAGCTCCCCCGTGCTTGAAGTACTAGTTGCATAGGCTTGTGTGACCTTGCTTCTAGAATTTGTTAGGTGAGCTCTAGCTAGCCCGACACCTTATTTGAATTGATTAGGATCTTTTGTAAGGTGTCATAGAGTATAAGTAGAGGAGTGTAGTCTTGGCTATACAGATAGTTTTAATTCCGCATTTGTTTCGATTAGCCGGTAAGATTAATTTTTAGAAAGGACTATTCACCCCCCCTCTAGTCCGCCATCTCGACCCTTCAAGTGGTATCAGAGCTAGGTCTCTCATTTGTGGTCTTTACCGACCCGAGAGGATGGCGACTTACGAGCTAGGCATTGATTGTCCACACATTTTTGATGGCACTCACTTTACACGATGGAAAACTTGGATGATTTGTAATTTCAAGTTTATTTGCCCTCAAATGTGGAGGATCGTAGATGTAGGCTTTTCTCATGTGTTGGATGAAAAGAATCTAACTCAAGCACAAGAGAAATGCCTAGATCTCAAGTGCCAAGCTACTAACATCATTTTTAGATCTTTGCATGATGATATCTTTAGTGAGATCATGGATATGGAGTTCTCCCATCAAATGTGGAAGTTTCTCAACGACAAGTATGCGAGGGCCTCAAATGATGATGATGTTAGTGAGCTCAAGGAAGAGGCACATGAGGATGTTGAGCATGACCACAACGTGATAGTTGTGGAGGATTGCTCCACCTCATTGTCAAGTGATGAAGATGATGATCAATCCACAAGATCACTTGACAAGGATGATGGTGACCATAGCCGGAGTTCAAGTGGTGCTAATGATGATGCTATTCCATGCACACTTGATGATGATGATGATGGCTATGAGAGTGATGTCTCATCAAGCTCTTCTACTACACCACATTGCTTCATGTCACACAGTGACACTAAGGTATCAATTGCTAATGTGGTAGTTGATTGTGATGATCCAAACTTTGAGCTTGTATGTAGACTCACTAAAGCTTTAGAAAATGACATGTCTAAAACAATGAAATTGACAAAAGAAAACTCATTTCTAAAGAATGCATGTGAACAACAAAAGCATCTACTTTATGTAATTACTTGTTAAGATGATGAGCTTAAATTGACTCATGAGAAACTTAGTATTGCTCATGACAACTTGGTACAAGACCATGCTTTTCTCACTAAGAAGCTGTCTAATGAAGAAACTAAAACTAGTGAGAGCTCATAATTTGGGTCAAATGATCAATCACATATTTGTGCTAACCCATGTGATGTAGAGAAGAAGCATGTATCCACCTCTTGTGATGATTTATTATCTATGCCATGTTATTCACATATAGATGCTTGTTCTACCTTTATGTGAAGTGAAGAATTTGAGCAACAAGTTAGAGAGGTGCTACAACTCCAAAGTCACCTTTGAGCACATGATGAAGAATCAAAAGAGCTATGGTGACATGAGTGGCATTGGCTTCAACAAGAGCAAGATCAAAGGCAAAAGATGGGGAAAGAAGAAATATGAAAGAGAAATGAAGAAGCAAGAACAAGAGAAGCTATCTCATTTCATGTGCTATCGGTGCCATGAGATGGGACATCTTGCAAATGCTTGCCCCAATAAGGAGAAGCTCAAGTTGAAGAAGGAAGTAGAGAGGCTCAAGCATGTCAAATGCTTCAAGTGTCGCACTAGAGGACATCTCACCTCTATGTGCCCAACCAAGAAATTGGTGAAGCAACAAGATGAGCCTCAACCAAAGCCACAAGTTGAGCAAGAAAAGAAGCCCCAAGATCAAGTCAAGATCAACCGTGATGGTGGTAACTTGATGAAGAAGAAGAAGAAAACAATAAGGGGCAGAAGAGCAAGGCATCCAACTCATATACAAGATGCCAAGATGATGATGAGAAAGAATGAAGAAAAGAAGAAAGATTTGGCTCACATCAAGTGCTACAAATGTGATGATATGGGACACTTTGCCTCAAAGTGTCCTAACAAGCCTGAGAAGAAGGATCAAGCAACTCATGAGAGGCAAGGCAATGAGAAGCAACAAATGAGCAAGGAAGAGAAGGCTTAATCAAAAAGAAGTTGCTACTCATGCCGGGAAAGGGGACACATGGCAAATTCATGTCCCCTAGGTAACACTTCTAAGCCTATTTCAATTGATGATAATATTGTGCTTAGAAAGGATGAAAATGGTACCTCTAAGGCTACTATTGCAACTCATCCCACTACTCATACTAAGGCTGTGCTAAAGTATGTTGCACCTAACTTGAGAAGACCCAAACAAATTTGGGTACCATCAACTAGTGGATGAATGTGTGTAGGTACCATGGCATTGGAGGCTTGATTCAATTGATTTCATGTTGTTCATCATGTGATTGAGTCAAGTAATGAAGCCTAGTGCTATCCAAACCCAATGCCAAGACAAAAGAAGTGAAGTCCAAGTGCAAAACATACAAGTGAAAAAGATCAAGTTGTGGTGGTTGATTGGAATTATTTGAAGGCTTGCAATCTAATTGAGTAGAAGATTGCTATTTGGATGATCATGAGCTACTAAGTTATATCTCTAGTTTATCATGTTCTTTTAGATGCATATGAGATGATTGAATTGGATAAATATGCATATGTTGCTTACTATAAGATGATTGAATGGATGTGATGATTAGTGATCAAAATTGAGTTAGTTTGACTGGATATGTTCATGAGACTTCTTTTAGTAAGTGATTTGAATGGATATATGTCTTGTGAGATTGTTCAAACAAGTTAGCTTCAAGTTTGATTCAAATTGGTAGAGTATAGCTCAATTGCTCAAAGTTGTTCAATATTGCAAAATCTGAGTGAGCTAAGAAGATAGCTATGTTTGAGTGATCAAATCTTTTTCGATTGGCTTGAAATTTGGTACACATGCTCTACACTTATGATACTAGTTGCTGTGCAAAATTCATAATAATTGGATAAGTGATGCTTCGCTTTTGGAGTGGACCTTGTCAACTATAGTACAGCAGTTTTCAGCATGGATAGAATTGAAATCTGGTAGCAATCTAGAAAGCCAATAAAGCCCAAATTTTTATGGCTGCTAGAACACTTAGAGAGGCACATCTCCACCAAATTTCATAGCCATTGGACTTATTTTTTGGGAGATATGCATGTTTCTTCGAGAAGGATGGAATCCTCCAGAAAAGTGACAATTATTGGATTGATCTAGAGTCACTTTGATTGAAGGGCCCTCAAGTTGGAATTATGTTTATAAGTGGTTGAGGGTCCTATGTTTGGTTTTGAAATGAGCTAGAAGCATGACAAAGATGGGTAAATGTTCATTTGATTAAGGAATGTACTTGGCACACATTTGGTACTCAAATTGAAGATCAAGACCAACAATAAGATGAAGATAAAGATCAAGTTCTAGTATCATATTGAAGATCATTTGAAAGAAAGAAAAGGACTCAAAGAAGAATTCGAAGTCACATTTCAAGAAGAGTTCAAATGAATCAAACAAACAAGGTCGATTCAAGTAAGTATCAAGGATGGTTCTTTGGAGAGAGGTCACTTCTCCCTTCTGTAGGGGCTTGCCGCCTTTGGTAGGTTAACCAAGCTTGGCTTGGAAGGCTAACATGGAAGTGGTGATCTAACGGGACATTGGAGATGCTTAGTTGAAGAAATCAAAAGGATTGATCAAGAAAGCAAGTAACACCCAAAAGAGAGCAAAATCTTGAACCATTCAAGTTGTATTCACTATTGATATAAACAAGTGGTATTCATATACAAGCTATGATCAAATGAAGAAGCAAGCCAACCACAACATTGAGCTAGTGCACTTAATCATATGGGTGAAGATTTGTTCTATCAAATTAGTATCTATTGGTCTTCACCATGGACTTCACATTGCTATTTGGAGCTTAATTGGAATCAAATGACTATCCTCTACTCCATGGTAGCAAAGTTACTATTGTAATGTGCATGATCATTTCATCCCTTACTAGTATGCGGTTAGTGCATATAGTACATGCTCAATAGGATCATGCATAACAAATGAAAAGTTTAAATTCATAGCCTACCACTATTGCTTGATTGATTATATGATCTAGTGGTTAGTATATGGATTTGTTCATGAGCTAGTAAACCCAAGGGCTTGATCTAGAAGATGAGCATTCAAGTGTCTAATTCAACATGAGTAAGATAACCATTAAAAGATGTGTGAAGAAGCTTACTCTAGAGCAAACCGAGTTAGATATCTTGTGCAAATTTGATAGTTCAAGTCACAAATGAGAAGCTCATGAAGATGATAAGAGTTCAAGAAGAAGACAATAATGCAAATGGATATCAAGTTTAAACTTTCATTCAAGTGGTATCCTACAAGACTTCAAGTGATCCTCAACTTTAAGTGATCAAATCAAGCAAAGCTTCCCTCACCAACAAGAGCTCATGTTTATCATTTGGATGACCCATGCTATGACATAGGGGAGGTGCCCCATCTATTGGTATCAAGGTCAAAAATCCTACACATGGTGTCATTCCAACACATATGGTGGTGTCCATCAAAAATGAAGACTCAAGTGTCAACCATCTACCCTAGTGTCACCCTTTGGGAGAAAAGAGCATATATTTTATGGTCATTAATGACAAAGGGGGAGAAAGTGCCAAAGATATGATATGATATGTTAGGGGAGAAATTGTGGCAAAAACATGTCAAGGACAAAGGGGGATAAAAGAAGATGGACATGGATCAGGAGGGAGCAAGATTGGAGGATCAAAATTCTTGGACAATCAGAGCACACAAGTAGGGGGAGCAAGCTCATGAACTTGGTTGTTGCATTTGATATGTGCATAATCATGTGCTTGATTGCATTGCATAAGTTTTAATTTTATATGCATGCTTGTGTGGTGTATGATAGTTATAGGATTTAATTGATGATTTGATAACTAGCATGCATAGGTTGATACCTAGACTTGTACTTTTCATGCAAAACTAGATCCTTGCTATTAATGTTGATCTCATGGGGTTTTCTAGTTTTTATGATGTCTAGCTACTCATTTTGCTAAGGAAGGTGTACAACTATGAACTTCATCAATAACACGCTTCAAAGGTTATTCTATACACCTTAGCACCTTTTGGTAGTAATTACTCTCCCACACTTCAATATCTATGCATATGTGCAAGTTTCATTTCCAAACCCTTTAGCACATATGTAGGGGGAGCTAATACTACCAATTCGGGTTTGTGCTACTTGTCCAAAATCATTTACACATGGTAAAAAGCTTGGGCAAGCAACATGAATCCAAACCAAGTTAGCAATTTACATTCTTGTGAAGTGCTAGCTTGGAATAAGCATAATTTCCATATCTTTGTAGAGTTGTCATCAATTACCAAAAAGGGGGAGATTGAAAGGTCCTTGTTTGGTTTTGGTAATTGAGTGACAACTTAGGTGGACTAATATGTGTTTGAAGTGAATTACACAGGTGATTAGTCCACAGGTGATCATGTGTGAGCAACATATGCCATAGAGGAGAAATGGCTTGGAATATGTTGCAAGGCTCACACATGTGGAGAAGGAGCTTAATGCACATGAAACATGACATGTGGTCATGTGGATAAGATGGTGAAGATCAAGGCAGGACTTGGATTGATGGACCGGTTGTGAAGGTGAAGGGAAAGTTGGAGGCTTTGAAGCTGTTGGTACCGAGTGTCGGGAGGCTTGAGCAAAGACTTGGCACCGAAGGACCGAAGCGATGGTGAAGAGCAAGTGATGTCAAGATTGATGGACCATGGAGGCCATGTGATGATATGAAGTGGATCATATCATTTGATGATAGGTTGGTGCATGTGTTGCATCAACACCGAAGGAGATGGAATGGAATGCGCAAGGCAAAGGTATACTTGTAGGGCATTTCATTTCACCGGTCATAGGTGTGTAGAGAAGATTATGACCGGGTTTAGGATAGATGGCCGTACTATTAAGAGGAGCAAACTTGTTTGCATATCGGTCATCTAGTGCCACTTGAGCGATCTAACATTGCGTTGTTACTATAGGATCGAGTGGCGTGGTGAGAGCAAGTGCTAATAATTTGGAAAAATGATTGTGAAAATGCTAACACACATACACATGATGTTGTACACTTAGTGGTGTTGGCACATTTGCAAAGGAGAAGTTGTTGGAGAAGAAGTTGTGTTGAAAGGAGGCATGGAGAAGTGGGAGAAACTAGTGTATAGTCCCTCTCCTTCCTGCCGAGCTTGCGAGGCAGGATTCAGCAGTTTTCGGAGGAGAAGTGAATTGCTCTGGGAGCATCGGACGCTGGTCTGAGGAGCATCGGACGCTGGCTGAGCATCCGATGGTAAACCCTAGTTTCTGTCAGAAGTTCAAGGAGCATCGGACACTGGCAACGGACGCTGAGGTATCACTGTTGCAGAGTCCGATGCAGGTGACGTGGCGCGAGCGTGCTTTCCAGGGAGCATCGGACGCTAGCCTGCGTTCGATGTGGAACCATCGGACGCGTCCGATGTGTTTCTGTCCTCTCTAGAACCTCTCTGGTGTGTCATCGGACGCTGGTGTGGAGCGTCCGATGCTAGAGTCTTGGTGCATCCGATGTGAGGGCGATCTTGCACAGAATTGAGCAGAGGCATCGGAGTGTCCGATGCTAGGCATCGGCGCGTCCGATGCCACTTTAACTGGCGCGGGAAGTGATATAGCCGTTGGGATCGCTCGGCCAAAATTGAACGTGGGGGACATGTGGCGAGCAACCGTGCATCAGACGCTGGCCTCAGCGTCCGATGGTCCCGACTAGCGCGTCCGATGCTAGTGCATTTTGCCCAGTGAAGGGGCAACGGCTAGTTAGCCCTTGGGGCTATAAAAGGCGTTGGTAACCGGCCTTGGGCTGGTTGTTGAGCACTCTAAAGCCTTGGTGGCTGGTGTGGATGTGCTTGGGAGCCCTCTAACTTGCTTGTGCTTGCTAGTGTGCGAATTGATAGCGAGTGAGTGATAGCTAGTGCGTTGCATTGAGAGATTGCATCGAGTGGCACTAGGTGATCGTGTTGCAAGCCGGTGGTGCTTGTTACTCTTGGAGGTTGCCACCTCCTAGAAGGCTTGGTGATCGAGTCTCCGTCGTGATGCCCGCGTGAAGATTGTGCGTGGCTCTGGAGAAAGCTCTGTGAGGGGCATTGTGCTCGCCCCGCGGGAGATCGCGAAGAGCAACTCTAGTAGAGAGAGGCGCGAAGAGCGCCAAGTGGTCCGGCCGGATCGAAGCTAGAGCTCTTGGTGAGCAATCCATCGTGGAGAGTGTGACTTAGGGTCACCACTAGCAAGAGGATCGGCGGCAACCTTGGGCTTGCCTCAACGGGGACTAGCTTGGTGGCAACCAAGTGAACCTCGGGATAAAATCACCGTGTCAACCTTGTTCATCCCGTTGGTTTGCATTCCCCTTACACAAGCTTGTATCTACTTTCATATATATTGTGCTTGTGTAGTTGCTCTTGTAATTAGCTAGCTTGTGTAGCTTGTTAGTTACCTTCTTTGCTTGTGTAGCTTAGAAGTAGCTCTCTTGCGTGACTAATTGGCTTGAGTAGCCTTGTTAGTCACATTGCTTAGTTTGTGTAGCTAAGTAATTTGAGCTCTCTAATTTGGCTCGTATAGCCTTGTTATTGAGCATTGCTAGTGAGCTTAGGCTTTGTGCTTTGCTTGCTAGATTGTGTAGGAGCTCCCCTGTGCTTGAAGTACTAGTTGCATAGGCTTGTGTGACCTTGCTTCTAGAATTTGTTAGGTGAGCTCTAGCTACCCCGACACCTTATTTGCATTGATTAGGATCTTTTGTAAGGTGTCATAGAGTATAAGTATACGAGTGTAGTCTTGGCTAGACCGATAGTTTTAATTCCGCATTTGTTTCGGTTAGCCGGTAAGATTAATTTTTAGAAAGGACTATTCACCCCCCTCTAGTCCGCCATCTTGACCCTTCAGCTAGGCCTGGAGGTGCACCCCCTCAGGCAGCTAGGCCCCAAGCTACTAGACCACAGGGTGGTGGTCGTGCCCATCGCGGTTCCAGTCATCCTCAATACGATCGTGAGCTGGGTGTAAGAGGCTTTGCTGCACCGTCCCATAGCGGACCACCTTTTCAGCATGGTGGTGATCACTATCCTCAGATGGGACAAGGAGGTGAGTTTGGAGGTTTCCGTTCCATAGCGGACCACCCTTTCAGTTTAGAGGTGATCGCCATCCACCCATGGGACGAGGACAGTTTGATGTGCCTTCTAACACTTTTTCTGGGCCTATGACACAGCACTGGTATCCTTCTCAGTATACTAACACCAGTGTTGTGCCATATGCTCATTTCCTGCCTTTCTATTGATGCAGGAACTTCGGCTGGAGAACATGTGGCTCATGGATTCCGGGTGTTCGCGCCACATGACCAGAAAGAAAGAATGGTTCTCCAACCTAGACCCCATTGTACATAAGGAGTACGTCACATTCAGGGATAGTGGTAGAGGTAAGGTTGTTTCTTGTGGGTCTATTCGACTTAACAAGAATTTTGTTCTCAAGGATGTTGCTTTGGTTTCAAATCTGCATTTCAATTTGCTTTCTGTTTCGCAACTTCTTGAGGACGGGTTTGAGGTGCGCTTTAAGAAAGGCCTAAGTAGAGTTTTGGATTCTCGGGGAGACCTTGTTTGTTGGGTCATCCCTTTTGGCCGTGTTTTCTGAGCTGATTTTTCTCGCTCTTTCGGCTTTTCTAGATGTTTGGTGGCTGGTCCTTCTTCTAATTTGTGGAAGTGGCATAGGAGGCTTTGTCACTTGAGCTTCGACTTTCTTGCAAGACTCATCTCACTTGGCCTAATCCAAGGATTGTCCAAGCTTAAGTTTCAGAAGGACCTTGTTTGTCACCCTTGTCGTCTCAGGAAGATGGTTGCTGCTTCTGACCCACCTGTTAATCAGGTGATGACAAAGCAACCTGGCGAGCTTTTACACACGGACACTGTTGGTTCGACTCGGGTTTGCTCAGCGGGTGGGAAGTGGTATGTTCTAGTGACCGTGGATGATTTTTCGAGGTACTCTTGGGTGTTCTTCATGGAGGCTAAGGATGAGGCTTTTTCTTTTGCTCGAGATTTGATTTTGAGGTTGAAAATTGAGTTTCCCCTAATACTATTAGAGCTATTCGTAGCGATAATGGTACTGAGTTTGTTAGCTCATAGTTTGCCTCTCTCGGTTCTTCTCATGGTATTGAGCATTAGTTGTCTTCTCCTTATGTCCCCCAGCAGAACGGTGCTGTTGAATGCAAGAATCAGACACTTGTCGAGATGCCCAGGATGATGCTCGATGAGCATAGGACTCCTGCTATGCATTTTTGGGCCAAGGTGATCAACACCACTTGCCATGTTTCAAATCACATCTTTCTTCGAGCTTTCATGAAGAAGACTTCCTATGAGTTGCGTTTTGGACGGGTACCCAAGGTATCTCATTTTAGGGTGTTTGGGTGCAAGTGCTTTATCATGAAGCAAGGCAATTTGGATAAATTTGAATCTCATTCTGCTGATGGTGTGTTTCTTGGTTATGCTTTGCATTCTCGCACTTATCGAGTTCTTAACCTTGAGACAAACCGGACAGTGGAGACCTGCGAGGTCACATTCGGCGGGACTATGCCTTGTGTTTCTTCTGCTTTTGATGTTGCAGGAGATCAGGAGCTTGGAGAGACGATCTTTGTGGAGGAGGAGTAGGAAGATGCCGATTGGGGTGATCCCGAGCCAACTCCACTGGCTGCCCCTGTCGACCCCGCCACAATTACTTTAGCTCGAGGACCTGATCCCATTGATTCGACTACTTGGGGTCCTCTTGAGCCACCTCTCCAGCGAGCATCAGCTGCACCTGAGGGAGCTACAGCAACTTGTGAAGGGGAGGCGACTTTGGCGAGGCAGGCGCCCCGAAGCATCCAGCAGATCCACCCTCTAGATTAGATGATCGGTAGTATCGACCAGCGAGTCACGCGGTCGCAAGCGTCTGAGATCTCACACTTTGCTCATTCTGCATTTATTGCTTGTTTTGAGCCCAAAGATGTTGGACATGCTCTTTCTGATCCTAACTGAGTAAATGCCATGCATGATGAGTTAAAGAACTTTGAGCGAAACCAAGTTTGGACCCTAGTTCCACCTCCACCAGAATGCCACCCTATAGGTACCAAATGGTTTTTCAAAAACAAACAGGGTGAGGATGGGATGGTAGTGAGGAACAAGGCTAGGCTAGTTGCCCACGGTTTTTGCCAGAAAGAGGGGATAGACTATGAAGAAACCTTTGCCCCCATAGCTCGTTTAGAAGCCATTAGGATCCTCCTAGCTTTTGCTGCTTCGAAGGGTTTTAAGCTATACCAGATGCATGTAAAGAGTTCTTTCCTAAACAGGTATATAGAGGAAGCGGTTTATGATAGGCAACCCCCTAGTTTCGAGAATCCCAAGTTTCCAAACCATGTCTTCAAACTTTCAAAAGCTTTATATGGTTTGAAACAAGCCCCGAGAGCATGGTATGAGCGTTTGAAAACCTTTTTGCTCTCCAAGGGTTTTAAAATGGGACGGGTATATAAGACCCTCTTTCTCCTCAAGCAAGGCAATGACACCCTTTTAGTTCAGATTTACATGGATGATATCATCTTTGGTGGCTCCTCTCACGCACTTGTTGCCAAGTTTGCAGATACTATGAGCAGAGAGTTTGAGATGAGTATGATGGGTGAGATGACCTTCTTCCTCGGGTTGTAAATCAAGCAAACCCGAGACGGGACATTCATGCATCAAGGCAAATACACGAAGGACATCCTGAAGATGTTCGACATGGGCGAGGCCAAGCCTCTTACAACGCTCATGGGGATGACTATTGCGATGGACGCGGACCAGGACGGAGAAGCCGTGGATCAGAAGGAGTACAGGAGCATGATCGGCTCACTCCTGTACTTGACGGCAATGAGGCCAGACATACACTTTGCAGTGTGTCTGTGCGCTCGTTTTCAGGCGTCCCCTCGGACTTCCCACAAGCAGGCGGTCAAGCACATCATGAGGTACCTCCGATTCACCCCTGAGTTTGGACTTTGGTACTCTTCTTCTTTGACCTTTCGCTTTGTGGTTACTCCGACGCGAATTTTGCAAGTTGTCGGCTTGAGCGCAAGTCTACTTCTGGGACTTGTCAATTTCTTGGCTCTTCGCTTGTTTCGTGGTCTTCTCGCAAGCAATCTAGCGTTGCCCAGTCTACTACCGAGGCCGAGTATGTCGCCGCCACTTCTTGTGCGTCGCGGCTTTTATGGATGTTTGCTACATTGCGTGATTTTGGTCTATATTTCAGTCGGGTTCCATTGCTTTGTGATAGTACTTCTGCCATTAGTGTAGCAAAGAATCATGTTCTTCACTTCAAGACCAAACACATCGATGTTCGCTTTCACTTTCTTCGTGATCACTACGAGAAAGGCGACATTGACCTTAGGCATGTAGACACTCATAACCAGCTTGCGGATATTTTCACCAAGCCTTTGGATCTCTCAACTTTTGCTAGGTTGAGAGGAGAGCTTGGTGTGTGTTTCCCCTTTTAGATGGGGGAAGCACTTTGCTTGTTGTACAATAGACTAACTTCTCTGATACCCCTTTTGTTTTGGGTTTTCTGTTTTAGTCTAGTTTTTCCGCTCCAATACTTCTAGACTAACTTCTGCATGCATCTTATCATGTATACATCTTACATTTTTTAGCTTCATGTCTATAATCTTTAGAATGAAATTTTTCTCTTAATAGTTTTGCTCCGATGCTATATGATGATGCTTGTAGCTTAGGCTCCTTTTGATCACATTATACATGTTGTGAGCCAAGCTGTTGTTTTATGAATGGTGAATATGCTTAATGAACATAAAACTTGATATTTGTTCACCATTGAGATTGGCAACTAGCATGTTTAGAATGTGTTGATGTCACATGTGCTATTTCATATATGCTAGGTTGCTATGTCTCTAGTTCTGAGTCATTCACTTGCTTGGTATGTTTATATTCTGCCTAATTTGAACTAAGTCTAAGTGAAATTGAAAAGATCGAGATGAGATTGCTTTGTCAGCACATCACGGTATCGAGACAGTTTCTCATTGCACATTTGAGTTAAACTTGAGCTGTGTAGTGTAAGACCGAAACCGATGCTTCAAGCTTCTGATTGCTTAGGCTTAGTTCGGTTGAAAAGATAGGTAATGACAAGCTTTCAACCTCTCACAATCATATGCTAAAATCTGAACTTGTGTTAATCACCGCTGCAAATCTCCGATAAAATTTGAAAAACACAAGTCTATGTTTCATTCTATAGCATGATGATTGAACTTTGCTAGGGGTAGTTCACCTTGTATACATGTTTAGCATTTGTTCGATTTCCTGCCTATACATGTTCAGTGCTATTTTTCATGGTGAAACCCCTTTTCTGAATGGATTAACTGCTCACTAAGCTTCTTTGTTCATATTCCATATTCTGTAATCAGTTTGAGCCTTTGCTAGCACTTATGCTTGTTGCTTAGTTGTCGGATCAACACTCTTTAGAGCATTCTTTCACTCTAACGACTATATACCTGAAGCTGCTGACATGCATTTTAGGCTCATATGCATGTTTCTTGCTCCGATAGGCATGGCCTAGCTCTGTTTCGCTTATTTGAGCTCCATTTCACCATCTTGATTGATTGCAAATTGCCTCCAAGGGGGAGAATTTCTATGTGTGGTAACAATTTGCAACTTCGTGCTTCACTTGTTGAGGGGGAGTTCTTTTAGCGAGGGGGAGTATTTCTGCTTTGCTCTTTTGTGTGCCTAAGTTTCAATTGGTATGGAGCTTTCTGCAAGTTGTGTTGAGCCTTTGTGCCTCTATCTTGAGGGACTAGCAGTTTCGCAGGTTTATGCGCCTTCAGTTTCAGTTGGTATCGAACTTTCGGCTAGTGGTGTTGAGCCCTTTCTGCCCCTTCTTGAGGACTAGCTGGTTCTTAACTTGGTTGCATCGAGCCGTTGCCCATGTCTTTGGGAACCAAGTCTTTCTCTCTGTGTGATCGAGTTTTGCTTCTTGTTGAGTTGTTGCTCCGATCCTTTGCTTGGTTTTGTCGAACCGTTGCCCATGTCTTTGGGGACCAAGCTTTGCTTATCTCGATTTGTCCTTCTTCGGCTTTTGTCTTGGCTTTTGGACATTTTGAGTGAGTTTTCTCTTCTATCTACTTCTATTTTCTTTTCTCTTTGATTATGGATACGCTGTGTTGACAATGCACTCATCAAAAAGGAGATTGCGAACACAAGGTTGATATGTGCCCTTGTGGTTCCTTTCCTGAGTGATGAGCGATCGGTCAACAGGCAACATGTGTCTCTTGGTTGTGTTGATGTGCAGGTGTGGAGCTCAAAGATAGTGGTCGATGGCAAGGTGAAGGTCAAGTAGAGACGTGCCGTGCCGACGGACCGGGAGCGTTGAAGGACGGACGTGAGGCTTGGACCGACGGACCAGGAGGCCGGAGAACCAGCTGTGGTAGCTGGCACGTGGCATCGGCGAGTACGAGCACATGGGGATGTGCGGTGCATCAACCGAGTCGGGAGCAAGACGATGGCGTCGTGACACTTGGCGGGAGGCCGGGTTAGCCGAGTCAAGAAGGAAGGCGAAGGTGTTGTGCCCGGCATGGAGGCTGGACATGCATCGGCATCGGTGTCGGTGGTCGGGGTGTGCGAACCACATCCCGTCTACGGCGCGGGTTTGGTAGTTGAGCCTCAAAAAACTACCCTCGATGGTTTCTGAGTTTGGGCCTCCAAACTCGGGGTGGCCGGTTTCCGAGTTTGGGCCTCAAAACTCGGGGTGGACGGTTTTCCAGGTTTGGGCCTCAAAACCTAGGCTGGCGGGTTTCTGAGTTTGGGGCTCAAAACTCAGCCTGAGGACAGGTTTCCCGGTTTTGGCCTCAAAACCGGGGCGAGGTTCTAAAAGGGACGGTCGACGTGTGGCGGCACTGAGAGGCTTGCGTTGCAGCAAAGCTATCGGTGAGGAAGGCATGACGGTCGATAGGACGGCACGTGGCGGCAACCTAAGGCTTGCTTCAAGGCGAAGCTAAGGATGAGGAAGGCGCGTGGTAGAGTTGGACCGGAATACCCTTAGGTTAGCTTGTTCGCTCTTGTATCTAGGGGTATAAGGGGAATAAGTGTATTAGGCTATAAATAGAGAGGCAGCCTCTCCTCTCATTCTATCCTCGCAGCATTTTCATTCTCTAGCCCCGTTAGGTTTTCTTCCACACTGCTGCCTGTGATCCACAGAGAGCAAGACAATACCTCTGTGTACTTGTGATCTTGAGGAAACGGGACCGTAATCCCGTTGTCGTCTCGTGGGTTCGAGACACGGCTGAAATCGTGATCGATTCACGTTCTTGTTGTTGTGTTCTTCGCGTTTTGGTTTTCGCCTCCCCGGAGAATTGCTCCGTTCTTCTTCTCCAAGGGATGGTTTTTTATTTCGTTTGAACCAGATCGTGCTAGGACGTGAGTTCCTTCTTTCCACCAAAGGATTTCTTCTCTAACCTCATGAGCACATAGATCGGGTCGAAATCGCGTTCGTTCTTCATTCTTTCCCCTTTTCTAGTGTTCTTTGGATTTCTCTCAATTAACTTGGTTTGGTTCGATGATTTCTTAGGATTAGCACCCCAATACGTAGAGGAACACTTGGGTGAAGTTTGATCGAACCCTCTTTTGATTTGTTCAAGTTGCAATCAATTTTGTGTTTTGCCCCGAGCAGATTTCTACTTTCTGTTCATCCGCGGACAGTTCGCGCCTCCAGCGGCGGACAGTCCGGTACTCGGGTTTCGTCAAGTTCAGAACAGCGCAGCACAACACTGTTCTCGTTCAAGTGACCGGCGGACTGTCCGGCGTGCAAACCACGGACAGTCCAGGACCAATCCAAAACTATTTTAGAACAGTTGTGTCTTGATTCTTTTGCCGGCGGACAGTCCGGCCTCCAGTGGCGTACAATCCAGCGTTCACCGGACAGTCCGGGATTAGAGTACTGGACAGTCTGGGAACCTACTGAAAGTGGAATTTTGTTCCGTGGCTTTGGCTTTTGGTTTTCAGGGTTCTTCGGTAGTTCCGTTGTACCACTAGGACTTCTCCTAGGGTATCCACCTAGTTGTAGGTCGTGAACTCACTGGTCATTTTGATCATCTCCTAGGGTGATTTTCTGGGACAAGTGTGACAGAACCGACCAATTTATAAGAGCACAAGTGCGAAAACCCCTGCCAGAGTAGCTGAATTAGCACACTTGAGCCCATATAAACCCAGTAGTCCATGAAATCCTAAGGGATTTCAAACTTTTCCAACATCTTAGCCAAGATCGCATGGTCAAGCAAATACAAATCATGTTCATGGAGCTTTGCAACGGAAATAAAATTACAATAGAGTTCACAAATAATAATACAAGTTGAAATACTTTGAAACAACATAGCTTTGAAATGAATACCATAACATAAGTTGAAATATTTTGCTAGCTCGCGTGACATCCTCCAACAACAGCATAAAGAGAAGAAGTATGGAACTGCCGAGCCCAACGGCACTGACCATCACCTTTCAGCAGACCTAACCTTCACCTGCAACAAGGTGGGATAAACCCTGAGTACTCGAATGTACTCAGCTAGTCTTACCCGTCGGAAACCAAAGATAAAGTGACACCAAGGAGTATGCAAGGCTGATATAAACAGTGGAACTGGCTAACTTTATTTGCAAAAGAGCTTAAGTTACAGGGGTTCATCATTTAATTATATGAGCAGTAATCTTTTATCCTATTCCTTAAACTCTAGGTTTTGCACCTATACTGAGAACATATATGATGAATGATTGACTTTTGGGAGGAAGGTTTGAGGCTTTTCCCGGTTTAGTCCATATCTCGCTATGCGCTTAATGTTTATGACTAACCAGTGGCGTTGAGTTGTGGTGTTTCTGTGTTGGTGTGCGTGTGCAACATGTGTCTCTTGGCTGTGTTGATGTGCAGGTGTGGAGCTCGGATACAGTGGTCAATGGCCAGGTGAAGGTCAAGTAGAGACATGCCGTGCCGACGGACCGGGAGCGGTGAAGGATGGGCGTGCCGTGCGGCGGACGTGCCATGCCGATGGACCCAGAGCGGTGAAGGGCGGACGTTAGGCTTGGACCGACGGACCGGAGGGCCAGAGGACCAGCTGTGGTAGCTGGCACGTGGCATCGACGAGCAGGAGCTCATGGGGATGTGCGGTGCATCGGCCGAGTCGGGAGGAAGACGATGGCGTCGTGGCACTTGGCGGGTGGTCGGACACGGGCTTGCGTGCGACGCCAGTGCCATCGGCCGAGTCAAGAAGGAAGGCGAAGGCGTTGTGCCCTGTTGACGAAATATCACCGATAGTCCACCTAGGGGTATACCCAAGGTTGTAGATTAGAGGGGAAGGTTCGCAAGACGACGACCCAGACGTTGACGCAAGGCAAAAGTAGATGAACACAGAGGTTTATCCAGGTTCGGGCCGCTAGGTTAGCGTAATACCCTACGTCCTGCGTCGAGTTGTATTGATTGGATCTGGCTTGTGACCTGTGACCTAGGATCTGTTGTCTATGATCTGCTGTCCCGTGTCCTCTCGGAGGACCCCTGCCCCTCCTTATATATTCCGAAGGGACAGAGTTACATGGTAAGTATCCGAGTTGGTATAGTATCTAGATTACAACTGTCGTGCGGTGCATGTCGTGCGCCGCACGTCTTCATCCTATGGGCTGGACGACCCCTAGAAGTGTGGCCCATGTACCATCATGTGGTACCCTGGGGTCTATATCCCCACAGCTAGTCCCCGAGCCTGACAGCAGGTGACTCGGTCACGTGATGCCAGGGTCTTGAGAATAATCAGACTTATATACATGTGCGGTCGAGCGCCATGTATACACGGTAGTCCCCAAAGCTGCTAGAAGATGAAGAATAAATCTTGTAGCAGACTTATAAAAAAGATAAATCCACTATGGTGAAAGCAGTATGTCGTCCGAGCAGGTTGCCGAACGACGAGTCCGAGCACCGAGCAATCCCCAGGTTAGCTGGTGACCCCTCGGTGTAGCCGTCGACGAACGTCGAGGAGTCTGGCTAGCTGGTCGGCGATGAAGTCCGAGCGCCAGGCGGTGAGCACCGAGCGATCCGACCAGCGCTGCTGACGATGTTGGCGTGAAGAACCCGAGCACCGAGGAGTCCCCAGGTCAACTGGTGAGCTCTCGGTGTAGCCGTCGATGAGCGTCAAAGAGCACGACCAGCTGGTCGGTGATGAAGTCCTGAGCGCCAGGCGGTGAGCACCGAGCGAAGAGAACAGCTGGTCGATGACGAAGTCCGAGCGCCAGGCAGTGAGCACCGAGTAAAGCGACCAGGTGGTTGACGAACCCAAGCACAAAGGAGTCCCCAACTCGGCTAGTGAGCTCTCGGTGTAGCCATCGATGAGCGTCGAAGAGTACAGCCAGCTGGTCGGCGACGAAGTCCGAGCGCCAAGCGGTAAGCACCGAGCGAAGCGACCAGGTGGTCGATGAACCAGAGCTCCGAGGAGTCCCCAGCTCAGCTGGTGAGCTCTCGCTGTAGTCGTCGATGAGCATCTAAGAGTATGGCCAGCTGGTCGGCGACGAAGTCCGAGCGCCAGGTGGTGAGCACCAAGCGAAGGGACCAGCTGGTCCCAAGCAAAGTTCTTCTTGTTCTTCATGACTGGTCCAGTCCCCGAGCGTAAAGGATAAGCTCGTTGACTAAACCTTGACCCTGAAAAATAAATACGGAGAACGGTAGTACATGACATATAAATAAAATATGGAGAAAATAATAGCGATAAAGAAACAGCATGTGCCGCTCAGCGGTCAGTCAGCAGGATTGAACGCTCAGCATTAAATAAAATTCCCTCGAGCAGTTTGTTTGTAACTGAGTCGCCAGCCCCGGCTAGCCGATAACTCCGAAGCGTGAGGTGCGGAGCCCAGGTACGCGTAAGAGCACCAACGTCACCGAGGAGCCACTGCCGACCACCCGTAACGCAGAGCGCGGAGCTGCATTCACGTGTAGGGAGGAGCCGGAGACAGGGCCGTCTCTGGAAAGCACGAGTGTAAACGTGGCTGCTCGGGAAAACGCATATGTCATCCTCAGGATGGTATATATGGTGAAAAATAATGAAGAGCCGTTGTAAAGAATAACGTGACCACGGAGGCACACGATGATATCTAGAGATAGATATATGACGATCGAAGGAATATTTAATCGATGTAAAAGATAATACTTAGCTTTTGTTTGTAGACGTGTCGTAGTCGTGGTCGAGTAGGCGTGGTCGACGAGAGGCGTCGAGGACAGCGACGAGTCAACAACGAGCGGTCAGCGAGGATGGCGGTGAGACGGTGACGACGCGATGGCTCGCTTGTGGCTCGTCGGCTCGTTGGTGGCTCGTCGATGGCTCGTTGGCTCGACGGTGGCTCGACGATGGCTCGACGGTGGCTCGTCGATGGCTCGTTGGCTCGACGATGGCTCGTTGGCTCGACGGTAGCTCGTTGATGGCTCGTCTATGGCTCGTTAGCTCGACGGTGGCTCGTCAATGGCTCGACGACCACGTGATGGCTCGCTTCTGGCTCGTAGATGATCAGAGCGAGCGTAGGGCACGAGTCGTCTAGCAGCTTCTCATAATCCTCGTCGTAGTTGATCAGCCAAGCCAACGATGTCTTCTTGTCGACGGTGATGGAGTTGTCTAGCACTTGATCTTTCCTCCCGGTTGTGGTCGTCATAGCACCGATTATTACGGCGATCATCATTGCGACCCGATTGGAGGTCAGAGCGAGAGGTACGACGATGTCTGCTCGGAGATCGATCTCTGATCAGATCTACGAGAGTGAGATTGTCACTGATGCCTGTCATGACCCGATCGATGGATTCGATCAGATCGGTATTGTCGACACGCCGTCCCCGATAGCGGGGAAGCTTGGTCGGAGCACTGGGAAGATGACCTCGAAGAGATGTCGAGGCTGGTCTCACCGATGCTGAAGCGGTGGAAGCAGATCCGTTCGGCACAGGGGAAGCCTGCACCGTCTCCACGCCCCGGGCGACGCCGTCGACGTAAATGGTCTAGAAGAATGACCTGACGACGAATGTGAAGCCTCCGGAAGAGTCGTGGAAATGAGGAAGGAAACCATCAGAGCCGTCATGGCGTCCGTACGCACATGCCCCACGGTGGGCGCCACTGTCGACGAAATATCGCCGATAGTCCACCTAGGGGTATACCCAAGGTGGTAGATTAGAGGGGAAGGTGCGCAAGACGACGACCCAGACGTTGACGCAAGGCAAAAGTAGATGAACACAGAGGTTTATCCAGGTTCAGGCCGCTAGGTTAGCGTAATACCCTACGTCCTGCGTCGAGTTGTATTGATTGGATCTGGCTTGTGACCTGTGACCTAGGATCTGTTGTCTATGATCTGTTGTCCCGTGTCCTCTTGGAGGACCCCTGCCCCTCCTTATATATTCCGAAGGGACAGAGTTACATGGTAAGTATCCGAGTTGGTATAGTATCTAGATTACAACTGTCGTGCGGTGCATGTCGTGCGCCGCACGTCTTCATCCTATGGGCCGGACGACCCCTAGTAGTGTGGCCCATGTACCATCATGTGGTACCCTAGGGTCTATATCCCCACATGCTCGGCGTGGAGGCTGGACATGCATCGGCATCGGTGCCGGTGGTCGGGGTGTGCGAACCACATCCCGTCTACGGTGCGGGTTCAGTAGCTGAGCCTCAAAAAGCTACCCTCGACGGTTTCTAAGTTTGGGCCTCAAAACTCGGGGTGGCCGGTTTCCGAGTTTGGGCCTCAAAACTCGGGGTGGACGGTTTCCAGGTTTGGGCCTCAAAACCTGGGCTAGCGGGTTTACCGGTTTGGGCCTCAAAACCGAGCGTAGGTTCCTATGCAGAACGGTCGATGCGTGGCGGCGTGGAGAGGCTGGCGCGGCGGCGAAGCTATCCACGAGGAAGGCGCGGTGGTCGACGTGACAGCACGTGGCGGCATCAGGTGAGGTCGCGTCGAGGCGAAGCTACCGGATGTGCGGGCGTGGCCATCGGATGAAAACTGCTAGGGTTGGACAGTTTTACCCCTGGGGTATTTGGGTTAGTACTTCATGTTAGGGCATTTGTGTCATTTGGACGTGCGCCTATATATAGATGAAGGGGCTCTGTTGGATAGCCATCCTTGGATGGTGTCTCTCTCATTTTGTGTTTGTGAGAGAAGGCTAGGGTTAGAGGAGAGTTGGCTCTTGTTCTTGAGCTTTTCGCCATCCATGCTTTGTGTTGCTAGGAGTGGCTTGTAGCCCGACACCGAGTGCTTAATCAATCATCCATTCCTCTGAATCCAATGATCAAATTCATTGTTGAATTCACGTTTTGAATATGTTCTTCGCGTTCTTCTTTTCTCCACGATTTTCCCTTCACTCGATCTCCCTCTATGTTGCGTATTTTGCGATTCCATTTTAACCAACTTGTTCTTTGAAGTGAGGAGAACATTTCCACCGAAGGAATTCATCTCTACCCTCACGAACAAGTAGATCGGGTCGAAATCTCTTTTGTTCTTCGTTCTTCCCCTTTTGTAGTGTTCTTCGAATTTCTCATGGATTAGTTGGTTTGGAGCAATGATATCCTAGGATTAGCTTCCCAACACATAGAAGAACACTTGGAAGAAGTTTGGTTGCAGCCCCGTTCGATTTGGTAAAGATCCAATCGATTTTGGTTTTGTCCCATGCAGTTTTTGCACTTTCTGGGCAGTGGCGGACTGTCCGCCGTTCAGTGGCGGACTGTCCGGCCATCGGGGCTCGGTGTTGACGAAAGTAATAGCATGTTTTACCTTATCAAAATACCGTCAACAGGCCTCGGTTTCAAGGAAGAATAGCATATCATGAGCATATTTATCACTAATAAGTTCCACTTGTACTCTTAGCTTGTGAACTTGTAGGAAATGGCAAAATGAACAAAATGAGGCCAGGTGGGCCCACCAAGGGGGTCGGGCGACCCCACCTTTGGGCCACCTCGGCCATAGTGACATGGCATGATCCAAGAGAAGCATGTTCAAGCCAATATCAACCATTGGATCAAGCATGTGCTTTTGCTCAATGGTGCAAGATGAGAAGCACATGGATTCATGGGTCCACACCGAAAACCAAATGCAACCAACTTCACAAGACTTGCTCCATGACATGTGGGGTCACCAAGGGAGAGAAGATGGTGGGCCAGCCCTGTCCTTGGGGGGTCTGCCGATCCCCCCTTGGTGGGACCCAGTAGCACTATTCATCAGGGTGACATCAGCACCTTCTAGAAGATGTACCCCGGGCCCACATGTCAGAGACAGGGGTCGGCCGACCCCATGGTGACCCTCATCCAAGTCGGTGGCAAAGTGCATGTTTGACACGTGAAGAATATCCAAGTCATTCATCAAGGTCGGTTCCTATGACGGTGGATCCAAGGGTGAAGAGAGGATGAGCACACGGATCGCTGACGTGGCGCCAGAGTAGCCCCTACTCCACCTCCACTATAAATAGAGGCCTCCATCCTCTCATTCTTCATATCTCATATCTCACACATCTCCCCTCTCAAGTGAGATCAAGCAAGAGTAGTAGTAGTTAGTCTAGAGTGGGAGTTAGAGTCGAGTCGGGCGAAGCTTGGGTCTCCGGAGTCGTCTTCTGGGAGTCCGGTATAGCCCTTGTATCTTTCTTCTTTTGTAAGACTTTATTTATTTAATATATTATTCTTTCTTTACTTTACTTTGCATTTACTTAATTATTTACTTTCCAAGTATTTATTTAAGTATTTACTTAGTGCAAGTCTATATTTATATAGTCTTGTTGTGTGCTTATCTTAGTTCTATAGTTGTCTCAGTCAGATTGATTTCCTTTAAATAGCTTCTTGTGTGTGCGTCATCGTCCTATCCTAGGATAGGGGCTTTAGCTATTTTGATCGATAGCTAAAGGTGTAGATAAGTGTGAGCGTGGTGCTCATACTTTATCTTATCTTTGACTACCGCTGGCCTGCACGGACAGTAGGGGCGCATGGGCAAAATGGGACAGACTTTGCCTGGCTACCTAGATCCCCTCACGTGAACTCAGGCTAGTTCTTAAAAGGTAAGGCGTCCATAAGCCAAATATCCGCTTGAGTACTGGGTTAGGTGAACAACCTTCTATCGCTTTACTCTCTCGTTTATCCCTCTCACACAAGTAGCAAGGCGTCAATCTAGTTAAGTCATCTATTTAATTAGGATTAGTTCATAGGAGTAAAGGTAGAAACATAGGAGTACTTTATACTCACTCGTTGTCCTCCCACCTAGCTAACTCTACTAAAGTTTCCTTTCATATCATATACTCTTTGCTCAACATATTTATCTTATCTATCTATCCTCCCCTATATCCACTTACCCCCTTTTGCTTCTCTAATTGATAATAGATTATAGTAAGACTAAAGGATCTATCTTTCCCCTCTCTACATCTTTCCTAGCTTGCTTTCCTTTGGGATAAAATAAATAACGATACCTTGGAATACTCCCGGGTGAAGTGCTACATCGGTATATTCTGTGCGCTTGCGGAACTATCCAATACTCAATAGTTTTACCACCAAGACACTTCTAGCGCCGTTGCTGGGGTTAGGCTCCGTAGTCTAGTTCTAGTGGTTATGTTAAGAAGAGTTAACAAGCGTTTCTGGTGCCGTTGCCGGGGATAGATTAAAACTCTATTCTTAGTAGCGACGCTAAGAAATACCAACAAGCATTTCTGGCGCCGTTGCTGGGGAAAGCAACCGCCTAGGAGTTTAGAGAGAGTGAATCCGGAGTCTGCTGTTTATCAGTTATCAATTAGTATAGGGGCTAACCCCTCACCTGTCTAGTTTCTTTCCATTATCGTGAAACTGGTAGGTGTATGAGCGGTTCACAACTGCCATCAAATTTTGTTGAAAATCCCGAGCAGTTGTTGAGGAGGACTAGACTTCATCAAGTTCCACCTCAGAGGTTCATCTCAAACCAGAATCCGTTCGAGGAGGAAGTTTCTACACCAGTTAGATGAGAAGCCATGGCCCAAAAGACCATCTCCGAGTACTCTGCGCCATCGGCCGATAATGTCGCCACGGGTCCACAACTTAACTTGGGGGATGCGACTTTCGAGCTCAAGTCGGCTATCATCATGAGAACATATATGATAAATGATTGACTTTGATGAGGAAGGTTTGAGGTTTTACCCGGTTGAGTCTATATATCGCTATGCGCTTATTGTTTATGACTAACTGGTGGCGTGAGTTGTGTTGTGTTTATGTGTTGGTGTGTGTGTGCAACATTTGTCTCTTGGCTATGTTGATGTGCAGGTGTGGAGCTCAGATACAGTGGTCAATGGCGAGATGAAGGTCAAGTAGAGACGTGTCGTGCTGACGGACCGGGAGCGGTGAAGGATGGGCGTGCCGTGCGGCGGACGTGCCATGCCGATGTACCCAGAGCGGTGAAGGGCGAACGTGAGGCTTGGACTGACGGACCAGAGGGCCAGAGGACCAGCTGTGGTAGCTGGGACATGGCATCGGCGAGCGAGAGCACATGGGGATGTGCGATGCATCGGCCGAGTCAG
Source organism: Coix lacryma-jobi var. lacryma-jobi (assembly GCA_009763385.1). Lineage (NCBI taxonomy): Eukaryota > Viridiplantae > Streptophyta > Magnoliopsida > Poales > Poaceae > Coix > Coix lacryma-jobi. The sequence continues at coordinate 124,342,477 of CM019826.1, read as the reverse complement.
GAGGAAGACGATGGCATCGTGGCACTTGGCGGGAGGTCGGACATGGCGCAAGTGCCGTCGGCCGAGTCAAGAAGGAAGGTAAAGTCGTTGTGCCCGGCGTGGAGGCTGGACATGCATCGGCATCGGTGCCAGTGGTCGGGGTGTGTGAACCACATCCCGTCTACGGTGCGGGATCGGTAGCTGAGCCTCAAAAAGCTACCATCGATGGTTTCCAGGTTTGGGCCTCAAAACCTGGGCTGGCAGGTTTCCCGGTTTGGGCCTCAAAACCGGGGGAAGGTCCAAAAGGACGGTCGACGCGTGGCGGCATGGAGAGGCAGGCGTGGCGGCGAAGCTATCCACGAGAAGGCGCGGTGGTCGACGGTGGCGGCACGTGGCGGCATCAGGGAGGTCGCGTCGAGGCGAAGCTACCGGATGTGCGGGCGTGGCCGTCGGATGAAACTGCTAGGGTTGGACAGCTTTACCCCTGGGGGGTATTTGGGTTGAGTGCTTAATGTAAGGGCATTTTGGTCTTCGGACGTGCGCCTATATATATGAGGGGGCTGCTAGGGCAGCTAGACCTCTGGGATCCTTGGAGGTGTCACTCTCATTTTGTTTAGGTGAGAGGAGGCTAGGGTTAGGGTGAGACCGACTCTTGTTCTTGAGCTTTTCGCCATCCAAGCTTTGTGTTGCTAGGAGTGGCTTGTAGCCCGACACGGAGTGCTTAATGAATCATCCATTCCTCTAAATCCAAGTATCAAATTCGTGCTTTGATTTGTCTTGCGATTTTGTTCTTCGCGTTTGCACGTTTTCCCCTCTTTTAATCTTCACGAGAATTCTTGTTTCGAGGGAAGATCCGCAAATCCGTTTGAACCATCTTGTGTAGCTTCGTGAGAGTCTTCTTTCTACCGAAGGAATTTCTCCAATACCTCACGAACTCACAGATCGGGCGGATTTAGTTTTGGGATTGAGTTCTTGCCCGTTCTTCACCGTTTTCTTCGATTCACCAATTTGGATTTGGGTTCGAGCCATGATCTCTTAGGAGTAGCTCACTAACATCCTTGTGAGCCCTCACACGAAATTTGAGCCCTAGTGCTTTTGATTTGAGGGAGATCGGGTCGATTCGGTGGACGAACAGAGGGCTGATCGGGGTGACCGGACGCTGCATCGAAGCGACCGGATGCACCCTATCATAGTCCGGTCGTTGAACACCCGCGTTGTCCAGTTCACGCGCGGTGACCGGACGCTGACCGGGACTTGACCGGACGCACCCCGTGCTGAGTCCGGTCGGCTCCAGAGAGCATTTTGTGCGACCGGACGCACTTGGCCAACGTGACCGGACGCACAGGTAGCACTGTTCACCGTGGCTACGCTGTGACCGGACGCACTATTCACTTGACCGGACGCTCCCTAGTGCAGAGTCCGGTCGTGAACAGAGAGCATCCAGAGAGACTTTTCTCTGACCGGACGCGTCCGATCGACACTGACCGGACGCACTCCAGAGTCCGGTTAGTGCAGTGATCGCGCGTTTTCGTCCGTATCTTTTGCGCTCGAGCTCCGATTTGAGATCCGCTTTTTGTGTTGGATTCCTGACTCTGTTCTCTACAGAAATCGGGCTTCCCGCTTTGCGAAAAAGCCTGAATTTCGGTTACCCAAACTCCATCCTGTCACTAGTTGACTCGCGTGGATTTGGGTGAGGGAGCTTTTGTGGTGTCCCGTTGTGTTCCTAGGGAACATCCACCCATTCTCTTGGGTCCTGGACATTGTTGATGGTCCTTAAACACTTGTTTTACCATCAACATTTGACCCTAAAGTCCACCAAAAAGGCATGAAATGTAGTCAAATAGGTTTCAAACTAACTGAATTCCACATGTTCATAGAATTTTATTTGAATGCAGGATTTGAACCAAATTTGGACATTTGGACCCACCGGAGGCCAAGCCCACTCAGCAGGGCCCAAATGGGCCTAAGGGGGGTGGCGCCCGCCACCTCTAAGTGGCGCCCACCACTTGGGTTGGCCCCCCCTGCCACGTCACCGATCTGTGTGACCTCCCCAAGGCCAATTCCTGGCCATTGGTCACTAGGTCGGTTGGATCGGACGGCTCAGGATGAAGTGGCGTGGATCAAGGCTGAAGGGCGGTTACTCAGACATGCAACCGACCTCCAAACCACCTTGGACAACCACCTGGAGGCCGTTGGATCAAGGGCGGTGCATCCAGTGGCTAGGGGACTGGCGGCCGCCAGTAGGGAGTGGCGCCCGCCCCTTGACCTAACCCTAGGTCGGTGGGCTGCCCCCTATAAGTACCCCCCTCACTCCTGAAGGCTATAAATACCCCCCTGGAGGCACCTCTTCATTTGTACCATCTCATACCAAGTACCATCCCAAGCAAAGGAAGAGAAGCAAGTGAGAGTTAGGTTAGAAGCTTAGAGAGCTTAGGCAAGTAGGTAGCTAGTAGAGCAAGGCATCTTCGCCCTCGCGGTGGCGCTGCTCAAGGGTTAGCTCAAGAGTAGAGGCATGCGAGTGATCGGTTCTGGAGCTGGGAAGAGTCTTCCTTCATCTCCAGTTCAGGTTTTGCTCTTGTTACTCAAGCATTTACTATATTCTAGTTCATCATTTCAAGTATTACTTTATTCTACTTATCAGTATTGAGTGGTATACTTGATTGATTGCTTGAGTGCCTAGCTATCCTACAGATCAATTCACTTAGCCATAGTAGTTAATCTCTAGTGAGCTTAGTGTTTGATTTTTGCCAATAGGTTTCTTAGTTAGTTTAGTTTTTATCTTATTAAGTCATGTGTTTGCTCTGACATCCGCAAGGGTGTCTCTATTCAAAGCTAGGGTAGAGAAGTTAGAATATAGTTAAGCGTGGTGCTTAGTTATAGACTTACCTTCAGATACGGCTGGACCCCCGGATAGCTGTGGTAGCAAGCAGGTGGTGACAGCCCTGTGCGCCTTGAATTCCACCACGTAGTTGGCCCAGATTAACAGTAAGGCTCGTTGTGCTAGCGTTCAACCTAAGTAAGTGGTAAAGGCTAGTACGCCTCTATACTTGACAAGATAGGAATAAAACTTTACTCAACTTAGTTGTTTATTGTCTTTTGCCTGCGTTGCTTCGAAACTATCTCGCTTCGTAGTTATCTTGCTTTGTAGTTATCTAGGAGTAGTTATTAGTTAGTAGTTAGTTATCCAAGCCATCCTTAGTTATCCTAATCCCTTTTATCTACCTATCCATCCACCTTACCTTAGCCATCCATATCATGCTTACCTATCCACCCATATATCCTTTCTAGCCTTTCATCTCGTCACCCCTTTTCCCTTTTCTCTTTTCTTCGACTCTCATCCCCTCCTTGACTCAACTCATACACCACCCTAGCCTTCCCTTGGGATCAAATAAATTGGCACCTGGTACTCCCAGGCGAAGTGCTACTATGATAGTTCTGTGCGCTTGCAGAATCTCCTGTTGGTAGATTGCAATCTCTCTAGCTAGCTCCTACTAGTGTCGGGATTGACAACCCCGCTTGGCATTAGTAGATAGCTGCTTTAGGTCCACTCCTTTTGGTATAGTGACCGGACTTGCTACAAGCACTTCTAACGCCGTTGCCTGGATTAGATTCCATAGTCTACTCCTAGTAACAACGCTAGCAAGTGCCAACAAGCATTTCTAGGCCGTTACTGAGGAAAGTTGCCTAGAACTATCTTTAGTGAAGCTAAGAACAACCAACAAGTATTTCTGGCACCGTTACCGGGGAAGGCAATCGGTATATCGGTTGAGTCTGTGTCGAATTTATCTTCGCTCAAGCTCCCGCTTAGCGAATCCCATCTTACCCCATTCTTTCCTTCTTTAGTTCTTCTTATCTTTTTCCTTCATCTTCTTCAACTTCTTTCTTTCTTATCTCGTTCTATCTTCACGATGGCAAACAAGACCATTCGTGAATTTTCTACTCCTTCTGCCGCTAATGTAGCGATAGGACCAGACGTGATCGAAGCCAACCTCAATTTTGAGTTGAAACCGGCTCTGATCACGATGGTCCAAGCTAGCCCGTTTTCTGGCAAGACTCATGAGGATGCCAATGCTCACCACCAACAATTCTTGGAGATTTGCGGCACCTTCACCATTATGGGGATAACCCAAGAAGCCATCCGCCTTCGTCTCTTTCCTTTCTCTTTGCTAGGAAAAGCGAAGCAATGGTTCTATACCGACTGCAACGCTGTAGACACATGGGACAAGTGTTCCAATGCTTTTCTTGCCAAATTCTTTCCTATGGGCAAGACGAATGCTCTGCGCAACAAAATCTCCAGCTTTTCGCAACAAGCCGAGGAATCTATTCCCGAGGCTTGGGAGAGGTTGCAAGAGTATGTCACTGCTTGCCCGCACCATGGTATGGAGGACTGGCTATTGATCCAGAACTTCTACCATGGCCTAACCCCACTCTCTAGAAGCCATTTGGATGCCGCCTCCAGCGGTGCATTCTTTTCTCTGAATGTTGCAGATGCTAAGGCTCTCATAGAGAAGATGGTGTCAAACCACCTCCTCCTGAGTTGTGTAATTCACATAACAAGGGAGAGGTGCCAAAAGAAGAAGAACCAGATGGAGTACTAAGAGAAGAAGTGCCCAAGGAAGAAGATCCACCCGATAAGGATGAAACTCCATGGACCTAAGGTATGGCTTTATTTTTTATTTTTCCCTTTTTCAAATAAATAACATATATCATGCATGTAACAAAAAAAAATTCACCAGTTATCACTAGTTATATGCATAGGTATATGTTAACTTAGCTAGAATAATAAAATATCAAAATAGGATAGTTTCCCTTTTTCACAACAGTAGATAGTTTCCCTTTTAATAAAATGAGAACAAGAGCTCTGTCGGGGGACCCCAGGAGGGGTACCCCCAATCAACGCAAAACAAATAGGTTAAACCTAGAACACCAATTAATAACAAACCTAACAAGTCTGACCTTCTAAAGAGCCAACCCCTCGAGGCCTACAACGCCGGCCCATCACCAGGGAGCGCGGGGCCGTCGAAGCCTTACTGTCCGCCTCATGGAAGCCTACCCCTCAAGCCCCCGCACATAGGCCTCGAGCCCTGCACCGCTCCTCGAGACCCCACGCGGGGACCTCGAGCCTCACTAGTATGGTAACCTATCCTTCGAGACACATCATGCCACCCTCGAGCAGCACCAGGCATCGGATGCCAATCCCATACTACGCATTTAATGCGTTCACCTACTCCGGTCATGTCCTTTGGAACCCGACGTGTGCCACAGTGAACCAGGGCAGAGTCAAATCTCCTTTTTCACCACAAGCATGGGCAAAAAGGCACCAGTACAGCACTGTTCGGCCATACCCTGCACTGCTGCACGCTTGAGTCATGACTCGAGGCCTGGCTACCCGCTGTGCGATCGGGTTTCCCGGGACTTGCCCATACCTGCGGGGACTCGAGCCCCCCGTAGGCACCACCTCGAGGCCGGCCCTGCGCCCCTTGATCCCTGACCGCTTTCATGCAATTGGAGGACAGGTACCCCAAGATCCGGAGGGACTCTGCCACGTCCTGTACGAGACGAAATGGGCGCTGCACGGCCTACACGTCGCTACGCCTCCACGTCCACACCCGGGATGGAAGCCACGCTTCAAGGACACCTCAATAGCAACCCCCACGTCAGCTCCAGTGGCCTCGACAAGACAGCATTCCTACTCTTCATCATATTGGGCGTCGTACATGTTCTCCTGTAACCCTAGCCTCCTCTTGGTCTATAAAACAGGACACCAGGGCCCTTCACGCGCAGGCGTCCACGGGCCGATGAAATAGAACACGAGCACATGGTTACGCACGGGCTTGCGTGACACGAGTCCACACATGCACACTCGAGTCCGAACTCCGGTCCATGCTCATTGAGCTTGTATTGCCCCTGTACAAGCACTTAGGTGCAAGTAATACAAGAACCTCCTCCCCCGCTGGACGTAGGTCCCTTTTTGCCCGAACCAGGATAAATCCTTGTGTCATCTTGCATCACCATCCAGGAAGAGAGCACGCGATAATAATTACTAGTTGGTGTCATACCCCCGGGGTAAAAACACCGACAGTTGGCGCGTCAGGTAGGGGGCCTTCGTGTGTCCGAGTCGATTTCTCGTTGTTTCCTGGATGGCTTCTTCCACTCCTTCGTTCTCTGCTGGTGCCGTCATCTGGTTCGGGAGCCTCGAGTTCCTGGCCACCACCAGCGGCAACGAGCTGACCCTGCTCTCCACGGAGGGCCCGAGCGGAGGACGTGTCACGCCACCCCGCGCGAGAGGCGTGGCGCGTCGCCCGCACCACCACGCGTCGCCACCTCGTGAGCGGCGCCGTCGTCACCATCGTCGCCAGGCACAAGTGGCGCCCGCGGCGTACACCCACTTCCCCGCGGCCGGCGTAGGGTCCCTGAGGGGAAACCTGCCTGGCGCACGGCTGGAGACTTCTAGGGCGCGCGCGCACTCTCCCAGCGAGTATGCGTTCGTCATGCGCACGGACCGGGAGCCTGGCCAGAGGCCTCTGAGCCGTGCTCCGTCGACACCACCTGGCTTCCTCCCGCACAGGGTGTACCGCGCTCGACGTCAGTGGTTCCCGTTCGGCCTCAACAACTCCGCAGCCGTCTACGCCCACGACCTCGACAAGCGCCTTCGGGACCGGGTGGTGGCAGAGCTGGAGGAACGTCCAGGCGTGATCCTACGTGCCACCACCGACCTGAAGATCGTCTACCCCGTGCACGACGGCCGCTGCTTCTCACGAATCGTCGAGCCTCCCCGGCGAGCCACCGTCGGAGAATGGTACCGTGAGCTACAGTCCCAGCACGAGCCAAGGCAGCACGACATCAACAGCTCCAACTCCGACGAGTACGACTACCATGATCCTGACCTCCGGGATCCCACCAGGGAGTGCTTCTAGCTCGAGGGGGTCGTGGACGACACCGAGGACGACGGCGATGACGGCACCAGGCCGGCGCTCAACCTCGAAGAGCCCGAAGACGTGGCTGCGGCAGGCGGACCACACGTTCGGGGGAGGAACGAACCTCCAGCACCAGGTGCGCCACCTCAGCACAACGACGACCGGGCGGCGCAGCTCGCGCAGCTGCGAGAGGCGATCAACAAGGCCGAGGAGGACCGACAACGCCTGCTGCGGCTCGAGCAAGCTCTTGTGCAGGAACGAGCCCAACCTCGAGGCGCCGGCGCACGTGGCCGCGCACGAGAGGTCCACCGACAGATCCTCGAGGACAGGGCGCCAGCACGCCCCGAGGTGTGCTTCCCGCGAGCCGGACAGAACGTGGTGGCGGCCGCAATGCTGCTCCGCGATCTACCCGCCATCTCCAACCCTGACGCCAGGCGCATGCTCGGGGAAATGAAGAACCTCCTCGAGACAGCCGCTGTGCAGCAGGCCGAGAGCTTAGCCTCGCGACGGCACGGGGCGGCCTCGGGGAAGCCAGCAGACACGCCCCGTAATGAGCATGAGACATCCGTCCACCAGCCGGACGCCTCTGGAGCCAGGCCTGTCCGGGAGCGGATCGTCGACGACCGGCCACCTCGAGACCCCAATGACGCCCGTAACAACATCAACCGCCGGCGCAAGGACAAGGGCGCTGAGGAGCGTGGCTATAATGCCCATCGTGGAGGGTGCTACGACAGCGACGAGGACCGACAAACCCTCGAGCCCCCAGGCCCCAGGGTCTTCAGCCGGGCCATCCGCAGCTCAACCCTCCCCGACCGCTTTCGATCACCGACCAACATCGTGAAGTATGACGGGGAGGTCGAGCCCAAGCTATGGCTCTCCGACTTCCGCCTGGGCTATCAACTAGGCGGGGCAAAAAGCGACGATCGCTTGATCATACGCCAGCTCCCACTCTACCTCTCGGACACCACCCGCCGGTGGCTTGAGGGGCTCCCGCCAGATCAGATCCATGACTGGGCCGACCTAGTCAGGGTCTTCGACGGGAATTTCAAGGGAACTTGCGTACGCCCAGGCAACCTCTGGGATCTACGACGTTGCAGGCAGACAGCGGACGAGCCCCTCCGTGACTTCGCTCGGCGACTCTCCAAGCAGCGCCTCGAGCTCCCCCACGTGCCTGATGAGGACGTCATCTCCGTGTTCCTCGCGGGAACGACATGCCAAGAGCTAGTCCACGAGCTAGGGTGTTACCGTCCCAGGACGGTCGAGGATCTGATGGATCGTGTCACCAGCTTTGCCTCAGGCGACGAGGCAGTGGGGGCCTTCTTTGGCCACTCCACGGACAAAGGCAAGGCGGTGGCCATTCCGGAAGGCTCGAGCAGGGGTAACAACGACAAAAACCGCAACAACAACAACAAAAAGAAAAAGAATAAAGGCAAATGTCAGAAGGCGAAGCGCGACGCCGATGACGACGACGATGAAGAAGTATTCGTGGGCGCCCTCGAGCATAAGAAGCCTCGAGACCCCCCTGACGGGGCGGTCTTCGACAAAATGCTCGAGGACCCCTGCCCTTATCACAAGGGTGCCGTGAATCACAAGTTGAAGGACTGCCGACTGATGAAGAGCTTCTACTCCAAGCTCGACGACAAGAAGGAAGACGCGCCTAAGGGCAAGGACAACAATCGACGCGACGATGGGAATGCGGACCGCAACTTCCCCCCGTTGCGCGACTGCTACGTGATCTACGGGGGCCCAACCATCGGGCTCTCAGCTCGAGAGAGAAAAAAGGAGCGCCGAGAGGTCTTTGCACTCCGCCACGATGCCCCCCGGTACCTCGACTGGTCTGATGCGCCGATCACGTTCGACCGTGATGACCATCCGGATCATGTCGTAAATCCGGGAGCATACCCTCTTGTCGTCGACCCCGTCATTATCGATGTACGGTTCTCCAAGGTGTTGATGGATGGGGGCTCGAGCCTCAACATCATATACCTCGAGACCCTCGACCTCCTGGGGATTTCGAGGGACAAGCTCCGACCCAGCGTTGGGGGGTTCCACGGAGTCGTACCAGGGAAGAAGGCACACCCCCTCGGGCGCATCAACCTGCGTGTCTGCTTTGGCATGCCGGCCAACTTCCGCCGGGAGACGCTCACCTTCGAGGTGATCGGGTTCCAAGGGACCTACCACGCCATCATCGGTAGGCCCGGCTACGCCAAGTTCATGGCGGTCCCCAACTACACGTACTTGAAGCTCAAGATGCCGGGGCCAAAAGGGGTCATCACCGTCGACACCTCCTACGAGCACGCGTACCACTGCGACGTGGAGTGCGTCGAGCGTGGGGAGGCAAACGTCCAACTCGACTCGCTCGAGGCCCTAGCTGCCCTGGCCACCGAGGAGGCCCCTGAAGCAAAGCGCCACGCTGGCACCTTCGAGCCGGCGGAGCACACCAAGCAGATACCCATCGACCCGACCTCGACCAATGGCAAGACGCTGGCCATCAGCGCCAGCCTCGAGCCTAAATAGGAAGCAGTGCTCGTCGACTTTCTCCGCGCGAACATCGACATGTTTGCGTGGAGCCCCTCGGACATGCCAGGCATACCAAGGGGAGTCACCGAGCACGCCTTGGAGATCCAGGCCGGGTCCAGACCGGTGAGGCAACGCCTGCGTCGCTTCGACAAGGTGAAGCGCAGGATCATCGGTGAGGAGGTGCACAAGCTTTTGGCGGCTGGATTCATCAACGAGGTATTTCACCCGGAGTGGCTAGCTAACCCTGTACTAGTTAAGAAAAAGAATGGAAAAATGCGGATGTGTGTAGATTACACGGGTCTAAATAAAGCATGCCCAAAAGTTCCATTTCCTTTACCTAGAATTGATCAGATCGTCGATTCCACTGCGGGGTGTGAAGTACTTTCGTTCCTCGATGCGTATTCTGGCTACCACCAGATTAAGATGAAAGAATCCGACGAACTCGCTACCTCTTTTGTTACGCCTTCTGGTATGTATTGCTATGTTACAATGCCCTTCGGCCTTCGAAACGCCGGAGCAACGTATCAGCGTTGCATGCAGCATATCTTTGGCGAACACATAGGCAAAACCGTCGAGGCCTACGTCGATGACATCGTGGTTAAAACCAAGATAGTCGGGGACCTCATCAGCGATCTCGAGACCACATTCGAGTGCCTCCGGGCCAAGAATGTGAAACTCAACCCCGAGAAATGTGTCTTTGGTGTGCCTCGAGGTATGCTGCTCGGCTACATTGTCTTGCAGCGGGGGATCAAGGCCAACCCTGAAAAGATCTCAGCAGTCACGAGGATGGGCCCAATTCGAGACCTCAAGGGCATACAGAAAGTGACGGGCTGCCTAGCCGCTCTCAGCAGGTTCATCTCGAGGCTAGGGGAAAAGGCGCTACCCCTCTACCGCCTGTTGAAGAAGACAAAACGCTTTGCATGGACCGTCGAGACCGAGGAGGCCCTAACCAAGTTGAAGGGGTTGCTGACTTCTGTGCCAATTCTCGTGCCACCACGACTAGCGCAGGGACACGATCCCCCCGAGCCTCTCCTCCTCTACGTGGCCGCAACCACCCAGGTGGTCAGCGCGGTCGTAGTCGTCGAGAGACACGAGGAGGGTCACGCGCTACCAGTCCAACGACCGGTGTACTTCATCAGTGAGGTGCTCTCCGAGGCCAAGTTCCGGTACCCGCACATCCAGAAGCTGCTCTACGACATCATCATCATGAGGCGCAAGCTCCAGCACTACTTCCTCGCTCATCCCGTAACGGTGGTATCGTCCTTCCCCCTCAGAGAGATCATCAACAACCGGGAGGCCACGGGATGCATCGCCAAGTGGTCCGCCGAGCTAATAGGGGAGGCCATCACCTACGCACCACGAAAAGCTATCAAGTCGCAAGCGTTTGTGGACTTCGTTGCTGAATGGACCGACACCCAGCTCCCGCCAGCGCAAATACAAGCCGAACTCTAAACTATGTACTTCGACGGGTCCCTCATGAAGACAGGGGCAGGCGCGGGCATGTTCTTCATTTCACCCCTCGGAGTCCACATGCGCTACCTGCTACGTCTGCACTTCCCCGCCTCCAACAACGTTGCTGAGTACGAGGCCCTCGTCAACGGGCTGCGTATCGCCCTCGAACTTGGGGTCCGACGCCTCGACGTTCGAGGGGACTCGCAGCTCGTCATTAACCAGGTCATGAAGGCCTCGAGCTGCATCGATCCCAAGATGGAAGCATACTGCGAAGAAGTGCGCAAGCTAGAAGACAAGTTCTACGGCCTCGAGCTCAACCACATCGCCCGAAAGTTCAATGAGGCCGCAGACGAGCTGGCTAAGTTAGCATCCACGCGCGGCACCGTCCCACCAGACGTCTTCTCGAGGGACATTTTCGAGCCATCCGTCAAGATCGGCCTGAGGGCTGGCCCCTCGACGCCACCCCTCGAGCCGGACACGGGGGCTCGACCCTCAATGCCACCCCTCGAGAACGACCCCTCGACATCCGCTGAGGCAATGCAGATCGACGCACCCGCCACTTCTTCATCACGACCCCTCGACTGGCGAACGCCCTTCCTTGATTACCTGACACAAGGCGTGCTACCAGAAGACAAGACGAAGGCCCGACGCATCGCTCGAAGGGCCAAGACCTACGTCATCTACGGCGACGAACGAGAGCTGTACCGTCGAATCCCATCAGGAATCCTTCAGCGCTGCATCCCCCTCAAGGAAGGACGCAGGCTCCTCGATGACATGCACTCGGGGGCTTGCAGCCATCACGCAGCGCCAAGGACCTTGGTGGGGAACGCTTTCCGCCAAGGCTTCTACTGGCCAACCGCCATTGGAGACGCCAAGCGCCTGGTTCGAGCCTGCCAAGGGTGTCAGTTCTATGCCAAGCAAACGCACCAGCCCGCGCACGCCCTGCAGATGATCCCCATCACTTGGCCATTCGCCGTCTGGGGGCTCGACCTCGTGGGTCCCCTCAAGATGACAACTGGAAAGTGCACGCATGTGCTCGTCGCCATCGACAAATTCACCAAGTGGATCGAGGCTAAGCCTATAGGCGACCCCACCTCCGAGAAGGCCGTCGAGTTCATCGCCGACATCATGTACCGGTTTGGGGTGCCTAACGTCATCATCACCGACAACGGCACACAATTCATGGGACAAAAGTTCATCAACTTCTGCGACGACGACAACATCCGCGTGAACTGGGCCTCGGTCGCGTACCCTCAATGCAACGGGCAGGTTGAGCGCGCCAACGGTATGCGAGGATATTCAAGACCCTCAAGAACTTCAGAAAGGGGTGGGCTGCCGAGCTCCCCTCGGTGCTGTGGGGCCTCAGGACTACGCCGAGTCGAGCCACCAGGTTCACTCCGTTCTTCCTAACCTACGGCACCGAGGCTGTCTTGCCTACAGACCTCGAGTACGGCTCCCCTCGACTTCGAGCCTACAACGAGCAAACCAACGACGAGAGGCTTGCCAACACCAAGGACCAGCTCGAGGAGGCTCGAGACGTGGCGCTCATCAACTCCGCGTGCTACCAGCAAACACTTCGACGCTACCACGACAAGCACGTGCGCAAGAGGGACCTGGCGGTGGGGGACCTCATGCTTCGACGTCTGCAAGATAATCGAGGGCACCACAAGCTCACCCCTCCATGGGAGGGCCCATACACCGTAGCTGAGGTGCTCAAGCCAGGAACATACAAGCTCTACGACGAGCAAGGCAAGATCCTGGCGAACGCATGGAACATTTCTCAGCTACGTCGCTTCTACCCTTAAGGGCCTCAAGGCCTTGTTCATTTTGTTGCTTTGTACAAACACGTTAAATATGAATGAACAAACTCGTGCATTGTCTTTCATATTACTTAGCAACTTAAGGTAGCCTCGACCCTGCCTCGCTCAGGGTCAAGCCTCCCTCGGGGGCTAACAGGGGGGACCCCCCCTCCCTAGACTCTGGAAAAAGCGCGTTTTCTCTTCAAAAAATTCGACCCTCGTCTCGATTCGCACCTCGAGCATACTAGCAGCGTCTAAATCCGTAAATGCCTCGAGCCTCCAAGAGTCGGGGGGCGTCGACGTAGACGGCCACCTACGCACCCGGGCTACGGTACCCTACCTACGCCTCCCCTCGAGGAACTCGTGACGCGTATCGAAGGAACACAGACCAAGCCGGTTGAAGCTCGAGCTAGCGACAAAGAGAAATGATCGAATAAAATTGAAAAGAAAACAACTTCTTTAAACAGACGAGTCATATACACATGTTGGCCTCGACAGGCCATAAGTCATAACATAAATTTTTACAAGGGCCTCAACGCCCAAATTTGGCACGCAGGCCTCATTCTTCATCGGTCTGGTACTCCTCCCCAAGGTCTTCTGCCGCGGGCTCAGCCTCGACGTTCGGGCCAGGAGGAGGAGGGCCACCTGCACCACTGTCCGCATCGGGAGGCAGCACGTCCTCCTCAAAGAGCTTCGCGAGCGCCGCCCCCGGCCTCTCCACCTTCTCCAGGATCTTGTCGACGCGGCGGTCGTTCCACTCTTTGTCCTTCCCCTCGATCTCGACGAAGGCCTTGGCGACGACATTGATGTCACAGAACCGACCAATTTGCACCAGATTAAGCACCGAATCGCTGCTTTCACAGAGACTACAAGTACTTAAGCTCGTACAAACCCGGTAGTCCGGAAATCTCGAAGGATTTCAAGTCATTCAACTTTAACCAAGATCGTAATAGATTAGCGTACATGCCCACAAGGTACAGAAAGCTGTTTCACACTTCTCTGTCCACTCAAACTTCTGATCCTTCTGAAGCAAACTTGTCATGGGTTTGGCAATTTTGGAGAAATCGGGAATGAAACGACGGTAATACCCTGCTAAACCGAGAAAACTCCGAATCTCCCCAACTGAAGTTGGAGCTTCCCAATCCATTACTTCTTGTACTTTGCTAGGGTCCACAGAGATTCCTTTCTCCGACAGGATGTGACCAAGGAATTGTACTTGCTTCATCCAAAATTCACATTTGCTAAACTTAGCATAAAGTTTATGCTCTCGTAGCCTTGTCAAAACGATCCTCAAATGTTTTGCATGGTCGTCCGGGTTCTCCGAATAAACCAAAATGTCATCAATGAATACCACTACAAACTTATCTAGCTCTGGCATGAATACCGAGTTCATTAAACTCATAAAGTAAGCCGGAGCATTTGTCAATCCAAAAGACATGACTAAATACTCGTATAGGCCATATCTGGTGGAAAAAGCAGTCTTTGGAATATCTTGTGGCCGGATTCTAATTTGATGATAACCGGATCTCAAATCGATCTTGGAGAAAACTTTGGCTCTGGATAACTGGTCAAACAAAATATCTATCCGTGGCAACGGATATTTATTCTTAACGGTCACAGCATTAAGCGGTCGATAATCCACACACATTCTCAAGGATTTGTCCTTCTTCTTAACAAACAAGGCTGGACATCCCCACTCTGACACACTAGGTTGAATGAAACCCTTGTCCAAAAGTTCCTTAATCTGAGTCTTGAGTTCGGCTAATTCATTGGGCGGCATACGATAAGGTCTTCTCGAGATCGGTGCAGCCCCTGGTAACAACTCAATGGTAAACTCTACAGCCCGCTTGGGCGGTAAACCCGGCAACTCATCTGGAAAGACGTCTGGGAAATCCCGAACAACTGGAATTTTTGACAGGTCCTCTATAGATAAGGTGCAAGATAGATCAACAAAATCAGCCCCCGAGGAAGAGAGATACGTAACTTGTTGTTCCTCCTTGGATCGGTCAAGGTAAGAGTCCTATCTGCAGTGTCTAACACTGCTTTCCACATACTCATCCAACTCATGCCTAGGACTACGTCCATACTGAGCCCTGGCAAAACTACTAAATTAGCCCCAAACTTATGCCCTCCGATGTCGATGGTTGCATCACGTACCATCTGCCTAGACAACACACTACTCCCCACAGAGCTTACGCGAAACCCATAATCCATTTCAGACACCTCTTGATCATGCTTTTGTGCAAATGCTTTACTCATGAACGAATGCGATGATCCAGTATCAAACAAAACGACTGCAGGATGATGATTAACAAGGCACATACCAGCAGTCACGGGCTCTCCAGCACGAGCTTCTTCAGCGGTCATGTTATGCAGGCGTGCGGGGTAATTGGCCTGTTGCTTCTTTGGGTAGGGACAATATCTTGCGAAGTGCCCCTCTTGGTTGCAGTTGTAGCATGGTCCCCGAACTAGTAGGTTTATTTCCTGAAGAATTGCCTTGACCTCCACGAGCCTGAGCGGCAGCTATCTTGTATGGCTTCTGATTGCGCTGAGCTTGTGGCTGATTCCTCTTCTGTGGCGGCCTAAAACGTGCCCCCGGCGCTGGTGGTCGATACTGATTTCGCTGAGCTGGTGGTCCTCTGGGTTGTGATGATCCTGATTCAAAGGTTCTCTTCCGAGCCTTGCTAGCAGCATGCTTGTTGTTATGATTCTCTTGAATCAGACAGTCACTTAAGAAGTCATTGAAATTGGTACGAGAAGACGTACCCACTGACTTTCCCATCTTAGTGTTCAAGCCTCTCTTGAAACTAGCAATCTTCTTGGCATCTGTGTCAACGAAGTCTGGGATATAGCGAGCCAACGAGTTGAACAGATGATGATACTCTGTGATAGACCGAGTCCCTTGAGTCAGATTCATGAACTCTGCCACCTTCATCTGGGTCAAGCCCGGCGGAATGAAATGACCTCGAACGGCAGCAGTAAACACTCTCCAAGTGATAGGAACATTGGCAGGATAGGTGGTACGATGATGTCCCCACCAAATCCCGGCTGGTCCCTGCAACTGGTGTGCGGCATATTCTGCTTTAAGCTCCTCTGTGAGCCTAAGCAAACGGAACTTCTGCTCCAGAGTATGCAGCCATTCTTCTGCCTCCAACGGTTCTATAGCTTCCTTGAAGATAGGCGGTTTAGTATCCAGGAAATCCTTGAAAGAACTATATTGGTTTGGCTCAGGGCGTTGATGTCCCTGCGCCAAGTTCTCCCTCAGCAAAGCTTCGATGTTGCGCTGGCTTCCAAGAAATTGAGCAAAAAGTTGCTCAGCCGTTGGTGGTGGAGGAGGTGGTGGATTGCGGTTTTCTCTGGGGTCCTCATTTCCCCCACTACCCCCTGCTCCACTACGAGTTGTTGTCATCTGCATACACGACAATAAGTGACCATTAGGCGAAGTTGCAACATTGTAGAGAACAATAAATCATACCCACTGGAATTATTTGGAAACAAATTCACCAAACAATTACAGAGGTATAATAATTTTCGATCCACATCGCATCAACACATAATAAGATCGCTTAACACATCATGCAATAGATAACATAACATCCATAGTCTTGCCCAAACATATGGGACTTTTCAAGGTCTTACACCACATCACCTAGGTCCATACTCATGCTTACATCCAGCCCATAACAACAAAAGATCGGGCGTGCCAACATACGCAAAAGATCTCTAGGTGCTAAGCATACGATCTAGACTACTCTCTAGCGATCTCACCAACGTCACCGTCCTCACTAGACATATCTGAAGAACTACTAGAAGAACTACTCGGCTCCGGATCCTCCTGGGGAAAGATGGGGTTCCTCTCATTCTCCCTACGGTGGATCTCCTCGTGCAGACGATCGTTGTAGTCCTCCAAGTGATGGAGTTGGAGCTCCAGGTCTCCCACTCGCAACCTCAGCAACCTGTTCTCCTCTGAAACACGAATGCCCTCAACACAAACTCCTCGAAGCGCCTCCTCAGTCTCCCTCATGACCGAGGCCAAGAAAGTAGTCGACCCTTGCTGAATGGCAAGCTGATGGGCAGTCTCCTGCTCCCTCTGAAGCGCCTGGTCTCTCTCTACTGTCAACTGAGCTAGCTGTGTAGTGAGGAGGTCTATCTCTGTAGTATGCTCCTGCTGACGGCGATGCTGCGCTGCAATCTCCTCGCTAAGAACATGGTCCAACTGCTCGTAGCTGCGGGATAAACAGCCATAAGTAGCCATCAGAGCAGCCATAGCACTCCCTGCTGGTCCAGCACAATGCTCCCTCTCAAGAGAGCTAGCCTCAAGTACGGTAGCGCCTGACTGACGCCACACTGCCTGGTAAGGGTCTGTCGTCGGGAAGATACTAGCAGTAGCCTGGGCAACCACCTCCGGATGGTCCTCCATGATGTCCCGAAGAGCGGTATAAGCAACCTGGTTGGCTGCATCCCAGGGGGTCCTCCCCTGCAAGGCAAACACCCGACGGCACCAGACGTGATCCTGGTCCTCACGGCTAGGCACGTCGACCTCCACCGTGTACACGTGGCGATCCTCTGACAACTGCACACGGTGCCAGTCGTACTGTGGCTCCTGGCCCTCCTGATATCCCACCAGGTGCAGAACTCTCCAAAGAATAGTGGGCATCCCAAACTCCTCTAGAAAGTCCTCTGATCCCTCATCAGTCCATGGCCCCAGCATGTAGTTAGGCCTCTTGCCTCCCGTGGACTTGCGAGCAGTGCGCTTGGTACGTGCCATCTGTAAGAAGTTTATCCACACAGTTTTTAATTAGTTGAAAACAAGCTTTTATTAGAAAAAAACGGGACGGAAACCATAAGGAAGGAAGTAAGATTAATGCAAAGTTGTATGATCATGATGCATGAGCGTAACATACGTCCTCACTGCCTAACAATCTATCGGCTAGACGGTGGCATACACGTTCACTCATAGCGTTAATTATACGTACTACACGTTCGCAAGTTAGCGTACCTGCAGAAGAAACCATTTCAGCCCTGCCCACAATATGAATATCATGCATTGCTGAAATTTAAATCTAATACTAACTTAGGCGTACACCCGGTATACACGTAAGCAGTATATGCACCCATCATAAATTATTACTCCCACTAATCAATACTTTCACATATACTTGTGTGGAACAGGTATACGCGTCAGTATCATATAAGCACTTTCCCTAGATTGGCGGTTGTCCAATCATGCTCTCACAACTCTCATTACCTTTAGCGTAGAGGCAATTGATCCATACATTACTATTCCGAGGAATAGCATCCATACAATTTCACCCTTGCCGTATGGACGACAGAATAAACAGAAAATAAGTATGATGCACGACTCCCCCAAAGTTAGTACTTAAATAGCCACCTAAGTTCCTGTTGGGCATAAGGACTTGATCAATGGCACACCTTACTCTTGGTCAAAAAGGTTTTTCAAATCCTAATATAGCTATAAGTTCTTGTCAAATAGGAAATTCTTAATTGAAAATACGGTTTTTCAAATACACTTGTGAACAGTAACGCTAACCACGCTCCGATGCCAGCTGTCACAGAACCGACCAATTTGCACCAGATTAAGCACCGAATCGCTGCTTTCACAGAGACTACAAGTACTTAAGCTCGTACAAACCCGGTAGTCCGGAAATCTCGAAGGATTTCAAGTCATTCAACTTTAACCAAGATCGTAATAGATTAGCGTACATGCCCACAAGGTACATTCAGTTCGCACATAGTTCAATTACATCGGAGTTCGATAGTTATTACAAACCATAGTTTTGAATTCAAGCGGAAGCAACATAGTTTTGAAACACAAGTCCTTAGTTCACAATACGGTGCCATATGCCTGATCTGTCCACAAAAGCATCAGGAAAGATAAGGATTGACCATGCCCATGGTCTAGTCACTGCCCTCGACGGGATACAGACAGTTCTCGCAGTAGCCGAAGAAACACTGCCCATCTGCAACAACAAGGGATAGCACCCTGAGTACGAGAAGGTACTCAGCTAGACTTACCCGTCATAAACCAGAAATAATTGACACCAAGGATTATGCAAGGCTGTATCTGAGGTTGGCCACACTTACCTTTTGCATAAAAGCATTTTATTATTAATAATTCCTTATTCGAGCATTAGCAGTCACTTTTAGGTAATCAGCCTGATTATCTAGATTTGCACCTGATCTAGAGCAATCACTTGGCTAATTAATTCAAGCAAGAGTGACTATTTCATCAATAGCCTTTCAGATTCACCAACCTTAACCATCATTAATTCCATATATTACTACGGTAACACATGCTCAGTCAAGTTACTCACTAACCAGGAGCGATGGCGATTATAATCGATTCCTACCAGCTGGGGACAAAATGTCGCACACTCGCCCGACACACCCTGCCAGGCGGCCATTGGCGACCACTCAGGAGGTTCGAGAACCCAAATCGCGGGACGGCCATGGACCCTTCTACACCGAGGGTTATCTCAATGCCAGGTCGCTCAAGCTATTAACTGCCCACGGTCATGCCAGGTCGATCAGGCCCTGCCTGCCCTCGGACCATGCCAGGTCGATCAGAATAGTTGCCCACGGTACATGTAAGGCCCTGGGTGTTAGGCGTCAACGTCTCCATCACCGGCTCGAAACACCTTACTCGGCTTCACGGGAGGTACTCCGACCTACTCCGTTAAGTGATTGACGCGTTCAAAATGACTGAGGTGTGCCTTCGTCGGGTCCTAATCGACACAGACGGGAGACTACTAGCACACAGAACCCATGTCCTGCTGCTCCTACATCCCGCCCGGTCTCCAATTAATTATCACATGGTTATATTCCACGATAGCACGAGGCTAAACATGTTTAGTATCCACCTATATGCGGGAGACAGGAAATCACCCGACTTTTACCGGTCTAAGCAGGGCTAAGCATATAATTCGAGCCTAGACCTAACAGGGATCACAAGATAATATTTGCAGGTGGACAAGGATAATTAATCAATGCAGCAACGGTATCACACAACTCCTATGACCTAATGCAACAATCATATCAGGTTAACTTGTAAACGGTAATTTGCAAACCGTAGGAGAAAAATGCTCCGGGGCTTGCCTCGCTCGAAGTCGGCGGGGCGGTGATCACGGCACTCCGGCAGGTCCTCAGCGTCTCCTTCCGGGATCCCCTCCTCGGTTGTCTCCTCCTGACGCTGCTCCTCCGGCGTGTCTTGGGCTTCGACTACCGACCCTGCATGATGCGGTACATGAATGAATAACATGAATGCACATGGGATGCACAGTGATGCAACATGGAGTAACAACTCAGGCGATAAGCACATGTCATCTACTGCTACTTACTAAGTCTTGTTGTCACCACATCAAAGTTGCTTAACGGGTTTATTACCCTCTAATATTTGTAGAATTAAATCTAGTTAATTAGGCCTATAACAGTAACCTATCCTAGGCAGCTTCATAAAAAATCTATAAAAATTACTGGAGATTAATAATACTTAATTTAATCCTCTGTCCAAATTTCATCCCATTTGGACCTAGACTCTATCCCCTATGAAAAAGACAAAATCTATCATGAACAGGTGCTTTGAACTACTCACCCTAGCAACAGGTGTCAAACAACAGATTTCTTATTTTCCTACTGGACTTCCTAGCATAAGAGCAATGTGCTTAAATTCTCAGGTTCATATTCTTCATATTTTAATTATTACAAAATAAACAAGAAAACAGCATTTAACCATTTTAATCACTACTGCTAAAGTATTTCACAAAGCAACCTCATCTTATATTTTTCTCTGAAGCTACTCATCCATACAAACCTAACAAAACTGGAATCACATTTTTCCGACTCATACTTGATTAGTTATGCATTTTCCAAGTTATCAGCACTCTTCTAATTTAAATAAATCTACACATAAAAGTATTACCAATAATGCAATTAACATCCTTCACAGGTAGATCTAATCATGCTTAACACAACAAAATTTGTTTCACAAGATTTGGACTTAAAATGAGCCTTGTACGAATTTTTGAAGCCTTTACATGAATTCTGCAAAACACACTAAAAAGGGAAACTCAAACCTATACGCTACAGACTTCGGCCGAGGCTCAAGACTTCGGCTTCGGCACGTCTGGTGCGACTCGCCCGAGGCTCAGACGAAGGCTTCGGCACGTTCAGCGCGATTCGGCTGAGGCCCGAGGCTCAGACACAATTTTCCGATTCGCCCGAGGCCCGAGGCTCCTATTCAGCTGAGGCTACTGACTCAACCGAGACTAACTGACTTGGCTCGACTCGACCGAGGCTTACTGACTTGGCTCGACTCGACCGAGGCTTACTGACTTGGCTCGACTCGACCGAGGCTTACTGACTTGGCTCGACTCGACCGAGGCTCGAGGCGAAGGCTCGGTTCATCCGACTTACCGAGGCCTACGGCAACCAGGCTCTACCCTTTTCTGCCAGTCGGGGCCCGCTGGTCAGGGCGACCAAGCTTCCGAGGCCAGGCTCGGCACGTTACCGCGCGAGGCCAGGCTCGGCAGTCAACGGCGGAGTTTGGCGCCGTGGTCGTTGACCGGCCCTAACTCGTCGACAGGCGACACTTCGGGCGACACTGAGACCATCGTTGGGTGCGGGTTTACGAGACGAACACGACCGACTAACTGGCTGAGCCAGAAGGATACCGGAGCAAGCTCGACGGCGGCCATGGCGGAGCGGCGGCTCTGCGACTCGGCGGCGGAGCTCTCCCCGGCGGCTTGCGACTCGGCAGCACTAGCACTAGCCCACGCAAGACCTAAGCAACCTATTGGAGCAACTCCCAGGCTTCGGCATCCCCGGCATTGCCCGGACGCGATGCACGGCGGCGGTCCATGACGGACACAGCGCGACTGGCCCGTGGTCCGGCGAGCTCAGGGCGCGAGAGGGGTCTCCATTTGACTCTAAGCTACTACGGCGGTAGAGAAGACTAGAACATGGCTCGGTTTGGGATGGCTTGGCCGGAGATGACCGGTCCACGTGAAGGTCACGGTGGCGGCCATGGCGGAAGCTTGCGGATGGCGTCCGCTGTTCCGGCAGCTAGAGAGGAAGAGAGGTGAAACCAACCTTTGCCGGAGAAAAAGGAGGTCACGGCGGAGAAACTGGCGGGAGGAATCGGGCGGCGCTGAGCGGTGGAGCGAGTAATCGCTCGCCGAGGTTCGGCGGGCGGCGGCGGAAATGGCGGCGGCGCTTCGCTCTGTGAAGGTGGGTGGAGTGGAGTGGAGTGGTCTTTCTGGCTTGCAAGCTCAAGGCGGACAAGACAAAAGGAACAAGTGCCTGGGTGTATTACACCTGGCCAGTTCCCGTCGGGGGAACTCCCGACCGGACGCGGCGGCGTCAGGCGTCGAGCTCCACGCGGCGGGCATGCACCGAGCTCCGGGGCGTCGTGGCGAGCTTGCAGAGAGCGAGGGGGTGACATGGCGCACGCGGCGCAAAACCGCGGGCGGCGATGCCGGTGGTTTTGCCGGCCAGCGAGGCGGTCTCGCGGCGGCGGCAGGCTCGGTCGGCGCGGAGGGAGCGGCGCACGCGCGGGAAGAAAGGGAGAGAGGCTGACAAGCCGGGCCCACTAGGGTTAAACTAAAGAGGTTTTGTTTCAAACTTTGATGCTCTATAACTTCTAAACTAGACCGAACTAGGAAAAGGTCCCAACAGCAAAGTTGCTTAGAATTTTGTAAGGAACAAATCATCCTTAAGGCTCCAGTCCAAATTCTGTTGTTTAAAATAAATTTAGTGCTAAACCATTTTTCTAATGCAAGAAATCCTAACTAAAAAGCTTTTTCTGAGAAAGTGCTTTAAAGCAAAGTTGTTCCCCTCATCAAGATCTACAACTTTGTTATAAGGCACTTGGTCAGAAACAGTAAGCATAACAAGGTTACACTAGAGACCAAACAAGGACTTAAGCATTCAACAAACACATGCACATGAAATGATGAGATGCTATGCTTATGCCATGCCAAATTATGCATTTAGGGATTGCTTAACACCGGGGTGTTACAATTGACCGGGTAGCGGAAGCCGGAGCGGACGGCCGCGAGCGCCTGCTTTACACCATGGTGGAGAGCGCCCCGGACGCGGTCCCGCGCGGCCACGTCAAAGAAGCATAGGGCGTCAACCAGGGCGTCGCCTCGAGCCACCGTGCCCAGGGCCTTGGCCACCGGGTCGACGCCCCACATGGAGCCGAGCCTATCGAGGGTGGCACGCGCTCGTTCCGCCACCATGGTTTCACCTTGGAGTTGCTCCATGAGAGGCTTATTCGTCTCGCGGAGCTCCTCGGAGGTCTTCTCGAGATCTGTGCAACAAACAGAAGGGGGTAAGTCCGCGGCATGGCAAGAATCTCGAAATCAAAGCAAGACGAGGCATGAAGATTACCTTGGCAGTGCACGCCCAGAGCGGCGAAGTCGCTGGTAAGGACTGCGGATACATGGGTGTATGCCGAGTCTCTGTGTGATGAGTGATTGTCAACGGAGATGATGCGCATGTTCTTTGGCTTGTGTTGTGCAGGTGTCGAGCACGGAGACAGTGATCGATGGCGGGTGAAGGTCAAGTTGCGACGTGCCGTGCCGACGGACCGGGCGCGATGAAGGATGGGCGTGCCGTGCGGCGGACGTGCCATGCCGATGTATCGGACGGTGAAGGGCGGACGTGGACTTGGACTGATGGACTGGAGGCCGGAGGATCAGCTGTGGTGGCTGACAGCATGCGACAGCGACAAGCGGAGAAGTGCGATCATGTCGGTGGAAGGGGTGCACAGGCGGTGCATCCCCTCTACGACGCCGGTTTGTTGGTAGAGCCCGGGAAAAACCAACGGTGGACGGTTTCCAGGTTTGGGCCTCAAAACCTGGGTGCTGGGTTTCCAGGTTGAGCCACAAAACCTGGGCGCGACGGTTTCCAGGTTGAGCCTCAAAACCTGGGCGTGGGCCGGTTTCCGAGTTTGGGCCTCAAAACTCGGGCGCTGCGGGTTTCCGAGTTTGGGCCACAAAACTCGGGCTGGAGGCTGGTTTCCCGGTTTGGGCCACAAAACCGGGGGTGCAGAGTGGTGGCGGCACGTGGCGGCGATCTGAAGGTTGCGTGGAGGCGACGCGGAAGACCGTGCGGGCGTGGCCGTCGGATCTACCTACCACCAGCGGGTGGACCAGATTAGCCTTAGGGTTTTCCTGGCCCGCTCTGTAAATAGAGTAGAGAGGGGTAGAGTAGGAAATAGACTTAGGCTAGGTTAGTATAAGTAGTCCAGGGGAGACACCCTCCTCCCTATCTCAGTTAGCGCAGTCATTTGCTTCCTAGCACCTAGGGTTTCCACTCTCCCATCCCCTGCTTTAGCTAGTTGAGATCCGCAGAGAGACTCCACTCTGTGTACTGTTGATTCGAGGAAGTGAGGCCGTATCCTCACCTTGGATCCCATCTCTTGGTGTCAATTCACGTTTTGATTTCATGTTCATCATGTTCTTCGCGGATTGCTTTGTGCCTTGAGTTTTCCCGTCGCTTGATCTCTTTACTCGGTTCATCTTTTGCAATTCCGTTTGAACCAAGTTGTTCTAGATCGTGAGGCACTTCTTTCCACCGAAGGAATCATCCTCTAACCTCACGGTCTAGGAGATCGATCGATTTTTCGTTTCGGGTCACTTTTCCTCCCTTCCCCCGAAATTCTTCGATTCACCGATTTGGAGTTAGGTTCGAGCCATGATCTCTTAGGAGTAGCTCACTAACATCCTTGTGACTCCTCTCACCAAGTTTGATCCCTAGAGGATTCGTTTTGGGTGAGATCGAGTCGGATCGGTGAACGAACAACTGTTTCGTGGGGTGACCGGACGCAGGGTCGGGGAGACCGGACGCTCTGCTCATGAGTCCGGTCGTTGAACGTCTTCCTGTGTGCTTCTGCTTCTTGACCGGACGCACATGACCGGACGCTCGATTTTATTCTGACCGGACTCATCGCTTCTACTGTTCATCGGGGTTTGGCACTTGTGACCGGACGCTAGGTGATCGACCGGACGCTAGCACACAGTGCGTCCGGTCCAACACAGTAAGGTCCGAAATCCACTTCTGCACGACCGGACGCGTCCGGTGCCTGCTGACCGGACGCAGGCAGAGTCCGGTCAGGTGCAGTCAGCACGTTTTCGTCCGCAGTTTGTTCGTCTGACCTTCGATCTGCGATCCGCTTGTTGCGTTGGATTCCCGACTCCGTGCTCTACAGAAATCGGGCTCCTCGCTTTTCAAAATAGCCTGAACTTGGGTGTGGAAGTTTTTGTGGTGCCTCGCTGTGATCCTAGAGATCATCCACCCTCCTCCAAGGGTCGTGGGTATCACGTTTTCGGTAGTATCTCTTGGGGGTTGATTTTGGGACACTTGGCCAAAGTTTCGAAAGAAATTTTTATTGGCTCCCATTCACCCCCCCCCCCTCTGGTCGCCTTGCTTTTGCATTCTCGGTCCTTCAATTGGTATCGGAGCAGGTTAAGGATCTTCCACCTTAGCCGGTTCCAGATCCACCGAAGGCGACATGGATCGCGGCGTGGGCAAACCGCCGTTTTTCGATGGGACGAACTATGCGTATTGGAAGATACGCATGTCGGCCTATCTCCAGAGCATGGGCTCTTCTGTTTGGGAGATTTGCAACAACGCCAACTACGTTGTCCTGGCTGCTCGTGTCTCTCAGCTTCAGATCGATGAGCACGAAGCCAATAGCCGGGCGCGTAACGCTTTGTTCTCCTGTTTGAGCGTGGGTGAGTTTGATCGCGTTTCTCACCTCTCTACGGCTCGGGAGATCTGGGACACCCTCATGCGTTTTCATGAGGGCACCTCTCAAGTCAAAACCCGACTCTACGAGTCGTTCAAGAGAGAGTATGAGAACTTTCGACATCAGCCTGGCGAGAGCATAGAAAGCTTATTCGCTCGCTTTCAGGTGATTGTCAACAGGATGAGGGCTAACAGAGAGCAGTTGCCATTTGACGATCATGAGCGTGCTTTGAAGCTTTTGCACACTCTTGACCGTTCGGTGTGGGACTCCAAGGTTCAGGCAATCATCGAATCGCCGAACTATGAGACCCTCACCTGCGACGAGCTCTTCAGTAAGCTCAAGTCCAGTGAGATTGATGCTATGGCGAGGGCTTCTTTTGAAAATCCTTCTCGCCCGTCCATGGCTTTGGTTTCCGGCTCTTCCTCTAACCCCTCAGCTGGCTTTGCGCTTTCTTCTCTCTTTTCTGTGACAGAGGACCAGCTGGAGTCTTTGGGAGACGACGAGTTGGCTTTGCTTGCCAACCGGTTTTCGCGGTTCCACAACAACCGCGTGAACCGCCGTCGTGGAGGAGGACGCGCCGGATGCTACGAATGCGGCGACCCCGACCACTTCATCGCCGACTGCCCAAGAAGAGAACAAGCATCTGGGGAAGGGCGATCACGGCCACAGGCGCGACTCCAAGTACAAGGAGAAGCACGTTCCCCCAAGGCACAAGAAGCGGGCGGCTTCGACAAAGAGTACATCAAGAAGAAGTACTTGGAGAAGCAGCAAGCTGAGCAGCGTGCATTCTTCGCCACGCTCAGCGACGTCGACGGCTCGGATGACGACTCCGCCAGCTCGAGTGATGACGAGTCCGAGAAGAGAAGAGGATCGAGGACAAGCTGAACGGCCTCTGCTTCTTCGCCGACGACGACGGCTTCTGCACCATGGCGCTGGGCGATGAGGTCGACGGCGAGCCGGAGCGTACCCCTCGGAACGACGACGACGACGACACCTCCCAGGTATCTCTCACCTACGACGAGCTTTCCTCCGAGGTTGAGAAGTTGACTGCTGCCCTCCTTAGCCAAGATAAGTTGCTTAGGCGTGCCGCTAGAGAGCGCAAGGAGTTTAGGCAGAAGTGGGAGGACACGGTGAAGGAGCTTGAGTTCGCTCGGTCCACCGTGGTTGTGTCGGAGGAGTTGGAGTGCGAGAGTTGCGCCGCGCACATGACGGATCTTCTCACTCTGAGGAGTAAGCATGCTGCGCTGGTAGATGAGGTGGATGAGCTCCGAGCTAGGCCGCAGCTGTTGGGTGCGTGCAAGACTTGTCCTGTCTTGCAATCTGAGTTGGCAGAGAAGAATGCCAAGCTTGAGTCTTTAGAGAAGGCCAGCTCAGATAGCACTTGTGTCATGAGGTGTGCTTTGTGTGAGGGCCTGGAGATGGAGATTGCCAATGTGAAGCATGGCAAGATGCAAACCGAGGAAGAAACACATACCTTCGGTCCATCTTGTCATGGGTCTCCAGTAGTGAGCCGCAGCTCTTGATGATGATCTCCCAATTCAAGCGAGCTGTGGTGCCCCTGGTGTAGGTTTTGCTCAGAGTGTTGATCTCTCAGCCTTTGGGAAGATTGGAGAGTCTAGTGGTCTGAACCCATGTGAGAAGCCCAATTCCACCACTATTCCAAACTTGCCAAGCTTCCACTCAAAGAGCCAGCCAAGCCTATCACCCAAGATGGTGTGGTTGAGGAACCCCCTAAAGTTCCTCCCAAGAACCCAGTTTGGGCACCCAAGCCAAACCACCTCAGAACAAGCTTGATGCTATGCCACCCATTCGTGAGGAGTTGCCACCAAAGGGCAAAGGCAAAGTGAGCCACACCCACAGCCCTGGTCACCAACAACCCCCTGTGCATGCGGTGAGGTACCAGTGTGATTTTTGTGGGAGAGATGGTCACTTGAGCGAGTTCTGCTTTAGGCGCAAGAGAGAGGCGCGCAGGGCTCGGGAGATGGAGAACCCGGATATGTACCATCCAGCTCATGGTGGACATGTACCGAAGGCAGGGGAGAGGAGCTGGAGTCCGGACGGGGTTCCAGGTCTAGGCAGGAGATGAGAGCCCCGGGAGGGAGACTAGGCCTAGAGGTCCAGCACCTCAGTTTGTTAGGCCTAGGCAGGAGAGAGCTTCGAGGAGAGACGCTAGAGCAGTTGAGCCCAGGCTCCTAGGCGTAAACCTCGTAGAGAGCGTGCCCGACGGGGTCCTGCTTTTGCAGGTAACGGACCCGTGGCGGAGGCTTTGTTGAGCGCTTTCCCCCACCGCAGTTTGGGTATCGCGGTGAGCGCTTCTTCCCCAGCGGACCACGTTTTCTCAGCGTGGTGATCGCTTCCCTCGTAGACGTGCTAGGAATGGTTTTTACACTAACCCTCTTTAGAGCAGCCGGCCCAACACTGGTTTCCCCTTATTTCACTAACCCCAGTGTTGGACCGTATGCTCACCCTATGTCTTTTTTATTGATGTAGGTGAGACGGTTGGAGGACATTTGGTTGGTGGATTCCGGTTGTTCGAGGCACATGACCGGAAACACCAAGTGGTTCTCCAGCCTTAGCCCGGTCGCCGAAAAGGAGTACATAACCTTCGGCGACAATAGTAAAGGTAAGGTATTGTCCCGTGGAACTGTGCGGGTTAATGAGCACTTTGTGTTGCGCGATGTTGCTCTTGTTTCTAACCTGCATTTTAACTTGCTTTTTGTTTCGCAACTTTTTGATGATGACTATGAGATTCGTTTCAAACCGAACCTTAGTCGCATCTTAGATCCTCAGGGCGATCTTGTATGTCTGATTTCGCCCTTTGGGAAAGTTTTTCGCGCGAATTTTTCGGAGTCGTTTGGATCTTCTCGCTGTCTTTTGGCTAGTCCTTCTTCTTCCGATCTTTGGAAGTGGCATAGGAGGCTCGGTCACTTAAGCTTCGACTTGCTTGCAAGACTTAGCTCACTTGGCCTAATCCGAGGATTGCCCAAGCTTTCGATGGAGAAGGATCTAGTTTGCCATTCTTGCAGACATGGGAAGATGGTTGCTGCTCCCACCATCCAGTGACTAAGGTCATGACCTCGCACCCGGAGAGCTTTTACATATGGACCTTGTTGGTCCAGCTCGGGTGAGCTCGGTTGGTGGCAAGTGGTATGTTTGGTTGTTGTTGACGACTTTTCGAGATATTCGTGGGTCTTTTTTAGCTGAGAAGACGAGACTTTCTCATTCGCTCGCAATCTGATTTTGCGTCTTCAGAACGAGTTCCCTTTGAACTCGATGCGAGCTATTAGAAGTGATAATGGTTCCGAATTCAAAAATTCGGATTTTGAGAAGTTTTGTAACCACCTTGGCTTGGAGCATCAGTTTTCTTCCCCCTACACACCGCCCCAAAATGGTGTTGTAGAGAGGAAGAATCGGACCCTTGTTGAGATGGCCAGGACGATGCTTGATGAGCATAGGACTCCTAGGCGCTTTTGGGCCGAAGCTATGAACACTGCATGCTACATTTCGAATCGCATTTTTCTGAGAGCGTTTTTGAAGAAGACCTCTTATGAGTTGCGTTTGGTCGCCAGCCCAAGGTGAGTTATTTTAGAGTCTTCGGTTGCCATTGTTTTATATTGAAGAAAGGCAACCTGGACAAGTTTGAGTCTCGTTCTTCTGACGGTGTGTTTTTGGGTTATGGCACTCACACTCGAGCTTATCGTGTACTTAACCTTGACACTAACCGAGTCATGGAGACATCAGATGTCACCTTCGACGAGACTCTTGTTTGTCCTTCTTCTCGTTTTGAGCGTGCAGGTGATCATGAGGTGGAGAGCCTCTTTTCGATGACGAGGACGAGGGTGCTGAAGTATAGATGATCCAGCACCCCCTCCACCTGCCGTGCCGCAAAGAGCGGCCTCGACGACGACTCACGGCCCCGACACTTCTTCTTCCTGGGGGCCGTGGGATCCTCCACCTCGCGCGGTACCTTTGTACCCGGGGTGGAACCAGCTGTGTTGAGGGGAGGTCACTTCTTCCCGGGAGGCGCCACGACATATCCAGCGCCAGCACCCCCCTGAACAGATGATCGGCGACATCGACGAGCGAGTTACTCGCTCCAGGTCACAGCACATCTCGCACTTTGCTCATTCTGCTTTTGTTGCGTCTTTTGAGCCCCGAGATGTTGGACACGCATTGACGGATCCGGACTGGGTCAATGCCATGCATGAGGAGCTAGAGAATTTGAGCGAAATCGGGTTTGGGTTCTAGTGCCTCCACCTCCTGACTGTAAACTATTGGGACAAAATGGGTATTAAAAAACAAGCAAGGAGAGGAGGGCCACATTGTGAGAAACAAGGCCCGGCTTGTAGCGAAGGGTTATAGTCAGAAGGAGGGGATAGATTATGAGGAGACCTTCGCTCCTGTAGCTCGTTTGGAGGCTATTAGGATACTCTTGGCTTATGCTGCATCCATGGGTTTCAAACTTTTTCAAATGGATGTCAAGAGTGCCTTCTTAAACGGCTACATTGAGGAGGAGGTCTATGTCCAGCAACCCCCCGGTTTTGAAAATCCCAGGTTTCCAAACCATGTCTTTAAACTCCACAAAGCTTTGTATGGTTTGAAACAAGCCCCTAGAGCCTGGTATGAGAGATTAAAAACTTTTGCTAGCTAAGGGTTTTAAATGGGATGTGTTGATAAAACGCTCTTTCTCCTCAAGCAAGGCAAAGATACTCTCTTGGTCCAAATTTACGTGGATGATATCATTTTCGGTGGTTCTTCTCACGCTTTGGTTGCCAAGTTTGCAGATACTATGAGCAGGGAGTTCGAGATGAGCATGATGGGCGAGCTGACTTTCTTTCT
This sequence comes from Coix lacryma-jobi var. lacryma-jobi, assembly GCA_009763385.1. Taxonomy (NCBI): domain Eukaryota; kingdom Viridiplantae; phylum Streptophyta; class Magnoliopsida; order Poales; family Poaceae; genus Coix; species Coix lacryma-jobi. Next base: position 124,312,199 of record CM019826.1, on the reverse strand, counting down.
CGGGTTGCAAATTAAGCAATCCCGAGAGGGGACGTTTGTGCACCAGGGCAAGTACACGAGGGACTTGCTGAAGCGGTTCGACATGGGTGAGGCCAAGCCCTTCCGACGCCCATGTCGACGACGACTGCCCTGGATGCCGACACGGATGGAGAAGCAGTGGACCAGAAGGAGTACCGCAGCATGATTGGATCGCTGCTCTACCTGACGGCGACACGGCCGGACATTCAGTTCGCCGTGTGCTTGTGCGCGCGCTTTCAGGCTTCGCCACGCACTTCTCACCGTCAGGCGTGAAGCGCATCTTCAGGTACCTTCGTTTCACGCCTGAGGGGATTTGGTATTCTGCTTCTTCCACCTCTCGCTTTGTGGCTTTTCTGATGCTGATTTTGCTGGTTGTCGCATTGAGCGCAAGTCCACTTCTGGGACTTGCCAGTTTATTGGATCTTCTCTTGTATCGTGGTCTTCTCGCAAGCAGTCTAGTGTCGCTCAGTCTACCACGGAGGCTGAATATGTTGCTGCGGCTAGCTGCTGTTCCCAGTTACTCTGGATGATGGCCACTTTGCGTGATTTTGGTTTGAGCTTTACTCGAGTGCCTTTGCTTTGTGACAGCACGAGTGCCATTAGCGTTGCTAAGAACCCCGTGCTTCACTCGAAAACCAAACACATGATGTGCGCTTTCATTTCTTGCGAGACCACCAGGAGAAGGGTGATATCGACCTTCGCCATGTCGATACTCATCACCAATTGGCTGATATTTTCACCAAGCCTTTAGACGAATCAACCTTTAATAGGTTGAGGGGTGAGCTTGGTGTGTGTTTCCCCTTTTAGATGGGGGAAGCATTTTGAGATGTACAGACTGACTCTTTTATTTAGAGGTTCCTTTCTTTTGAGTTCTTGAGTCTTTCCAATGGTATCTTCCTTTTCAGTTTTGTGTCGGGCATACGCATTTACATTCTGAGCTTCATGTCTATATTCACTAGAATGTAATTATGCGCTTGTTAGTATTGCTCCGATACTTATGATGATGCTTGTAGCTTATGCTCCTTCTGATCACTGTTACATGTTATGAGCGAGCTATTTTTGGAATGGTGAATTATGCCTAATGTATATAATCTGAAAATGTTCACCATTGAGATATGCAACTAGCATGTGTAGGATGTGTTGAGTCCATTCCTGCTTTTCATATATGCTAGGTTGCTATGTCTCTAGTTCTGAGTCATTCACTTGCTTGGTTGTTCATAACTTGCTTAAAATCTGAACCAAGTATTGTTGAATTGAAAAGATCGAGATGGGATTGCTTGTCAACACCTCATGGTATTGAGACTGTTTCTCATTGCACTTGAGTTAAACTTGAGCCATGTAGTGTATGACCGAAACCGTTGCTTTAAGCTTCTGATTGCTTCGGCATAGGCTTCGCACGGTTGAAAAGTTAGGCGATGACAAGCTTTCAACCTCTCGCAATCACATGCTAAAAATGAACTTGTGAATTCTTTTACCGCTGCAACTCCGATATGAATTTGAAATCACAAGTATATGCTTCATTCCTATGCATGATGATTGAACTTTGCTAGGGGTAGTTCACCTTGTATATATGCTTAGCACTTGTTTGGATTCCTTCTATACATGTCTAGTGCTATTTTGATGGTGACTATCCTTTTGGCTTAAAACTGCTCACATGCTCATATGCTTCATATTTCGTATAAGTGATCAGTTTGAGCCTTTGCTATTTGAGTGCTTAATTGAGTTGGAGCTATACTGATTAGAGCATCTTTGCACTCTTTTGACTATATACTTGAAGCTCCTAACTTGCATTTTGACTTCATATGCATTTTGGAAGGAGATCTTGTGTTCAGGGGGAGTTTATGTGAAGGGAGTTGCTTCTCCGATACCTTTGGCCTTGATAAGTGCATTTTCAACTAGGGGAGAAAATTTATGCAAATCATATGCCCCTGTTGATCACTAAGGGGAGAATCATTTGTCCTAGTTGCTTGCATTTGTCGAGGGGGAGTTTGCTAGTTGTGTTGAGCCGTTGCCTCTGTCTTGAGGGACTAGCAAACGTTCCTAGCTTTTCATGAGCTTTCATAAGCTTTTTCATTTGGCTTTCAATTGGTATCGTCTGGTGTGCTTTCCCATTTGGTTTGGGTTGATTTCCTGGTTCGGAGTGATTTTCTTGCTAGTTGTGTTGAGCCTCTGTGCCTCTATCTTGAGGGACTAGCATTTTGCTTCTGTTGTCCTCCGATCTTCAATTGGTATCTGCTAGCGGTGTTGAGCCTGTTCTACCTCTTCTTGAGGGCTAGCTTTGCTTTGCTTGGTTGCGTCGAGCCGTTGCCCATGTCTTTGGGGACCAAGTTTTCGCTTCATCCACTTGACCTTCTTTGGCTTTTGTTAGGCTTTTGGGTCATTTGGTTGGGGTTTCTCTTCTCACTCCTTCCTACCTCCTTCTTCTTATTCATGATTTGTTGTGGAGTTGACAATGCACTCATCAAGGGGGAGATTGCGGATACATGGGTGTATGCCGAGTCTCTGTGTGATGAGTGATTGTCAACGGAGATGATGCGCATGTTCTTTGGCTTGTGTTGTGCAGGTGTCGAGCACGGAGACAGTGATCGATGGCGGGTGAAGGTCAAGTTGCGACGTGCCGTGCCGACGGACCGGGCGCGATGAAGGATGGGCGTGCCGTGCGGCGGACGTGCCATGCCGATGTATCGGACGGTGAAGGGCGGACGTGGACTTGGACTGATGGACTGGAGGCCGGAGGATCAGCTGTGGTGGCTGGCAGCATGCGACAGCGACAAGCGGAGAAGTGCGATCATGTCGGTGGAAGGGGTGCACAGGCGGTGCATCCCCTCTACGACGCCGGTTTGTTGGTAGAGCCCGGGAAAAACCAACGGTGGACGGTTTCCAGGTTTGGGCCTCAAAACCTGGGTGCTGGGTTTCCAGGTTGAGCCACAAAACCTGGGCGCCGGTTTCCAGGTGAGCCTCAAAACCTGGGCGTGGGCCGGTTTCCGAGTTGGGGCCTCAAAACTCGGGCGCTGCGGGTTTCCGAGTTTGGGCCACAAAACTCGGGCTGGAGGCTGGTTTCCCGGTTTGGGCCACAAAACCGGGGGTGCAGAGTGGTGGCGGCACGTGGCGGCGATCTGAAGGTTGCGTGGAGGCGACGCGGAAGACCGTGCGGGCGTGGCCGTCGGATCTACCCTACCCCACAGCGGGTGGACCAGAATAGCCTTAGGGTTTCTGGCCGCTCTGTAAATAGAGTAGAGAGGGGTAGAGTAGGAAATAGACTTAGGAGGTTAGTATAAGTAGTCCAGGAGGGAGACACCCTCCTCCCTATCTCAGTTAGCGCAGTTCATTTGCTTCTAGCACCTAGGGTTTCCACTCTCCCATCCCCTGCTTTAGCTAGTTGAGATCCGCAGAGAGACTCCACTCTGTGTACTTGTTGATCGAGGAAGTGAGGCCGTATCCTCCCTGGATCCCATATCTTGGGGTCAATTACGTTTTGATTTCATGTTCATATTGTTCTTCGCGGATGCTTTGTGCCTTGAGTTTTCCCGTCGCTTGATCTCTTTGCTCGGTTATCTTTTGCAATTCCGTTTGAACCAAGTTGTTCTAGATCGTGAGGCACTTCTTTCCACCGAAGGAATCATCCTCTAACCTCACGGTCTAGGAGATCGATCGATTTTTCGTTTTTGGGTCACTTTTCCTCCCTTCCCCCGAAATTCTTCGATTCACCGATTTGGAGTTAGGTTCGAGCCATGATCTCTTAGGAGTAGCTCACTAACATCCTTGTGACTCCTCTCACCAAGTTTGATCCCTAGAGGATTCGTTTTGGGTGAGATCGAGTCGGATCGGTGAACGAACAACTGTTTCGTGGGTGACCGGACGCAGGGTCGGGGAGACCGGACGCTCTGCTCATGCCGGTCGTTGAACTCGTGTGCTTCTGCTTGACGTCCGGTCCTGGATCGTCTCTCGCTCTTTCGACCGTGACCGGACGCTCGGGTGATTTTGATATTCTGACCGGACTCATCGCTTCTGACTTGTTCATCGGGGTTTTGGTCTTGTGACCGGACTAGGTCGATCCGGACGCTACGCTAGCACACAGTGCGTCCGGTCCAACACAGTAAGGTTCCGAAACTCCACTTCTGACGACGACCGGTCCGCTGTCCGGACTGCAGTGCAGAGTCCGGTCAGGTGCAGTCAGCACGTTTTCGTCCGCAGTTTGTTCGTCTGACCTTCGATCTGCGATCCGCCTGTTGCGTTGGATTCCCGACTCCGTGCTCTACAGAAATCGGGCTCCTCGCTTTTCAAAATAGCCTGAACTTGGTGTGGAAGTTTTTGTGGTGCCTCGCTGTGATCCTAGAGATCATCCACCCTCCTCCAAGGGTCGTGGGTATCACGTTTTCGGTAGTATCTCTTGGGGGTTGATTTTGGGACACATGGCCAAAGTTTCGAAAGAAATTTTTATTGGCTCCCATTCACCCCCCCCCCTCTGGTCGCCTTGCTTTTGCATTCTCGGTCCTTCAAGGACCTCGACGCGCTGCTCGAGTGTACGCTTCTGGGACAGCGCATCGAGCTTTTCACCCCTAAGGTCCTCGACCAGCTTGCCCGTCTGCGCAAGGGCCAGATTCTTCTGGATCACCTCCTGTCGCGCTGCCTCCGCTGTAGCCAGGGCGGTGGTGGCCTTCCTCTTGGCCTCCTCGGCCTCCTTCTTCGCCGCCTCCGCTGCAGACCGGGCGGTGGCGTCTTCGCTTTGGGCGTCGGCAGCCTCCTTCTTCGCCATCTCCACTGTAGACCGGGCGGTGGCGGCTTCGCTTCGGGCGTCGGCGGCCTCCTTCTTCGACGCCTCTACCGTGGCCAGAGCGGTGGTGGCCTCCCTCCTAGCTTGGGTGGCCTCGTCACGAGCCGCCTGGTCTCTGCCTGCGCCGCGTTGAGCCAGCTCGCCATCTGCGCATTCCGACCCAGCTCGGCGCGGAGCTCTAGGAGCTCCTCCTCCGCCTTCGCAAGGGCGGCCGCCACCTGCGCGGACTTGTCCGCCTCCTCCAAGAAGGACTTCTCCGCCTCCGCCACGAGCTCGGCCACCTCCCTGAGATCAACCGCGCCTCCCGCTGGGCCCCCTGCCGAGTCAACCGCTCGGCGAGGATAACGGCACCGGTTTGGCTCGGCGCGTCAGGATACGGCCACACCGGTCGATCGATCTCGACGATGGGCAGACCCCCCCTCCTCCGGCTCGAGCGGCGCCAGCTGCGGCCCACCAACCGGCGGCACAGGCTGCGCCTCCCTTTGCCCCTCCGCCGTCTCCTCCTGCTCTGCTGCCCCGTCCCCTCCCGAGGCGACGACGCGGCCTCGCATGGAGGCGGGGACTCGAGCGGTAGCGGATCGCTCGAGGGTGTGCTCGTCCCCAGATCCCCTCCCCCGCCGGGTCTTCTGACGTCTTGTCGACCCCGGCCGGTGCTTCGAGCGCTTCCTCCAGCGTCGAGCCCTCGACTAGGGACGGCTCCTGCTCCAGCTCGTCCAAAATCTCCTCCATCGTCGGCACCTTCTCCATCGACGCCTCTCCCTCCTTCCCCTTCTCCACGGGCCGGTTCGCGTCGGCTGGGGTCTCGAGGGCCGCTGTCTCTTCAGCCCCAGACGCCGACGCAGCCGTGCTCGTCTCGGGTGCTCCCTCCGAGATGGTCGTCGTGATGGGGGGAGGAGTGCCCTCTCGATAGGTGCCACCAGAGGAGGAGAAGGAGGAGGAGGAGGAGGCGGTGCCGCGACGGACGCGGCGGCGGCAGGCTCGGCGCCAGGAATCGCGATCCCTGTTGAAAAGAGAACAAAGTCATCAGAATCAGGAAAGAGCCTCGACCTCCGTGGTCGATGGCGACGGCCTCACCAAGATCCGCAGCGGCCATTTGGCTTCCTCGAGCCATGGCTGCTCGAGCCTTCACCAGCCAAGCGGCCTCTCCAGCGGAAGAAGAAGCCATACCTCGAGGTGCTTGGGCCTCGGTAGAGCCCGAGGTCTTGGCCCGCTTGGACACCGCGGGGTCCGCCTCCTGCCGGGAGCGCTTTTCCCTGAAAAACCAGAAACAACACATATCACCAAAGGTAAAAAGGTAAAGTTCCCTACCAACAAATTGAGGAGCACTACTTACCCAAAGCGGCGACGGGGCTTCTTCCCCGAGTCGCCGGACCCGCTCGGGGGCTTCGAGCCCGCCCCTTGGATCGAGCCATGCCCCTGAGCCGTCTCCGTATGGGCCAGATGGGCGGAAGCTCCCGACGCTTCCCGTGGCTCGACCCCGGCGGGGAGCTCTCCTTTTGCCTCTTGTCCCGGGGGGCGACCGCATCTCCTTCGAGCGGTCATCTTGGCGCCTTTCCCGGCGCGGGCTCCGGGACCTACTCCGGCGCTCGTGCTGACGGTCACGCCCCCCCCCCCCCCCCCCCCCCCCCCCGCGACTGCCTCGTCTCCCGGCGACGGTGCGGTGATGGGCTTCGGGATCGCTCGCGGCTCCCTCCCCCGATGGTCATGGTGACGGGGGCTCGACGCCCCCTCATGTTGCCCGCTCCTCCGCGGGCTCAATGTCGCCCTCGACGACGTGCGATGATCGGGCCCGGAGTCCTTCTCGACGTGTTGGCCGCTTCTCGAGGGCCGGCCCTTCTCAAAACCCCGCGCCTGGGTCGACGCGGTCGTGGCCTCCTTTTGCGCCGCGGCGATGGCGCTCCTATTTCGAGGCTTCCTCCCGTCAGGGGGCATGTCCGGCACGGAGCTCGACGGGCCCTGAGCTCCGACGAGGCTGAGCCTGGCGCAACCCTCCGCTGCTGCGTCCCGCGCAATCCCTTCGCCGGGGGACCTCCAAGACATCCTCCTGCATAGAGGAGCGGTCAGCCCGATGTCGACGACCCCCGCGCGCCTCAAACGCGCATCCATCCCTTCGGCATCACTCTCCTCCTCATCATCGTCCTCCTCCTTCGAGCTCGAGGAACTGAGCTCGGGGGACTCCTCTCCAGGCTGCCGGTTATGACGAGCCTTCGCAAGCCTCTGCTCTCGAGCCACCCGATGCAAGTTCCTCTCTTTCTCTTTCTTCTTCTGGCATCTTTACTCTCCTTGTCTTTCCGAGCAGAGAGGCGCCTCACCTGTGTTTCCGCGGCGTCCTCCCTCACCGGGGGCCTCGACGCGCGACATGTGAACGCCCCCTGCGAAAAAGAAACTTGATGAGAAAAAGCCCACAAGGAGAGTGAACAAGGTTCAGAGAAAGAGAAAGGAGAGGGGGGGCTCGAGACAACATGACTCGAGGGTGGCTTACCAGGTCAAGACACCCGGCGTTGGGTACCATGGCGATCAGATTGGCCTCCTCAAGGCGGAACAGCCAATGAACCATGACCGACACCCGGGAGGTACCCTTGTTCCGGGACAGACTCTCCTCGGCCATCCTCGACCGGTTCAGCGCCTCTAGCGGGGTGTTCGGCCAAATCTTGAACATGAGGAGGGGGCGGTCCGCCAGAGGAAGAACCCTCCGTTGATGAAACGCCCAGATGACCACCTGGATGGTCAGCTTCTTCTCCTCCACCAACACCTGCATCGTGTCCATCAGCGGCTCCAGGTGGCGCTGCCTGTCCGCTGCGATGCCCCAGTTCCACTTCTCTGGGCGCTGGGTGATGACCGTGCCGGTGTACTGCGGAAGGAGCTCGTCCTCGTTCCGCAGGTAGAACCAGTGGTCGTCCCAGCCCACCTGGTTGGTGGAGAGCTTGTAGCCGAGGTAGTCACGGGGGACGTTGGCCGACGAGGGACCGGTCCTCGCGGTGATGGTAAGGAAGCCCACGCGCACGAGCCTCCTCCCGCTCGGCTTCGCGGCCTTGTGGAAGAGCTCGCCCCGGAAGAGGTGGACGAACATCTCCCAGTGCGGCTCGATCTTCAGATACCCCTCGGACACCGCGGCGTAGATGGCGGCGTGCGAAATGGAGTTGGGGGAGAAGTGCTGCCGCTCCACCTCGAAGTGGTGGGCCAGCCCCCGCATGAAGCGGTTCGGCGGGACGCCGAGCCCCATGCGGTGGTAGCGCGTGAAGCTCACCACGTACCCCTCCGGCGGGTGCGGCTCCCGGTGGTCCGCCGACGGGAGAATCCACCACGCGGGACCCTCCTGCGGGTTGGGGCGGAGAAGCCCCCGCTCCACCAGCGTCTCCAGCTCTTGCTGCGTCGTCTTCGTCGGGCTCCAGTCTTCGGCCGGCAGCACCTGGGACGAAGCAGCCATGGCGGCGACGGTGCGGATCTGAGCGGTGGACAGGCGGCCTGGAAGATTCCCAATTGCTAGCTCGGGAAGAAGGCGTGTGGAAGCTACGGTGGCGGTGAAGGCAAAGGCAAAGTAAAGGGTTCCTCTCCCCTCACTCGGTATTTATAAGAGAAAACCCCGACGGGCGGGGTCTCCCATGACGGAAAAAAGGTAACCGCACGCATTTAATGCGCCCACCTAACCGAATCTCAAGCCGGTTGACAGGTACACGCGGCAACTCCCCATTTGCTCCGCTACCTGGGCCCACCATGACCACCGCTCCAACTTCGCGTCCGTCGCCCTCCCTGACAGTTTCCGCCTCAAAAGCGCGCCCAACGGGCAGAAGAATTCCCAGACGACGGAGGCTTCTTCACGAAGATAAAAACGGGCCCCGGCCCTTCCAAGCCTCGAAGCAGCGAAGGCTGGCCCTCGAAGAGGGTTCGACAGCCGGCTTCGAGCACCCGAGTCAGGGACACCAAGGGGCGCCACTCACAGCATCGCTCGAGGGCCAAGCCCTCGAGGCCCCTCACGTGTATCCAAGGAGGGGCGCACGACATGCAATGAGATCCCCTCGGAGGGAGGCATCGAGCCACCGGGTCCTATCGAATGGACCCGGCACTGCTGCAGACCGAGCGCCCACGCTTTATGAGATCGCCTCCGGGCTTCAGTCGACCCTATTGAACAGGGCATGAGGTCTCACTTGGATTCCCCCGTTACCAGCTCACCGGGAACCTCGATACTCGCCCACTCGTGGTAGTACGAGGCATCCCCCCTCGCATCCGATCGAAAGGACTCGCGGGATGACAAGCCAGGGCAACTGGCGTGCCGGACAGCTCGAAGAGCCGGCCGGCCAGTTCAGCTTGGCACCCCTCGACGAAAGAGGGTCGAAAAACTTGGGGGCTCAACACTCCCGAACCTAAAACACAACTAACACTCACACTCGCAAAACAGCCCACGAGGGAGTCCTAACCACTCCCCCGTGGCCTCGGGGGCTACACCCGCGGGTGTCGCTCGCGTGACACCCACGGAATCGAAACACCAAACCCTCGAGAACCAGTTAGTAACCCTCTAGATCCCGGTAGAGAGACCCTGCTCGAGTGCCAGCACTCGAACAGGGCTCGGGGGCTACTGTCGGGGACCACAGGAGGGGTACCCCCAATCAACGCAAAACAAATAGGTTAAACCTAGAACACCAATTAATAACAAACCTAACAAGTCTGACCTTCTAAAAAGCCAACCCCTCGAGGCCTACAACGCCGGCCCATCACCAGGGAGCCCGGGGCCGCCGAAGCCTTACTGTCTGCCTCATGGTAGCCTACCCCTCGAGCCCCGGCACATAGGCCTCGAGCCCTGCACCGCTCCTCGAGACCCCACGCGGGGACCTCGAGCCTCACTAGTATGGTAACCTATCCCTCGAGACACATCATGCCACCCTCGAGCAGCACCAGGCATCGGATGCCAATCTCATACTACGCATTTAATGCGTTCACCTACTCCGGTCATGTCCTCTGGAACCCGACGTGTGCCACAGTGAACCAGGGCAGAGTCAAATCTCCTTTTTCACCACAAGCATGGGCAAATACCCTGCACTGCTGCACGCTCGAGTCACGACTCGAGGCCTGGCTACCCGCTGTGCGATCGGGTTTCCCGGGACTTGCCCATACCTACGGGGACTCGAGCCCCCCGTAGGCACCACCTCGAGGCCGGCCTTGCGCCCCTCGAGCCCTGACCGCTTTCATGCTATTGGAGGACAGGTACCCCAAGACCCGGAGGGACTCTGCCACGTCCTGTACAAGACGGAATGGGCGCTGCACGGCCTCCACGTCGCTACGCCTCCACGTCCACGCCCGGGATGGAAGCCACGCTTCAAGGACACCTCAACAGCAACCCCCACGTCAGCTCCAGTGGCCTCGACAAGACAACGTTCCTACTCTTCATCATATTGGGCGTCATACATGTTCTCCTGTAACCCTGGCCTCCTCTTGGACTATAAAAGAGGACACCAGGGCCCTTCACACGCAGGCGTCCATGGGCCGACGAAATAGAACACGAGCACACGGTTACGCACGGGCTTACGCAACACGAGTCCACACATGCACACTCGAGTCCGGACTCCGGTCCACGCTCATTGAGCTTGTATTGCCCCTGTACAAGCACTTAGGTGCAAGTAATACAAGGACCTCCTCCCCTGCTGGACGTAGGGCCCTTTTTGCACGAACCAGGATAAATCCTTGTGTCATCTTGCATCACCATCCAGGAAGAGAGCACGCGATCATAATTACTAGTTGGTGTCATACCCCCGGGGTAAAAACACCGACAAGCTCCGACTGAGACGAAGAAGATCTTTCACCAAGCAAGAAGCCAGCTTGGGGGAGACTCCCGCTCCAATAAGGTATGTCTCAAGCCTACACTTTACATTCAGTTCTTAAATTCTATATCTTTTGAATGTCATATGCTTGCCTAAATAACCACTCCATGAATAAAATTGATAAAATCTGCTTAAACAATTTGAATCCTGAATAAGATTTGAAATATGCCATGCAAATGCTGTTGTTATGGTTTGAATAACTGGTCTTATCTAAGTTGTAGCTTTTGTGGGTTGCACATGCTTTAACTGAAACCATGCTTAGTGAGTAAAGTTAGTAAGAAATGGAGTAATTTATTTCAACTTGCTAAGGTGAAATTAGGACCTCATCTGGAGGATTTCTTTTAAAAATTATGAAAACCTTGCTAAAAGTTCCTCCTAGATTTTATCTCATCCCACCAGCAGCCAAATATTTGTTAGTCATTAGTCAAAACCACAAAGAGCTTTGTTTGTGTTGAGCTTTGTTAGACCTCATAGATCTTAGTAGAGAAGCTTATCATATCTTTTGAATCAAGATTCACGTACACCCACCATCATTTGCCTACTTTCCACTTTGGAAGTTTGCAACCACCAAATAAATTGCTTATTCTCTACACGGAGATATGCAATACCCTGCGAAACATCCCATTGCTAGCCTTATGCTATTCCTACACTGGGAATAAGCATTTCTTTCCCTTTCCCTACTCATTTCAAAAAATCCTTTCCTATAGATGTCTGGGGAAATCTAGAGCTAAAGAGAGAGAGAGAAAAATGAGCAAAGTAGCTCAAGAAGGACTATGTCCTGTGAAAAAAAAGTGAGCAAAGTAGCTAAAAAGAGGACTATGTCCTAAGAAAATGTGAGGACACATCTTTTTTCTACTCACTATGTATCCAAAAAAGAGAGAGAATTATCATTAGCTCTAGAACCCAGAAATTAACTAGGAAGGATTATGAAATATCTCTCTATACACTTCCACATAACCACACTTGCACATCTTGATCAATTTTTATGATTTGCTGCTCCTTATGATCTGAGTGTCTAGCTTAGCAATAAACATCAGGCAATTTGCTCATGGTTCTTAGCCTACCTATAACTCCACATATCATTCTTTAGAAATAGGAGAGGCTACATTTTGGCCTAAGTGAGGATTTAAACACCATTGAGTGATTGAGTGAATCTTGGAGGACTTAAGCAAGTTGTTATCTTTTGAAAACCTTGAAAAACCTCCAGACAGAATCCTAGTCAAACCTAAGCAAGATAAAAGTTTCCTATCTACTGCTTTATTTCGCTCTTGCATGTTTAAAGTGAAAAGCTATAAGCCCCACATTGCTATGATTTATGATACATGCTAAGTTATTTCTCACTATACAATATGCACTTGCAGACATCTTAAGTTGCTATCCATTTCATGCTCAATGCTTAAACCGCATTGTTGCTCGAGGACGAGCAACAGGTTAGCTTGGGGGAGCTTGTTGACGGTCCTTAAACACCTGTTTTACCATCAACATTTGACCCTAAAGTCCACCAAAAAGGCATGAAATATAGTCAAATAGGTTTCAAACTAACCGAATTCCACATGTCCATATAATTTTATTTGAATACAGGATTTGAACCAAATTTGGACATTTGGACCCACAGGAGGCCAAGCCCACTCAGCAAGGCCCAAATGGGCGTAAGGGGGGTGGCGCCCGCCACCTCTAAGTGGCGCCCGCCACTTGGGTTGCCCCACCCTGCCACGTCACCAATCCGTGTGACCTCCCCAAGGCCAATTCCTGGCCATTGGTCACTAGGTCGGTTCGATCGGACGGCTCAGGATGAAGTGGCATGGATCAAGGCTGAAGGGCGGTTACTCAGGCATGAAACCGACCTCCAAACCGCCTTGGACAACCACATGGAGGCCGTTGGATCAAGGGCGGTGCATCCAGTGGCCAGGAGACTGGCGGCCACCAGTAGGGAGTGGCGCCCGCCACTTGACCTAACCCTAGGTCGGTGGGCTGCCCCCTATAAGTACCCCCCTCACTCCTCAAGGCTATAAATACACCCCTAAGGCACCTCTTCATTTGTAATCTCTCCATTACATCCCAGGCTGAAGTTAGGTTAGAAGCTTAGAAGCTCAGTACCTAGTAGAGCCACATCTTCAAGCCTCAAAGCAAGAGTACCACAGTAGAGTTAGGTAGACAAGCTTAGAGAGCTTAGCAAGTAGTAGTACGTAGGTAGTGAAGGCATCTGTGGAGCTCTAGCTTCGTCTAAGAGTTCTGCTCAGATAGAGTTGGTGCGAGTGATCGTTTGAGTCTGGAGCTGGGAAGAGTCTTCCTCATCTCCAGTTCAGGTTTTGCTCTTGTTACTCAAGCATTTACTATATTCTAGTTCATCATTTCAAGTATTACTTTATTCTACTTATCAGTATTGAGTGGTATACTTGATTGATTGCTTGAGTGTCTAGCTATCCTACAGATCAATTCACTTAGCCACAGTAGTTAATCTCTAGTGAGCTTAGTGTTTGATCTTTGCCAATAGGTTGCTTAGTTAGTTTAGTGTTTATCTTATTAAGTCAAGTGTTTGCTCTGACGTCCGCAAGGGTGTCTCTATTCAAAGCTAGGGTAGAGATAGTTAGAATATAGTTAAGCATGGTGCTTAGTTATAGACTTACCTTCAGATACGGCTGGACCCCCGGATAGCTGTGGTAGCAAGCAGGTGGTGACAGCCCTGTGCGCCTTGAATTCCACCACGTAGTTGGCCCAGTTTAACAGTAAGGCTTGTTGTGCTAGCGTTCAACCTAAGTAAGTGGAAAAGGCTAGTACGCCTCGATACTTGACAAGATAGGAATAAAAATTTACTCAACTTAGTTGTTTATTGTCTTTTGCCTGCCTTGCTTCGAAACTATTTCGCTTCGTAGTTATCTTGCTTTGTAGTTATCTAGAAGTAGTTATTAGTTAGTAGTTAGTTATGCAAGCTATCCTTAGTTATCCTAATCCCTTTTATCTAACTATCCATCCACCTTACCTTAGCCATCCATATCATCCTTACCTATCCACCCATATATTCTTTCTAGCCTTTCATCTCCTCTCCCCTTTTCCCTTTCTCTTTTCTTCGACTCTCATCCCCTCCTTGACTCAACTCATACACCACCCTAGCCTTCCCTTGGGATCAAATAAATCGACACCTGGTACTCCCAGGCGAAGTGCTACTACGATAGTTCTGTGCGCTTGCAGAATCTCCTCTTGGTAGATTGCAATCTCTCTAGCTAGCTCCTACTAGTGTCGGGATTGACATCCCCGCTTGGCATTAGTAGATAGCTGCTTTAGCTCCACTCCTTTAGGTATAGTGACCAGACTTGCTACAAGCACTTCTGACGCCGTTGCCTGGATTAGATTCCATAGTCTACTCCAAGTAACAACGTTAGCAAGTGCCAACAAGCATTTCTGGGCCGTTACCGGGGATAGTTGCCTAGCACTATCTTTAGTGAAGCTAAGAACTACCAACAGACATCATGTGTGTCGGCTTTGCTCTTGGGGTTGATTTTGTTGGGACAGAGGCCGGAATTTTGGAAGAAATTTTTACGCTCCCATTCACCCCCCCCCCCTCTGGTCGCCTTGCTTTAGCATTTTCGGTCCTTCAATTGGTGTCGGAGCCAGTTAAGGATCTCTCTACCTTAACCGGTTCCGGATCCGCGAAGGCGACTTTTGAGAGCGGTTTTGTTTCCGACTTTGCTTGTCGAGGTGTTGAGCTTGTGTTTTGGCTAACACTAACGGTGCTTTTCGAGATGGCACCAAGTTCTTCTTCCAGTGTGTCTTTGTCCTTAGGTTTGAGTCTTGGACATGTGATCGAGGATGACACTTTGGCAAGAAGGAGGAGTACGGCTCTTGAGGCGGAACCCGAGGTGGATGCTTTGCTGGGCTTCCTAGGAGATGATGAGCATTCGACGGAGGATCGCATACGCGAACTTGGCAAAGCCAAGAAAGGTATTCTTGCTGCTTGTCTTGAGATTTTATCCCAACAATTTGAAGCTTGTTGTGATGATAACCTGAGATATGATGAGCTTTGTGATACCTTGCATAGAAAAATCAAGAAATTGAAATGCTCCATCACTTGGTTAAAATGTGGTCTTTTTCATTGGAAGTCTAGTGCATCTTTACCTTGCACCTCTTGTAGTGACATGGTTAGGAAGAATGATGAGCTATGCTTTTCCCTTGCTAGCTTAAAATCTGAGAATGAAATGTTGAAATCAAATGCTTCCATACCATGTCTTGTTGCTTTGACTTGCGCAAGGACCTTGTTTATGCTAAATCTGAAATAGCCTTGCTTAGGTCAAAAGCTTCTTTACCATGTGTTTCATGTGAGTCTTTGCATGCTGAAATTAATGAATTAAAATTGACTCACACCACATGTGTAGATGAACTTGAGCATGCTAGGGCTGAAATTGATGAGATAAATTCTAGGCCTTGTAGCTTGTCCTCTT
Organism: Coix lacryma-jobi var. lacryma-jobi; assembly: GCA_009763385.1. Taxonomy (NCBI): domain Eukaryota; kingdom Viridiplantae; phylum Streptophyta; class Magnoliopsida; order Poales; family Poaceae; genus Coix; species Coix lacryma-jobi. The sequence continues at coordinate 124,297,158 of CM019826.1, read as the reverse complement.
TGAATAAAAATGCTTGCCTTACTTCTTGTGCTATTCATGATTCTTTGCTTGATGTGAATGGTGATGTTCCTTCCACCGATTTCATGTGCACATCATGCATTGATTTAGAAAAAGAAGTTTTGGCTTTAAAAGTTTTGCGCGATGATATGAGCGCCAAGTTGGTTGAGCACAATGATATGAGTGCCAACCTTGAGAAAGAGATTGAACTCTTGCGTACCACATATGCCGAGTGCATTGAAAAGGAGATGGAAAACTTGAGAAACACTCCTTGTGGTACTTGTGATCGCCTCATGTTTGAAAATGAGGTTTTAGCCAAAAGATGCAAGAATCTTTATGCTAAGTCTTTTGAGTCACGCATTTCTTGCAACTCCGATGTTGGTTTTTCCACGTCTGCATCTTTGCAACCGGAGTTGAGTTCTTGTGTTGCGCGTGAGTCTTTTGATGGTAGCACTTGTGCCAAGGTTTCGGATAGCTCTTCCATAGCTACTCCTAACCTTGTTGTTTCTTCGAGTGATGTCCAAGGGACTTCTCTTGACAAAGGTGCTTCTCACTTTTTTGGGACCCGTGCTCCCAATCCGATTTTCCATTGCACCTTTTGCAAGAAGGATGGACATTCATTCGATTTTTGTTTCCGCCGTGTCAAGCATGAGCGGCGTATTCGAGCTAAGGCTTTTAGGAAGCCAAGTAGCCTTTCCCATGGCACGTGTGCTCCTAGTGATGGCACCAAGTTGGTTATTGTTGATGCTTCTTGTTCTAAGTCCCAAGGGACTTCTCACTTGTCGGAGAATGGTGTGCCTTCCAGTAGGCCTTTGTACCATTGCTCTTTTTGTGAGAAAGATGGGCATCAAGAAAGCTTTTGCTATCGGCGTGCCAAACGCTTGCGCCAAGCTCGCTCTTCTAGGAAGTTGGTGGTTCATAGCCCTTCTCATGGCATAAACGCTTGTGCTCCTAGTAAGAAGCCCCATTTTGTTGATGGGTTTTATGACTCCTTTTCTAGTGGGATAGGTCATGATCGTGGACATGCTTCTGGTGCTTCTTCTCTTGGTCCACGTCATGCTTTTCATGATGCTTCTATTGGTTCTTCTACAAAAACCTTGGAAGATGATTGCCTCTTTTCCCGTGGTACAACTCATTCTTCTCCTCGAGTTGTCCTTTTGAGGAATGCTTCCAAGGGTGTTTCATAATGGCATTTGAACCAACACTTGCATCATGCTAACCCACATGATAAGTTGAGATCTGTGACCAAGTCTTGGGTTCCCAAGTACATGCTTGCTAACCCTTCGGGATCCAAGACTCGGCCTGCTTTGTCCTCTTGTGTGTAGATATGAGGACGCGGGGTGGAGAACATGCGCCTGATGGAGCTTGATCTTTTATATGTGATCAAAAGTTGATGGTTCTCTACACCCCGCTTAGATTTGCCTCCAAAGAGGCTTTTATAGCTTGGTGAGCTCTCTTACACACTCATGCCTTGAACATCCATGTTCTATTGCTTGAGGTATGAGATGGACTATCATGTGCTCACTTGTATAGTTCTTGCATGTACATTTTCTTATGTATCATGTTTTGCTTTAGTCTAGCATGTGTTGTCTTGTATATCATGTCACGCTAGCTTTGTGGATAGTTTTTGTGAGCAGCCACTTTTCATGCTAGTTGGTGATCCTCATGAACATTGTGCCATGCTTTACCATACTTCTCCATGAGCTTTATTTGTAGTGGTATGATGTTCATTGGGTGTCACTTGTCAGGTGCTAGTTTTGGTTAGCTACATGTACCCTGTTGACATGTTTAGTTTGAGCACTAGCCTTTCCACAATTTTATCATGTTACATGCTTTTGGCTCTATTTCTATCATTATCTTGCATTGTAGCATGTGTTGAGGCTTAGGCTTGCGGTATCTTTCATAGGTAGATCTCTTTTTGTTGAGAGCTCACCTTATGCTTATTATGTGACTAACCGTTTTCGTGGAGACCTTGAGCTCACACTGGACGAGACAATGCCTTGTGTTTTCTTCTGCTTTTGAGTGTGCAGGAGAATAGGAGCCTGGAGAGAGCATTTCGGCTCATGGACCCGATCCCACTTCTTCCATGACTTGGGGTTCCGTTCGAGCAGTTCTCCAGTGAGCACTAGCTGCACCTGAGGGAGTGACAGCATCAGGTGAGGGGGAGACGACTTCGGCAAGGCAGGTGCCCTGAAGATTTCAGCAGATTCAGGCGTCCCCTCGAGTATCACACCAGCAGGCGGTCATGCGTATCATGAGGTACCCCGACACACTTCTGAGTTCGGTTCTGGTACTCTTCTTCTCCGACCCCTTTCTGCTGTGTGATCTTTTCGATGTGGATTTTGCTGGCTGTCGCTTGAGCATTTTTTGGCTCTTTATTTGTGTCTTTGGTGCGTGTTTGCCTTTTAGTTGGGGAAGCATTTTGCTTGTTGTATCTTAGTTGGGCTTCTCCGATACCCTTTTGTTTTGGGTTTTCCTTTTTAGGCTAGTTTTGTTTTGTCTTTGATAGACTAGCTTTTGCATGCATTTCATCATGTATATCTTGCATTTTAGAGCTTCATGAATATAGTAATGAGAATGAGATTATGCTCTTGTTGGTATGCCCTGTTTATTCATGATGATGCTTGTAGCTTAGGCTCTCTTTGATCACTTGATACATGTTATGAGCTAAGCTATTTTTGCAAATGGTGAACTTGACTAATCAACTATGAAATATTAATTGGTTCACCATTGAGAGTGGCACCTAGCATGGGTAGGATGTGTTGAGATCACTTGTGCTATCTTTTATATGCTAGGTTGCTATGTCTCTTGCACTGAGTCATTCACTTTCTTGGATTCTTCATATTTACCTTGTGCTTAAATTTGATCCAAGTCTAAGTGAAATGAAAAGATCGAGATGGGATTGCATGTGTCAGCACCTCACGGTATCGAGACTGTTTCTCATTGCACATTTGAGTTAAACTTGAGCCGTGTAGTGTAGACCGAAACCCGGCGCTTTAAGCTTCCGATTGCTTTTCTTGCATAGGCTTAGCCCGGTTGAAAAGTTAGGCAATGACCATGCTTTCAACCTCTCGCAATCTCATGCTTTTAATTTGATCTTGTGTTAATACCGCTGCAAATTCCGATAAAATTTGATAATAACACAAGTATATGCTTCATTCTACGGCATGATGATTGAACTTTGCTAGGGGTAGTTCACCTTTTATACTTAAGTTAGCACTTGGTTGATTTCCTGTCTATCCATGCTATGTGCTATTTTTAGTGGTGAACTGCTTTTGAATGGCGTAAAACTGCTCATATGCTTAATTGTTCATATTTCGTACACTTGATCAGTTTGAGCCTTTGCTAGCATTTGTATTGATTGCTACACTTTCAGGGCAGCACCCTTTTGAGCATCTTTTCATTCTGATTGCTATACACTTGAAGCTGTTGCATTGTGCATATCATGCATTTTTAGCTTAGTGTTCATACCCCCAGCTCCGATACACTTTGTGGTGTCTTTCAGTGCTTTTCATTGCCCCCATATGCTTTTTGGTTGATGACTTGTCTTTTGTTTGTGTCAGCTTTGTGAGAAATGTCGAAACCCCTCAGCATGTTCCCTTTTGTCAAGGGGGAGAAGCTGTTTGCAAGGGGGAGTTTGTGTGTTGGCAGAAAGGGGAGAGTCATGCATTTTGGGGAGAGCTTTGAGCTAGGGGGAGTTTAGTTCTTTTATGTTCTTCTTCACTCGGTATAGCTCTTTTATGTGTTTCATTTGGTATCCATCTTTTGGTATGGAATGCGATTGGTATCATGAGCTTTGTTGCATAGCTTTTGTATATAGGCTTGCTTTCAGGGGGAGTCACTTTTGTCTTGCTGCTTCTCCGCGTGCTCCTAGTGTCTGTGCTCCATTTAGTGTTGAGCTTCTCTTATGGTTTTTTCTCAATCGGTATCGAGGCTGCTAGTCGTGTTGAGCTATTTTTGCTTCTCTTTTGAAGGACTAGCAGTTTTTGCTTGGTATTTTCGATTGGTATGGATCCTTCAGCTAGTTGCGTCGAGCCTATGTGCCTCTGTCTTGAGGAGTTAGCTGTTTTCCCCAATTCTTGGCTGATTGTGATTTGTTGCATTCTGATGCGTTGTTTCAGCCTCAATTGGTATCGAGCCTTGAGCTAGTGGTGTTGAGCCATTTTCTGCCTCTTCTTGAGGACTAGCTCATTTTTGACTTGGTTGCGTCGAGCCGTTGCCCATGTCTTTGGGAACCAAGTTCTTTTCCTCTATGAGATCGAGTTTTGCTCTTTGATGAGTTGTTGCTCCGATCCTTTGCTTGGTTGCGTTGAGCCGTTGCCCATGTCTTTGGGGACCAAGTTTTTGGTTTTGGTATCTCAAACCATCTCTTGTGCCTAGTTTTTTGTCAATTCAATCATCAAGGGGCAGAAACAGTAACGCTAACCACGCTCCGATACCAGCTGTAACAGAACCGACCAATTTGCACCAGATTAAGCACCGAATCGCTGCTTTCACAGAGATTACAAGTACTTAAGCTCGTACAAACCCGGTAGTCCGGAAATCTCGAAGGATTTCAAGTCATTCAACTTTAACCAAGATCGTAATAGATTAGCGTACATGCCCACAAGGTACATTCAGTTCGCACATAGTTCAAATACATCGGAGTTCGATAGTTATTACAAACCATAGTTTTGAATTCAAAGCGGAAGCAACATAGTTTTGAAACAAAGTCCTTAGTTCACAATACGGTGCCATATGCCTGATCCGTCCACAAAAGCATCAGGGAAGATAAGGATTGACCATGCCCATGGTCTAGTCACTGCCCTGCCCTCGACGGGATACAGACAGTTCTCACAGTAGCCGAAGAAACATTTCCCATCTGCAACAACAAGGGATAGCACCCTGAGTACGAGAAGGTACTCAGCTAGACTTACCCGTCATAAACCAGAAATAATTGACACCAAAGATTATGCAAGGCTGTATCTGAGGTTGGCCACACTTACCTTTTTGCATAAAAGCATTTTATTATTAAATAATCATCATTAGAGCATTAGCAGTCACTTTTATGTAATCAGCCTGATTATCTAGATTGCACCTGATCTAGAGCAAACACTTGACTACTTATTCAAGCAAGAGTGACTATTTCATCAATAGCCTTTCAGATTCACCAACCTTAACCATCATTAATTCCATATATTACTACGGTAACACATGCTCAGTCAAGTTACTCACTAACCAGGAGCGATGGCGATTATAATCGATTTCTACCAGCTGGGGACAAAATGTCGCACACTCGCCCGACACACCCTGCCAGGCGGCCGTTGGCGACCACTCAGGAGGTTCGAGAACCCAAATCACGGGACGGCCATGGACCCTTCTACACCGAGGGTTATCTCAATGCCAGGTCGCTCAAGCTATTAACTGCCCACGGCCAAGCCAGGTCGATCAGGCCCTGCCTGCCCTCGGACCATGCCAGGTCGATCAGAATAGTTGCCCACGGTACATATAAGGCCCTGGGTGTTAGGCGTCAACGTCTCCGTCACCGGCTCGAAACACCTTACTCGGCTTCACGGGAGGTACCCGCACCTGCTCCGTTAAGTGATTGACGCGTTCAAAATGACTGAGGTGTGCCTTCGTCGGGTCCTAATCGACACAGACGGGAGACTACTAGCACACAGAACCCATGTCCTGCTGCTCCTACATCCCGCCCGGTCTCAGATTAATTAACACATGTTCTCTCCATGATAGTACCAGGCTAAACATGTTTTAGTATCCACCTATATGCGGGGGACAGGAAATCACCCGACTTTTACCGGTCTAAGCAGGGCTAAGCATATAATCGAGCCTAGACCTAACAGGGATCACAAGATAATATTTGCAGGTGGACAAGGATAATTAATCAATGCAGCAACGGTATCACACAACTCCCATGACCTAATGCAACAATCATATCAGGTTAACTTGTAAACGGTAATTTGCAAACCGTAGGAGAAAAATGCTCCGGGGCTTGCCTCGCTCGAAGTCGGCGGGGCGGTGATCACGGCACTCCGGCAGGTCCTCAGCGTCTCCTTCCGGGATCCCCTCCTCGGTTGTCTCCTCCTGACGCTGCTCCTCCGGCGTGTCTTGGGCTTCCACTACCGACCCTGCATGATGCGGTACATGAATGAATAACATGAATGCACATGGGATGCACGGTGATGCAACATGGAGTAACAATTCAGGAGATAAGCACATGTCATCTACTGCTACTCACTTATTTAATTTAACATACTACTTATTAAGTCTTGTTGTCACCACATCAAAGTTGCTTAACGGGTTTATTACCCTCTAATTATTTGTAGAATTAAATCTAGTTAATTAGGCCTATAACAGTAACCTATCCTAGACAGCTTTACGAAAATCTATAAAAATTACTGGAGATTAATAACACTTAATCTAACCCTCTGTCCAAATTTCATCCCATTTGGACCTAGACTTCATCCTCTATGAAAAAGACAAATTCTATCATGAAAAGGAGCTTTGAACTACACACCCTAGCAACAAGTGTCAAACAACAGATTTCTTATTTTTCTACTGAACTTCCTAGCATAAGAGCAATGTGCTTAAATTCTCAGGAGCATATTCCTCATATTTTAATTACTACAAAATAAACAAGGAAACGACATTTAACTATTTTAAAAGCTACTGTCAAATTAATTCACAGAATAGCCTCATATTATATTTTTCTCTGAAACTACACATTCATACAAATCTAACAAAACTGGAATTACATTTTTCTGACTTATACATAATAGTTATGCATTTTCCAAGTTATCAGCACTTTTCTAATTTAAATAAATCTACACATAAAAGTATCACCAGAATGCTTTCAACAGTTTTCACTGATAGATCTAAACATGCTTGACTTAACAAAATTTGTTTCACAGGAGCTGGACTTAAAATGAGCCTTGTGAGAATTTTTTGAAGCCATTACACAATTCTGCAAAAACAAACTAAAAAGGAACCCAAACCTAAACGTACGGACTCCACTTGGTTCGGCCGAGGCATAGACAAATGCTCAGCACCCCCCGCGCGATTCGGCTGAGGCTCGAGGCAAAGGCTTCGGCACGTTCGGCGCGATTCGGCTGAGGCTCGAGGCAAAGGCTTTCGGCACGTTCGCGCTATTCGGCTGAGGCTAGACGCCCTCGACCGATTCGGCCGAGGGTGCTCAGACACCTTTTCCGATTTGGCCGAGGCACACTGACAGCTGAGGCTAACCTATTCAGCCGAGGCTACTGACTCAACCGAGACTAACTGATTCAACCGAGACTAACTGACTCAACCGAGACTAACTGACTCAACCGAGATTAACTGACTCAACCGAGACTAACTGACTCAACCGACTTGGTCGAGGCTCGAGGCGAAGGCTCGGCGCTTCTGGCTTTCCGAGGCCTACGGCACCCAAGCTTTTCCCTTTCTCTCTTTCTTACTGCCAGTTGGGGCCCGCTGGTCAGGGCGACCAAGCTTCTGAGGCCAAGCTCGGCACGTTACCGCGCGAGGCCAGGCTCGGCAGTCAACGACGGAGTTTAGCGCCGTGGTCGTTGACCGGCCCTAGCTCGTCGACGGCGACACTTCTGGCGACACTGAGACCATCATTGGGTGCGGGTTTGCGAGGCGAACACAACTAACCGACTCGCTGAGACAGAGGGATACCGGAGCAAGCTCGACGGCGGCCATGGCGGAGCGGCGGCTCTGCGACTCGGCGGCGGAACTCTTCCCGGCGGCTTGCGACTCGGCGAGATTAACACTAGCCTAAGCAAGTCACAAGTGACCTATTGGAGCAACTCCCAGGCTTCGGCATCCCCGGCATTGTCCGGCGCGATGCACGGCGGCGGTCCATGACGGACACAGCGCGACTGGCCCGTGGTCCGGCGAACTCAGGGCACGAGAGAGGTCTCCATTTGACTGTAAGCTACTACGACGGTAGAGAAGACTAGAACATGGCTCAGCTTAGGGTAGCATGGCCGGAGATGACCGGTCCACGTGAAGGTCACGGTGGCGGCCATGGCGGAAGCTTGCGGATGGCGTCCGCTGTTCCGGCAGCTAGAGAGGAAGAGAGGGGAAACCAACCCTTACCGGAGAAAGAGGAGATCAAGACGGAGAGACTGGCGAGAGGAATTGGACGGCGGTGAGCGGTGGAGCGAGTAATCGCTCGCTGAGGTTCGGCGGGCGGCGGCGGAGCGGAGCTCTGGTGAAGATGGAGCGAAGGAGAGACTGAGCAATGGGATGCTCTGCTGGTTGCGAGCACAGGCGGAGCAAAGGCAAACGGAACGAAGTGCTAGGTGCATTGCACCTGGCCAGTTCCCATCGGGGAGCTCCCGACCGGACGCGGCGGCGTCAGGCGTCGCGCTCCACGCGGCGAGCATGCACCGAGCTCCCGGGCGACGTGGCGAGTTCGGGCGCAAACCACGGGCGGTGATGACGGTGGTTTGGCCGGCCGGCGAGGCGGTCTCGCGGTGGCGGGCGGTTTCGGTCGGCGCGGAGGGAGCGGCGTGCGCGCGGGGAAGAAGAGAGGGACTGACCGGTGGGGTCCGGTCAAGATTAAACTAATGAGGTTTTGTTTCAGACTTTGATGCTCTATAATTCCTAAACTAGACCAAACTAGGAAAAGGTCCCAACAGCAAAGTTGCTTAGAATTTTGTAAGGAACAAATCATCCTTAAGGCTCCAGTCCAAATTCTGTTGTTTAAAAGAAATTTAGTGCTAAACCATTTTTCTAATGCAAGAAACTAACTCAAAGCTTTTTCTGAGAAAGTGCTTTAAAGCAAAGTTGTTCCCTTCATCAAGATCTACAACTTTGTTATAAGGCACTTGGTCAGAAACAGAAAGCATAACAAGGTTACACTAGAGACCAAACAAGGACTTAAGCATTCAACAAACATATGCACATGAAATGATGAGATGCTATGCTTATGCCATGCCAAATTATGCATTTAGGGATTGCTTAACACCGGGGTGTTACAGCCCTCCCCGCCTTAAAGGAATCTCGTCCCGAGATTTGAGTTACTAACCATTCCTTATAAAACTGTGGATATACTTCCTTTAGATAGTCTTCCGTTTCCCAAGTGGCATCTCGGTCGTCTTGCTCACTCCAAGATACTTTATATGCTTCACGACCTTTCCGCGAGTCACTCTTTCTTCTCATCGAGTACTCGATATGGCTTCACGGAGTAAGTAAGGTCGGATTGTAACTTGATATTGGCCGGTTGTACTTCCTCTTCTGGAACTCGAAGACATTTCTTTAATTGTGACACATGGAATACAGGGAATATAGCCTTCAAATGTTCAGGTAACTATAGTTGATAAGTTTTAAGCCACTTCCTTTTCCATTATCCTGTAGGGTCCCACAAACCTTGGCGCTAACTTTCTTTTCACGCCAAAACGTTTAACTCCTTTCATGGGTGATACTTTCAAGTACACATAGTCACCTACTTCGAATTCAAGCGGCCTTCTTCGCTTATCGGCATAGCTCTTCTGTCGGGACTGTGCCGCTGCGATATGTTGTTGCACTATTCTAACTTGTTCTTCTGCTTCCTTGACAAAATCAATTCCATAGTAACGACGTTCTCCTGGTTCAACCCAACTTACTGGTGTTCTGCATCTTCTGCCATACAGAGCTTCAAAAGGTGCCATCTGAATGTTTTCTTGATAACTATTGTTGTAAGCAAATTCTGCTAATGGCAACCACTTCTCCCAAGATCCCTTTGCTGAAATTACACAGGCTCTTAACATATCCTCTAATACCTGGTTTACTCTTTCAGTTTGCCCTGATGTCTGAAGATGGTAAGCTGAGCTATGGATTAACTTAGTGCCTAACTCTTTTTGCAGTTTCTCCCAGAATGGTGCCGTAAACTGCGTTCCACGATCCGAAACTATGACCTTGGGTATACCATGTAATCGTACAATCTGATTGATATAAATCTCCGCATAGTCCGGTGCTCGATAACAAGTTTTAACTGGTATGAAATGAGCGGTCTTGGTGAGACGATCTACAATTACCCAAATCGAATCGTTTCCCTCTGAGTGGTAGGCAAACCGGTGATAAAATCCATACTCACTTCTTTCCACTTCCATTCAGGTATTGATAAAGGTTGAAGTGTTCCGGCTGGCTTCAGGTGAATAGCCTTCACCCGACAACACGTGTCGCATCTGGCTACATATGCGGCAATTTCCTTCTTCATTTTGGTCCACCAAAATCTTGGACGCAAATCTTGATACATCTTAGTGCTCCCGGGATGGATAGACAATTTAGAAAGATGAGCCTCGTCCATGATCTGATTTTTCAGTTCCCTATTCTTGGGTACCACTAGGCGATTATCAAACCATAACACTCCCTTATCATCAACTCGGAAATGTTTTACGGGTTCAGTGGCAGCCCTTAGCTTTCTTTGATATAATAGATTCCCTTGTCTGTTTTCTGCCCTTCCAGAATCTGGTCAACTAAGGTGCTCTGCAGCTCGATGTGACGCAGGATCACAGGGTGTACGAGACTAAACTCGTCCTCTGGTTGTAACCTCAAGTTACAATGCGACTTCCGACTCAGAGCATCAGCAACCACATTGCTTTTCCAGGGTGATAATGTATCTGCAAATTGTAATCCTTAATCAATTCAAGCCATCTTCTCTGCCTCATATTCAACTCCGGTTGAGTGAAGATATACTTGAGACTCTTATGATCAGTGTACATATTGCAGACATTTCTAGCAAATAGTGCCTCCAGATCTTCAGAGCGTGCACCACAGCAGCTAATTCCAAATCATGCGTAGGATAATTTATCTCATGTGTTCTCAACTGTCGTGAAGCATAAGCAATCACTCTGCCTTCTTGCATAAGAACACACCCTAAACCACTTTTGATGCGTCGCAGAAGACATCAAACGGCTTCTCGATATCTGGTTGAGCTAAGACAGGGGCAGTGGTTAACAGTTTCCGCAAGGTACAGAAAGTGTTTCACACTTCTCTGTCCACTCAAACTTCTGATCCTTCTGAAGCAAACTTGTCATGGGCTTGGCAATTTTGGAGAAATCGGGAATGAAACGACGGTAATACCCTGCTAAACCGAGAAAACTCCGAATCTCCCCAACTGAAGTTGGAGCTTCCCAATCCATTACTTCTTGTACTTTGCTAGGGTCCACAGAGATTCCTTCCTCCGACAGGATGTGACCAAGGAATTGTACTTGCTTCAACCAAAATTCACATTTGCTAAACTTAGCATAAAGTTTATGCTCTCGTAGCCTTGTCAAAACGATCCTCAAATGTTCTGCATGGTCGTCCGGGTTCTCCGAATAAACCAAAATGTCATCAATGAATACCACTACAAACTTATCTAGTTCTGGCATGAATACCGAGTTCATCAACTCATAAATAAGCCGGAGCATTTGTCAATGCCGAAAGACATGACTAAATACTCGTATAGACCATATCTGGTTGAAAAAGCAGTCTTTGAATATCTTGTGGTCGGATTCTAATTTGATGATAACCGGATCTCAAATCGATCTTGGAGAAAACAACTTCGGCTCTGGATAACTGGTCAAACAAAATATCTATCCGTGGCAACGGATATTTATTCTTAACGGTCACGGCATTAAGCGTCGATATCGATAATCCCACACAATCTCAAGGACTTGTCCTTCTTCTTAACAAACAAGGCTGGACATCCCCACTCTGACACACTAGGTTGAATGAAACCCTTGTCCAAAAGTTCCCTAATCTGAGTCTTGAGTTCGGCTAATTCATTGGGCGGCATACGATAAGGCCTTCTCGAGATCGGTGCAGTCCCTGGTAACAACTCAATGGTAAACTCTACAGCCCGCTTGGGCGGTAAACCGGCAACTCATCTGGAAAGACGTCTGGGAATCCCCAACAACTGGAATTTTGACAGGTCCTCTATAGATAAGTGCAAGATAGATCAACAAAATCAGCCCCTCGAGGAAGAGATACGTAACTTGTTGTTCCTCCTTGGATCGGTCAAGGTAGAGTCCTATCTCTATCTGCAGTGTCTAACACTGCTTTCCACATACTCATCCAACTCATTCCTAGACTACTACGTCCATACTGAGCCCTGGCAAAACTACTAAATTAGCCCCAAACTTATGCCCTCCGATGTCGATGGTTGCATCACGTACCATCTGCCTAGACAACACACTACTCCCCACAGAGCTTACGCGAAACCCATAATCCATTTTAGACACCTCTTGATCATGCTTTTGTGCAAATGCTTTACTCATTGAAGGACCGAGAAGCTAACCGAAAGCGACCAGAGGGGGGGGGGTGAATGGGAGCTTCAAAATTTCCTTACGGAAACTAGATGCCACTGTCCCAAAATCGACCCCAAGAGCGAACCCTAGAACTTGCTAATGTCCACGACCCTATATGTAGGGTGGATGCTTCCTAGAAGCACAGCGAGACACTAGACAACTCTAGAAAGCCAACGCAAAAGACGGAAATCAATTCCGACAACGAACGAGCGAACCGCGGACGAAACCGTGCGAAACCAGTCACATCGGACGCTGGCCTGCGTCCGATGCCAGACCACCGACGCGTCCGATGCAGACTGGGCGGTTCTGGAACCTTACTGTTCCACCATCGGACGCTGTGAACAGTGATCACCCAGCGTCCGATCAAACTCCGGCGCGTCCGATGGACAACGGACCGTCCGATGCCTAGCGTCCGATGCAAACTAAAACGCTGAAAACGTGACACGCGTCACCGGAGCGTCCGATGCTAGGAACCCTAGCGTCCGATGCTCCCGTGATAGCGTCCGATGCCCCCGAAAACAGCGCTGTTCTTCACGATTCAACCCGATCTCCTTCGAATCAATTGCCCTAGGCCTAGGATTCGATTTGAGGAGTCACAAGGATGTTAGTGAGCTACTCCTAAGAGATCATGGCTCGAACCTAACTCCAAATCGGTGAATCGAAGAAAATTCGGGGTATGGAGGCAAGAACGCAATCCAAAACGAAAATCGATCGATCTCCTAGACCGTGAGGTTAGAGATTAATTCCTTCGGTGGAAAGGAGAGCCTCACGATCTAGAACAACTTGGTTCAAACGGAATTGCAGAAGATGAACCGAGCAAAGAGATCAAGCGACGGGAAAATCGTGGAGAAAAGGATTCCGCGAAGAACACAAAGAAACCGCGAATCACAGCCACGAACTCGAATTAAGGACGCAAATCAAGCCATCGATCTGTGCTCCAAAGTGAGGATACGGCCTCACTTCCTCAAATCAACAGTACACAGAGTGGAGTCTCTCTGCGGATCTCAACTAGCTAGAGCAGGGATGGGGAGTGGAAACCCTAGGTGCTAGGAAGCAAATGACTGCGCTAACGGAGATTGAGATAGGGAGGAGGGTGTCTCCCCTAGACTACTTATACTAACCTAGCCTAAGTCTATTTCCTACTCTACCCCTCTCTACTCTAATTACAGAGCGGACCAGCCTAACCCTAAGGCTATTCTAGTCCACCCGCTGGTGGTAGGTAGATCCGACGGCCACGCCCGCACGGTCTTCTTCCGCGTCGCCTCCACGCAACCTTCAGATCGCCGCCACGTGCCGCCACCACTCTGCACCCCCGTTTTGCGGCCCAAACCGGGAAACCAGCCTTTTCCATCAGCCCCCGGTTTTGAGGCCCAAACCGGGAACCAGCCTCCAGCCCGAGTTTTGTGGCCAAACTCGGAAACCGTCCGCGCGCCCGAGTTTTGAGGCCCAAACTCGGAAACCGGCCCACGCCCAGGTTTTGAGGCTCAACCTGGAAACCGTCGCGCCCAGGTTTTGTGGCTCAACCTGGAAACCCAGCACCCAGGTTTTGAGGCCCAAACCTGGAAACCTCCACCGTTGGTTTTTCCCGGGCTCTACCAACAAACCGGCGTCGTAGAGGGATGCACCGCCTGTGCACCCCTTCCACCGACATGATCGCACTTCTCCGCCTGTCGCTGTCGCAGGCTGCCAGCCACCACAGCTGATCCTCCGGCCTCCAGTCCATCAGTCCAAGTCCACGTCCGCCCTTCACCGTCCGATACATCGGCATGGCACGTCCGCCGCACGGCACGCCCATCCTTCATCGCGCCCGGTCCGTCGGCACGGCACGTCGCAACTTGACCTTCACCCGCCATCGATCACTGTCTCCGTGCTCGACACCTGCACAACACAAGCCAAAGAACATGCGCATCATCTCCATTGACAATCACTCATCACACAGAGACTCGGCATACACACCATGTATCCGCAATCTCCCCCTTGATGAGTGCATTGTCAACTCCACAACAAATCATGATAAGAAGAAGAAGGTAGGAAGGAGTGGGAAGAGAAAACCCAACCAAATGACCCAGAAGCCTTAACAAAAGCCGAAGAAGGTCAAGTGGATGAAGCAAAAACTTGGTCCCCAAAGACATGGGCAACGGCTTGACGCAACCAAGTAAAGCAAAGCTAGCCCTCAAGAAGAGGTAGAACAGGCTCAACACCGCTAGCAGATAGCAATTGAAGATCGGAGGACAACAGAAGCAAAATGCTAGTCCCTCAAGATAGAGGCACAGAGGCTCAACACAACTAGCAAGAAAATCACTCCGAACCAATTGAAAATCAATGCTAGTCCCTCAAGATAGAGGCACAAGGCTCAACACAACTAGCAAGAAAATCACTCCGAACCAATTGAAATCAACCCGAACCAAATGGGAAAGCACACCAGACGATACCAATTGAAAGCCAAATGAGAAAGCTTATGAAAGCTCATGAGAAGCTAGGAACGTTAGTCCCTCAAGACAGAGGCAACGGCTCAACACAACTAGCAAACTCCCCCTCGACAAATGCAAGCAACTAGGACAAAAGATTTTCAGGGCATATGATTTGCGTAAATTTCTCCCCCTAGTTGAAAATGCACTTATCAAGGCCAAAAGTATCGGAGAAGCAACTCTCTTCACATAAACTCCCCCTGAACACAAGATCTCCTTCCACAATGCATATGAAGTCAAAATGCAAGTTAGGAGCTTCAAGGATATAGTCAAAAGAGTGCAAAGATGCTCTAATCAGTATAGCTCCAACATCTCATTAAGCACTCAAATAGCAAAGGCTCAAACTGATCACTTATACGAAATATGAAGCATATGAGCATGTGAGCAGTTTTAAGCCAAAAGGATAGTCACCATCAACATAGCACTAGACATGTATAGAAGGAATCCAAACAAGTGCTAAGCATATATACAAGGTGAACTACCCCTAGCAAAGTTCAATCATCATGCATAGGAATGAAACATATACTTGTGATTTCAAATTCATATCGGAGTTGCAGCGGTAAAAGAATTCACAAGTTCATTTTTAGCATGTGATTGCGAGAGGTTAAAGCTTGTCATCGCCTAACTTTTCAACCGTGCGAAGCCTATGCCGAAGCAATCAGAAGCTTAAAGCAACGGTTTCGGTCATACACTACATGGCTCAAGTTTAACTCAAGTGCAATGAGAAACAGTCTCAATACCATGAGGTGTTGACAAGCAATCCCATCTCGATCTTTTCAATTCAACAATACTTGGTTCAGATTTTAAGCAAGTTATGAACAACCAAGCAAGTGAATGACTCAGAACTAGAGACATAGCACCTAGCATATATGAAAAGCAGGAATGGACTCAACACCCCTACACATGCTAGTTGCATATCTCAATGGTGAACATTTTCAGATTTATATACATTAGGCATAATTCACCATTCAAAAAAAAAAAATAGCTTGCTCATAACATGTAACAGTGATCAGAAAGAGCATAAGCTACAAGCATCATCATAAGTATCGGAGCAATACTAACAAGAGCATAATTACATTCTAGTGAATATAGACATGAAGCTCAGAATGTAAATGGTATGCCCGACACAAAACTGAAGGAAAGAAGATACCAAAAGGAGAGACTCAAGAAACTCAAAAGAAAAGAGCCTCAAAATAAAAGAGTCAGTCTGTACATCTCAAAATGCTTCCCCCATCTAAAAGGGGAAACACACACCAAGCTCACCCCTCAACCTATTAAAGGTTGATTCGTCTAAAGGCTTGGTGAAAATATCAGCCAATTGGTGATGAGTATCGACATGGCGAAGGTCGATATCACCCTTCTCCTGGTGGTCTCGCAAGAAATGAAAGCGCACATCAATGTGTTGGTTTTCGAGTGAAGCACAGGGTTCTTAGCAACGCTAAGGCACTCGTGCTGTCACAAAGCAAAGGAACTCGAGTAAAGCTCAAACCAAAATCACGCAAAGTGGCCATCATCCAGAGTAACTGGGAACAGCAGCTAGCCGCAGCAACATATTCAGCCTCTGTGGTAGACTGAGCGACACTAGACTGCTTGCGAGAGAAGACCACGACACAAGAGAAGATCCAATAAACTGGCAAGTCCCTGAAGTAGACTTGCGCTCAATGCGACAACCAGCAAAATCAGCATCAAAAAGCCACAAAGCGAGAGGGTGGAAGAAGCAGAATACCAAATCCCGAGCTCAGGCGTGAAACGAAGGTACCTGAAGATGCGCTTCACGCCTGACGGTGAGAAGTGCGTGGCGAAGCCTGAAAGCGCGCGCACAAGCACACGGCGAACTGAATGTCCGGCCGTGTCGCCGTCAGGTAGAGCAGCGATCCAATCATGCTGCGGTACTCCTTCTGGTCCACTGCTTCTCCATCCGTGTCAGCATCCAGGGCAGTCGTCGTCGACATGGGCGTGGAAGAGGCTTGGCCTCACCCATGTCGAACCGCTTCAGCAAGTCCCTTGTGTACTTGCCCTGGTGCACAAACGTCCCCTCTCGGGATTGCTTAATTTGCAAACCCGAGAAAGAAAGTCAGCTCGCCCATCATGCTCATCTCGAACTCCCTGCTCATAGTATCTGCAAACTTGGCAACCAAAGCGTGAGAAGAACCACCGAAAATGATATCATCCACGTAAATTTGGATCAAGAGAGTATCTTTGCCTTGCTTGAGGAGAAAGAGCGTTTTATCTACACATCCCATTTTAAAACCCTTAGCTAGCAAAAAGGTTTTTAATCTCTCATACCAGGCTCTAGGGGCTTGTTTCAAACCATACAAAGCTTTGTGGAGTTTAAAGACATGGTTTGGAAACTTGGATTTTCAAAACCGGGGGGTTGCTGGACATAGACCTCCTCCTCAATATAGCCGTTTAAGAAGGCACTCTTGACATCCATTTGAAAAAGTTTGAAACCCATGGATGCAGCATAAGCCAAGAGTATCCTAATAGCCTCCAAACGAGCTACAGGAGCGAAGGTCTCCTCATATCTATCCCCTCCTTCTGACTATAACCCTTCGCTACAAGCCGGGCCTTGTTTCTCACAATGTGGCCCTCCTCTCCTTGCTTGTTTTTAAAAACCCATTTTGTCCCAATAGGTTTACAGTCAGGAGGTGGTGCACTAGAACCCAACCCGATTTCGCTCAAAGTTCTCTAGCTCCTCATGCATGGCATTGACCCAATCCGGATCCGTCAATGCGTGTCCAACATCTCGGGGCTCAAAAGACGCAACAAAGCAGAATGAGCAAAGTGCGAGATGTGCTGTGACCTGGAGCGAGTAACTCGCTCGTCGATGTCGCCGATCATCTGTTCAGGGGGGGTGCTGGCGCTGGATTGTGTCGTGGCGCCTCCCGGGAAGAAGTAACCTCCCCCTCAACAGTAGCTGGTTCCACCCCGGGTACAAAAGGTACCGCGCGAGGTGGATCCCACCCCCCCAGGAAGAAGAAGTCTCGGGGCCACGGGTCGTCGTCGAAGCCGCTCCCGGCGGCGCGGCAGGCGGGGGGTGCTGGATCATCTATACCTTCAGCACCCTCTTCCTCGTCATCGAAAAGAGGCTCTCCAACCTCGTGATCACTGCACGCTCAAAACGAGAAGAAGGAGAAAACAAAGTCTCGTCGAAGGTGACATCTGATGTCTCCATGACTCGGTTAGTGTCAAGGTTAAGTACACGATAAGCTCGGTGTGAGTGCCATAACCCAAAAACACACCGTCAGAAGAACGAGACTCAAACTTGTCTAGGTTGCCTTTTTTCAATATAAACAGTGGCAACCAAAGACTCTAAAAAAATAACTCACCTTGGGCTGGCGACCAAAACGCAACTCATAAGAGGTCTTCTTCAAAAACACTCTCAGAAAATGCGATTCGAAATATAGCAATGCAGTGTTCATAGCTTCGGCCCAATAGCGCCTAGGAGTCCTATGCTCATCAAGCATCGTCCTGGCCATCTCAACAAGGGTCCGATTCTTCCTCTCTACAACACCATTTTGGGTGGTGTATAGGGGAAGAAAACTGATGCTCCAAACCAGGCATTTACAAAACTTCTCAAAATCCGAATTTTTAAACTCGGAACCATTATCACTTCTAAGCGCTCGCATCGAGTTCAAAGGGAACTCGTTCTGAAGACGCAAAATCAGATCGCGAGCGAAGAGAATGTCTCAGGACCCACGAATACCTCTCAACTAACAAAGAGACCCACCGTCGGACTTCTCAACTAAAAAGAAGACCCACGAATACCTCGAAAAGTCGTCAACAATAACAAGCACATACCACTTCCCACCAACCGAGCTCACCCGAGCCGGACCAACAAGGTCCATATGCAAAAGCTCTCCGGGGTGCGAGGTCATAACCTTGGTCAAAGGATGGTGGGGAGCAGCAACCATCTTTCCATGCCGGCAAGCATGGCAAACTAGATCCTTCTCCAACGAAAGCTTGGGCAATCCTCGGATTAAGCCAAGTGAGCTAAGTCTTGCAAGCAAGTCAAAACTCAGGTGACCGAGCCTCCTATGCCACTTCCAAAGATCAGAAGAAGAAGGACTAGCCAAAAGACAGCGAGAAGATCCAAACGACTTTGAGAAATTCGCGCGAAAGACATTCCCAAAGGGTGAAATCAGACATACAAGATCACCCTGAGGATCTAAGATCCGGCTAAGGTTCGGTTTGAAACGAATCTCATAGCCTTCACGAAAAAGTTGCGAAACAGAAAGCAAGTTAAAATGCAGGTAGAAACAAGAGCAACCTCGCGCAACACAAAGTGCTCATTAACCCGCACTGCACCAACGGACAATACCTTGCCCTTACCTTTGTCGCCGAAGGTTATGTACTCCTTTCCGGCGACCGGACTATGGCTGGAGAACCATTTGGCATTTCCGGTCATGTGCCTCGAGCAACCGGAATCCACAAGCCAAATGTCCTCCAACCGCTCCTCCTACATCAATAAAAAGACATAGGGTGAACATACGGTCCAACACTGGGGTTAGTAAGATAAGAAGGAAACCAGTGTTGGGCCGGCTGCTCAAAAGAACGGTCAGTGTAAAAACCATCCTGTCTAGGGGGATAGCGATCACCACGCACAGGAAAACGTGGTCCGCTGGGGAAGAAGCGCTCACCGCGAAACTCTACCTGCGGTGGGACAAGCGCTCAACAAAGCCTCCGCCACGGGGTCCGTTACCTGCAAAAGCAGGACCCGTCGGGCACGCTCTCTACGAGGTCTACGCCTAGGAGCCTGCTGCTCAACTCTAGCGTCTCTCCTCGGAGCTCTCTCCTGCCTAGGCCTCACAAACTGAGGTGCTCTACCTCTAGGCCTAGTCTCCCTCCTAGGGGCTCTCTCCTGCTGCCTAGGCTGGGTATGCTTCCCTCCAGACCTAGCAGCTCTCCCCTGAGGCTTCGGAGCATGTCCACCACGAGCTGGGTGAAACATGTCCGGGTTCTGCATCTCCCTAGCTCGGCGCGCCTCTCTCTGCGCCTAAAGCAGAACTCACTCAGGTGACCATCCCGCCCACAAAAGTCACACTGAAACCTCACGCGCGCAAAGGGGGTTGTTGGTTTGCAGGGATGTGGGTATGGTTCACCTTGCCCTTGCCCTTCTGTGGCAACTCTCTCGGATGGGTGGCATTGTGTCAAGCTTGTTCTTTAGGTGATTGGGCTTGGGTTGCCATTGTGGATTCTTGGGTGGAGCCTTGGGGGATTCAACTATAACTCCATCCTTGGTGACAGGCTTGGCAGGCTCTTTGGGTGGAAGCTTGGTTAGTTTGGGAGTAGTGGTGGAGTTGGGCTTCTCACAGGGGTTCAGACCACTAACTCTCCAATCTTACCAAAAGCTGAAAGATCAACACTCTGGCCAAGACCTACACCAGGAGCCCCAGCAGCTCGCTTGAATTGGGAGATCATCATCCCGAGCTGAGGCTCACCACAAGACACCCATGACAAGACGGTCCGAAGGTATGTGTTTTCCTCCTCGGTACGCACCTTGTCATGCCTCACATTGCCATCTCCTGCTCCAGGCCCTCACACAAAGCACATCTCTTGACACAAGTGCTATCCGAGCCGGCCTTCTCAAAAGACTCAAGCTTGGCATTCTTCTCTGCCAACTCGGATTGCAAGACAGGACAAGTCTTGCACGCACCCAACAGCTGCGGTCTAGCTCGGAGCTCATCCACCTCATCTACCAGCGCAGCATACTTACTCCTCAGAGTGAGAAGATCCGTCATGTGCGCGGCGCAACTCTCGCACTCCAACTCCTCCGACACAACCACGGTGGACCGAGCGAACTCAAGCTCCTTCACCGTGTCCTCCCACTTCTGCCTAAACTCCTTGCGCTCTCTAGCGGCACGCCTAAGCAACTTGTCTTGACTAAGGAGGGCAGCAGTCAACTTCTCAACCTCGGAGGAAAGCTCGTCGTAGGTGAGAGATACCTGGGAGGGTCGTCGTCGTCGTCGTTCCGAGGGGTACGCTCCGGCTCGCCGTCGACCTCATCTCCGAGCGCCATGGTACACAGGCCTTCGTCGCCGGCGAAGAAGCACAAGCCGTTGAACGTGTCCTCCAGCTTCTTCTTCTCGGACTCGTCATCACTCGATCGAGCGGAGTCGTCATCCGAGCCGTCGACGTCGCTGAGCGTGGCGAAGAACGCTCGCTGCTCAGCCTGCTGCTTCTCCAAGTACTTCTTCTTGATGTACTCTTTGTTGAAGCCGCCCCGCTTCTTGTGCCTTGGGGGAACGTGCTTCTCCTTGTACTTGGAGTCGCGCCTGTGGCCGTGATCACCCTTCCCAAGATGCTTGTTCTTCTTCTTGGGGCAGTCGGCGATGAAGTGGTCGGGGTCGCCGCACTCGTAGCATCCGGTGCGTCCTCCTCCGCGACGACGGTTCATGCGGTTGTTGTGGAACCGCGAGAACCGGTTGGCAAGCAAAGCCAACTCGTCGTCTCCCAAAGACTCCAGCTGGTCCTCTGTCACAGAGAAGAGAGAAGAAAGCGCAAAGCCAGCTGAGGGTTAGAGGAAGAGCCGGAAACCAAAGCCATGGACGGGCGAGAAGGATTTTCAAAAGAAGCCCTCGCCATAGCATCAATCTCACTGGACTTGAGCTTACTGAAGAGCTCGTCGCAGGTGAGGGTCTCATAGTTCGGCGATTCGATGATTGCCTGAACCTTGGAGTCCCACACCGAACGGTCAAGAGTGTGCAAAAGCTTCAAAGCACGCTCATGATCGTCAAATGGCAACTGCTCTCTGTTAGCCCTCATCCTGTTGACAATCACCTGAAAGCGAGCGAATAAACTTTCTATGCTCTCGCCAGGTTGATGTCTAAAGTTCTCATACTCTCGCTTGAACGACTCGTAGAGTCGGGTTTTGACTTGAGAGGTGCCCTCATGAAAACGCATGAGAGTGTCCCAGATCTCCCGAGCCGTAGCGAGGTGAGAAACACGATCAAACTCACCCATGCTCAAACAAGAGAAAAGAGCATTACGGGCTCGGCTATTGGCATCGTGCTCATCGACCTGCTGTTGAGTCACACGAGCAGCCAAGACCACGTAATCAGGGGAGTTGCAAATATCCCAGATCGAAGCGCCCAAGCTCTGTAATAGGCCGACATACGTATCTTCCAATACGCATAGTTCGTCCCATCGAAAAACGGCGGTTTGCCCACGCCGCGATCCATGTCGCCTTCGGTGGATCTGGAACCGGCTAAGGTGGAAAGATCCTTAACCCGCTCCGATACCAATTGAAGGACCGAGAAGCTAACCGAAAGCGACCAGAGGGGGGGGGTGAATGGGAGCTTCAAAATTTCCTTACGGAAACTAGATGCCACTGTCCCAAAATCGACCCCAAGAGCGAACCCTAGAACTTGCTAATGTCCACGACCCTATATGTAGGGTGGATGCTTCCTAGAAGCACAGCGAGACACTAGACAACTCTAGAAAGCCAACGCAAAAGACGGAAATCAATTCCGACAACGAACGAGCGAACCGCGGACGAAACCGTGCGAAACCAGTCACATCGGACGCTGGCCTGCGTCCGATGCCAGACCACCGGACGCGTCCGATGCAGACTGGGCGGTTCTGGAACCTTACTGTTCCACCATCGGACGCTGTGAACAGTGATCACCCAGCGTCCGATGCAAAGACTCCGGCGCGTCCGATGGACAACGGACGCGTCCGATGCCTAGCGTCCGATGCAAACAAACGCTAAAACGTGAAAACGTGACACGCGTCACCGGAGCGTCCGATGCTAGGAACCCTAGCGTCCGATGCTCCCGTGATAGCGTCCGATGCCCCCGAAAACAGCGCTGTTCTTCACGATTCAACCCGATCTCCTTCGAATCAATTGCCCTAGGCCTAGGATTCGATTTGAGGAGTCACAAGGATGTTAGTGAGCTACTCCTAAGAGATCATGGCTCGAACCTAACTCCAAATCGGTGAATCGAAGAAAATTCGGGGCATGGAGGCAAGAACGCAATCCAAAACGAAAATCGATCGATCTCCTAGACCGTGAGGTTAGAGATTAATTCCTTCGGTGGAAAGGAGAGCCTCACGATCTAGAACAACTTGGTTCAAACGGTTGCAAAAGATGAACCGAGCAAAGAGATCAAGCGACGGGAAAATCGTGGAGAAAAAGGATTCCGCGAAGAACACAAAGAAACCGCGAATCACAGCCACGAACTCGAATTAAGGACGCAAATCAAGCCATCGATCTGTGCTCCAAAGTGAGGATACGGCCTCACTTCCTCAAATCAACAGTACACAGAGTGGAGTCTCTCTGCGGATCTCAACTAGCTAGAGCAGGGGATGGGAGAGTGGAAACCCTAGGTGCTAGGAAGCAAATGACTGCGCTAACTGAGATTGAGATAGGGAGGAGGGTGTCTCCCCTAGACTACTTATACTAACCTAGCCTAAGTCTATTTCCTACTCTACCCCTCTCTACTCTAATTACAGAGCGGACCAGCCTAACCCTAAGGCTATTCTAGTCCACCCGCTGGTGGTAGGTAGATCCGACGGCCACGCCCGCACGGTCTTCCGCGTCGCCTCCACGCAACCTTCAGATCGCCGCCACGTGCCGCCACCACTCTGCACCCCCGGTTTTGCGGCCCAAACCGGGAAACCAGCCTTTTCCATCACCCCCGGTTTTGAGGCCCAAACCGGGAAACCAGCCTCCAGCCCGAGTTTTGTGGCCAAACTCGGAAAACCGTCCGCGCCCGAGTTTTGAGGCCCAAACTCGGAAACCGGCCCACGCCCAGGTTTTGAGGCTCAACCTGGAAACCGTCGCGCCCAGGTTTTGTGGCTCAACCTGGAAACCCAGCACCCAGGTTTTGAGGCCCAAACCTGGAAACCGTCCACCGTTGGTTTTTCCCGGGCTCTACCAACAAACCGGCGTCGTAGAGGGGATGCACCGCCTGTGCACCCCTTCCACCGACATGATCGCACTTCTCCGCCTGTCGCTGTCGCAGGCTGCCAGCCACCACAGCTGATCCTCCGGCCTCCAGTCCATCAGTCCAAGTCCACGTCCGCCCTTCACCGTCCGATACATCGGCATGGCACGTCCGCCGCACGGCACGCCCATCCTTCATCGCGCCCGGTCCGTCGGCACGGCACGTCGCAACTTGACCTTCACCCGCCATCGATCACTGTCTCCGTGCTCGACACCTGCCAACACAAGCCAAAGAACATGCGCATCATCTCCATTGACAATCACTCATCACACAGAGACTCGGCATACACCCATGTATCCGCACTCATGAACGAATGCGATGATCCAGTATCAAACAAAACGACTGCAGGATGATGATTAGCAAGGCACATACCAGCAGTCACGGGCTCTCCAGCACGGCTTCTTCAGCGGTCATGTTTGAAGGCTGTGCGGGGTAATTGGCTGTTGTCTTCTTTGGGGGACAGGTCTTGCGAAGTGCCCCTCTTGGTTGCAGTTGTGCATGGTCCCCGAATATAGGTTTATTCCTGAAGAAACTGCCTTGACCTCCACGAGCCTGAGCAGCAGCTATTTTGTATGGATCTGATTGCGCTGAGTTGTGGCTGATTCTTCTTCTGCGGCGGCCTAAAACGTGCCCC
Organism: Coix lacryma-jobi var. lacryma-jobi; assembly: GCA_009763385.1. Taxonomy (NCBI): domain Eukaryota; kingdom Viridiplantae; phylum Streptophyta; class Magnoliopsida; order Poales; family Poaceae; genus Coix; species Coix lacryma-jobi. The sequence goes on along the minus strand of CM019826.1, from coordinate 124,272,836 downwards.
CGGCGCTGGTGGTCGATACTGATTTCGCTGAGCTGGTGGTCCTCTGGGTGTGATGATCCTGATTCAAAGGTTCTTTCCGGGCCTGCTAGCAGCATGCTTGTTGTTATGACTCTTGAATCAGACAGTCACTTAGGAAGTCATTGAAATTGGTACGGGAAGATGTACCACTGACTTTCCATTTTAGTGTCAAGCCTCTCTTGAAACTAGCAATCTTCTAGCGTCTGTGTCAACGAAGTCTGGGATATAGCGAGCCAACGAGTTGAACAGATGATGATACTCTGTGATAGACGAGTTCCTTGAGTCAGATTCATGAACTCTGCCACTTTCATCTGGGTCAAGCCTGGCGGAATGTAATGACCTCGAACAGCAGCAGTAAACACTCTCCAAGTGATAGGAACATTAGCAGGATAGGTGGTGCGGTGATGTCCCCACCAAATCCCGGCTGGTCCCTGCAACTGGTGCGCGGCATATTCTGCTTTCAGCTCTTCTGTGAGCCTCAACAAACGGAACTTCTGCTCCAGAGTATGCAGCCATTCTTCTGCCTCCAAAGGTTCTGTAGCTCCCTGAAGATAGGCGGTTTAGTATCCAGGAAATTCTTGAAAGAACTATACTGGTTTAGCTCTTAGCGTTGTGTCCTTGCGCCAAGTTCTCCCTCAGCAAAGCTTCAATATTGCGCTGACTTCCAAGAAATTGAGCAAAAAGCTGCTCAGCCGTTGGTGGTGGAGGAGGTGGTGGATTGCGGTTTCTCTGGGGTCCTCATTTCCACCACTACCGCCCGCTCCACTACGAGTTGTCGTCATCTGCATATAGGATAGTAAGCGACCATTAGGCGAAGTTGCAACTTGTAGAGAACAATAAATCATACCCACTGAAATTATTCGGAAAAACGATTCACCAAACAATGACAGAGGTACAATAAATTTCATTCCACATCGCATCAACACATAACAAGATCACTTAACACATCATGCAAAAGATACATAACATCCAGAGTTTTGCCCATACATATGGGACTTTCCAAGGTCTCACACACATCACATAAGTCTGCCTCACATGCTTACATCCAGCCCATAACAAAACAAAAGTTCGGGCGTGCCAACATACGCAAAAGATCTCTAGGTGCTAAGCATACGATCTAGACTACTCTCTAGCGATCTCACCAACGTCACCGTCCTCACTAGACATATCTGAAGAACTACTAGAAGAACTACTCGGCTCCGGATCCTCCTGGGGAAAGATGGGGTTCCTCTCATTCTCCTACGGTGATCTCCTCGTGCAGACGATCGTTGTAGTCCTGCAAGTGATGAGAGTTGGAGCTCCAGGTCTCCCACTCGCAACCTCAGCAACCTGTTCTCCTCTGAAACACGAATGCCCTCAACACAAACTCCTCGAAGCGCCTCCTCAGTCTCCCTCATGACCGAGGCCAAGAAAGTAGTCGACCCCTGCTGAATGGCAAGCTGATGAGCAGTCTCCTGCTCCCTCTGAAGTGCCTGGTCTCTCTCTACTGTCAACTGAGCTAGCTGTGTAGTGAGGAGGTCTATCTCTGTAGTATGCTCCTCCTGCCGGCGATGCTGTGCAGCCATCTCCTCACTAAGGGTATGATCCAGATGATCGTAGCTGCGCGATAGGCACCCATAAGTAGCCATCAGAGCAGCCATAGCACTCCCTGCTGGTCCAGCACAATGCTCCCTCTCAAGAGAGCTAGCCTCAAGTACGGTAGCGCCTGGCTGACGCCACACTGCCTGGTAAGGGTCTGTCGTGGAAGATACTAGCAGTAGCTGGGCAACCACCTCCGGATGGTCCTCCATGATGTCCCGAAGAACGGTATAAGCAACCTGGTTGGCTGCATCCCAGGGGGTCCTCCCCTGCAAGGCAAACACCCGTCGGCACCAGACGTGATCCTGGTCCTCACGGCTAGGCATGTCGACGTCCACCGTGTACACGTGACGATCCTCTGACAACTGCACACGGTGCCAGTCGTACAGCGGCTCCTGACCTCCTGGTATCCCACCAGGTGCAAAACTCTCCAAAGAATAGTGGGCATCCCAAATTCTCCCAAAAAGTCCTCTGATCCCTCATCGGTCCATGGCCCCAGCATGTAGTTAGGCCTCTTGCCTCCCGTGGACTTGCGAGCAGTGCGCTTGGTGCCTGCCATCTGTAAGAAGTGTACCCACATAGATTTTTATTAGTTTGAGAACATCTTTTATTAGAAAAACGGGACGGAAACTATAAGGAAGAAAGTAAGATTAATGCAAAGTTGTATGATCATGATGCATGAGCGTAACATACGTCCTCACTGCCTAACAATCTATCGGCTAGACGGTGGCATACACGCTCACTCATAACGTTAACTAAACGTACTACACGTTCGCAAGTTAGCGTACCTGCAGAACATCCACTTCAGCCCTTCCCACAGTATGAATATTATGCACTGCGGAAATTTAAATCTAATACTCTCTTAGGTGTACACCCGGTATACACGTAAGCAGTATATGCACCATCATAAATTATTACTCCCACAATCAATACTTTCACATATACTTGTGTGGAACAGGTATACGCGTCAGTATCATATAAGCACTTTTCCTAGATTGGCGGTTGTCCAATCATGCTCTCACAACTCTCATTACCTTTAGCGTAGAGGCATTGATCCATACATTACTATTCCGAGGAATAGCATCCATACAATTTCACCCTTGCCGTATGGACGACAGAATAAACAGAAAATAAGTATGATGCACGACCCCCAAAGTTAGTACTTAAATAGCCACCTAAGTTCCTATTGGGCATAAGGACTTGATCAATGGCACACCTTACTCTGGTCAAGAAGGTTTTTAAATCCTAATATAGCAATAAGTTCTTGTCAAATAGGAATTTTTAATTGAAAATACGGTTTTTAAAATACACTTGTGAACAGTAACGCTAACCACGCTCCGATACAGCTGTAACAGAACCGACCAATTTGCACCAGATTAAGCACCGAATCGCTGCTTTCACAGAGATTACAAGTACTTAAGCTCGTACAAACCCGGTAGTCCGGAAATCTCGAAGGATTTCAAGTCATTCAACTTTAACCAAGATCGTAATAGATTAGCGTACATGCCCACAAGGTACATTCAGTTCGCACATAGTTCAAATACATCGGAGTTCGATAGTTATTACAAACCATAGTTTTGAATTCAAAGCGGAAGCAACATAGTTTTGAAACACAAGTCCTTAGTTCACAATACGGTGCCATATGCCTGATCCGTCCACAAAAGCATCAGGGAAGATAAGGATTGACCATGACATGCCCATGGTCTAGTCACTGCCCTCGACGGGATACAGACAGTTCTCACAGTAGCGAAGAAGAAACATTTCCCATCTGCAACAACAAGGGATAGCACCCTGAGTACGAGAAGGTACTCAGCTAGACTTACCCGTCATAAACCAAATAATTGACACCAAAGATTATGCAAGGCTGTATCTGAGGTTGGCCACACTTACCTTTTTGCATAAAAGCATTTTATTATTAAATAATCATCATTAGAGCATTAGCAATCACTTTATGTAATCAGCCTGATTATCTAGATTGCACCTGATCTAGAGCAAAACATTGACTATTATTCAAGCAAGAGTGACTATTTCATCAATAGCCTTTCAGATTCACCAACCTTAACCATCATTAATTCCATATATTACTACGGTAACACATGCTCAGTCAAGTTACTCACTAACCAGGAGCGATGGCGATTATAATCGATTCCTACCAGCTGGGGACACAAAATGTCGCACACTCGCCCGACACACCCTGCCAGGCGGCCGTTGGCGACCACTCAGGAGGTTCGAGAACCCAAATCGCGGGACGGCCATGGACCCTTCTACACCGAGGGTTATCTCAATGCCAGGTCGCTCAAGCTATTAACTGCCCACGGCCATGCCAGGTCGATCAGGCCCTGCCTGCCCTCGGACCATGCCAGGTCGATCAGAATAGTTGCCCACGGTACATATAAGGCCCTGGGTGTTAGGCGTCAACGTCTCGTCACCGGCTCGAAACACCTTACTCGGCTTCACGGGAGGTACCCGCACTGCTCCGTTAAGTGATTGACGCGTTCAAAATGACTGAGGTGTGCCTTCGTCGGGTCCTAATCGACACAGACGGGAGACTACTAGCACACAGAACCCATGTCCTGCTGCCTACATCCCGCCCGGTCTCAGATTAATTAAACACATGGTTCTCTCCATGATAGCACCAGGCTAAACATGTTTAGTATCCACCTATATGCGGGGGACAGGAAATCACCCGACTTTTACCGGTCTAAGCAGGGCTAAGCATATAATCGAGCCTAGACCTAACAGGGATCACAAGATAATATTTGCAGGTGGACAAGGATAATTAATCAATGCAGCAACGGTATCACACAACTCCTATGACCTAATGCAACAATCATATCAGGTTAACTTGTAAACGGTAATTTGCAAACCGTAGGAGAAAAATGCTCCGGGGCTTGCCTCGCTCGAAGTCGGCGGGGCGGGCGGTGATCACGGCACTCCGGCAGGTCCTCAGCGTCTCCTTCCGGGATCCCCTCCTCGGTTGTCTCCTCCTGACGCTGCTCCTCCGGCGTGTCTTGGGCTTCCACTACCGACCCTGCATGATGCGGTACATGAATGAATAACATGAATGCACATGGGATGCACGGTGATGCAACATAGGAGAGTAACAATTCAGGAGATAAGCACATGTCATCTACTGCTACCACTTATTTAATTTAACATACTACTTATTAAGTCTTATGTCACCACATCAAAGTTGCTTAACGGGTTTATTACCCTCTAATTATTTGTAGAATTAAATCTAGTTAATTAGGCCTATAACATAACTATCCTAGACAGCTTTACGAAAAATCTATAAAAATTACTGGAGATTAATAACACTTAATCTAACCCTCTGTCCAAATTCATTCCATTTGGACCTAGACTTCATCCTCTATGAAAAAGACAAATTCTATCATGAAAAGGTGCTTTGAACTACACACCCTAGCAACAAGTGTCAAACAACAGATTTCTTATTTTTCTACTGAACTTCCTAGCATAAGAGCAATGTGCTTAAATTCTCAGGTGCATATTCCTCATATTTTAATTACTACAAAATAAACAAGGAAACGACATTTAACTATTTTAAAAGCTACTGTCAAATTAAGTCACAGAATAGCCTCATATTATATTTTTCTCTGAAACTACACATTCATACAAATCTAACAAAACTAGAATTACATTTTTCTGACTTATACATAATAGTTATGCATTTTCCAAGTTATCAGCACTTTTCTAATTTAAATAAATCTACACATAAAAGTATCACCAAGAATGCTTTCAACAGTTTTCACTGATAGATCTAAACATGCTTGACTTAACAAAATTTGTTTCACAGGAGCTGGACTTAAAATGAGCCTTGTGAGAATTTTTTGAAGCCATTACACAATTCTGCAAAAACAAACTAAAAGGAACCAAACCTAAACGTACGGACTCCACTTGGTTCGGCCGAGGCATAAGACAAATGCTCAGCACCCCCGGCGCGATTCGGCTGAGGCTCGAGGCAAAGGCTTCGGCACGTTCGGCGCGATTCGGTGAGGCTCGAGGCAAAGCTTCGGCACGTTCGGCGCGATTCGGCTGAGGCTAGACGCACTCGACCGATTCGGCCGAGGCTCAGACACCTTTTTCCGATTCGGCCGAGGCACACTGACAGCCGAGGCTAACCTATTCAGCCGAGGCTACTGACTCAACCGAGACTAACTGACTCAACCGAGACTAACTGACTCAACCGAGACTAACTGACTCAACGAGATTAACTGACTCAACCGAGACTAACTGACTCAACCGACTTAGTCGAGGCTCGAGGCGAAGCTCGGCGCTTCCGGCTTTCCGAGGCCACGGCACCCAAGCTTTTCCCTTTCTCTCTTTCTTAATGCCAGTCGGGGCCCGCTGGTCAGGGCGACCAAGCTTCCGAGGCCAAGCTCGGCACGTTACGCGCGAGGCCAGGCTCGGCAGTCAACGGCGGAGTTTTAGCGCCGTGGTCGTTGACCGGCCCTAGCTCGTCGACGGCGACACTTCTGGCGACACTGAGACATCATTGGGTGCGGGTTTGCGAGGCGAACACAACTAACCGACTCGCTGAGACAGAGGGATACCGGAGCAAGCTCGACGGCGGCCATGGCGGAGCGGCGGCTCTGCGACTCGGCGGCGGAAATCTTTCCCGGCGGCTTGCGACTCGGCGAGATTAACACTAGCTAAGCAAGTCACAAGTGACCTATTGGAGCAAACTCCCAGGCTTCTTCGGCATCCCCGGCATTGTCCGGCGCGATGCACGGCGGCGGTCCATGACGGACACAGCGCGACTGGCCCGTGGTCCGGCGAACTCAGGGCACGAGAGAGGTCTCCATTTGACTGTAAGCTACTACGACGGTTAGAGAAGACTAGAACATGGCTCAGCTTAGGGTAGCATGGCCGGAGATGACCGGTCCACGTGAAGGTCACGGTGGCGGCCATGGCGGAAGCTTGCGGATGGCGTCCGCTGTTCCGGCAGCTAGAGAGGAAGAGAGGGGAAACCAACCTTACCGGAGAAAGAGGAGATCAAGACGGAGAGACTGGCGAGAGGAATTGGACGGCGGTGAGCGGTGGAGCGAGTAATCGCTCGCCGAGGTTCGGCGGGCGGCGGCGGAGCGGAGCTCTGGTGAAGATGGAGTGAAGTGGAGCGAAGGAGAGACTGAGCAATGGGATGCTCTGCTGGTTGCGAGCACAGGCGGAGCAAAGGCAAACGGAACGAAGTGCTAGGTGCATTGCACCTGGCAGTTCCCATCGGGGGAGCTCCCGACCGGACGCGGCGGCGTCAGGGTCGCGCTCCACGCGGCGAGCATGCACCGAGCTCCGGGCGACGTGGCGAGTTCGGGCGCAAACCAAGGGCGGTGATGACGGTGGTTGGCCGGCCGAGAGGCGGGGTCTCGCGGCGGCGGGCGGTTTCGGTCGGCGCGGAGGGAGCGGCGTGCGCGCGGGAAAGAAGAGAGGGACTGACTGGTGGGGTCCACGGTCAAGATTAAACTAATGAGGTTTTGTTTCAAACTTTGATGCTCTATAATTCCTAAACTAGACCGAAACTAGGAAAAGGTCCCAACAGCAAAGTGCTTAGAATTTTGTAAGGAACAAATCATCTTAAGGCTCCAGTCCAAATTCTGTGTTTAAAAGAAATTTAGTGCTAAACCATTTTTCTAATGCAAGAAATCCTAGCTCAAAAGCTTTTTCTGAGAAAGTGCTTTAAAGCAAAGTTGTCCCTTCATCAAGATCTACAACTTTGTATAAGGCACTTGGTCAGAAACAGAAAGCATAACAGGTTACACTAGAGACCAAACAAGGACTTAAGCATTCAACAAACATATGCACATGAAATTGAGATGCTATGCTTATGCCATGCCAAATTATGCATTTAGGGATTGCTTAACACCGGGGTGTTACAGCCCTCCCTCCTTAAGGAATCTCGTCCGAGGATTTGAGTACTAACCATTCCTTATAAAACTGTGGATTATACTTCTTTAGATATCTTCCGTTTCCCAAGTGGCATGCGGTCGTCTTGCTCACTCCAGGATACTTTATATGCTTCACGACCTTTCGCGAGTCACTCTTTCTTTCTCATCGAGTACTCGATATGGTTCACGGAGTAAGTAAGGTCGGATTGTAACTTGATATTGGCCGGTTGTAATTCTCCTCTTCTGGAACTCGAAGACATTTCTTTAATTTGTGACACATGGAATACAGGGAATATAGCCTTCAAATGTTCAGGTAAATGTAGTGTGATAAAGCCACTTTTCCCCTCTTTCCATTATCCTGTAGGGTCCCACAAACCTTGGCGCTAACTTTCTTTTCACGCCAAAACGTTTAACTCCTTTCATGGGTGATACTTTCAAGTACACATAGTCACCTACTTCGAATTCAAGCGGCCTTCTTCGCTTAGGGCATAGCTCTTCTGTCGGGACTGTGCCGCTGCGATATGTTGTTGCACTATTCTAACTTGTTCTTCTGCTTCCTGACAAAATCAATTCCATAGTAACGACGTTCTCCTGGTTCAACCCAACATACTGGTGTTCTGCATCTTCTGCCATACAGAGCTTAAAAGGTGCCATCTGAATGCTTTATTGATAACTATTGTTGTAAGCAAATTCTGCTAATGGCAACCACTTCTCCCAAGATCCCTTTGCTGAAATTACACAGGCTTTAACATATCTCTATACCTGGTTTACTCTTTCAGTTTGCCCTGATGTCTGAGGATGGTAAGCTGAGCTATGGATTAACTTAGTGCCTAACTCTTTTGCAGTTTCTCCCAGAATGGTGCAGTAAACTGCGTTCACGATCCGAAACTATGACCTTGGGTATACATGTAATCGTACAATCTGATTGATATAAAATCTCCGCATAGTCCGGGGCTCGATAACAAGTTTTAACTGGTATGAATGAGCGGTCTGGTGTGAGACTATTACAATTACCCAAATCGAATTGTTTCCCCTTCTGAGTGGTAGGCAAACCGTGGGTGATAAAATCCATACTCACTTCTTCCCACTTCCATTCAGGTATTGATAAAGGTTGAAGTGTTCGGCTGGCTTCAGGTGAATAGCCTTCACCCGACAACACGTGTCGCATCTGGCTACATATGCGGCAATTTCCTTCTTCATTTTGGTCCACCAAAATCTTGGACGCAAATCTTGATACATCTTAGTGCTCCCGGGATGGATAGACAATTTAGAAAGATGAGCCTCGTCCATGATCTGATTTTCAGTTCCCTATTCTTGGGTACCACTAGGCGATTATCAAACCATAACACTCCTTATCACAACTCGGAAATGTTTTACGGGTTCAGTGGCAGCCCTTAGCTTTTCTTTGATATAATAGATTCCTTGTCTGTTTTCTGCCCTTCAGAATTGGTCAACTAAGGTGCTCTGCAGCTCGATGTGACGCAGGATCACAGGGTGTACGAGACTAAACTCGTCCTCTGGTTGTAACCTCAAGTTATTACAATGCGAACTTCCGACTCAGAGCATCAGCAACCACATTTGCTTTTCAGGGGTGATAATGTATCTGCAAATTGTAATCTTTAATCAATTCAAGCCATCTTCTTGCCTCATATTCAACTCCGGTTGAGTGAAGATATACTTGAGACTCTTATGATCAGGTGTACATATTGCAGACATTTCCTAGCAAATAGTGCCTCCAGATCTTCAGAGCGTGCACCACAGCAGCTAATTCCAAATCATGCGTAGGATAATTTATCTCATGTTTTCTCAACTGTCGTGAAGCATAAGCAATCACTCTGCCTTCTTGCATAAGAACACACCCTAAACCAAACTTGATGCGTCGCAGAAGACATCAAACGGCTTCTCGATATCTGGTTGAGCTAAGACAGGGGCAGTGGTTAACAGTTTCCGCAAGGTACAGAAAGCTGTTTCACACTTCTCTGTCCACTCAAACTTCTGATCCTTCTGAAGCAAACTTGTCATGGGCTGGCAATTTTGGAGAGAAATCGGGAATGAAACGACGGGTAATACCCTGCTAAACCGAGAAAACTCCGAATCTCCCCAACTGAAGTTGGAGCTCCCAATCCATTTACTTCTGTACTTTGCTTGGGTCCACAGAGGATTCCTTCCTCCGACAGGATGTGACCAAGGAATTGTACTTGCTTCAACAAAATTCACATTTGCTAAACTTAGCATAAAGTTTATGCTCTCGTAGCCTTGTCAAAACGATCCTCAAATGTTTCTGCATGGTCGTCGGGTTCTCCGAATAATAACCAAAATGTCATCAATGAATACCACTACATAACTTATCTAGTTCTGGCATGAATACCGAGTTCATCAAACTCATAAAGTAAGCCGGAGCATTTGTCAATCCAAAGACATGACTAAATACTCGTATAGGCCATATCTGGTTGAAAAAGCAGTCTTTGGAAATCTTGTGGTCGGATTCTAATTTGATGATAACCGGATCTCAAATCGATCTTGGAGAAAACTTTGGCTCTGGATAACTGGTCAAACAAAATATCTATCCGTGGCAACGGATATTTATTCTTAACGGTCACGGCATTAAGCGGTCGATAATCCACACACAATCTCAAGGACTTGTCCTTCTTCTTAACAAACAAGGCTGGACATCCCCACTCTGACACACTAGGTTGAATGAAACCCTTGTCCAAAAGTTCCTAATCTGAGTCTTGAGTTCGGCTAATTCATTGGGCGGCATACGATAAGGTCTTCTCGAGATCGGTGCAGTCCCTGGTAACAACTCAATGGTAAACTCTACAGCCCGCTTGGGCGGTAAACCCGGCAACTCATCTGGAAAGACGTCTGGGAAATCCCGAACAACTGGAATTTTTGACAGGTCCTCTATAGATAAGGTGCAAGATAGATCAACAAAATCAGCCCCTCGAGGAAGAGAGATACGTAACTTGTTGTTCCTCCTTGGATCGGTCAAGGTAAGAGTCCTATCTGCAGTGTCTAACACTGCTTTCCACATACTCATCCAACTCATTCCTAGGACTACGTCCATACTGAGCCCTGGCAAAACTACTAAATTAGCCCCAAACTTATGCCCTCCGATGTCGATGGTTGCATCACGTACCATCTGCCTAGACAACACACTACTCCCCACAGAGCTTACGCGAAACCCATAATCCATTTCAGACACCTCTTGATCATGCTTTTGTGCAAATGCTTTACTCATGAACGAATGCGATGATCCAGTATCAAACAAAACGACTGCAGGATGATGATTAACAAGGCACATACCAGCAGTCACGGGCTCTCCAGCACGAGCTTCTTCAGCGGTCATGTTGTGCAGGCGTGCGGGGTAATTGGCCTGTTGCTTCTTTGGGTAGGGACAGTATCTTGCGAAGTGCCCCTCTTGGTTGCAGTTGTAGCATGGTCCCCGAACTATAGGTTTATTTCCTGAAGAACTGCCTTGACCTCCACGAGCCTGAGCAGCAGCTATTTGTATGGCTTCTGATTGCGCTGAGCTTGTGGCTGATTCTTCTTCTGCGGCGGCCTAAAACGTGCCCCGGCGCTGGTGGTCGATACTGATTTCGCTGAGCTGGTGGTCCTCTGGGTTGTGATGATCCTGATTCAAAGGTTCTCTTCCGGGCCTTGCTAGCAGCATGCTTGTTGTTATGATTCTCTTGAATCAGACAGTCACTTAGGAAGTCATTGAAATTGGTACGGGAAGATGTACCCACTGACTTTCCCATTTTAGTGTTCAAGCCTCTCTTGAAACTAGCAATCTTCTTAGCGTCTGTGTCAACGAAGTCTGGGATATAGCGAGCCAACGAGTTGAACAGATGATGATACTCTGTGATAGACCGAGTTCCTTGAGTCAGATTCATGAACTCTGCCACTTTCATCTGGGTCAAGCCTGGCGGAATGTAATGACCTCGAACAGCAGCAGTAAACACTCTCCAAGTGATAGGAACATTAGCAGGATAGGTGGTGCGGTGATGTCCCCACCAAATCCCGGCTGGTCCCTGCAACTGGTGCGCGGCATATTCTGCTTTCAGCTCTTCTGTGAGCCTCAACAAACGGAACTTCTGCTCCAGAGTATGCAGCCATTCTTCTGCCTCAAAGGTTCTGTAGCTTCCCTGAAGATAGGCGGTTTAGTATCCAGGAAATCCTTGAAAGAACTATACTGGTTTAGCTCTTGGCGTTGGTGTCCTTGCGCCAAGTTCTCCCTCAGCAAAGCTTCAATATTGCGCTGACTTCCAAGAAATTGAGCAAAAAGCTGCTCAGCCGTTGGTGGTGGAGGAGGTGGTGGATTGCGGTTTTCTCTGGGGTCCTCATTTCCACCACTACCGCCCGCTCCACTACGAGTTGTCGTCATCTGCATATAGGATAGTAAGCGACCATTAGGCGAAGTTGCAACTTGTAGAGAACAATAAATCATACCCACTGAAATTATTCGGAAAACGATTCACCAAACAATGACAGAGGTACAATAAATTTCATCCACATCGCATCAACACATAACAAGATCACTTAACACATCATGCAAAAGATAACATAACATCCAGAGTTTTGCCCATACATATGGGACTTTCCAAGGTCTCACACACATCACATAAGTCTGCCTCACATGCTTACATCCAGCCCATAACAAAACAAAAGTTCGGGCGTGCCAACATACGCAAAAGATCTCTAGGTGCTAAGCATACGATCTAGACTACTCTCTAGCGATCTCACCAACGTCACCGTCCTCACTAGACATATCTGAAGAACTACTAGAAGAACTACTCGGCTCCGGATCCTCCTGGGGAAAGATGGGGTTCCTCTCATTCTCCCTACGGTGGATCTCCTCGTGCAGACGATCGTTGTGTAGTCCTGCAAGTGATGGAGTTGGAGCTCCAGGTCTCCCACTCGCAACCTCAGCAACCTGTTCTCCTCTGAAACACGAATGCCCTCAACACAAACTCCTCGAAGCGCCTCCTCAGTCTCCCTCATGACCGAGGCCAAGAAAGTAGTCGACCCCTGCTGAATGGCAAGCTGATGAGCAGTCTCCTGCTCCCTCTGAAGTGCCTGGTCTCTCTCTACTGTCAACTGAGCTAGCTGTGTAGTGAGGAGGTCTATCTCTGTAGTATGCTCCTCCTGCCGGCGATGCTGTGCAGCCATCTCCTCACTAAGGGTATGATCCAGATGATCGTAGCTGCGCGATAGGCACCCATAAGTAGCATCATCAGAGCAGCCATAGCACTCCCTGCTGGTCCAGCACAATGCTCCCTCTCAAGAGAGCTAGCCTCAAGTACGGTAGCGCCTGGCTGACGCCACACTGCCTGGTAAGGGTCTGTCGTCGGGAAGATACTAGCAGTAGCCTGGGCAACCACCTCCGGATGGTCCTCCATGATGTCCCGAAGAACGGTATAAGCAACCTGGTTGGCTGCATCCCAGGGGGTCCTCCCCTGCAAGGCAAACACCCGTCGGCACCAGACGTGATCCTGGTCCTCACGGCTAGGCACGTCGACCTCCACCGTGTACACGTGACGATCCTCTGACAACTGCACACGGTGCCAGTCGTACAGCGGCTCCTGACCCTCCTGTATCCCACCAGGTGCAGAACTCTCCAAAGAATAGTGGGCATCCCAAATTCTCCCAAAAAGTCCTCTGATCCCTCATCGGTCCATGGCCCCAGCATGTAGTTAGGCCTCTTGCCTCCCGTGGACTTGCGAGCAGTGCGCTTGGTGCGTGCCATCTGTAAGAAGTGTATCCACACATATTTTTATTAGTTGAGAACAACTTTTATTAGAAAACGGGACGGACGGAAACCATAAGGAAGGAAGTAAGATTAATGCAAAGTTGTATGATCATGATGCATGAGCGTAACATACGTCCTCACTGCCTAACAATCTATCGGCTAGACGGTGGCATACACGCTCACTCATAACGTTAACTAAACGTACTACACGTTCGCAAGTTAGCGTACCTGCAGAACATCCACTTCAGCCCTTCCCACAGTATGAATATATGCACTGCGGAAATTTAAATCTAATACTCTCTTAGGTGTACACCCGGTATACACGTAAGCAGTATATGCACCCATCATAAATTATTACTCCCACAATCAATACTTTCACATATACTTGTGTGGAACAGGTATACGCGTCAGTATCATATAAGCACTTTCCCTAGATTGGCGGTTGTCCAATCATGCTCTCACAACTCTCATTACCTTTAGCGTAGAGGCAATTGATCCATACATTACTATTCCGAGGAATAGCATCCATACAATTTCACCCTTGCCGTATGGACGACAGAATAAACAGAAAATAAGTATGATGCACGACCCCCAAAGTTAGTACTTAAATAGCCACCTAAGTTCCTATTGGGCATAAGGACTTGATCAATGGCACACCTTACTCTTGGTCAAGAAGGTTTTTCAAATCCTAATATAGCTATAAGTTCTTGTCAAATAGGAAATTTTAATTGAAAATACGGTTTTTCAAATACACTTGTGAACAGTAACGCTAACCACGCTCCGATGCCAGCTGTAACAGAACCGACCAATTTGCACCAGATTAAGCACCGAATCGCTGCTTTCACAGAGATTACAAGTACTTAAGCTCGTACAAACCCGGTAGTCCGGAAATCTCGAAGGATTTCAAGTCATTCAACTTTAACCAAGATCGTAATAGATTAGCGTACATGCCCACAAGGTACATTCAGTTCGCACATAGTTCAAATACATCGGAGTTCGATAGTTATTACAAACCATAGTTTTGAATTCAAAGCGGAAGCAACATAGTTTTGAAACACAAGTCCTTAGTTCACAATACGGTGCCATATGCCTGATCCGTCCACAAAAGCATCAGGGAAGATAAGGATTGACCATGCCCATGGTCTAGTCACTGCCCTCGACGGGATACAGACAGTTCTCGCAGTAGCCGAAGAAACATTGCCCATCTGCAACAACAAGGGATAGCACCCTGAGTACGAGAAGGTACTCAGCTAGACTTACCCGTCATAAACCAGAAATAATTGACACCAAGGATTATGCAAGGCTGTATCTGAGGTTGGCCACACTTACCTTTTTGCATAAAAGCATTTTATTATTAAATAATCATCATTAGAGCATTAGCAGTCACTTTTATGTAATCAGCCTGATTATCTAGATTTGCACCTGATCTAGAGCAAACACTTGACTACTTATTCAAGCAAGAGTGACTATTTCATCAATAGCCTTTCAGATTCACCAACCATAACCATCATTAATTCCATATTACTACGGTAACACATGCTCAGTCAAGTTACTCACTAACCAGGAGCGATGGCGATTATAATCGATTCCTACCAGCTGGGGACAAAATGTCGCACACTCGCCCGACACACCCTGCCAGGCGGCCGTTGGCGACCACTCAGGAGGTTCGAGAACCCAAATCGCGGGACGGCCATGGACCCTTCTACACCGAGGGTTATCTCAATGCCAGGTCGCTCAAGCTATTAACTGCCCACGGTCATGCCAGGTCGATCAGGCCCTGCCTGCCCTCGGACCATGCCAGGTCGATCAGAATAGTTGCCCACGGTACATATAAGGCCCTGGGTGTTAGGCGTCAACGTCTCCGTCACCGGCTCGAAACACCTTACTCGGCTTCACGGGAGGTACCCGCACCTGCTCCGTTAAGTGATTGACGCGTTCAAAATGACTGAGGTGTGCCTTCGTCGGGTCCTAATCGACACAGACGGGAGACTACTAGCACACAGAACCCATGTCCTGCTGCTCCTACATCCCGCCCGGTCTCAGATTAATTAACACATGGTTCTCTCCATGATAGCACCAGGCTAAACATGTTTAGTATCCACCTATATGCGGGGACAGGAAATCACCCGACTTTTACCGGTCTAAGCAGGGCTAAGCATATAATCGAGCCTAGACCTAACAGGGATCACAAGATAATATTTGCAGGTGGACAAGGATAATTAATCAATGCAGCAACGGTATCACACAACTCCTATGACCTAATGCAACAATCATATCAGGTTAACTTGTAAACGGTAATTTGCAAACCGTAGGAGAAAAATGCTCCGGGGCTTGCCTCGCTCGAAGTCGGCGGGGCGGTGATCACGGCACTCCGGCAGGTCCTCAGCGTCTCCTTCCGGGATCCCCTCCTCGGTGTCTCCTCCTGACGCTGCTCCTCCGGCGTGTCTTGGGCTTCCACTACCGACCCTGCATGATGCGGTACATGAATGAATAACATGAATGCACATGGGATGCACGGTGATGCAACATGGAGTAACAATTCAGGAGATAAGCACATGTCATCTACTGCTACTCACTTATTTAATTTAACATACTACTTATTAAGTCTTGTTGTCACCACATCAAAGTTGCTTAACGGGTTTATTACCCTCTAATTATTTGTAGAATTAAATCTAGTTAATTAGGCCTATAACAGTAACCTATCCTAGACAGCTTCACGAAAATCTATAAAATTACTGGAGATTAATAACACTTAATCTAACCCTCTGTCCAAATTTCATCCCATTTGGACCTAGACTTCATCCTCTATGAAAAAGACAAATTCTATCATGAAAAGGTGCTTTGAACTACACACCCTAGCAACAAGTGTCAAACAACAGATTTCTTATTTTTCTACTGAACTTCCTAGCATAAGAGCAATGTGCTTAAATTCTCAGGTTCATATTCCTCATATTTTAATTACTACAAAATAAACAAGGAAACGACATTTAACTATTTTAAAAGCTACTGTCAAATTAATTCACAGAATAACCTCATATTATTTTTCTCTGAAACTACACATTCATACAAATCTAACAAAACTGGAATACATTTTTCTGACTTATACATAATTAGTTATGCATTTTCCAAGTTATCAGCACTTTTCTAATTTAAATAAATCTACACATAAAAGTATCACCAAGAATGCTTTCAACAGTTTTCACTGATAGATCTAAACATGCTTGACCTAACAAAAATTGTTTCACAGGAGTGGACTTAAAATGAGCCTTGTGGAATTTTTGAAGCCATTACACAATTCTGCAAAAAAACTAAAAAGGAAACAAAACTCAAACCTAACGTACGGACTCCACTTGGTTCGGCCGAGGCATAGACAAATGCTCAGCACCCCGGCGCGATTCGGCTGAGGCTCGAGGCAAGGCTTCGGATTCGGCGCGATTCGGTGAGGCTCGAGGCAGGCTTCGCATTCGGCGCGATTCTGAGGCTAGACGCACTCGACCGATTCGGCCGAGGCTCAGACACACCTTTTCCGATTCGGCGAGGCACACTGACAGCCGAGGCTAACCTATTCAAGCCGAGGCTACTGACTCAACCGAGACTAACTGACTCAACCGAGACTAACTGACTCAACCGAGCTTAACTGACAACCGAGACTAACTGACTCAACCGACTGGTCGAGGCTCGAGGCGAAGGCTCGGCGCTTCCGGCTTTCCGAGGCCTACGGCACCAAGCTTTTCCTTTCTCTCTTCTTACTGCCAGTCGGGGCCCGCTGGTCAGGGCGACCAAGCTTCCGAGGCCAAGCTCGGCACGTTACCGCGCGAGGCCAGGCTCGGCAGTCAACGGCGGAGTTTAGCGCCGTGGTCGTTGACCGGCCCTAGCTCGTCGACGGCGACACTTCTGGCGACACTGAGACCATCATTGGGTGCGGGTTTGCGAGGCGAACACAACTAACCGACTCGCTGAGACAGAGGGATACCGGAGCAAGCTCGACGGCGGCCATGGCGGAGCGGCGGCTCTGCGACTCGGCGGCGGAACTCTTCCCGGCGGCTTGCGACTCGGCGAGATTAACACTAGCCTAAGCAAGTCACAAGTGACCTATTGGAGCAACTCCCAGGCTTCGGCATCCCCGGCATTGTCCGGCGCGATGCACGGCGGCGGTCCATGACGGACACAGCGCGACTGGCCCGTGGTCCGGCGAACTCAGGGCACGAGAGAGGTCTCCATTTGACTCTAAGCTACTACGGACGGTAGAGAAGACTAGAACATGGCTCAGCTTAGGGTAGCATGGCCGGAGATGACCGGTCCACGTGAAGGTCACGGTGGCGGCCATGGCGGAAGCTTGCGGATGGCGTCCGCTGTTCCGGCAGCTAGAGAGGAAGAGAGGGGAAACCAACCCTTACCGGAGAAAGAGGAGACCAAGACGGAGAGACTGGCGAGAGGAATTGGACGGCGGTGAGCGGTGGAGCGAGTAATCGCTCGCCGAGGTTCGGCGGGCGGCGGCGGAGCGAGCTCTGGTGAAGATGAAGATGGTGAAGTGGAGCGAAGGAGAGACTGAGCAATGGGATGCTCTGCTGGTTGCGAGCACAGGCGGAGCGAAGGCAAACGGAACGAAGTGCTAGGTGCATTGCACCTGGCCAGTTCCCATCGGGGGAGCTCCCGACCGGACGCGGCGGCGTCAGGCGTCGCGCTCCACGCGGCGAGCATGCACCGAGCTCCGGGCGACGTGGCGAGTTCGGGCGCAAACACGGGCGGTGATGACGGTGGTTTGGCCGGCCGGCGAGGCGGTCTCGCGGCGGCGGGCGGTTTCGGTCGGCGCGGAGGGAGCGGCGTGCGCGCGGGGAAGAAGAGAGGGACTGACCGGTGGGGTCCACGGTCAAGATTAAACTAATGAGGTTTTGTTTCAAACTTTGATGCTCTATAACTTCCTAAACTAGACCGAACTAGGAAAAGGTCCCAACAGCAAAGTTGCTTAGAATTTTGTAAGGAACAAATCATCCTTAAGGCTCCAGTCCAAATTCTGTTGTTTAAAAGAAATTTAGTGCTAAACCATTTTTCTAATGCAAGAAATCCTAACTCAAAAGCTTTTTCTGAGAAAGTGCTTTAAAGCAAAGTTGTTCCCTTCATCAAGATCTACAACTTTGTTATAAGGCACTTGGTCAGAAACAGAAAGCATAACAAGGTTACACTAGAGACCAAACAAGGACTTAAGCATTCAACAAACATATGCACATGAAATGATGAGATGCTATGCTTATGCCATGCCAAATTATGCATTTAGGGATTGCTTAACACCGGGGTGTTACAGCCCGCTTTTCCCGTTTCATTCGGGACCGAGAGCTTTTATTTAGAGTTTTCATGACCCTTCCTCATTCCAAGTGGCCTTGTGTTTGCTTTTGATTGGCTTTTGGGCACTGGAATGAGGTTTGCCTTCAAACCCTTCCTTATTGGTTTTATTGTTAGTCAATGCATTCATCAAGGGGGAGATTGAGAACATATATGATGAATGATTGACTTTGATGAGGAAGGTTTGAGGTTTTACTTGGTTGAGTCTATATATCGCTATGCGCTTATTGTTTATGACTAACCGGTGGCGTGAGTTGTGTTGTGTTTATGTGTTGGCGTGTGTGTGCAACATGTGTCTCTTGGCTGTGTTGATGTGCAGGTGTGGAGCTCGGATACAGTGGTCAATGGCGAGGTGAAGGTCAAGTAGAGACGTGCCGTGCTGACGGACCGGGAGCGGTGAAGGATGGGCGTGTCGTGCGGCGGACGTGCCATGCCGATGTACCCAGAGCGGTGAAGGGCGAATGTGAGGCTTGGACTGACGGACCTGAGGGCCAGAGGACCAGCTGTGGTAGCTGGCATGTGGCATCGGCGAGCGAGAGCACATGGGGATGTGCGATGCATCGACCGAGTCAGGAGGAAGACGATGGCATCGTGGCACTTGGCGGGAGGTCGGACACGGGCTTGTGTGCGGCGCAAGTGCCGTCGGCCGAGTCAAGAAGGAAGGCAAAGTCGTTGTGCCCGGCGTGGAGGCTGGACATGCATCAGCATCGGTGCCGGTGGTCAGGGTGTGTGAACCACATCCCGTCTACGGTGCGGGTTCGGTAGCTAAGCCTCAAAAAGCTACCATCGACGGTTTCCAGGTTTGGGCCTCAAAACCTGGGCTGGCAGGTTTCCCGGTTTGGGCCTCAAAACCGGGGGAAGGTCCAAAAGGACGGTCAACGCGTGACGGCGTGGAGAGGCTGGCGCGGCGGCGAAGCTATCCACGAGAAGGCGCGGTGGTCGACGGTGGCGGCACGTTGCGGCATCAGTGAGGTCGCGTCGAGGCGAAGATACCGGATGTGCGGGCGTGGCCGTCGGATGAAACTGCTAGGGTTGGACAGCTTTACCCCTGGGGGGTATTTGGGTTGAGTGCTTAATGTAAGGGTGTTTTGGTCTTCGGACGTGCGCCTATATATATGAGGGGGCTGCTAGGGCAGCTGGACCTCTGGGATCCTTGGAGGTGTCACTCTCATTTTGTTTAGGTGAGAGGAGGCTAGGGTTAGGGAGAGACCGGCTCTTGTTCTTGAGCTTTTCGCCATCCAAGCTTTGTGTTGCTAGGAGTGGCTTGTAGCCCGACACCGAGTTCTTAATGAATCATCCATTCCTCTAAATCCAAGGATCAAATTCGTGCTTTGATTTGTCTTGCGATTTTGTTCTTCGCGTTTGCACGTTTTCACCTCTTTCAATCTTCACGAGAATTCTTGTTTCGAGGGAAGATCCGCAAATCTGTTTGAACCATCTTGTGTAGCTTCGTGAGAGTCTTCTTTCTACCGAAGGAATTTCTCCAATACCTCACGAACTCACAGATCGGGCGGATTTAGTTTTGCGATTGAGTTCTTGCCCGTTCTTCACCGTTTTCTTCGATTCACTGATTTGGATTTGGGTTCGAGCCATGATCTCTTAGGAGTAACTCACTAACATCCTTGTGAGCCCTCACATGAAATTTGAGCCCTAGTGCTTTTGATTTGAGGGAGATCGGGTCGATTCGGTGGACGAACAGAGGGCTGATCGGGGTGACCGGACGCTGCATCGAAGCGACAGGACGCACCCTGTCAGAGTCCGGTCGTTGAACACCCACGTTGTCCAGTTCACGCGCGGTTACCGGACGCTGACCGGGACTTGACCGGACGCACCCCGTGCTGAGTCCGGTTAGCTCCAGAGAGCATTTTGTGCGACCAGACGCACTTGGCCAACGTGACTGGACGCACAGGTAGCACTGTTCACCGTGGCTACGCTGTGACCGGACGCACTGTTCACTTGACCGGACGCTCCCTAGTGCAGAGTCCGGTCGTGAACAGAGAGCATCCAGAGAGACTTTTCTCTGACCGGACGCGTCCGATCGACACTGACCGGACGCACTCCAGAGTCCGGTCAGTGCAGTGATCGCGCGTTTTTGTCCGTATGTTTTGCGCTCGAGCTCCGATTTGAGATCCGCTTTTTGCATTGGATTCCTGACTCTGTGCTCTACAGAAATCGGGCTTCTCGCTTTGCGAAAAAGAATGAATCCCCCTCGCGTTGCTCTGGGGAGGTTGAGGTTACCCAAACTCCATCCTGTCACTAGTTGACTCGCGTGGATTTGGGTGAGGGAGCTTTTGTGGTGTCCTGCTGTGTTCCTAGGGAACATCCACCCATTCTCTTGGGTCGTGGACATCACGTGTGTCGGCTTTGCTCTTGGGGTTGATTTTGTTGGGACAGAGGCCAGAATTTTGGAAGAAATTTTTAGGCTCCCATTCACCCCCCCCCCCCCCTCTGGTCGCCTTGCTTTAGCATTTTCGGTCCTTCACATCAACATGGTGCAAGCCAATCCATTATGTGGGAAGCCGCATGAGGATGCCAACGCCCATCTCCAACACTTCTTGGAGGTATGTGGTACCTTCACTATGAAGAATGTGTCTGCAGACGCCATCCGTCTTCGTCTTTTCCCGTTCTCGTTATTGGGAAGGCGAAGCAATGGTTCTACGCCAACAAGAGTGAAGCCAACACTTGGGAGGAGTGCGCCATGCATTTCTCAAGAAGTTCTTCCCGATGGGCAAGACCAGCGCCCTTCGTGGAAAGATTTCCAGCTTCCAACAACAAGCTGATGAGACAATTCCCGAAGCATGGGAACGTCTACAAGAGTACATTTGTGCCTGTCCTCATCATGGGATAGAGGAGTGGCTCATCATCCAAGGTTTCTACCATGGCCTGACCGGTATGGCCAGTAGTCACCTAGATGCAGCCGCTGGAGGGGCATTCTTACAACACAATGTGAGAGATGCCAAGGACCTCATAGAAAAGATGGTTACCAACCAAGGTTGGAATGAGGAACGTCTTCAGCCAAAGAAGAGAGGTGTTCATGCTCTCAATGAGTTGGACATGCTCTGCGCAAAGATGGACCTCTTGATGAAGAAAGTAGAAGAAAGTTCCAAGAGGGAACAAGAGGTCGTTCAACCTTGTGCAACCGCACGAGCCGTCGAAGCCGACCAATGGTGCGAGGTATGCGGAGGCAATGACCATTCGGGAAATAATTGTCCCGAGACGAAGGAGGAAGTGAGCTTCATCAACAACGCCAACAACAACGGGTACCGGCCCCAACAACAACAACAAGGATGGAACTCGCGCCCGTTCTACCAAAATCAAGGTAATGGTTATAGTAATAATTTCAATAACCAACCTTCTTTAAGAGATCTTGTCTTAGGCCAATCTAAAAAATGATAGTATTAATAAAAAGATGATGGCTAATGATAAGATTCTTGAAAATATAAATGAGAAAATGGATAGCTTTAATTCTGCTATGAAAAATCAATTGAGCTTTAATAAAATGCTAGAAACACAATTAGCTCAATTAGCAGCAGGTGTCCCATCCTACGAGCAAGGTAAGATCCCAGGGAAACCTGAGGATCCAATAGAGGGTGTTAAATTAGTCACTACGAGGTACGGTAAGCCTCCGCTCCGGTCAAACTGGGGTTATCTACTTGATCCACCCTTCATCACCAAGAAGGAAGATCCAGGCCTGCCGACCATCACCTGCCAGATTGGACCACAAGTCTTCCACGACGCCTTCTGCGACCCTGGATCGAGTGTCAACATCATGTCCAAGGTAACATATGATAACTTACTAGGGGGACCTTTGCTCCCTACATTTGTTCGCTTGCAGCTGACCGATCAGACGCTACGGTTCCCCGAGGGACTAGCAACGGACATTCTCATCAAAGTCCAAAACAGCTATGTCCCCGTCAATTTCCTTATATTGGACATGGGATCCAATCTAGACGTCGCGATCATCCTGGGAAGGCCGTTCCTCAATACGGTTAACACCGTCATCTACGTGGGATCCGGCCAACTTCACCTCCAATTCCCGGAATATAAGGTAAAGTGTCCATTCAACGGTTATAAAGCTAACATGCAGGTGAAGAATAAAGAACCTCGAGGCAACAGACAACGTCATCGTCACCCACGCCGTAGGAACAAGAAAAAGAGCGAGTCGACCAACAAGGCCGAAGTAAAAGAAGAACTCACCGACGAGGTGCAACCACGGTCTCCATCTCTGGGACCAACCGAGATAAGGTCCTACTCTAGTCGGTCAACTTATTGGTTCTTCTACAAAAACCTTGGAAGATGATTGCCTCTTTTCCCGTGGTACAACTCGTTCTTCTCCTCGAGTTGTCCTTTTGAGGAATGCTTCCAAGGGTGTTTCACAATGGCATTTGAACCAACACTTGCATCATGCTAACCCACATGATAAGTTGAGATTTGTGACCAAGTCTTGGGTTCCCAAGTACATGCTTGCTAACCCTTCGGGATCCAAGACTCGGGTTATTTTGTCCTATTGTGTGTAGATATGAGGACGCGGGATGGAGAACATGCGTCTGATGGAGCTTGATCTTTTAGACGTGATCAAGACTTGATGGTTCTCTCACCCCCGCTTAGATTTGCCTCCAAAGAGGCTTTTGCAGTTTGGTGAGCTTTCTTTTACACTCATACCTTGTACATTCATGGTCCATTTCTTGTGGTATGAAATGGACTATCATGCGCTCACTTGTATAGTTCTCGCATGTACATTTTCTTTTGTATCATGTTTTGTGTTGGTGTAGCATGTGCTATCTTGTATATCATGTTATGTTAGCCTTGTGTACAACTTTGGTGGCTATGCCACTTTTCATGCTAGTTTGTGATCCTCATGAACATTATGCCATGCTTTACCATATTTCTCCATGAGCTTGATTTGTAGTGGTATGATGTTCATTAGGTGTTATTTTTCAGGTGCTAGTTTTGACTAGCTATATGTATCATGTTGATATGTTTAGTTCGAGCACTAGCCTTTCCACAATTTTATCATGTTACATGCTTTTGGATCTATTCCTATCATTATCTTGCATTGTAGCGTGTGTTGAAGTTTAGGCTATGTTTGGATTGATCATGTCTTTAGGCTGCATTTTGCTATACAGTGCTTTATCCTGTTGCAGTAGTTTTTTGGACTAGTTTGAGTTCAGATCTCCTTGCGGTATCATTCATAGGTAGATCTCTTTTTGTTGAGAGTTCACCTTATGCTTATTAAGTGACTAACCGTTTTCGTGGAGACCTTGAGGTCACACTGGACAAGACAACGCCTTGTGTTTCTTCTGCCTTTGAGTGTGCAGGAGAACAGGAGCCTGGAGAGAGCATTTCGGCTCATGGACCCGATTCCACTTCTTTCACGACTTGGGGTTCCGTTCGAGTAGCTCTCTAGCGAGCACTAGCTGCACCTGTGGGAGAGACAGCATCAGGCGAGGGGGAGACGACTTCGGTGAGGCAGGTGCCTCGAAGTTCAGCAAATTCAGGCATCCCCTCGGGTATCACACCAGCAGGCGGTCATGTGCTTCATGAGGTACCTCCGACACACTTCTGAGTTCGGGTTATGGTACTCTTCCTCCTTGACCTCTTTTTGCTGTGTGGTCTTTTCGATGTGGATTTTGCTGGCTGTCGCTTGAGCGTTTCTTGCCTATTTACTTGTGAGTTTGGTGTGTTTTTCCCTTTTAGTTGGGGAAGCATTTTGCTTGTTGTATCTTAGTTAGACTTCCCCAATACCCTTTTGTTTTGGGTTTTCCTTTTTAGGCTAGTTTTGTTTTGTCTTTGATAGACTAGCTTTTGCATGCATTTCATCATGTATTTTAGTGCATTTTAGAGCTTCATGTTTAGAGCAATGAGAATGAGATTATGCTCTTTTTGGTATGCCCTGTTTATTCATGATGATGCTTGTAGCTTAGGCTCTTTTTGATCACTTGATACATGTTATGAGCTAAGCTATTTTTGCAAATGGTGAACTTGATTAATCAACTATGAAACCTTTAATTTGTTCACCATTGAGATTGGCAACTAGCATGGGTAGGATGTGTTGAGATCACTTGTGCTATCTTTTGTATGCTAGGTTGCTATGTCTCTTGCACTGAGTCATTCACTTGCTTGGATTCTTCATATTTACCTTGTGCTTAAAATTTGATCCAAGTCTTAGTGAATTGAAAAGATTGAGATGGGATTGCATGTGTTAGCACATCACAGTATCGAGACTGTTTCTCATTGCACTTTTGAGTTAAACTTGAGCCGTGTAGTGTAAGACCAAAACCGGTGCTTTAAGCTTCCGATTGCTTTTCTTGCATAGGCTTAGCCCGGTTGAAAAGTTAGGCAATGACCATGCTTTCAACCTCTCGCAATCACATGCCTTATTTTGAACTTGTGTTAATACCGCTGCAATCTCCGATAAAATTTCAAAAATAACACAAGTTTATGCTTCATTCTATGGCATGATGATTGAACTTTGCTAGGGGTAGTTCACCTTGTATACTTGAGTTAGCACTTGATTGACTTCCTGTCTATTCATGCTAAGTGTTATTTTAGTGGTGAACTCCTTTTCAAATGGCTTAAAACTGCTCATATGCTTAATTGTTCATATTTCGTATTCATTTGATCAGTTTGAGCCTTTGCTAGCATTTGTATTGGTTGCTAAAGTTTTAGGGCAGCACCCTTTTGAGCATCTTTTCATTCTGATTGCTATACACTTGAAGCTGTTGCATTGTACATATCATGCATTTTTAGCTTAGTGTTCATACCCCCAGCTCTGATACACCTTGTGATCACCCTCATATGCTTTCGGTTGATGACTTGTCTTGTGTTTGTGTCAACTTTGTGGAAAAATGTTAAAACCCCTCAGCATGTTACCTTTTGTCATGGGGGAGAAGCTGTTTGCAAGGGGGAGTTTATGTGTTGGCACAAAAAGGGAGAGTCGTGTATTTTGGGGAGAGCTTTGAGCTAGGGGGAGTTTAGCTCTTTTATGTGTTTCAATTGGTATCCATCTTTTGGTATGGAGTGTAATTGGTGTCATGAGCTTTGTTGCATAGCTTTTGTGTATAGGCTTGCTTTCAGGGGGAGTTGTTTTGTTTTGCAACTACTCCGCGTGCTCCATTTGATTTTGAGCTTCTTTTTGTGGTTTCTCAATTGGTATCGAGCCTGCTAGTCGTGTTGAGCCGCTTTGCCTCTGTCTTGAGGGACTAGCAGTTTTTGCTTGGTATTTTCGATTGGTATGGAGCCTTCAGCTAATTGTGTCGAGCCTCTTTGCCTCTGTCTTGAGAAACTAGCTGTTTTCACCAATTTTTGGCTGCTTGTGATTGGTATCGAGTTTTCTGCTAGTTGTGTTGAGCCTCTGTGCCTCTATCTTGAGGGACTAGCAGTTTTGCATTCTTATGCGTTGATTCAACCTCAATTGGTATCGAGCCTTGAGCTAGTGGTGGTAAGCCTTTTCTGCCTCTTCTTGAGGACTAGCTCATTTTTTACTTGGTTGCGTCGAGCCGTTGCCCATGTCTTTGGGAACCAAGTCTTTTTGCTCTATGTGATCGAGTCTTGCTCTTTGTTGAGTTGTTGCTCCGATCCTTTGCTTGGTTGCGTTGAGCCGTTGCCCATGTCTTTGGGAACCAAGTTTTTCGCTCCTTGTCTGAGTTTTTGCTCTTTTGTGGACTTTTGCTCAGATTTTGCTTGGTTGCGTTGAGCCGTTGCCCATGTCTTTGGGGACCAAGTTATGTTCATTTCAAATTGCCCCTTCTTTAGCATTTCTTTGGCTTTTTGGGCATTTGAATGGATAATCTTCTCATGTCAAGTGACTTTGTTCTTTGCCCTTCTATGGCTTTTGATCACTTGAATGAGATTTTCGGTTTTGATATCTCAAACCATCTCTTGTGCTTAGTTTTTTGTCAATTCAATCATCAAGGGGGAGAAATTTCGAAACCCAAGTGGATAAGAACCTTGGTTTCTTTTGTGATGATTGTTTGACAATTTATTTGAGATTGGTTTTTGAGTACCTTTTGGGATTCATGAAACTCTTGTTTTTCTTGACTCTTTGGTTGTGTGGAGGCTTTGCCCGCTTTTCTCGTTTCTTTCGGGACCGAGAGCTTTTATTTGGAGTTTTCATGATCCTCCCTCATCTCAAGTGGCCTTGTGTTTGCTTTTGCTTGGCTTCTGGGCACTTGGATGAGGCTTGCCTTCAAACCCTTCCTTTGTGGTTTTATTGTTAGTCAATGCATTCATCAAGCGGGAGAATGAGAACATATATGATGAATGATTGACTTTTGGGAGGAAGGTTTGAGGCTTTTCCCGGTTTAGTCCATATCTCTCTATGCGCGTAATGTTTATGACTAACCGGTGGTGTTGAGTTGTGGTGTTTCTGTGTTGGTGTGCGTGTGCAACATGTGTATTTTGGCTGTGTTGATGTGCAGGTGTGGAGCTCAGATACAGTGGTCAATGGCGAGGTGAAGGTCAAGTAGAGACATGCCGTGCTGACGGACCGGGAGCGGTGAAGGATGGGCGTGCCGTGCGGCGGACGTGCCATGCCGATGGACCCAAAGCGGTGAAGGGCGGACGTGAGGCTTGGACTGACGGACCGGAGGGCCAGAGGACCAGCTGTGGTAGCTGGCACATGGCATTGACGAGCAGGAGCACATGGGATGTGCGATGCATCGGCCGAGTCGGGAGGAAGACGATGGCGTCGTGGCACTTGGCAGGAGGTCGGACACGGGCTTGCGTGCGGCGCAAGTGCCATCGGCCGAGTCAAGAAGGAAGGTGAAGGCGTTGTGCCCAACGTGGAGGCTGGACATGCATCGGCATCGGTGCCGGTGGTCGGGGTGTGCGAACCACATCCCGTCTACGGTGCGGGTTCGGTAGCTGAGCCTCAAAAGGCTACCCTCGATGGTTTCCGAGTTTGGGCCTCAAAGCTCGGGGTGGCCGGTTTCCGAGTTTGGGCCTCAAAACTTGGGGTGGACGGTTTCCAGGTTTGGGCCTCAAACCCTGGGCTAGCGGGTTTACCGGTTTGGGCCTCCAAACCGAGCGGAGGTTCCTATGCGGAACGGTCGATGCGTGGCAGCGTGGAGAGGCTGGCGCGGCGGCGAAGCTATCCACGAGGAAGGCGCGATGGTCGACGTGACGGCGCGTGGCGGCATCAGGTGAGGTCGCATCGAGGCGAAGCTACCGGATGTGCGGGCGTGGCCGTCGGATGAAAACTACTAGGGTTGGACAGTTTTACCCCTGGGGGTATTTGGGTTAGTACTTCATGTTAGGGCGTTTGTGTCATTTGGACGTGCGCCTATATATAGATGAAGGGGCTCTGTTGGACAGCCATCCTTGGACGGTGTCTCTCTCATTTTGTGTTTGTGAGAGAAGGCTAGGGTTAGAGGAGACTTGGCTCTTGTTCTTGAGCTTTTCGCCATCCAAGCTTTGTGTTGTTAGGAGTGGCTTGTAGCCCGACACCGAGTGCTTAATCAATCATCCATTCCTCTGAATCCAAGGATCAAATTCATGGTTGAATTCGCGTTTTGAATTTGTTCTTCGCATTCTTCTTTTCTCCTTTTCCCCACGATTTCCCTTCACTCGATCTCCCTCTACGCTGCATCTTTTGCGATTCCATTTGAACCAACTTGTTCTTTGAAGTGAGGAGAACATTTCCACTGAAGGAATTCATCTCTACCGTCATGAACAAGTAGATCTGGTCGAAATCGCTTATGTTCTTCGTTCTTCCCCTTTTATAGTGTTCTTCGGATTTCTCATGGATTAGTTGGTTTGGAGCAATGATATCCTAGGATTAGCTTCCCAACACATAGAAGAACACTTGGGAGAAGTTTGGTTGCAGCCCCGTTCGATTTGCTAAAGATCCAATCAATTTTGGTTTTGTCCTGTGCAGTTTTTGCACTTTTTGGGCAGTGGCGGACTGTCCGCCGTTAAGTGGCGGACTATCCGGCCATCGGGGCTCGGCCAGACCAGAACAGCGCAGCGCGCACTGCTCACGGTCATTTTGACCGGCGGACAGTCCGCCGTATAAGGCGCGGACAGTCTGCGAGTCGCGCAGGGACATTTCAGCAGTGTTGCTGTTTTTGCCTTTTAATTAGCCGACAGACAATCCGCCATGGTTTCGCGGACAGTCCGCCCCTGGCGCAGACAGTCCGGGATCAGCAGTCCGGACAGTCCGGGAATCGGCTGTAGGTTGCGTGTTAGTGCGTTTGCTCTCCCGGCTTTTCCACTTCGTTTCCGGACTTCTCGTTTGCTCCTAGAGTCCACCTAGGAACCGCTCTAGGTATCTTTGCTACTTGTTAGCATCTGTATTTGGAGAAATCCCAACATAGCCCTCTATCTACGTTTGGGAGTGGGTCTTTTAGGCACGAACTTGACTTGGAGTTTTGAGAGTTTTGGTTTGCTCTCTTGTGTGGTGCCTCGTTGTGATCCTAGGGATCATCCACCCTCTTTCCGAGGGTCGTGGGCATCACGTTTGAGTCCGAAGCTTTTGGGGTTGATTTTGTTGGGATAGAGGCCAGAATTTTAAAAGAAATTTTTAGGCTCCCATTCACCCCCCCCCCTCTGGTCACCTTGCTTTAGCATTTTCGGTCCTTCATGTACTAGAGCACTCACTTGAATCTAGCAAACAATAATATAATACCATATCAGGTTTGCTTTGTCAATATTTTAGTTGAACCATCAATATCACATGGAGTTGTATCATGGTGAAGCTCGACATAGTTTTCCACTAACCGGGGGAGACGACGACTTGAATTGAATTACAAACCAGCTGGCGAGAAACCTTTAATACAAACCCACACTTTCCCCGTCGGGTCCATGCATTGGGTCACCGCTCGATACTGTTCGTGGTGGTAATCGTCGCGGTTCAAGCACGGACCACCCAATTGGAACTATACGATGGTCATTCCAAGGCAGATTGTGTTTCCATACTAGAGGGTGCGACACGGGTTGAGACCGGCCTGAACAACGTCTAACCGGCTTCGGGGTCAGCGATTACAGCACCGACAACCCTAAGTAAAAGGGCGCTTTCAAAAATGAATGAGGGCCAACATCGTTACAAACCTACACGATCCAACGGACGAGCTACCCCCAAGTTCCAACTTGGTGTCTTGCCTTCCAGTTGACCGTATTTCATTACTACTCAGGTTCTTTTACACGATAGCAAATATAGCCAACCGTGATCCGGTAAATACCAATCAGGGGTATTACGGGAACATCCTTTCTTTACTACTTTATTAAGCAGGCTAAGCAATTCTACATATAAATAAGTAACAGGATAACAAGGCAGGTATAACCAATAACCAAGGAATGGTAATGCAGCAAGAAGGATTCAATCAACTCCTATACCTAATGCATCATAATATAAAAAAATACTCAAATAATTTAATTATAAAAACTAGGAGACTTAGAATGCTCTGCGGCTTGCCTGGAAACCAACACTAGGTTAGTGTTTGTTACATGATACTCGCTTGACGAGCATCTCCGCTGCAGCACTTGCTTAACTCTGCATCTTTGGGATAATCCACCAAACACCGTCTTCAGGTTTAGCCTCATCATCACGTCCTTCATGATGTATCTACCGTTAGCTAAATGAGATGCACAATGCAAGCGTATGAATGCAACGGAACGCTTATGAAGCAAATGTAAGGTGCATAACACCAGCATTACGAATTACTTTACATAAGCAATTAGGATAACTACTAAACAAGGCATAGCTCAAACACACAACACAACATCATCATTTCAGCAGGTTATAATTAAAGTAAGGTGTGACACACGGTTCATTAGGCATGGAGGAAGGTTAAGTACAATAATCAATCCAGACTACATTACATACATCACACAAATGGAACACATGTATGCGCATACAACTCCTATATTAGTTAAGCATAACAACCATCATTATTTAATATATTTATATCATATATGAGGTTAATTAATTTAATAACATGAAATTCACAAACTAATCATTATCAAGTCATGACATAGCATCAAAGATCACATAAACAACATTAAGCTATAGCAATCAACTTTGGTTCATTTACACAGTTTGGACAGCAACATAGCATGTACTTTAAACGGACATAAATAAAGCTACACATATCCAAACAAGGTGATCCTAGACTTTCTGTAAAGCTAATACAATTATCTACAACTTTGTTATTATCACTTAAGAATAATTTAGCCATTAAAAAGGTCAAACATAACAGACAAGCGCTTTTATCCAAACTTTGGACAGAATATTAGATTCATCTTCAAACAGCCATAACTAGAGATCTAAAGCACCAAAAGACTTGATATTAGACTTATTAGAAAGCTTATTAAGTTGTCTACAACGTTTTTATAATCATCACAAGATGATTAAGCAGTTATCAAGGCTAACCAACTTAAATAATTAAATCTGTCCAGATTTGGACAGATCCTGACTTCTAACTTTAAACACATGTAACTCAAGTTCTAGACTACCAAAATAGTGATCCAAGATAATTTAGAAAGTTTATGAAAAGAACTACAACTCTTCTATTAACACGAAGACATGATTCATAGCTTAAACTAGCCAAACATTCATTCTTTCAGATCTGCACAGAAAGTATGCAAAACCTGACAGCCAACTTACAAAAACTATAACTCCAAAACCAGTTGGCCTAAAATTATGATATTTTAGGACAAGAAAGATAAGGAAATTATCTACAACTTTTGTATAGAACACATCTACAGAAAACATTATTTAAATTACGAACTAATCACCATAACTGGAACCGTACATGCAGTCATTTCAGCGTATTAATCAACTCACTTTACTACTTATTTGATTAACATGTGAGCATACAATTAAACTATTAAAACACTACTAACATTCGTGAACATGAACACATAATAATCATCTTAGATTAATATACAACAAAACAAGCATATAAATATATACATGTTTATATATCACCAAGCTTTCATTAATAAAAGAATTAACAAACATAGGCATTATTTTTAAGTGATGTTGCAAACATATAATTTGGGGCTCATATTTTTACTGATGATAGATAATGCCAAATCATGACTACTGTAAAAATATTACATGCTCAGGTATTATAATTTATTTATTAAAAACAGAGCAAGTTTTATTCATAAAAATGCATGTGAGAGCAAAATATTTACGAATCATATTTTCTGTAAACTCATGGCCAAGATAAAACTATATAAGCTACAACAATATTATAGAAAGGCAGTGGAACTACCTTTTCCATTTTACACACAAACATTTATCATAAATCATTTTAATCTATTTAATGATCTGAAAGAAAAATAAATACATGACTAAATCATACCTGCACCAAAATTCTGAAATTTTTATCATAGCACACATAACATATGCTTATCTACCATAATATTTTTATAGCTATCTAATGTAACACCCGATTTTCCGAAGAATACCAAGTGCTCACTATATGTGTGCCCAGGAAGTCCACAAGACACATATAGCACCAAATATGGAATTTTCTCAAAGACAATGCTTTATTATATATCGAAACATAGATACAAGAAGGCTTACACTTAAAACAAAGTAGAGCAGAAACTAATCTTCGGGACTCCAAACTCCACAGGGATGGTTGACTAGGGGAACACCCGCCTAGAACTCTTGGAACATCTTCTATAATTCTTCACTTGAAACCACCATCTAGTACCCATCCGGGATTTTTTGAACCAACAACAAGCGTCAGCTCACCATGCTCAGCAAGTACAACTACAGGGATGCAAGGCTCAAGAGGTTTGACTCGATTGACTACGGTCAACATTTTAAGTTGATCATATTTTATATTCACCTTATATTACTATATTTATGAACTCTGTTGTCCCATGGTAAGTGATAATCATTATGTTAAAAAGAGGTAGACCACCAACCACCAACATACCCCACCATGGACTGCTTAAAAAGGATCTGAGCTGCTCGTATCCGTGAGCACGGCTGATATATCAGGTTTACACTCTGCAGAGGTTGTACACTTTCACCTTAGGCCGTGATTCCCGTATGTCGGGGTTTGCAAGGCCCACATTACCTCCTCTATGGAAGTACGGCAGGGTTTCACTACGTAGCCTTTCACTAGCTACCCTAACAAGTAGTAGCCGCAAGGTTTAGGCGTCCAGGCGAATGGAGGCCCCCTTCAAGATGGCACACCTGACAGCCGACCAGTACACATCTTGACAGGCAAGGAAGCCATTCTTACACCTCTAGCGCCTTTCAGTAACTACTACAAGCTAGAGAAAGTCTAGTTATATGACTAAGATCAGAGCCATATGATTCCCAAGGCTGCACGGGATCTCCCGGGTGGCCGCTTTAAAAGATAGTCCCTGGGGTGGGTCACTGAGCGAAAAACATGCTCCAGTGCCCTAAATGTGGTTAAAAAGC
Source organism: Coix lacryma-jobi var. lacryma-jobi (assembly GCA_009763385.1). Lineage (NCBI taxonomy): Eukaryota > Viridiplantae > Streptophyta > Magnoliopsida > Poales > Poaceae > Coix > Coix lacryma-jobi. Next base: position 124,239,859 of record CM019826.1, on the reverse strand, counting down.
CTCTTTTAACATTGTTCCATAGTCATTAATCAATATTAATATAATAGCAAATAATAGCGCATAGCATTTCTAAACATTTTATGCAAAACCCTCCCATAGGTACAAGGTGATAACATCAAGTGAAACTAGGTTTGTCCTATGGTTCATCAAGTTTGACACATGCATAATGAATATTTAGTGTTGCAGTTAATAGGTAACAAGGAAACCGTAGGTTATACTTGCCTTCCAATAACTCATGTTGTAGGTCTCACTTCTTCTGAGATCTTCTTGATAACCTTGAACAGCTTGAACTCTAAACGGGGTCAAAGGCACCACACAATCTTCCATACCAATCATCACATGCAGTTAAAATACATTTCTATTAGAACAGTATGCCAAGCATCAAAAACAGGTAGAGAAGCTTATATAAAACTATTCTACTCGTTGATAGGATCACATGAACGTAAAGATCACTCTAATCGGATCTAAAACGAGAAAGTTATAAAGAAAACAAGTTTCAGGGGCACCTTTGTAAATAAAACTCATTTTCTGGGGGATAACTCACGAAAACCGAGGACCTAAACATGATTCACTATAGACAGCAGGGGCTAGCACGCGATACTATGCGGTCTGGACGGCGGGTTCTATAACCAAAAAGTTTAGGGGCTAAAACATAAGAAAACAGGACCTAAAAGAAACTCTTTTGAACTGAGCTGGACTGCGGATTTATTTTCGGAAAACGCAGGGCCGTTCTACAAACGTGCGGCTGCAGCGGTGCGGCTGCTGACGCAGCTGCCACACGGCGCGTCGGGGTTGGGCGGCTCCACCAGCTGGCGATGGACCGCGCGTGTGGCTGCAGGTCCACGGGTCCATGGACCCGGTCCATACCCCTTCGGGGTTGGGATCTAATCAGGGCCGTTAGGCGCAGATCGGACGGCGCAGGGGCGGTTCCGGCGGTGCAGGCGGCAGCGCGGCCGGAGCACGACGACGCGACATGGGAGCGGCTCTGGAGCTCCGTTAGGGGGCGCTCCGGGCCTCGGCTCACTACGCTATCTGCACCAGGGGACAGTGGGGGTGACGGCGAGTTCGCCGGTGGCCTCGGTTCCGGCGAGGAGGCTCACCATGGCTGGGACGGCGGTGGAGTGGATCTGCAAGAGGGGAAAAACCTCGGTGAGCTCGGTTTCGCACGAAGGGGCAGAGGGAGTGCTCAGGGGTTCTTCCAAAGGTCGCGGTGTCACCTGGGGGTGGTCGTCGTCGAGCTAGAGCGGATGGCGAGGTTCGGAGGAGGGTTCCCAGGCGGAGGCGGTGTTCGGCGAGAGTGGGTGAGTGAGGGGAGGGCTCGGGGCTCCGCCCCGGGCTTTATAGGTCTCAAGCGGGAGTGGTGAGAGGGCGCGGGTGCGCCACCGAGCACTGGCAGCGGCGTAATGGCCATTAAGGCCACTACTGCGGCAGTTACGGGAGAGGAGCAGATGGCGGCGGCGCACTGCGGGCAGCGTGAGGTAGGGGAAGGGCCGGTAGATGCTGACGTGCGGGCCCAGGCTGGCAGGCGGGGCGGCAGCGGCTGACGCGCGGGGCCAGGCTGTCAGCGGCTGGAGCGGGGACGCGGCGGGCGCGATGCATGCGAGCGAGCGGGCGAGGGGCGCTGGGCCGCGGGGTGCGCTTGAGCGGGGAGAGGGGAGCGGGATGCGGGCCGAGCAGGCCGCAGCGAGCGCGGGCTGCGCGCGATGAGCGGGCCACGAGGCGTGCAAGTGGGAGAGGGAGGGGTGGAGGTGGGCTGCGGCTGGGCCGGATTGGTTTGCTGACTGGGCCAAAAGAGAAGGAAGAGGGAGAGAGAGAAAAAAGAAGCCTTTTCTTTTTAGTTTTGACTCAAAACTTGTTCAAATTCAAATCTAATTTGAATTCAAACCACTCAACACTATTCCTACACTCAAACAAAAACTAAGTTCCAGCATGAATGCAACAAAAATGTTTCTAAGCCCCAACTTAATTTATTAATTCACCAAAAATTATTATTTGACATATATGTTTCATGGAAAATAAATAAACAAAGTCATATTAAAATCTATTTTCTCAGAAGCGATTTTCAGGGTGTCACATCTAATCAACACAACAGCATATGTTATTTTATCCCTACTTAATGCTATTTAACATAAATAAATCATCACAGCACAAATTATCCACTAACACACACTATTTTATACATTCACTGGACAGAGCTATTCGTAAGGATTCCAAAAAGTGCTCACTTGCAATTTTTGGGCAAACACACAATTTATTACGCAATTTCAAAGTTTCAGCCATATTTGCTATTTAATTAAAAACGAAAACAGAAAACCCTTTTTGATTAGAGACCCTCAGATCATGGATTTGACGGAAGAAAACTCGGCAACGGAGGGGAAAGGCCGGGCTATTGCAGGGAGGAGACCGGCTAGGGTTTGCTGGGGCTGCTGCTGGCGAGCTGCTGCCTGTTGCTGCTCGCACCGGCGCTACTCTTGCTGCTCCCTGGCTGAGCAGAGAGGGCGACCAGGAAGTTGCGCCGTTTTTGCGCGCTTCTGCAGGAACCGTGACTCTGGACAGAACCGCAGACAGGAGGAGGGGAAAGGAAGGAGGAGGAAGGACGCCAGGGAAGGAGAGCTCGGCTGGAGCCGTTGCTGGTCAGCTATGGAGGAGGAGCAGAGCTGCTCCTATGGAGGGGAAAGAGAGAGAGAGCGAGAGAAGAAAGGGAGACCGAGGGGAAAGAGGGAGAAGGCCTCGGCTTTTTTTTAATGGACAGGGGCGTAGGATGGGAGACCGGCCTCCGTTTTGGCGTGGGCGAGGGGGAAAAGGGGCACCGCCCCTTTGGACGAATGGGAGGAGAGGGCGCGGCAGGCGAGACCTCGGGAGGAGGGATGGCCGCCCCTTTGCGCCAATTGGGAGAGGGCGCAGCCTCCTGCGCCAATGCAAAAATTTCCCGTAAAATTTTTCCCAAACTTTCTTTCCCAATCTGGCAGGTTTCCGGGAACTTTCGGTCAAACTCCAAAATTGCAAACAGTGCTCAAACAAACTCCGATTTCAACGAAACTAATTTTGTTGTCGCCGTCTTGACGAGTACTCCAACTTTCGTTAAAGGCACTTACTCAAATTCCGAATCATTTGTCTGGTAACGATCATCGATGGCAGCTTCGCGGTGACCGAAATTTCAATTTCGCAGTACAGACTTAACTGATTTCTGTAACCTAAAAATTGCGTTGTATCTCATCTTGCGAGCTCGTTTTCACCATTTTCAGCACCGATCCAGGTCTCGGCCATAAAACGAGATTTGTTCCTCACGATCTGTACTACAACTTTCATTTAGTGCCACTGACATGCGAGCACTCAAAAACGCCGTTCAATGTTGGTCAAAACAGTTAGCCGATAGGGTCCGAATTACGGTCTCTCGTCGGTCGGGATATTTTCTGTTCATCTGCTCAACACGGAACTTGGATAATTTTTATTCGTGAGTCCATATAGAGTTGATTGGGCATAACTGCAACACTTGGTTGAACCCGAATGATTTTCTTCAGTTAATCAGCCAGAACAGGCAAAGCTGCGACTCATCATTTCATGTGACTTTTTGATTCCAAACTTCACAAAACATTTTCACCAGTTACTATAGACAGGAACTGAGATGAGGGACATGGAAAAGTCATGTTTAACAGTAATCTTGAATATTCCGAAATTGGACAATCATTATTAACTTGCGCTGTTAATTATTTCTGGAATAACTCAAACAGAGACTCTGTTTCCGGGATTAATTCCAAATCTACAGTCATCACTGACAATACTAGAAGTTATCTTTTGATCATCACCTGACAGACCCTGTTTGTTTTTAGACTAACTGCTCAACTGGCGTCAAACACCTGGGGTGTTACAACCCTCCCCCTTAAAAGAATCTCGTCCCGAGATTCTAGACGAAAGACTTTTCAAGGGACGAGAAGCATATCACTTATCCGTAGTGGCTACTGACGACTCAAGATATATTGACTTCTCAGCAAAACAAAAACTGTTAGGGAAAAGAACAACTTTCCGATTTTTGATGTCGTTTTCTTTTTACTCTTATCTGAAGAATTTTCCTTCACTGATTTCCATCAAGGATTGAGATGCACTTAACATACTTTTGATAAGTTGACCGGAAAACCAAAATTTTACTGTTATTTTGGAAGGAATCCAAGATAATATTACCAAAAATACTTGATCTTCGTCTAGTTAACATTATTACAAATCAACTGCCTTCAAGACTGGGAGGAACTGGCTGACCAACAACCATTGTGTATACCATTGGTCAATGTACGTTCTAGCAGATAGAAGTAGATGGAAAGCTACATAAAGTTCCATGTGTGTAGTTCTCTTTCTCTGATGATATCACTGTATTATCTGAGTCTGTTAAGAGAGTGGTGAATGTGAAAGCTGACTCAATCAATTCCACTCTTTCGTCGATCCTTCTTTTACAAGAATTCTCATCTCCAAACAGCGAGAGACACTTAGGTTGAATTTGATGTAACCTCTTGGGTAAAATATCTACTATCGAATTTCTGTACTACTACCAAGTAGGTCAGCATCATCCTTCTCCATGATGTAGTTGCAATTCAGCAGAACTACTTGTTCAACTATCTTGGTTACAAAGTAACCTTCTCAAAATCACTTAGTAATGCAGGGACATAATCTGAAATCTGTTGTTTGTTTGACACATCACTCTGTCATCAATTTGCACTTCTCAGAAGCTGATTTTTGTAAAATACCTTGACTGCTCAAAAATAAGGGACTGATTAATTTTGAACCTCCTTTCTAGCTTCATCCAATACCATATGGAATAATTCTTCCCATAGCACTCCAATGTATTACCAGATAGTCCTTACTTGATGTATATTTCTTTCGGAGTTACTAGACTGTTGTACTATCATGTATTACCATTCAATTTTTTCCAAGATAAAGTTGGCCTCAACACGACAGAAACTGAGATGTACGAGTGCCACAAACAACATGAGTTAGTTTATAGACTTTTGATATCGCACTGTTCTGTGAGACGTAGCCTTCATATCTACCAAAGAGTCATTTCTGAATTGGATATTAGCCTTTCCATGGATGAAACCAATCAGCTATCTCTCAACACTAAAAAGCTCCAAGGTTTCAGCTTTTTACTACAAGTAACGCTGAATATCAAGGCGTGCAGTTACCACCAAACTCAGCAGGGAATCAGGAACATCTAGGAGGATCAGATTGACTACAAGATCATCATGCCGATATATATATCAAGTTCAGACAGAAAATTTCTAGACCTCAGGTATCTGGTTCAATAACACTCCATTCCTATTCCTCATTCTTTAGCTGATACTTGTCCACTTCTGAAGGACCGAAAGTGCTACCAGAAAGCGACCAGAGGGGGGGTGAATGCGAGCATCAAAATTTCTTTTCAGAAACTTGTAACCACTGTCCCGAGAATCCACCCCAAGAGCAAACCTAGAGCTTGTGAGTGTCCACGACCCTAGATGTAGGGTGGATGCTTCCAAGAAGCACAGCGAGACACTACACAACTCTAGAAACCCAACGCAAAAGCCGAAAATCAAAACCGACAACGGACGAACAAGCCGCGGACGAAAACGTGCTGATGACACAGCATCGGACGCTGGCCTGCGTCCGATGGTCAGACACCGGACGCGTCCGATGCAAATAGGACAAGTCTGGGACCTTACTGCATAGGCATCGGACGCTGGCTACAGTGAAACCCTAGCGTCTGATGCTCGACCTCCTGACGCGTCCGATGGCAACGAACGCTCCGATGGTCAGCGTCTGATGTCCCTTAGAAAACGTTGTCAGATGACATGTGGCACCGAACGCGTTCGATGTGATGAACACAGCGTCCGATGCTCCCGACTCGAGCGACCGATGCCCCCGAAACTGCACTGTTCTTCCATGGATTCAACCCGATCTCCTCCGAATCAAAAGCTCTAAGGCTTAGACTTGGTATGAGGAGTTCCAAGGAAGTTAGTGAGCTATCCCAAAAGGATCATGGCTCGAACCTAACTGAATTCAGGGCAAAAGGAAAAAACTCAATCCGAACAAAAAACCGACCGATCTACTAGCTCGTGAGGTTAGATTTGAATTCCTTTGGTGGAAAGAAGTGCCTCACGATCTAGTACAACTCAGTTCAAACGGAATCTAAAGAGACACAACGAGTAAAGAGATCGATCACCGGGAAAATCGTGGAGAAAACGAAGAACACTAAGAACAAGTTCAAAACGCGAATCAGACCACGAATTGCCAGCCGAAATTCGTCCCCACGAGGAGACAACGAGATTACGGTCTCATTTCCTCAAAAAGCAAATACACAGAGGTATTGTTCACTGTCTCTGCGGATCTCAGTAGCTACAGCAGGGATGTGGGAGAGGAGGAAAACCTAGAAGGCAAAATAGCAATGGCTGAGATAGTTTGGGAGGTGGGTGTCTCCCCCTACTTATCCTAATTCTAATTCCCACTCTACCCCTAACTAGTTACAGAGCGAACTAGCTAAACCCTAGGGTTATTCTGGACCAACTCGTGGTAGGTGGTGATCCGACGGCCACGCCCGCACAACTAGTAGCGTTGCCTCGACGCAACCTCACCGATTGCCGCCACGTGCCGCCACCGCTCTGCTTGTCCTTTTCACGGACTCCGCCCCCGGTTTTGAGGCCCAAACCGGGAAACCAGCCTTCACGACCAACCCCCGGTTTTGAGGCCCAAACCGGGAAACCAGCCGTCCATCGCCTGAGTTTTATGGCCCAAACTCAGAAACCCGCCAGCGCCTAGGTTTTGAGGCCCAAACCTGGAAACCGTCCTTAGCCCTAGTTTTGTGGCCCAAACTCGGCAAACCCGCAGCACCTAGGTTTTGTGGCCCAAACCTGGAAACCGTCCACCGATGGTTTTTCTGTGGCTCAACCACCAAACCGAACCATAGAAAGGGATGCACCGCCCGTGCACCCCGTCCACCGACACGTGTCCCTAAGTCCTCAACCCGAGCAACACCGTGACTCGCAAGTCTCCGCTCGTCGCTGTCCCAGGCTGTCAGCCACCACAGCTGATCCTCAGGCCACCGGTCCCTCAGTCCAAGCCTCATGTCCGCCCTACACTACTCCCGGTCTGAAGGACCGAAAATGCTAAAGCAAGGCGACCAGAGGGGGGTGAATGGGAGCCTAAAATTTCTTCTCAGAAATTACGGGCTCTGTCCCAACAAAATCAACCCCAAGAGCAAAGCCGACACACGTGATGTCCACGACCCAAGAGTATGGGTGGATGTTCTCTAGGAACACAGCGGGACACCACAAAAGCTTCCTCTTCCAAATCCACGCAAGTCAACTAGTGACAGGATGGAGTTTGGGAACCTCAACCTCCCCCGAGCAACGCTCGGGGGATTCAGGCTTTCTAGCAAAGCAGAAAGCCCGGTTTCTGTAGAGCACAGAGTCGGGAATCCAACGCAAAAAGCGGATCTCAAATCGGAGCTCGAACGCACAAGATACGGACGAAAACGCGTTCTGTCAGCACTGACCGGACTCACTGGTGCGTCCGATCGATAGGCACCGGACGCGTCCGGTCAGCTGAACTGCGTTCTGGGAGCTCTCTGTTCACGACCGGACTCACTGGAGGCGAGCGTCCGGTCACACTGCAAGCGTCCGGTCATGTGAAGACAGGCACAATGAACAGTGTGCTCGATGCGTCCGGTCACGCAGTCACAAAGCGTCCGGTCAGTTCGCAGAGCCTATTTCGCTCGGCCTTTCAACGATCGGACGCACGAGATAGCGTCCGGTCGATACGAGGCGTGCGTCCGGTCACTTCGCGCGAGCTGGTCTGCGCTAGTGATCAAAGACCGGACTCTATTAGGGTGCGTCCGGTCGCTATGAAGCAGCGTCCGGTCACCCCGATCAACCTCTGTTCGTCCACCGAATCGACCCGATCTCCCTCAAATCAAAAGCACTAGGGCTCAAATTAGTGTGAGGGATCACAAGGATGTTAGTGAGCTACTCCTAAGAGATCATGGCTCGAACCTAACTCCAAATTGGTGAATCAAAGAAAACGGCGAAGAACGGGCAAGAACTCGATCCGAAAACTAAATCCGCCCGATCTGTGAGTTCGTGAGGTATTGGAGAAATTCCTTCGGTAGAAAGAAGACTCTCACGAAGCTACACAAGATGGTTCAAACGGATTTGCGAATCTTCCCTCGAAATAAGAAATCTTGTGAAGATCGAAAGAGGGGAAAACGTGCAACCCGAAGATCAAAATCGCAAGACAAATTAAAGCATGAATTTGATCCTTGGACTCAGAGGAATGGATGATTCATTAAGCACTTGGTGTCGGGCTACAAGCCAATCCTAGCAACACAAAACTTGGATGGCAAAAAGCTCAAGAACAAGAGCCAACTCTCCCTAACCCTAGCCTACTCTCACAGGAACAAAATGAGAGAGACACCACCAAGAATTCCCCAAGGATACGGCTGCCCTAGCAGCCCCTCATATATATAGGCGCACGTCCAAAGACCAAAATGCCCTTACATTAAGCACTCAACCAAATACCCCCCAGGGGTAAAACCGTCCAGACTTGACAGTTTCGATCCGACGGCCACGCCCGCACATCCGGTAGCTTCGCCTCGACGCGACCTCCCTGATGCCGCCACGTGCCGTCATGTCGACCACCGCGCCTTCTCGTGGATAGCTTCGCCGCCGCGCCAGCCTCTCCACGCCGCCACGCGTCGACCGTCCTTTCGGACGAACCCCCGGTTTTGAGGCCCAAACCGGGAAACCGTCCACCCCGAGTTTTGAGGCCCAAACTCGGAAACCCGCGAGCCCAGGTTTTGAGGCCCAAACCTGGAAACCGTCCTCGCCGAGTTTTGAGGCCCAAACTCGGAAACCGGCCACCTTGAGTTTTGAGGCCCAAACTCGAAACCGTCGATGGTAGCTTTTTGAGGCTCAGCTACCGAACCCGCACCGTAGACGGGATGTGGTTCGCACACCCCGACCACCAGCACCGATGCCGATGCATGTCCAGCCTCCACGCCGGGCACAACGCCTTCGCCATCCTCCTTGACTTGGCCGACGGCACTTGCGCCGCACGCAAGCCCGTGTTCGACCTCCGCCAAGTGGCACGACGCCACGTCTTCCTCCCGACTCGGCCGATGCACCGCACATCCCCATGTGCAATCGCTCGCCGATGCCACGTGCCAGCTACCACAGCTGGTCCTCTGGCCCTCTGGTCCGTCAGTCCAAGCCTCACGTCCGCCCTTCACCGCTCTGGGTACATCGGCATGGCACGTCCGCCGCACGGCACGCCCATCCTTCACCGCTCCGGTCCGTCGGCACGGCACGTCTCTACTTGACCTTCACCTCGCCATTGACCACTGTATCCGAGCTCCACACCTGCACATCAACACAGCCAAGAGACACATGTCGCACACGCACACCAACACAGAAACACCACACAACTCAACGCCACCGGTTAGTCATAAACAATAAGCGCATAGCAAGATATGGACTAAACCGGGTAAAAGCCTCAAACCTTCCTCATCAAAGTCAATCATTCATCATATATGTTCTCAATCTCCCCCTTGATGAATGCATTGACTAAAAATAAACCACAAAGGAAGGGTTTGAAGGCAAGCCTCATCCATGTGCCCAAAAGCCAAGCAAAAGCAAACACAAGGCTACTTGAGATGAGGAAGGGTCATGAAAACTCCAAATAAAAGCTCTCGGTCCCGAAAGAAACGGGAAAAGCGGGCAAAGCCTCCACACAACCGAAGAGTCAAGATAAACAAGAGTTTCATGAAACCCAAAAGGCACTCGAAAACCAATCTCAAATAAATTGTCAAACAATCATCACAAAAGAGAGACCAAGGTACTTATCCACTTGTTTTGGGTCAATTTCTCCCCCTTTTTTCTCTCTCTTTCTCTTTCTCCCCCTTGATGATTGAATTGACAAAAACTAGGCACAAGAGATGGTTTGAGATACCATAACCGAAAATCTCATTCAAGTGATCAAAAGCCATCGGAGGCAAAGAACAAAATCACTTGTCATGAGACATAACTTGGTCCCCAAAGACATGGGCAACGGCTCAACGCAACCAAGTAAGGGATCGGAGCAGCAACTCATCAAAGAGTAAAACTCGATCACACAGAGCGAAAAACTTGGTTCCCAAAGACATGGGCAACGGCTCGACGCAACCAAGTCAAAAATGAGCTAGTCCTCAAGAAGAGGCAGAAAAGGCTCAACACCACTAGCTCAAGGCTCAATACCAATTGAGGCTGAATCAACGCATAAGAATGCAAACTGATCACAAACAGCCAAGAATTGGTGAAAACAGCTAGTCCCTCAAGACAGAGGCACATAGGCTCGACGCAACTAGCTGAAGGGTCCATACCAATCGAAAATACAAGCAAAAACTGCTAGTCCCTCTAGACAGAGGCAAAAACGGCTCAACACGACTAGCAGGCTCGATACCGACTGAGAAATCACAAGAGAAGCTCAACACTAAATGGAGCACAAACACTCGGAGCACGCGGAGAAGCAGCAAGACAAAAGCGACTCCCCCTGAAAGCAAGCCTATACACAAAAGCTATGCAACAAAGCTCATGACACCAATTGCATTCCATACCAAAGATGGATACCAATTGAGACACATAAAAGAGCTATACCGAGTGAAGAAGAACATAAAAGAGCTAAACTCCCCTTGCTCAAAGCTCTCCCCAAAATGCATGACTCTCCCCTTTGTGCCAACACTAAGACTCCCCCTTGCAAACAGCTTCTCCCCCTTGACAAAAGGGAACATGCTGAGGGGTTTTGACATTTCTCACAAAGTTGACACAAACACAAGACAAGTCATCAACCAAAAGCATATGGGGGCAATGAAAAGCACTGAAAGTGACCACAAAGTGTATCGGAGCTGGGGGTATGTACACTAAGCTAAAAATGCATGATATGCACAATGCAACAGCTTCAAGTGTATAGCAATCAGAATGAAAAGATGCTCAAAAGGGTGCTGCCCTGAAAGTGTAGCAATCAATACAAATGCTAGCAAAGGCTCAAACTGATCAAATGAATACAAAATATGAACAATAGAGCATATGAGCAGTTTTAAGCCATTGAAAAACAGTTCACCACTAAAATAGCACTTAGCATGAATAGACAGGAAATCAACAAGTGCTAACTCAAGTATACAAGGTGAACTACCCCTAGCAAAGTTCAATCATCATGCAATAGAGTGAAGCATAGACTTGTGTTATTTTCAAATTTTATCGGAGATTGCAGCGGTATTAACACAAGTTCATATTAAAGCATGTGATTGCGAGAGGTTAAAAGCATGGTCATTGCCTAACTTTTCAACCGGGCTAAGCCTATGCAAGAAAAGCAATCAGAAGCTTAAAGCACCGGTTCGGTCTTACACTACACGGCTCAAGTTTAACTCAAATGTGCAATGAGAAACAGTCTCGATACCGTGAGGTGCTGACACATGCAATCCCATCTCGATCTTTTCATTTCACTATTACTTGGATCAAATTTTAAGCACAAGTAAATATGAACAATCCAAGCAAGTGAATGACTCAGTGCAAGAGACATAGCAACCTAGCATACAAAAGATAGCACAAGTGATCTCAACACATCCTACCCATGCTAGTTGCCAATCTCAATGGTGAACAAATTAAAGGTTTCATAGTTGATTAGTCAAGTTCACCATTTGCAAAAATAGCTTAGCTCATAACATGTATCAAGTGATAAAAAGAGCCTAAGCTACAAGCATCATCATGAATAGACAGGGCATACCAACAAGAGCATAATCTCATTCTCATTGCTCTAAACATGAAGCTCTAAAATGCAGTGAATACATGATGAAATGCATGCAAAAGCTAGTCTATCAAAGACAAACAAAACTAGCCTAAAAGGAAAACCCAAACAAAAAGGGTATCGGAGAAGTCCAACTAAGATACAACAAGCAAAATGCTTCCCCAACTAAAAGGGAAACACACATCAAACTCACAAGCGAAGAGCCAGGAAACGCTCAAGCGACAGCCAGCAAAATCCACATCGAAAAGACCACACAGCAAAAAAAGAGGTCAAGGAAGAAGAGTACCAAAACCCGAACTCAAAAGTGGGTCGGAGGTACCTCATGAAGCGCATGACCGCCTGCTGGTGTGATACCCGAGGGGACGCCTGAATCTGCTGAACTCCGGGATGCCTGCCTCGCCGAAGTCGTCTCCCCCTCGCCTGATGCTGTCGCTCCCACAGGTGCTGCTAGTGCTCGCTGGAGAGCTGCTCGAACGGAACCCAAGTCGTGGAAGAAGTGAATCGGGTCCATGAGCCGAAATGCTCTCTCCAGGCTCCTGTTCTCCTGCACACTCAAAAGCAGAAGAAAACACAAGGCATTGTCTCGTCTAGTGTGACCTCAAGGTCTCCACGAAAACGGTTAGTCACATAATAAGCATAAGGTGAACTCTCAACAAAAGAGATCTACCTATGAATGATACCGCAAGGAGATCTGAACTCAACCTAGTCAAGACTACCATGCAACAGGATAAAGCACTGTATAGCAAAATGCAGCCTAAAACATGATCAACCCAACACAGCCTAAACCTCAACACATGCTACAATGCAAGATAATGATAGCAATAGATCCAAAAGCATGTAACATGATAAAATTGTGGAAGGCTAGTGCTCAAACTAATCATATCAACAGGGTACATGTAGCTACAAAAACTAGCACCTGAAAAGTGATACCTAATGAACATCATACCTCTACAAGTAAAGCTCATGGAGAAGAATGGTAAAACATGGCATAATGTTCATGAGGATCACCAACTAGCAAGAAAAGTGATTAACCACAAAGCTGTACACAAAGCTAGCATGACATGATATACAAGAGATAGCACATGCTAGACTAAACGAAACATGACACAAAAGAAAAATGTACATGCGGACTATACAAGTGAGCACATGAAGAACCATCTCATACCACAAGACATAAATCATGGATGTACAGGGTATGAGTGTATAAGAAAGCTCACCAGATAATAAAAGCCTCTTTGGAGGCAAATCTAAGCGGGATGCGGAGAACCATCAAAACTTGATCAGATCTAAAAGAACAAGTTCCATCGGCATGCTCTCCACCCGCGTCCTCATATCTACACACAAGAGGACAAAGTAACCCGAGTCTTGGATCCCGAAGGGTTAGCAAGCATATACTTGGGAACCCAAGACTTGGTCACAAAACTCAACTTATCTTGTGGGTTAGCATGATGCAAATGTTGGTTCAAATGCAATTGTCAAACGCCCTTGGAAGCATTCCTAAAAAGGACAACTCGAGGAGAAGAACGAGTCGTACCACGGGAAAAGAGACAAACATCTTCCAAGGTTTTTGTAGAAGAACCAATAGATGCACCATGAGAAGCATGACGTGGACCGAGAGAAGAGGCACTAGAAGCATGTCCACGATCATGACCTATCCCACTAGACAAGGAGTCATAAAACCCATCAACTAAGAGGGGCTTCTTACTAGGAGCACAAGAGTTCATGCCATGGGAAGGGCTATGAACCACCATCTTCCTAGAAGAGCGAGCTTGGCGCAAGCATTTGGCACGCCGATAGCAAAAGCTTTCTTGATGCCCATCTTTCTCACAAAAAGAGCAATGGTACAAAGGCCTATCAGAAGGCACACCATTCTCTGACAAGTGAGAAGTCCCTTGGGACTTAGAACAAGAAGCATCAATGTTCAACTTGGTGCCAACACTAGGAGCACACGTGCCATGGGATAGGCTACGCGGCTTCCTAAAAGCCTTAGCTCGAATTCGTCGCTCGTGTTTGACACTGCGGAAACAAAAATCGAATGAGTGTCCATCCTTCTTGCAAAAGGTGCAATGGAAAACCGGATTGGGAACACGAGTCCCAAAAATGTGAGAAGCACCTTTGTCAAGAGAAGTCCCTTGGACATCACTCGAAGAAACAGCAAGGTTAGGAGTAGGTATGAAAGAGTTATCCGAAACATTAGCACAAGTGCTATCGTCAAGAGACTCACGCGCAGCACAAGAACTCAACTCCGGTTACAAAGATGCAGACTTGGAAACACCAACATCGGAGTTGCAAGAAATGCGTGACTCAAAAGACTTAGCACAAAGACTCTTGCATCTTTTAGCTAAAACCTCATTCTCAAACATGAGGCGATCACAAGTACCACAAGGAGTGTTTTTCAGATTTTCCATCTCCTCTTTTATGCACTCGGCATATGTGATACGCAAGAGCTCAACTTCCCTCTCAAGGTTGGCACTCATATCATTGTGCTCAACCAACTTAGCGCTCATATCATCGCGCATTTGCTTCAAAACCAAAACTTCTTTTTCTAAATCCATGCATGATGTGCAAATGAAATTGGTGGAAGAAACATCCATTCACATTAAGCAAAGAATCATGAATAGCACAAGAAGTAGGGCAAGCATTTTTATTCAAAGAGCATGAGCTACAAGGCCTAGAATTTATTTCAACAATTTCAGCCCTAGCATGCTCAAGTTCATCTACACATGTGATGTGAGTCAATTTTAGTTCATCAATTTCAGTACACAAAGACTCAAAAGAAACACATGGTAACAAATCATTTGACTTTAGCAAGGCTATTTCAGATTTAGCACATTCAAGATCCTTGCACAAATCAATGCAAACTAAGCATGGTTCGGAAGCATTGGATTTCAACAAATCAATCTCAGATTTTAAGCTAGTAAGAGAAAAGCCTAGCTCATCATTCTTCCTAACCAAGTCACTACAAGAGGTGCAAGGCAAAGAGGCACTAGACTTCAAACTAGCATTGGAGCATTTCAACTTTTCGACCTTTCTACGCAAGGTACTACAAAGCTCAACAAAACTAGAGCGAGCCTCATATAGGTTGTGCAAGGTCACAAGTCCATGAGCAAGTGTACCTCTCTTGGCCTTGCCAAGTTGATGTAGGAGATCCTCCGGTGAAAGCTCATCATGTCGCAGAAGGTTCAGCAGATCATTCACCTCGCGATCCCTCTCATCAACTGCACTCCTCCTTCTTCCCAAGATGTCATCCTTGGAAACATTCAAACCAAAAGACAAAGACATAGTAGAAGAAGAACTTGGTGCCACTTCTAAAAGCATCGTTAGTGTTAGCAAAGCAAAAAGCTCAACACCTCGACAAACCACGTCGGAAGCCAAACCACTCTAAAAAGGTCGCCTTCGCGGATCCGGAACCGGTTAAGGTAGAGAGATCCTTAACTGGCTCCGATACCAATTGAAGGACCAAAAATGCTAAAGCAAGGCGACCAGAGGGGGGGTGAATGGGAGCCTAAAATTTCTTCTCATAAATTACGGCCTCTGTCCCAACAAAATCAACCCCAAGAGCAAAGCCGACACACGTGATGTCCACGACCCAAGAGTATGGGTGGATGTTCCCTAGGAACACAGCGGGACACCACAAAAGCTTCCTCTTCCAAATCCACGCAAGTCAACTAGTGACAGGATGGAGTTTGGGAACCTCAACCTCCCCCGAGCAACACTCGGGGGATTCAGGCTTTCTCGCAAAGCGGGAAGCCCAGTTTCTGTAGAGCACAGAGTCGAGAATCCAACGCAAAAAGCGGATCTCAAATCGGAGCTCGAACGCACAAGATACGGACGAAAACGCGTTCTGTCAGCACAAACCGGACTCACTGGTGCGTCCGGTCGATAGGCACCGGACGCGTCCGGTCAGCTGAACTGCGTTCTGGGAGCTCTCTGTTCACGACTGGACACACTGGAGGCGAGCGTCCGGTCACACTGCAAGCGTCCGGTCACGTGAAGACAGGCACAATGAACAGTGTGCTCGATGCGTCCGGTCACACAGTCACAAAGCGTCCGGTCAGTTCGCAGAGCCTATTTCGCTCGGCCTTTCAACGATCGGACGCACGGGATAGCGTCCGGTCGATACGAGGCGTGCGTCCGGTCACTTCGCGCGAGCTGGTCTGCGCTAGTGATCAAAGACCAGACTCTATTAGGGTGCGTCCGGTCGCTATGAAGCAGCGTCCGGTCACCCCAATCAACCCTCTATTCGTCCACCGAATCGACCCGATCTCCCTCAAATCAAAAGCACTAGGGCTCAAATTTAGTGTGAGGGATCACAAGGATGTTAGTGAGCTACTCATAAGAGATCATGGCTTGAACCTAACTCCAAATCGGTGAATCGAAGAAAACGGCGAAGAACGGGCAAGAACTCGATCCCAAAACTAAATCCGCCCGATCTGTGAGTTCGTGAGGTATTAGAGAAATTCCTTCAGTAGAAAGAAGACTCTCATGAAGCTACATAAGATGGTTCAAACAGATTTGTGAATCTTCCCTCGAAATAAGAAATCTTGTGAAGATCGAAAGAGGGGAAAACGTGCAACGCGAAGAACAAAATCGCAAGACAAATTAAAGCACGAATTTGATCCTTGGACTCAGAGGAATGGATGATTCATTAAGCACTTGGTGTTGGGCTACAAGCCAATCCTAGCAACACAAAACTTGGATGGCAAAAAGCTCAAGAACAAGAGCCAACTCTCCCTAACCCTAGCCTACTCTCACAGGAACAAAATGAGAGAGACACCACCAAGAATTCCCCAAGGATACGGCTGCCCTAGCAGCCCCCTTCATATATATAGGCGCACGTCCGAAGACCAAAACGCCCTTACATTAAGCACTCAACCCAAATACCCCCCAGGGGTAAAACCGTTCAGACTTGACAGTTTCGATCCGACGGCCACACCCGCACATCCGGTAGCTTCGCCTCGACGCGACCTTCCTGATGCCGCCACGTGCCGTCATGTCGACCACCGCGCCTTCCTCGTGGATAGCTTCGCCGCCGCGCCAGCCTCTCCACGCCGCCACGCGTCGACCGTCCTTTCGGACCAACCCCCGGTTTTGAGGCCCAAACCGGGAAACCGTCCACCCCGAGTTTTGAGGCCCAAACTCGAAAACCCGCGAGCCCAGGTTTTGAGGCCCAAACCTGGAAACCGTCCTCGCCGAGTGTTGAGGCCCAAACTCGGAAACCGGCCACCCCGAGTTTTGAGGCCCAAACTCGGAAACCGTCGATGGTAGCTTTTTGAGGCTCAGCTACCGAACCCGCACCGTAGACGGGATGTGGTTCGCACACCCCGACCACCGGCACCGATGTCGATGCATGCCCAGCCTCCACGCCGGGCACAACGCCTTCGCCATCCTCCTTGACTAGGCCGACAGCACTTGCGCCGCACGCAAGCCCGTGTCCGACCTCCGCCAAGTGGCATGACGCCACGTCTTCCTCCCGACTCGGCCGATGCACCGCACATCCCCATGTGCTCTCGCTCGCCGATGCCACGTGCCAGCTACCACAGCTGGTCCTCTGGCCCTCTGGTCCGTCAGTCCAAGCCTCACGTCCGCCCTTCACCGCTCTGGGTACATCGGCATGGCACGTCCGCCGCACGGCACGCCCATCCTTCACCGCTCCCGGTCCGTCGGCACGGCACGTCTCTACTTGACCTTCACCTCGCCATTGACCACTGTATCCGAGCTCCACACCTGCACATCAACACAGCCAAGAGACACATGTCGCACACGCACACCAACACAGAAACACCACATAACTCAACGCCACCGGTTAGTCATAAACAATAAGCGCATAGCAAGATATGGACTAAATCGGGTAAAAGCCTCAAACCTTCCTCATCAAAGTCAATCATTCATCATATATGTTCTCACGGTCCATCGGCACGACACGTCTCTACTTGACCTTCACCTTGCCTTCGATCACTGTATCCGTGCTCAACACCTGCACAACACAAGCCAAAGAACATGCGCATCAAACTCGTTGACAATCACTCATCACTCGAGACTCGGCATACACCCATGTATCCGCAATCTCCCCCTTGATGAGTGCATTGTCAACTACCAACACAAATCATAATGAAGTAGAAGGAGGAAGAAGAAAGAGAAGAGAGAACTCGACCAGATGACCCAAAAGCATAGCAAAGCCAGAAGAAGGTCAAGTGGAAGAAGCAAGACAACTTGGTCCCCAAAGATATGGGCAACGGCTCGACGCAACCAAGCAAAGCAAAGCTAGCCCTCAAGAAGAGGTAGAACAGGCTCAACACCGCTAGCAGGAAAGCTCGACACCAATTAAAAGTAATAAAGCTCGACACCAATTGAAATATCAGTTGAAAATCAAGCAAAATAGAGCTAGCCCTCAAGAAGAGGCAGAACGGGCTCAACACCGCTAGCAGGAAAGCTCGACACCAACTGACGGAATGCCAACTGAAGGGCAAAAGAGCTCGATACCAAATGAAGATCATATAAGCAAAGTCGCTAGTCCCTCAAGAAAAAGGCAAAGGCTCAACACAACTAGCTACCCAAAAATGCTCCGAACCAAATTGGAAAAGGGCTCCAAGCCAATTGAAATTTCATCATACAAAGTGAGCAAACTCCCCCTTATGATATGATTTTATGATTTCTCCCCCTTATTGTAACACTCTGGTATTAAGCAGACTAAAACTTGACATGTCATCATATGCACTGGCATTTCATCTGAGTTGATAACCTAAATATGCATTCACTAAAAACAAGTTTAATTCATCATGCTTGTGCTTAGTTGATAAGGAGTGCTTAAGTTTGAAACCCTAGTTTATGTTTTCTTATGTTGTGAATAGTGCTTTTATGTTATAAAAGGGTATTTTGGTAATTTCATATATAGTAATTGAATTTTGGACCAAACCTTGGTATTATGTCTCAAAGGTGTATTTGGAACATGTTTCAAGTCACCATTGAGGTATAATTCAAAATTTGGTTGAAATTCAATTAAATAATTTCATTAATTTAACAATCCTATTTTTGTCCCCTTCTTCATAATTCTAAATCTAAAAAGAATTTGGGTATGCTCTAAAAAGTAAAGTTGCTCCATTTATAATAAGGATCAACTTTGATGTAAAGTTTTTCAAGTTTTCATATGAAATCAAAAGTAATTTTGAAAATACACTTTTGCCCTTCTATGTCCCCTTTTGATTTTCAAACCCTAATTCAAAATCTAAGCATATTTTGCATATGTTGCAAAAAAATAAAAGATGTTCAGTATTTAATTCTGAGCATTTGATATTTTAACATATTTTCAACTTATATTCAAAAATCTAAAGTAATTTCAAAATATCTGAAAGGGGTAAAAAGGAAAGGGGGGATAAGTTTGTTCTTCTGTTCATGGCGGTGGACGGCCGATCCTGGATCAACGACGCCAGCGCGAAGGGCGCCGTTCTCTCTCAAATGAGCTCGCACCTGTCTCCGTGGCAATGTTAAGCAGCTGCTGGCGCTCTCCCTTGCTCCGAGGTGCCTTCTCCTGAGCTCACCGTCGTCGTTTCGCCACCAAGGCACTGACGGGCTCCATCCCAATTTAATCCCAAATTCACTGCAAACCGACCGTCCTCATCTGAAATTGACCGCAATTATAACTTCCTTACCTCCTTGCGCATCTCCAGAACCCATCCCTTCTACCTCTACAGCCTCAGAGAGCTTGTGCTCGCCGTTTTCCCTCCCGCCGGGCGAAAACACCGACGAGCTCGACCTTGCCGTGGTCCGCTCAACCGGGCACTCCTCTGCTCTCCCTGTCTCGTGTTTTTGTTTCGCCTTGACCCCAGAGTACTCATCGGCTCGGTGGTTTTCCGTTTGATGCTCAGGTCTCGCCGGAACGTCGTCTGCTTCGCCGGAGCTCGCCGCCGCAAGCCACTGCTCCGTGGACTTCTCCTCTCCGTCCATCCTCCGCTCAAACCAGCTACACAGCCAGCATCAAGGTGAGCTACTGGAGCTTCCTAGCCCTTCCGTTCTCTTGCTACCGGCCCGAGTTCGCCGGAGTACCTTCGTCGTGATCCGGTCCGCCGCCGTGCATGGCCAGGCTTCACCGGAGCGGTAGCGTTTGGGGTTAGGGGCTCTATCAGTTGCGGGTAGCCTGCCTAGGGGCTCTATCAGTTGCGGGTAGCCTGCCGGTGCTTGTGCTCGCGTCAGTCGGGTCTCTAATGGCCGGAGTTGACCGGCGTAGGGTTCGCCGGCGTTCGGTGCGCCGCCGTCCTCTCTGGCCGACGTCGGGGACTTCGCGTTTGCGAAGATGAGTATATACAAGGGGCTGGTTGCGAAGTCCGTGACTCATGTGAATAGCGCTCAGGACCCCGGGTTGTTTCCTTAGAAGCCGAAGGGCTTTTCTGCAAAAACGACAGGGCGCGCGGGCGGGAGCCAGGCCGGGCCGGCTTTCGCGTGCGCTGGGCCGAGCGGGATCGGGCCGAAAGCCCAGTTTGGCTTAGATTTCAGTTTTTCTTTTTATAGCTTTTTGCACAGTAGCTAGTTTTGTTATTTTTGCTATAATTATTCTATAGCTCTGTTAATTATGAAATTTTACATGTTAGATGATAGCATGTCTGTGCTAATATAAAAATTATAAAACTTGTGTTTTGAGCACCTTTGCTATAATAATTAAATCCATGCTTTAATTAATAAATGCAACTTTGATGAATTATGTAATTTTCTGTGTGTCTCCTAAAATAATGAAATTTGACATGTGAGTTTATGTTACTAATATCTACCTTCATGTTTAATTCCAGATCTGTTTGATAAAGTATGATTTATTCATAAGTAAAGACTATTTTAAATGACTTATAAAATAAATAGAAATAGTTAATCACATTAGATTTGTGTGATTTTTGGAAATTATTTAACAACCAGTGGAAAATTAGCATGAATTGCTCCCTGGTTATGGATTCCTTTATGCAAATAATCTTTTGTTGCTTGTTAGTTACATAACCTTGCTTAATGAAAATAATAAAACTTGCTTAGTAATAATATATGGTTTAATAGCTAAGTTAGTTTGTTTTTATATCATGAAGGAAAGTTGTACTCAAGATAGTTAAGTTTGTTTATTTTTATCCAAAGAACATGTACCCTGTCTTAATCATATCATGAGCATCTCATTGATCATGCATATGCACTTCTACGTGTAGATCTCGTTTCGAAAGAACCGGATCCACAGTGGGTTTCTTCTGAGAGTTTGGATCCTTCTGGTTTTTCTGAGTCACCGGACTTCGCTGATCACCAAGGCAAGCCCCGGACATTAAACCTATCCTTGTATTTTTATAAAGTTATTTATATCATTTGAGTTAATATGATGCATTAAGTGAATAGGAGTTGAGTGAACCCTATTTGATGCATTACCGATCTTGATGATTCTAATATTTAACCTTGATACCCGTTTTATGAAAATACTTAGTATGCTTAGCCATGCTTTACTTACTTCATAATAGTAGGTGCTTTTAAAAATGGTTGCTATGTTATGGAAATACTGAATCTTGAGACAACATGATAATTATAGTAACTTACATCAAGAATGGAGTCTTGTTGTAATGTTACTCAACATAGGACCTTATCGTTGTTGGCCTGCTGTGGTTGAGACCTTTGAGTACAGCCCACATGCGGTGGTAAGCCTCATCTATAGCTATTCCGATACCTGAGAATGGCCAACCGCGTAATGGGAGTGGAGAGATGGCGAGAGTAGCGTGTACCCTCGGGGCTATGAGATAGTCGGGTTCGAGGTGTACTGTACTCTCGGGTGACGCCGGACCCGTTCTTGTATGGGAGGATCTATAGATAGGGTTGACATATGCAAGATTAAGTTCTACATATGTCGTGTGGTACTGAATCCCCAGCTGGGTTTAATCGATTCGAATTGCCGTGTTTCCTCGTATATGGAGCCTCAATCCACTGACCGCACCGTAGTAATAATTGGATCTTTATGAGATGAGAACTAAAGATGTGGTATGCTTATGAAAGTTTGAGAATCTTTAGATAGTCATGAAATTTAATCTTGAGTTAAAACTTGAAAGTAGGGTTTTTCTATTAGTAAGCTTTTATGCAAAAGAAATGTTTTGATCTTGCTAAAGCCTTACCTTGAATCCCTATAACCTTCATACCTGAGTCTTCTCCTCTTTTCTAGTCGGTTAAGTCTTGTTGAGTACTTTTGTACTCAGGGTTTGTTAACCTTTGTTGCAGGTGAGTTTATTGATCATCCTTTTGGTGGTCAATGTTTCTTCACTCTTGTGGAGGAGAGTGATGATGACTCTGATGTTTGACCTTGGGTAAGTAACAAAAAGTTGTGTGGTTTATGTGAAATAAAGTTCTGAACCTTTTATGTACCAAGTACTTGCGGGTTGTAAACTTTTAAACTTAAGTTTCAATCTATGTTATATAACCTTTCGGCTTTTACTCTGATTTATCTTATCTATAAAACTGTTGTAATACTATGATGCTTGACGAGGGAATTTCTAAAAAGAATGTAACGTGGATGATTCGGGTTTCCCGAGGACACCCGACAGATCTCTT
Organism: Coix lacryma-jobi var. lacryma-jobi; assembly: GCA_009763385.1. Lineage (NCBI taxonomy): Eukaryota > Viridiplantae > Streptophyta > Magnoliopsida > Poales > Poaceae > Coix > Coix lacryma-jobi. Next base: position 124,217,512 of record CM019826.1, on the reverse strand, counting down.
GAGTCATTTGGAACTCGTGCACGCCAATCAGAAGTCTTTAGGACAATGATGGGTGCATGTGGGCCACTTAATTCAGGAGGTTCTGCCACACTTATGATTTGACAAATTATGATTTCTCCTCCTTATGATTTGACAAATTCTCCCCCTTAGTTGATAATGCACTATCAGGCAAACTCCTTCCTTTAAAATGCATATGAATCAAATATGCAAGTTAGCAGCTTCAGATATATACTCAATAGAATGAAAAAATGCTCTACAAAGTATAACTTCAATGACTCAACAAGAAGCATGCATGCCAACAAAGGCTCAAACTGATCACCAAATACGAAATATGAACATATGAGCAAAGTGAGCAGTTGTGGGCAAAAAGGTATTCACCATCAAAATAGCACTAAACATGTATAGACAGGAAGTCAAACAAGTGCTAAACATGTATACAAGGTGAACTACCCCTAGCAAAGTTCAATCATCATGCTACAGAATGAAACATATACTTGAGATTTCAGATGTTAATCGGAGCTGTAGCGCTGAAATTACACAAGTTCAAAATTCAGCATGTGATTACGAGAGGTTGAAGGCTTGTCATTGCCTAACTTTTCAACCGAGCTAAGCCTATGCAGAAGCAATCAAAAGCTTAAAGCGTCGGTTTCGGTCATACACTACACGGCTCAAGTTTGACTCAAATGTGCAATGAGAAACAGTCTCGATACTGTGATGTGTTGACAAGCAATCCCATCTCGATCTTTCCAATACACTTAACTTGGTTCAATTTTATACCAGAATATGAATAGACCAAGCAAGTGAATGACTCAGAACTAGAGACATAGCAACCTAGCATATATGAAAGCACAAGTGAATTCAACACATTCTACACATGCTAGTTGCATATCTCAATGGTGAACAATTTTTCAAATTTTATGTTTGTTTAAGCAAGTTCACCACTCATAAAATAGCTCAGCTCATAACATGTATCAGTGATCAGAAAGAGCATAAGCTACAAGCATCATCATATAGCATCGGAGCATACTAGATAGAGCATAATCACATTCTAAAGATTATATACATGAAGCTTCAAAATGCAAAATGCATGATGAAATGCAAAGACTGACGAAAACAAAACGAAAGAAAAGAGAGTCAGTCAATGATACAATAGACAAAATGTTTCCCCTCTCTAAAAGGGGAAGCACACACAAAGCTCACCTCTCAACCTAGTAAAGATTGATTGGTCCAAAGTCTTGGTAAAAATATCTGCCAACTGATGATGAGTATCAACATGGCGAAGGTCGATATCACCCTTCTTATAGTGGTCTCACAAGAAATGAAAGCACACATCAATGTGTTTGGTCTTAGAATGCAGCACGAGGTTCTTAGCAATGCTAATAGCACTCGTGTTGTCACAAAGCAAAGGAACGCGAGAAAAGCTCAGACCAAAATCACACAAAGTGGCCATCATCCAAAGCAATTGAGAACAACAGCTAGCCGCAGCAACATACTCAGCCTTTGTGGTAGACTGGGCGACACTAGACTGCTTGCGAGAAGACTAAGATACAAGAGAAGAACCAATAAACTGGCAAGTCCTAGAAGTGGACTTGCGATCAAGTCGGCAACCAGCAAAATTGGCGTCAGAATAACCGCAAAGGGAGAGGGTGGAGGAAGCATAATACCAAATCCGAAACTCTGGAGTGAAGCATAAGTACCTCATAATGCGCTTGACTACCTAACGGTGAGAGGTGCGCGGTGACGACTGAAATCGTGCGCAAAGACACACCGCAAACTGAATGTCCGGGCGTGTCGCCGTCAGGTACAGCAGCGATCCGATCATACTCCAGTACTCCTTCTGGTCCATAGCCTCTCCATCCACATCCGCATCCAGGGCCATCATGGTCGACATGGGTGTTGGAAGAGGCTTGGCCTCACCCATATCGAACTTCTTCAGGATGTCCTTGGTATACTTGCCCTGGTGCACAAACGTCCCCTCTCGGGATTGCTTGATTTGCAACCCGAGGAAAAACGTCAACTCGCCCATCATGCTCATCTCAAACTCCTTGCTCATAAGATCTGCAAACTTGGCAACCAAAGCGTGAGAAGAACCACCGAAAATGATATCATCCACGTGAATCTGGATCAAGAGAGTGTCATTGCCTTGCTTGAGGAGAAAGAGCGTTTTATCCACACATCCCATTTTAAAACCCTTAGCAAGAAAAAAGGTTTTCAACCTATCATACCAGGCTCTAGGGGCTTGTTTCAAACCATATAAAGCTTTGTGAAGTTTAAAAACATGGTTTGGAAACTTGGGATTTTCGAAACCGGGAGGTTGTTTCACATACACCTCTTCTTCTATGTAGCCGTTTAAGAAGGCACTCTTAACATCCATTTGAAAAAGTTTAAACCCTTTGGATGTAGCAAAAGCCAAGAGTATCCTAATCGCCTCCAAACGAGCTACAGGAGCAAATGTCTCCTCATAGTCTATCCCTTCCTTCTGACTATACCCCTGGGCTACAAGTCTGGCCTTGTTTCTCACAACATGGCCATCCTCTCCTTGTTTGTTTTTGAAAACCCATTTTGTACCAATAGGGTGACACTCAGGAGGAAGAGGAACAAGAACCCAAACCCGATTTCTTTCAAAATTTTTTAACTCCTCATGCATGGCATTAACCCTATCAGGATCAGATAAAGCATGTCCAACATCTCGGGGTTCAAAATCAGCAACAAATGCAGAATGAGCAAAGTGAGAGATTTGTTGTGACCTTGACCGAGTGACACGTTCGTCGATGCCGCCAATCATCTGCTGAGGCAGGTGTTGGCGCTTGAGAACATATATGAATGATTGACTTTTGGGAGGAAGGTTTGAGGCTTTTCCCGGTTGAGTCCATATCTTGCTATGCGCATAATGTTTATGACTAACCGGTGGCGTTGAGTTGTGTTGTGTTACCCGTGTTGGTGTGTGTGTGTGCAACATGTGTCTCTTGGCTGTGTTGATGTGCAGGTGTTGAGCTACGGATACATGGGTGTATGCCGAGTCTCTGAGTGATGAGTGATTGTCAACTGGGATAATACGTATGTTCTTTGGCTTGTGTTGTGCAGGTGTTGAGCACAGAGACAGTGATCAGAGGCAAGGTGAAGGTCAAGTAGAGACGTGCCGTGCCGATGGACCGAGAGTGGCGAAGGGTGGACGTGAGGCTTGGACTGAGGGACCGGTGGCCCGAGGATCAGCTGTGGTGGCTGGCAGCCTGGGACAGCGATGAGCGGAGACTTGTGGGCACGGTGTTGCTTGGGTCGAGGACCTGGGGACACGTGTCGGTGGACGGGGTGCACGGGCGGTGCATCCCCTCTACAGCTTCGGTTTGGTGGTAGAGCCAGAGAAAAACCATCGGGTGGACGGTTTCCAGGTTTGGGCCTCAAAACCTGGGCGTGGATGGTTTCCGAGTTTGGCCACAAAACTCGGGCTGAGGACGGTTTCCAGGTTTGGGCCTCAAAACCTGGGCGCTGCGGGTTTCTGAGTTTGGACCACAAAACTCAGGCGATGGACGGCTGGTTTTCCGGTTTGGGCCTCAAAACCGGGGGTGGACGTGAAGGCCTGGTTTCCCGGTTTCGGCCACAAAACCGGGGGCCGAGTCCGTGAAGAGGACGCAGAGCGGTGGCGGCACGTGGCGGCAATTGGTGAGGTTGCGTCGAGGCAACGCTACCAGTTGTGCGGGCGTGGCCGTCGGATCCACCTACCATCGAGTTGGTCCAGAATAACCCTAGGGTTTAGTTGGTTCGCTCTGTAATTAGAGAGGGGTAGAGTAGGAAATAGAATTAGGATAAGTAGAGGGAGACACCCTCATCCCATTTCATCTCAGTCATTTGCTCTTTGCCTTCTAGGGTTTCCTGCTCTCCCAATCCCTGTTGTAGCGAACCTGAGATCCACAGAGAAGAGAACAATACCTCTGTGCCCGTGAGATTTTGAGGAAGTGAGACCGTAATCTCACTATTGTAGCATGTGGTAGCCACACGGTTGCAAATTCGTGGTTGTGATTCGTGTTTTGATTGTGTTCTTCACGGATTGCTTTTCTCCACGTTTTTCCCTTTGATCGATCTCTTTGCTTGGTGCATCTCTTCCAAATCCGTTTGAAACAAGTTGTACTTGATCGAAGACACTTCTTTCCACCGAAGGAAATCTTCCCAAACCTCACGAGCTAGTAGATCGATTCATTTTTGTTTTGGGTCAAGTTTTTCTTCCTTTCCCTGAATTTCTTCGATTCATCGGTTTGGAGATAGGTTCGAGCCATGATCTCTTAGAGATAGCTCACTATCCTCCTTGTGACTCATCTATCCAAGTTTGAGCCCTAGAGGTTTTGTTTTGGGAGAGTTTGAATCAAATCGGTGGAAGAACAGAGGGCTGTCGGGGCGACCAGACGCATGCATCGTGCCGACCGGACGCGTCCGGTCGTTGAATGTTGCGTATAGAGTTTCTGTTGCTGACCGGACGCACCGTTTGCTCTCTGACCGGACTCATCCTTGGCACTGTTCATCGTGCTTGTTTCTGACTGACCGGACTCTGTGGTAGTGACCGGACGCTCCAGGACAGTGAGTCCGGTCACAAACAAAGACCTCCGAAATCTGACTTCGGTTGACCGGACGCGTCCGGTGGTGCCTGACCGGACGCAGGCAGAGTTCGGTCAAAGCTGTCCTGCGCGTTTTCGTCTACAGTTTGTTCGTCTGTCTTTCGATTTGAGATCCGCTTATTGCGTTGGTTTCCCGACTTCGTGCTCTACAGAAATCGGGCTTCTCGCTTTACAAAATAGCCTGAATCCCCCTCGCGTTGCTCGGGGGAGGCTGAGGTTACCCAAAGTTTATCATGTCACTAGTTGACCTGCGTGAACTTGGGCGAGGGAATTTTTGTGGTGTCCCACTGTGTTCCTAGGGAATATCCACCCATTCTCTTGGGTCGTGGACATCACGCGCATCGGTTTTGCTTTTGGGGTTGATTCTCGGGACAGTGGCGACAAGTTTTCGGTAGGAAATTTTGAAGCTCCCATTCACCCCCCCCCCCTCTGGTCGCTTTCTGGTAGCACTCTCGATCCTTCATGAGCTCAGAGACAGTGGTCGATGGCGAGGTGAAGGTCAAGTAGAGAAGTGTCGTGCCGACGGACTGGGAGCGGTGAAGGATGGGCGTGTCGTGCGGCGGACGTGCCATGCCGATGTACCCAGAGCGGTGAAGGGCGGACGTGAGGCTTGGACCGACGGACCATGAGGCTGGAGGACCAGCTGTGGTAGCTAGCATGTGGCATCGACGAGCAGGAGCACATGGGGATGTGCGATGCATCGGTCGAGTCGGGAGGAAGACAATGGCATCGTGGCACTTGGCGGGAGGTCGGACACGGGCTTGCGTGCGGCGCAAGTGCCGTCAGCCAAGTCAAGAAGGAAGGCGAAGACGTTGTGCCTGGCGTGGAGGCGGGACATGCATCGGCATCGGTGCCGGTGGTCGTGGTGTGCGAACCACATCCCATTTACGACGCGTGTTCGGTAGCTGAGCCTCAAAAAGCTACCATCGACGGTTTCCGAGTTTGGGCCTCAAAACTCGGGGTGGCCGGTTTCCGAGTTTGGGCCTCAAAACTCGGGGTGGACGGTTTCCAGGTTTGGGCCTCAAAACCTAGGCTGGCGGGTTTACCGGTTTGGGCCTCAAAACCGGGCGGAGGTTCCCAAGCGGAACGGTCGACGCGTGGCGGTACCGAGAGGCTTACGTTGCGGCGAAGCTATCGGTGAGGAAGGCGCGGTGGTCCACGTGATGGCACATGGCGGCATCCTAGAGTTTGCGTCGAGGCAAAGCGAAGGATGAGAAGGCGCGTGGCCGTCGAATGAAAACTGCTAGAGTTGGACGGTTTACCCCTGGGGGGTATTTGGGTCAGTGCTTCATGTGAGGGCGTTTTGGTCTTCGGACGTGCGCCTATATATATAAAGGGGGCTGGTTAGGGCAGCCCATCCTTGGAGGTGTCACTCTCATTTTGTTGATTTGAGAGGAGGCTAGGGTTAGAGAGAGGAGTGGCTCTTGTTCTTGAGCTTTTCGCCATCCACGCTTTGTTGTTGCGAGGAGTGGCTTGTAACCCAACATAGTGTGCTACACAATTCATCATCCCGTAGCAATCCAAGGATCAATTTCTTACTCCTCTTGTGTTGGCTGAAATTTGGATCGATTCGCGTTTTTGTTCTTCGCGTTTTGGTTTTCCCCTCCCGGAGATTTGCCTCGTTCTCCCTCTCCGAGCGACGATTTGCGATTCCGTTTGAATCAAATTGTTCTATGTCGTGAGCTCCTTCTTTCCACCGAAGGATTTCTTCTCTAACCTCATGAGCATATAGATCGGGTTGAAATCGCGTTCGTTCTTTCCCCTTTTCTAGTGTTCTTCTGGTTTCTCATGGATTAGTTGGTTTGGAGCGATGATATCCTAGGATTAGCTTCCCAACACGTAGAAGAACACTTGGGAGAAGTTTGGTTGCAGCCCCATTCGATTTGGTGAAGATCCAATCGATTTTGGTTTTGTCCCGAGCTGTTTTTGTGCTTTCTGGACAGTGGCGGACTGTCCGAGACTCATCCCCGGACTGTCCGGGGGTCGGGGCTGTTCACGGGTAGCGAGGTCGCTATTTTCATTTTTGAACAACGGACTGTCCGGGACTCATTCCGAGCTCCGATTTGTGATCCGTTTATTGTGTTGGTTTTCTAACTTCTTAAGGATCATTCCAAAGTACTTTTGACACCATTGGTCAAAGTATTTTTGGTCGGACACTTCCTTTTTCTCCATAGGAGTTAAGTGTTCCTCTTTCGGAGTTTTGACGGTTCTAGCGTCCGTATCTTTTGCGTTCGAGCTCCGATTTGAGATCTGTTTTCTGTGTTAGTTTCCTAACTTCATAAGGATCTTTCCAAGATGCTTTTTTCACCAGTTGGCCTAAGTATTTTTGGACAAACACTTTCCTCTTCTCCATAGGAGTGGGGTGTTCCGTTATCGGAGGTTCAATTGTTCTAGGAGCTTGCTTGTGTAGTTTTTGCCCCGTTGCTTTGGCGCTTGGTTTTGGGGGTTCTTCGGTAGTTCTGCTGTACCTCTAGGACATATACTAGGGTATCCACCTATTCGTAGGTCATGAACTCATCAGTTGTTTGAGTCTTCGCTTTTGCGGTGATTTTCTGGGACAAGGGCCATCATTTCTCGAGAAGAAATTTGAGGCTCCCATTCACCCCCCCTCTGGTCGCCAATTCGGTCCTTCAGCGCTGAATGTGTCAGGGCGCCTCCCGAGCCGAAGAAGCCTCCCCCTCAACAGCAGCTGGTGCCTCCTCGAGTACAAAAGGTACTGCTCGAGGTGGCGGATCCCACGACCCCCATGTAGTCGACGAAGAGGGGTTGGGGCCGTGAGTCGTCATAGTAGAAGCTGATGCTTGCAGCACAACAGGTGGAGGTGGTGCTGGATAATCCATCCCTTCAACACCCTCGTCCTCGTCATCAAAAAGAGGCTCACCAACCTCATGATCACCTGCACGCTCAAAACGAGAAGAAGGACAAACCATGGTCTCGTCGAAGGTGACATCGGATGTCTCCATGACTCGGTTAGTATCAAGGTTAAGTACACGATATGCGCGAGTATGAGTGCCATAACCCAAAAATACACCGTCAGAAGAGCGAGACTCAAATTTGTCCAGGTTGCCTTTCTTAAGTATAAAACAGTGGCAACCAAAAACTCTAAAACAACTCACCTTTGGCTGTTTTCCAAAACGCAACTCATAAGAAGTCTTTTTCAAGAAAGCTCGGAGAAAAATGCGATTGGAAATATAGCATGCAGTGTTCATAGCTTTGGCCCAATATCGCCTAGGAGTCCTATGCTCATCGAGCATCGTCCTGGCCATCTCTACAAGGGTCTGATTCTTCCTCTCTACAACACCATTTTGTGGCGGTGTGTAGGGGGAAGAGAACTGATGCTCCAAACCCAAAGGGTTACAAAACTTCTCAAAATCCGAATTCTTGAATTCGGAACCATTATCACTTCTAATAGCTCGCATCGAGTTCAAAGGGAACTCGTTCTGAAGACGCAAAATCAGATTGCGAGCAAAAGAGAAAGTCTCAGTTTTCTCAGCTAAAAAGAAAACCCACGAATATCTCGAGAAGTCATCAACAACAACAAGCACATACCACTTCCCAGCAACCGAGCTCACCCGAGCTGGACCAACAAGGTCCATGTGCAAAAGCTCTCCAGGGCGCTTAGTCATGACCTGAGTCACTGGATGGTGGGGAGCGGCAACCATCTTCCCATGTCTACAAGAATGGCAAACAAGATCTTTCTCCATGGATAACTTGGGCAATCCTCGGATTAAGTCAAGTGAGATAAGCCTTACAAGCAAGTCGAAGCTTAAATGACCAAGTCTCCTATGCCACTTCCATAGATCAGAGGAGGAAGGTCCAGCCACAAGACAACGAGAAATGCCAAAAGACTCCGAGAAGTTCGCACGAAAGACTTTCCCAAAGGGCGAAATCAAACATACAAGATTGCCCTAAGGATCCAAAATACGACTGAGATTCAGTTTAAAATGAATCTCATATTCATCATCAAAGAGTTGCGAAATAGAAAGAAGGTTAAAATGCAAGTTAGAAACAAGAGCAACATCGCGCAACACAAAGTGCTCATTAACTCGCACAGACCCACGAGACAACACTTTACCTTTGTTATTGTCGCCGAAGGTGATAAATTCCTTTCCGGCAACAGGACTAAGACTGGAGAACCACTTGGCGTTTCCGGTCATGTGCCTCGAACAACCGTAATCCACCAACCAAACGTTCTTCAATCGTTTTACTTATATCAATAAAAAGACATAGGGCGAGCATACGGTCCAACACTGGGGTGAGTAAAATAGGGATTATACCAGTGTTGGGCCGGCTGCTCAAAAGAACGGTTAGTAGCAAAACCATTCCTAGTAAGCCTACGGGGAAAGCGATCACCATGCTGAGGAAAGCGTGATCCGCTAAGGGAAGAGCGTCCATCGCGATACTCAAAACGCGGTGGAGGGAAACGCTCAACAAAGCCACCGCCACGGGGTCCATATCCAGCAAAAACAGGATCCCGCCGGGCAACACCTCTCTGTGGCCTAGGACCTTGAGGCACTGTACCTCTAGGCCTAGCAGCTCTCCTCTGAACATTCAGCACATGTACATCATGGAAAGGATGGTACATGTCCGCATGGTTCATCTCACTGGCACAACGCTCCTCTCTCTTGCGCCTGAAGCAAAACTCCCTCAAGTGTCCATCTCTCCCACAGTGCTCACAATGGTACCTCACCGCTCTCATAGGGGGTTGTTGGTACTCACAGTAGTGGGCGTGGATCACTTTGCCCTTTTGTGGCATGAGCTCCTCTTGGATAGGTGGCATGGTGTCTAGCTTGTTCTTGAGGTGGTTTGGTTTTGGAGCCCATGTCTGTTTCTTGGGTGGAGCTCTTGGGGGTTCAACAAACACCCCATCCTTGGTGTTAGGTTTGAGAGGCTCTTTGGGTGGAATCTTGGTTAGTTTGGGAGTAGTGGTGGAGTTGGGCTTCTCACTTGGGTTCAAACCACTCGACTCTCCAATCTTACCATAAGATGAAACACACTCAACACCCTGAGCAAAACCAACACCAGGACCTCCAGCAGCACGCTTAAACTGGGCAATCATCATTCCAAGCTGCGGCTCGCCATAAGACACCCATGACAAGATGGTCCGAAGGTATGTGTTTTCTTCCTCGGTTTGCATCTTGTCATGCTTCATGTTGGCTATCTCCATCTCCAAACCCTCACACAAAGCACACCTAGACACACAAGTGCTACCCGAGCTGGCCTTCTCAAGAGACACAATTTTGGCATTCTTCTCTGCCAACTCGGATTGCAAGCTTGCACAAGACTTGCACGCACCAAGCACTGAGGATCTAGCTCTAAGCTCATCCACCTCTCCAACCAAAGCAACATACTTCCCCCTCAAAGTGAGAAGGTCAGTCATGTGCTTGGAGCACATCTCACACTCATCCTCCTTAGTGACAACAACGGTGGACTTGACAGACTCAAGCTCCTTCACTGTATCCTCCCACTTCTGCCTAAACTCCTTACGCTCTCTAGCAGCACACCTAAGCAGCTTATCTTGACTAAGAAGGGTGACAGTAAGTTTCTCGACCTCAGCAGAAAGCTCGTCGGGGGTCTGAGATACCTGGGAGGTGTCGTCGTCGTCGTTCCGAGGGGTCTCCTCCAGCTGGCTGTCGACCTCCTTGCCGAGGGCCATGGTGCAAAAACCCTCGTTATCGGCGAAGAAGCAGAGGCCGTTCAGCTTGTCCTCGATCTTCTTCTTCTTCTTGGACTCGTCGTCGCTTGAGAAAGCGGAGTCATCATCCGAGTCATCGACGTCCCTGAGCGTGGCGAAGAAAGCACGCTGCTCAGCCTGGGCCTTCTCCAAGTACTTCTTCTTGATGTACTCCTTGTTGAAGCCGCCCTTCCGCTTGTGCTTCGTGGGGACGTACTTCTCCTTGTGCTTACCGAAGTCGTACTTGTGGCCACGATCGCCCTTGCCTGCCACTTGCTTGTTCTTCTTTGGGCAGTTGGCGATGAAGTGGTCCAGATCACCACACTCGAAGCACCCAGCGCGTCCTCCTCCACGACGTCGGTTCATGCGGTTGTTGTGGAACCGCGAGAACCGGTTGGCAAGCAAAGCCAACTCGTTGTCTCCCATGAACTCCAGCTGCTCCTATGTGACAGAAAGAAGAGAGGAAAGTGCAAAGCCTCCAGAGGGGTTAGCAGAAGAGCCAGAAAGCAAAGCCGTCGATGGGCCAGAAGGATTTTCATAAGAAACCCTCGCCATGGCATCAATCTCACTGGACTTGAGCTTACTGAAGAGCTCGTCGCATGTGAGGGTCTCATAGTTAGGTGATTCGATGATCGCCTGAACCTTAGAGTCCCACACCGATCGATCGAGAGTATGTAAAAGCTTCAAAGCTCTCTCATGATCGTCGAAAGGCAACAGCTCCTTGTTAGCCCTCATCCTGTTGACAATCACCTGAAAGCGAGCGAATAAACTCTCTATGCTCTCGCCAGGCATGTGTCGAAAGTTCTCATACTCTCGCTTGTGCGACTCGTAGAGACAGGTTTTGACTTGAGTGGTTCCCTCATGGAAACGCATGAGGGTAGCCCAAATCTCCCGAGCCGTAGCGAGGTGAGAAACACGATCAAACTCCATCATGCTCAAACATGAGAAAAGAGCATTACGGGCTCGGCTATTGGCATCGTGCTCATCGATCTGATGCTGAGTAGCATGAGCTGCCAAGACCATGTAATCGGCAGAGTTGCAAATATCTCAGATGGAAGCACTGTTGATGGTCCTTAAACACCCATTTCACCATCAATAATTGACCCTAAAGTCCACCAAAAAAAGGCATGAAATGTAGTCAAATAGGTTTCAAACTAACCAAATTCCACATGTCCATAGATTTTTATTTGAATGCAGGAATTTGGACCAAATTTGGAGAATGGACCCACCAGGAGATGAGCCCACTCACTAGGACCCATTTGGGCATGAGTGGGGTGGCGCCCGCCACCCCTAGGTGGCGCCCGCCACAAGGGTGAGGCCCAGAATCCCCCCTGCCACGTCACTGATCCATGTGACTACCCCAAGGCCAAATCTTGGCCCTTGGTCACTAGGTCGGTTTGATCGGAGGGCTACGGAGGGGAGTGGCGTGGATCATGACCTAAGGCGGTTGCTAGGACATGCAACCGACCTCCAAACCGCCTTGGACAACCACCTGGAGGTCGTAGGATCAGTGATGATGCATCCAATGGCCAGTGGACTGGCGGCCGCCAGTAGGGGGTGGCGCCCGCCACCTGACCTAACCCAAGGTCGGTTGGCTGCCCCCTATAAGTACCCCCCTCACTCCTCAAGACTATAAATACCCCCTGGTTGCAACACTTCATTTGTACCATCATATACCACACCAAGAAGCAAGAGAAGCAAGTGAGAGTTAGGTTAGAAGCTCAGAGAGCATAGGCAAGTAGGTTAGCTAGTAGAGAGAGTATAGCTCTAGTGCCCTCGCTACAGCGCGGCTCTTAGTTTATCACAGCTCAGCCTAAGTTTTTGGTAAAAGGAGCGTAGAGCTTGCTAAGAGAGAAGTGGGTGCGAGCGACTGGCATCGGAGGTCAGTTCATTTCCCGGCGTATCTGGTCTAGTTTGCTCTCTTTTATCTCAGGTACATTTATCTTTATCTCAGTATTACTTTAAGCATTACTTTCAGTATTACTTTATCAAGTACCTTGAGTGTGACCTAGCTATCCTACAGTTCAATTCACTTAGTCATAGTAGTTAATCTCTAGTGACCTTAGTGTTTGATCTTTGCCAATAGGTTGCTTAGTTAGTTTAGTGTTTATCTTATTAAGTCAAGTGTTTGCTCTGACGTCCGCAAGGGTGTCTCTATTCAAAGCTAGGGTAGAGATAGTTAGAATATAGTTAAGCGTGGTGCTTAGTTATAGACTTACCTTCAGATACGGCTGGACCCCCGGATAGCTGTGGTAGCAAGCAGATGGTGACAGCCCTGTGCGCCTTGAATTCCACCACGTAGTTGGCCCAGTTTAACAGTAAGGCTCGTTGTGCTAGTGTTCAACCTAAGTAAGTGGTAAAGGCTAGTACGCCTCGATACTTGACAAGATAGGAATAAAACTATACTCAACTTAGTTGCTTTATTGACTTTTGCCTGCCTTGCTTCATAACTATCTTGCTTCGTAGTTATCTTGCTCTGTCGTTATCTAGGAGTAGTTATTAGTTAGTAGTTAGTTATCTTAGTTACCCTTATCATCTACCTATCCATCCACCTTACCTTAGCCATCCATTTCATCCTTACCTATCCACCCATATATTCTTTCTAGCCTTTCATCCCCTCTCTTCCCTTCTCTCATTTTCCCTTTTCTCTTTTCTTCGACTCTCATCCCCTCCTTGACTCGACTCATACACCACCCTAGCCTTCCCTTGGGATCAAATAAATCGACACCTGGTACTCCCAGGCGAAGTGCTACTACGATAGTTCTGTGCGCTTGCAGAATCTCCTCCTGGTAGATTGCAACCTCTCTAGCTAGCTCCTACTAGTGTCGGGATTGACAACCCCGCTTGGCATTAGTAGATAGCTGCTTTAGCTCCACTCCTTTAGGTATAGTGACCAGATTTGCTACAAGCACTTCTGACGCCGTTGCCAGGAATAGATTTCATAGTCTACTCCTAGTAACAACGTTGGCAAGTGCCATTAAGCATTTCTGGGCCGTTACCGGGGATAGTTGCCTAGCTCTATCTTTAGTGAAGCTAAGAACTACCAACAAGCATTTCTGGCGCCGTTGCCGGGAAGGCAATCAGTGTATTGGTTGAGTCCGTGTCGAATTTATCTTTGCTTAAGCTCCCGCTTAGCGAATCCCATCTTACCCCATTCTTTCTTTCCTTAGTTCTTCTTATCTTTTTCCTTCATCTTTTTCAACTTCTTTCTTTCTTATCTCGTTCTATCTTCAGGATGGCCAATAAGACCATTCGTGAGTTTTCTTCTCCTTCTGCCGCTAATGTAGCGATCGGACCAGACGTGATCGATGCCATCCTCAATTTTGAGTTGAAACCGGCTCTGATCACGATGGTCCAAGCTAGCCCGTTCTGTGGCAAGGCTCATGAGGATGCCAATGCTCACCTCCAACAATTCTTGGAGATTTGCGGCACCTTCACCATTAAGGGGATAACCCAAGAAGCCATCCGTCTTCGTATCTTTCCTTTCTCTTTGCTAGGAAAAGCGAAGCAATGGTTCTATACCGATCGCAACGCTGTAGACACATGGGACAAGTGTTCCAATACTTTTCTCGCTAAATTCTTTCTAATGGGGAAAACGAATGCTCTTCGCAACAAAATCTCTAGCTTTACGCAACAAGCCGAGGAATCTATTCCCGAGGCTTGGGAGAGGTTGCAAGAGTATGTCGCTGCTTGTCCACACCATGGTATGGAGGACTGGCTATTGATCCAGAACTTCTACCATGGCCTAACCCCACTCTCTAGAAGCCATTTGGATACCGCCGCCGGCGGTGCATTCTTTTCTCTGAATGTTGCAGATGCTAAGGCTCTCATAGAGAAGATGGTGTCGAACCAAGGATGGAATGACGAGAAACTGCAGCCCCGTAAGCGAGGTATGCATTCCCTTAAGGAAGCCGACATGATCGTGGCCAAGATGGACCTGCTGGCAAAGAAGCTGGACAGCTGTGAGAAGATGAACCAACAGGAGAGTGTCCAATCTCTGGAATCCTACATGACTTGTGAAGTCTGTGGAGAAACCGAACATTCTGGGAGCCACTGCCCCGAGCTACATGAAGATTTGAACTTCATCAACAACAACGGTTTCCGTCAGCAGAATCAAGGATGGAATCAGCCTGCAACTTCTCAAGGTGACAATTCATTCCCTCGTTCTAATTTTCAGAATTCTGAAAATTTCTCGTTCTTAAAGAATTTAGTTTACTCACAAGGTAGAACTACTGAATTTTTGAATAAGAAATTAATGTCGAATGATAAAACCCTTGAGAATATAAATGCTAAATTGGAAGATTTCTCATCTGCTCTGAAAAATCAATTAAGCTTTAATAAGATGTTAGAAACCCAATTAGCTCAACTTGCTGTTATCATACCATCTTTTGAAACTGGCAAAATTCCTGCTAAACCTGACATGGAAACTGCAAATATGGTTGAAATAAAACATTTTAACTATTATGAAGATCAAACCAAGACTGTTAAAAAGGGTGATCCTGGTAGTCCCATAATTAGATGCTCAATCTTTGGTGAAGTCTTTAAAAATGTCATGTGTGATTTAGGATCGAGTGTGAACATTCTATCTAAAGATTTTTATGAAAACGCATTCTCTCCACCCATGTCATCCACATCTGCCTATGTTGTGCTAGCTGATCAATCCACTTGCTATGTAGAAGAAATAGTTAATGATTTACCTGTTCATATTAGAGGTTCCTATGTTCCTGCTGATTTCATAATACTAGATATGGGAAATAGGAAAGATGTGCCTCTAATCTTAGGTAGACCCTTCTTGAACACTGTTGATGCTTGCATATATGTGGGAAGTGGTAAAATGCAAATGACATTAGGAGGGACGAAGGAAATATTCTCCTTTTCCCGTAGTCCCGCATATGTCGCTAACATGCAGGAAGCAAAACCCGTTCGTACCAAGAAGAGGCGCCCAAGAACATGGTGGAACAGAAAGAAAGAACCACCTCCTCCTGAGTTGTGTAATTCACATAACAAAGGAGAGGTGCCAAAAGAAGAAGAACCCGATGGAGTACTAAGAGAAGAAGTGCCCAAGGAAGAAGAACCACCCGATAAGGATGAAACTCCATGGACCTAAGGTATGGTTTTACTTTTAATTTTTCCCTTCAATTTTCCCTTTTAGAATAAATAACATATGTCATGCATGTAACTAAAAAAATCAGTTATCATTAGTTATATGCATAGGTATATGTTAACTTAGCTAGAATAATAAAATATCATAATAGGATAGTTTCCCTTTTCACAACATTAGATAGTTTCCCTTTTTAATAAAATGAGAACAAGAGCTCCGACTCAGAAGAAGAAGATCTTTCACCAAGCAAGAAGCCAGCTTGGGGGAGACTCCCGCTCCAATAAGGTATGTCTCAAGCCTACACTTTACATTCAGTTCTTAAATTCTATATCTTTTGAATGTCACATGCTTGCCTAAATAACCACTCCATGAATAAAATTGATAAAATCTGCTTAAACAAGTTGAAACCTGAATAAGATTTGAAATATGTCATGCAAATGCTATTGTTATGGTTTGAATGACTAGTCTTATCTAAGTTGTAGCTTTTGTGGGTTGCACATGCTTTAACTGAAATCATGCTTAGTGAGTAAAGTTAGTAAGAAATGGAGTAATTCTTTAAACTTGCTAAGGTGAAATTAGGACCTAATCTGGAGGATTTCTTTTAAAAAATTATGAAAACCTTGCTAAAAGTTCCTCCTAGATTTTATCACATCCCACCACCAGCCAAATATTTGTTAGTCATTAGTCAAAACCACAAAGAGCTTTGTTTGTGTTGAGCTTTGTTAGAACTCATAGATCTTAGTACAGAAGCTTATCATATCTTTTGAATCAAGATTCACACACACCCACCATAAATTGCCTACTCTCCACTTCGGAGGTTTGCAACCACCAAATAAATTGCTTATTCTCTACACCGGAGATATGCAATACCCTACCAAACATCCCATTGCTAGCCTTATGCTATTCCTACACTGGGAATAAGCATTTCTCTCCCTTTCCCTACTCATTTCAAAAATCCTTTCCTATAGATATCTGGGGAAATCTAGAGCTAAAAAAAGAGAGAGAGAGAAAAATGAGCAAAGTAGCTCAAGAAAGGACTATGTCCTGTGAAAAAAAATGAGCAAAGTAGCTCAAAAGAGGACTATGTCCTAAGAAAATGTGAGGACACATCTTTTGTCTACTCACTATGTATCCAAAAAAAGAGAGAGAGAGAGAGAATTATCATTAGCTCTAGACCCCAGAAATTAACTAGGAAGGATTATGAAATATCTCTCTATACACTTCCACATAACCACACATGCACATCTTGATCAATTTTTATGATTTGCTGCTCCTTATGATCTGAGTGTCTAGCTTAGCAATAAACATCAGGCAATTTGCTCATGGTTCTTAGCCTACCTATAACTCCACATATCTTTAGAAATAGGAGAGGCTACATTTTGGCCTAAGTGAGGATTTAAACACCATTGAGTGATTGAGTGAATCTTGGAGGACTTAAGCAAGTTGTTATCTTTTGAAAACCTTGAAAAACCTCCAGACAGAATCCTAGTCAAACCTAAGCAAGATAAAAGTTTCCTATCTACTACTTTATTTCACTCTTGCATGTTTGAAGTGAAAAGCTATAAGCCCCACATTGCTATGATTAATGATATATGCTAAGTTATTTCTCACTATACAATATGCACTTGCATACATCTTAAGTAGCTATCTATTTCATGCTCAATGCTTAAACCGCATTGTTGCTCGAGGACGAGCAATAGGTTAGCTTGGGGGAGCTTGTTGATGGTCCTTAAACACCCGTTTCACCATCAACAATTGACCCTAAAGTCCACCAAAAAGGCATGAAATGTAGTCAAATAGGTTTCAAACTAACCAAATTCCACATCTCCATAGATTTTTATTTGAATGCTGGAATTTGGACCAAACTTGGAGAATGGACACACCAGGAGACGAGCCCACTCACTTGGACCCATTTGGGCCTGAGTGGGGTGGCGCCCGCCATAAGGGTGAGGCCCAGAAACCCCCCTGCCATGTCACTGATCCATGTGACTACCCCAAGGCCAAATCTTGGCCCTTGGTCACTAGGTCGGTTTGATCGGAGGGCTACGGAGGGGAGTGGCGTGGATCATGACCTAAGGCGGTTGCTAGGACATGCAACTGACCTCCAAACCGCCTTGGACAACCACCTGGAGGCCGTAGGATTAGTGATGATGCATCCAACGGCTTGTGGACTGGCGGCCGCCAGTAGGGGGTGGCGCCCACCACCTGACCTAACCCTAGGTCGGTTGGCTGCCCCCTATAAGTACCCCCCTCACTCCTCAAGACTATAAATACCCCCCTGGTGGCACCACTTCATTTGTACCATCATATACCACACCAAGAAGCAAGAGAAGCAAGTGAGAGTTAGGTTAGAAGCTCAAAGAGCTTAGGCAAGTAGGTTAGCTAGTAGAGAGAGTATAGCTCTAGTGCCCTCGCTACAGCGTGGCTCTTAGTTTAGCACAGCTCAGCCTAAGTTCTTGGTAAAAGGAGCGTAAAGCTTGCTAAGAGAGAAGCGGGTGCGAGCGACTGGCATCGGAGGTCGGTTGATTTCCCAGCGTCTCTGGTCTGGTTTGCTCTCTTGTATCTCAGGTACATTTATCTTTATCTCAGTATTACTTTAAGCATTACTTTCAGTATTACTTTATCAAGTACCTTGAGTGTGACCTAGCTATCCTACAGTTCAATTCACTTAGCCATAGTAGTTAATCTCTAGTGAGCTTAGTGTTTGATCTTTGCCAATAGGTGGCTTAGTTAGTTTAGTGTTTATCTTATTAAGTCAAGTGTTTGCTCTGACGTCTGCAAGGGTGTCTCTATTCAAAGCTAGGGTAGAGATAGTTAGAATATAGTTAAGCGTGGTGCTTAGTTATAGACTTACCTTCAGATACGGCTGGACCCCTGGATAGCTGTGGTAGCAAGCAGGTGGTGACAGCCCTGTGCGCCTTGAATTCCACCACGAAGTTGGCCTAGTTTAACAGTAAGGCTCGTTGTGCTAGCGTTCAACCTAAGTAAGTGGTAAAGGCTAGTACGCCTCGATACTTGACAAGATAGGAATAAAACTATACTCAATTTAGTTGCTTTATTGACTTTTGCCTGCCTTGCTTCGTAACTATCTTGCTTCGTAGTTATCTTGCTCTGTCGTTATCTAGGAGTAGTTATTAGTTAGTAGTTAGTTATCTTAGTTACCCTTATCATCTACCTATCCATCCACCTTACCTTAGCCATCCATTTCATCCTTACCTATCCACCCATATATATTCTTTCTAGCCTTTCATCCCCTCTCTTCCCTTCTCTCCTTTTCCCTTTTCTCTTTTCTTCGACTCTCATGCCCTCCTTGACTTGACTCATACACCACCCTAGCCTTCCCTTGGGGTCAAATAAATCGACACCTGGTACTCCCAGGCGAAGTGCTACTACGATAGTTCTGTGCGCTTGCAGAATCTCCTCCTGGTAGATTGCAACCTCTCTAGCTAGCTCCTACTAGTGTCAGGATTGACAACCCCGCTTGGCATTAGTAGATAGCTGCTTTAGCTCCACTCCTTTAGGTATAGTGACCAGACTTGCTATAAGCACTTCTGACGTCGTTGCCAGGAATAGATTTCATAGTCTACTCCTAGTAACAACGTTGGCAAGTGCCATTAAGCATTTCTGGGCCGTTACCGGGGATAGTTGCCTAGCTCTATCTTTAGTGAAGCTAAGAACTACCAACAAGCACCCAAACTGTGAAGATAGGCCGACATGCTTATCTTCCAATACGCATAGTTCGTCCCATCAAAGAACGGTGGTTTGCCCACGCCACGATCCATGTCGCCTTCTGTGGATCTGGAACCGGCTAAGGTGGAAGATCCTTAACCCGCTCCGATACCAATTGAAGGACCGAAATTGCTACCAGAAAGCGACCAGAGGGGGGTGAATGGGAGCTTCAAAATTTCTTTTCAGAAACTTGTTACCACTGTCCCAAGAATCAACCCCAAGAGCAAACCTAGAGCTTGCGAGTGTCCATGACCCTAGATGTAGGGTGGATGCTTCCGAGAAGCACAGCGAGACACTACACAACTCTAGAAACCAACGCAAAAGCCGAAAATCAAAACCGACAACGGACGAACAAGCCAGGGACGAAAACGTGCGGATGACACAGCACCGGACGCTGGGGTCAGACACCGGACGCGTCTGATGCAAACAGGACAAGTCTGGGACCTCACTGCATAGGCATCGGACGCTGGCTACAGTGAAACCCTAGCGTCCGATGCTCGACCTCCTGACGCGTCCGATGGCAACGGACGCTCCGATGGTCAGCGTCCGATGTCCCTTAGAAAATGTTGTCAGATGACACATTGCACCGGACGCGTCAAATGTGATGAACACAGCGTCCGATGCTCCCGACTCGAGTCCGATGCCCCCGAAACTGCACTGTTCTTTCGTGGATTCAACCCGATCTCCTCCGAATCAAAGGCTCTAAGTCTTAGACTTGGTATGAGGAGTTCCAAGGAAGTTAGTGAGCTATCCCAAAAGGATCATGGCTCGAACCTAACTCCAAATCGGTGAATCGGAAGAATTCGGGGCAAAAGGAACAAAACTCGATCCGAAACGAAAACCGACCGATCTACTAGCTCGTGAGGTTAGAGGTGAATTCCTTCGGTGGAAAGAAGTGCCTCACGATCTAGTACAACTCAGTTCAAATGGAATCTAAAGAGACGCAACGAGGAAAGAGATCGATCACCGGGAAAATCGTGGAGAAAACGAAGAATGCGAAGAACAAGTTCAAAACGCGAATCGAACCACGAATTGCCAGCCGAAATTTGTCCCCACGAGGAGACAACGAGATTACGGTCTCGTTTCCTCAAAAAGCAAGTAGGGATGTGGGAGAGGAGGAAAACCTAGAAGGAAAAATAGCAATGGCTGAGATAGTTTGGGAGGTGGGTGTCTCCCCCTACTTATCCTAATTCTAATTCCCACTCTACCCCTAACTAGTTACAGAGCGAACCAGCTAAACCCTAGGGTTATTCTGGACCAACTGGTAGCGTTGCCTCGACGCAACCTCACCGATTGCCGCCACGTGCCACCACCGCTCTGCTTGTCCTTTTCACGGACTCCGCCCCCAGTTTTGAGGCCCAAACCGGGAAACCAGCTGTCCATCGCCTGAGTTTTGTGGCCCAAACTCAGAAACCCGCCAGCGCCCAGGTTTTGAGGCCCAAACCTGGAAACCGTCCTCAGCCCGAGTTTTGTGGCCCAAACTCAGCAAACCCGCAGCACCTAGGTTTTGTGGCCCAAACCTGGAAACCGTCCACCGATGGTTTTTCTGTGGCTCAACCACCAAAACGAACCGTAGAAGGGATGCACCGCCCGTGCACCCCGTCCACCGACACGTGTCCCTAGGTCCTCGACCTGAGCAACACCGTGCCTCGCAAGTCTCCGCTCGTCGCTGTCCCAGGCTATCAGCCACCACAGCTGATCCTCAGGCCACTGGTCCCTCAGTCCAAGCCTCACGTCCGCCCTTCACTGCTCCCGGTCCATCGGCACGGCACGTCTGTACTTGACCTTCACCTTGCCTTCGATCACTGTATCCGTGCTCAATACCTGCACAACACAAGCCAAAGAACATGCGCATCAAACCCATTGACAATCACTCATCACTCGAGACTCAGCATACACCCATGTATCCGCAACTTCAAGAATGTTGTGCCACTTTACCTCACTATGACCATATATGTTGCTCAATCTTTGCTATTGATCCAACAGAGTCCTTTGTCTACCACCTCTTACAGTCTGTTACTTCTTTCATTACTGACTGATTCTAGAAAGCTCATCCTCTTGTAATTTCAAAAGAAACACTACCACGACTGATCTGACATAAGGATTTTTCTGAAGGAGTATAGGAGATAACAAGGAGAAAGCTTCATGAAAGATAACACATTGGCGTAGTTTCCATAATGGATCTGGACTAGAAACCACAATACCAGCGCATGCCGAGCAGCACAATCTTGCGTCGGCCGCCACAAGAGGCTCTCGGTTTCATCACAGAACCATTAGTTCATAATCAAGACACCATTAATGAATCCACAACCATTGACAAATCCATCATGACGCAGATAAATCTTGCACGGATAGGCATCACATGCAAGGCATAAGCTTGCAAAACAAGGATGATCACAAGGTTTGAAAATCAACAAGGAGGTGATTTCAAGGACAAAACATGGCGCAAGACAACAAGGATACGTCTTGTGCACACCAAGGTTATGACAAGCAAAAGATTTCATGAACTTGATTTGGCCAAGCAGCAACAAAAGGACAACTGAGGGGTACAACAAGGATTTGGGTATGGTCTCCATAACTGGGCAAGACAAACTATGGTCAAAGGCTGGGGTTAGCAGGAACTTAACTTTGCTGGTCAAACCAACAAGGGCCTTTACAACAAGGGGTACAAACATCTTGGGCTTAGGCAACACTTGGAGGGGCCAAGCTTGGGTCTATAGGTTTGTCAGAGACATGGCTACACAAAAAGCTTAGGCATACCATGGTTTGAATCTAGCATTTTGGGAAGCTTTAACTCGGGCTATCTGGTCTAACAAGAGGCATGAACAGGCATAGGTACAGGTCTTTGGCACAAGCATCCTAAACCACCAGAACTAGACACCACAACAAAGGCCTTTAAGCAACAAGGGTTCTGCTAAACGCATCTCGGAAGGTCAAGAGGGCTTGGTCAACAAAGGCTTAACAACCATTCATGTACTCACCGAGGACAACGGTTAGACTTAACCAGGGTACCACTTCGGTTACAACAAATCTACACACATAGCCTAACAAGCATAGGAAGACACAAACAAACAACCTTAGCAACCAGCACTAATTACCAAGCTCCAACCAGACAAACGTCTATAGCACACCAGCAAACATAGACATGTAAAACATGGTAGACAGATGTTGCCCTTATTTTATTTCCTGTTTACTAAATTGGAGCATAATTCTTTACCTAAAAGCAAACATACCACACAAACTAAGGCATAAATGTTTGTTAACTACAAGCAGTACACAACTAACAACTCACTTACTTAATTAAGGAACCAACAACAGACAACAAACTCATGCATAGCCTACATTCCAAGAAGGAATAAGGAGACACTAGGTAACAATGATTAACAAGAAGCATGCAACAACTTAATTTTTGGCACATTCAAGCACATCAACAGTATGAAAACATTCTAAACATGATATAAATGCTAAGATTGCAGCCCACTTAAATGGTTTGCAAGTATTTAATTCTTACAAAGCATATGGCTAGTAAAGATTAAAACTAGATTAGAGAACAACTATAAATCATGGTGCACATAAAAACATAATTCCAGGCATAACCATATATACAACAGTTTATATACATCTTCAACATGTTAGAGAAGTTCATGTTTTTCCTAAATTGAATTCTTTATATGCACTTATTAATTTCCCTAACTTAGCAAGGTGAAACAGAGAGCTGAGCTTGCTCATGCATTTCGTAGACCAATATAAGCATTTCAGTATGTTATGTAAGTAATACAGACTACACAAATTAGCAAGCAGACATGCTTAAAACAACCTAAATTGGTTTGAGCTATTTAAAATTGTCAATTAGCAAGTTTTACATTTTTCTTACAGTCAACCTTATACTAGAGAGCTATGAAAATTATTTTCACAAACTTTTAATTCGTATGAACATGACTACAAGATTAAGTTACCATATCATGGAAGAAGCATTCAAACAAAAAGTTGAGTACATTTTCTTGCTAGAGCATGTTAACACAAAGCTTAACAAAACTAGAATTATAGCCTTTAATTTGGACACACATAGCTTCATTATAACATTTAACAAGTTTAGGAAGCATTTAGCAAACTCAAACAAAACTGCATAGAAAACAGTTTCAAACAACAAGTGGTTTCCTTAGGTGGAACTTTTTACGACAAAACTAATTCAAAACATTGAAATACAAATTTTAGCATATTTTTGCTACACAAGCAGAACAACACTACACAAGTCATTTGGTTACAACAAGGCATTTCAACATAGGGAGAAAACTTAGCCATCAGAAACTTTTTGTCTACTACTCTTGTAGCAATCATTATATAGAGCAAGACAATCACTCAATCTGGTGAACTAGCAGGGTCAACCAGACAACATCATATAGGATAGTTACTTCTAGCCTATAATAAGCAATCACTTATTTAGCTAACATGGAAGCATCCATATAAAACATTGCACCCTACCAACTATCAAGAACAAGACCACATTACATCTAGCTCAGGCCAGCATACAACATCAACAAACTAATTGCTTCTAACCTTTACAAGCAATCTAGCACATCACATTGAAGCATTAGTTCACAACAAACTTCACCATTACAGGAATATGGGTGGGGGAAGCATTTTTATGCACAAACAACCATCACATTTTATCGTTACACTAGTCACACTTGACAACAAGTTGTTTATTATTGGAACAAAGGTGAGAGAAGCATGTTCACGAGGAAGGCACAAACAAGATATATGCTCGTCATATACGTCCTCACTAATTGTCAGCCTGAGGCGGCAATCACGTTCTATGTCGGTGGCATAACACGCACTCTCGATATAACTAGTCGTCAATTATGCATACGCATTCGGGGTTAGCATACCTGCAGAAAATTTTATTTCAGCCTAAGAAAAATCCCAATGATAAAGACAATTGAGCACCTTCCCATATGTACTAAGGTACATATAAGTTGGCACTAAATCTCATGCACCAAGCTTAGAAAATTACCCAGCAAATTGATACCATCATATATATTCGCGTAGAGCTCACATACAATCCAGTACAACAATACTCTCCCCTAGACCGACGGTTGGACGGTCATGCTCTCATATCTTACCAAATCATTTTATGCATGTTTTCGCAATCGACGCATTCTCTCCCGAGAATGGACCAGGCAAATAAAAGATCTAGCATGAAGCAAATCCCAGAACCCTGTTAGCAGTTAAGCCACCTGAAAGTCCTAGTTGGACATAACTGGAGGTTGTCGCTAGCACATAATTTTGTAAATTTGGTTTTGACAAACTTGCCTACTAGCTGAAGCTTTTTAGATAAAATAGGCTTTGCAAAATCAAAATTTTGTTTTTAAAACCATACACATGATAGTATTATGCTTAACCTGGCTCTGATACCAGCTATGACAGAACCGACCAATTTATAAGAGCACAAGTGCAAAAACCCCTGCCGGAGCAGCTGAATTAGCACACTTGAGCCCATATAAACCCGGTAGTCCGTGAAATCCTGAGGGATTTCAAACTTTTCCAACATCTCAGCCAAGATCGCATGGTCAAGCAATTACAAATCATGTTCACGGAGCTTTGCAGCGGAAATAAAATTACAATAGAGTTCACAAATAATAATACAAGTTGAAATACTTTGAAACAACGTAGCTTTGAAATGAATACCATAACATAAGTTGAAATATTTTGCTAGCTCGCGTGACATCCTCCAACAACAGCATAAAGAGAAGAAGTATGGAACTGCTGAGCCCACCGGCACTGGCCATCACCTTTCGGCAGACCTAACGTTCACCTGCAACAAGGTGGGATAAACCCTGAGTACTCGAATGTACTCAGCTAGACTTACCCGTCAGAAACCAGAAATAAAGTGACACCAAGAAGTATGCAAGGCTGATATAAACAGTGGAACTAGCTAACTTTATTTGCAAAAGAGCTTAAGTTACAGGGGTTCATCATTTAATTATATGAGAAGTCATCTTTTATCATATTCCATAAACTCTAGGTTTTGCACCTGTACTAGAGCACTCACTTGAATCTAGCAAGCAATCAATAATATAATACCATATCAGGTTTGCTTTATCAATATTTTAGTTGAACCATCAATATCACATGGAGTTGTATCGTGGTGAAGCTCGACATAGTTTCCCACTAACCGGGGGAGACGGCTACTCGAATCAAAATACAAACCAGCTGGCGAGAAACCTTTAATACAAACCCACACTTTTCCCGTCAGGTCCATGCATTGGGTCACCGCTCGATACTGTTCGTGGTGGTAATCATCGCGGTTCAAGCACGGACCACCCAATTGGAACTATACGATGGCCATTCCGAGGCAGATCGTGTTTCCATACTAGAGGGTGCGACACGGGTTGAGACCGGCCCGAACAACGTCTAATCGGCTTCGAGCTCAGTGATTACAGCACCGACAACCCTAAGTAAAAGGGCGCTTTCAAAAATGAACGAGGGCCAACATCGATACAAACCTACACGATCCAACGGACGAGCGGCCCCCAAGTTCCAACTTGGTGCCTTGCCTTCCAGTTGACCATATTTCATTAGTACTCAGGTTCTTTTACACGATAGCAAATATAGTCAACCGTGATCCAGTAAATACCCATCAGGGGTATTACGGGAACATCCTTTCTTTACTACTTTATTAAGCAGGCTAAGGAATTCTACATATAAATAAATAACAGGATAACAAGGCAGGTATAACCAATAACCAAGGAATGATAATGCAGCAAGTAGGATTCAATCAACTCCTATACCTAATGCATCATAATATAAAAAAATACTCAAATAATTTAATTATAAAAACTAGGAGACTTAGAATGCTCTGGGGCTTGCCTGAGAACCAACACTAGGTTAGTGTTTGTTAGATGATACTCGCTTGGCGAGCATCTCCGCTGCAGTACTTGCTTAACTCTGCATCTTCGGGATAATCCACCAAACACCGTATTTAGGTTTAGCCTCATCATCACGTCCTTCACGATGTATCTACCGTTACCTAAATGAGATGCACAATGCAAGCGTATGAATGCAAGGGAACGCTTATGAAGCAAATGTAAGGTGCATAACACCAGCATTATGAATTACTTTACATAAGCAATTAGGATAACTACTAAACAAGGCATAGCTCAAACACACAACACAACATCATCATTTCAGCAGGTTATAATTAAAGTAATGTGTGACACACGGTTCATTAGGCATGGAGGAAGGTTAAGTACAATAATCAATCAAGACTACATTACATACATCACACAAATGGAACACATGTATGCGCATACAACTCTTATATTAGTTAAGCATGTCAACCATCATTATTTAATATATTTATATCATACATCAGGTTAATTAAT
The DNA here is from genome assembly GCA_009763385.1 of Coix lacryma-jobi var. lacryma-jobi. NCBI lineage: Eukaryota > Viridiplantae > Streptophyta > Magnoliopsida > Poales > Poaceae > Coix > Coix lacryma-jobi. The sequence goes on along the minus strand of CM019826.1, from coordinate 124,191,016 downwards.
TTAATAATATGAAATTCACAAACTAATCATTATCAAGTCATGACATAGCATCAAAGATCACATAAACAACATTAAGCTATAGCAATCAACTTTGGTTCATTTACACAGTTTGGACAGCAACATAGCATGTATTTTAAATGGACATAACTGAAGCTACACATATCCAAACAAGGTGATCCTAGACTTTCTGGAAAGCTAATACAATTATCTACAACTTTGTTATTATCACTTAAGAATGATTCAGCCATTAAAAAGGTCAAACATAACAGACAAGCACTTCTGTCCAAACTTTGGACATAATATTAGATTCATCTTCAAACAGCTATAACTAGAGATCTAAAACACCAAAAGACTTGATATTAGACTTATTAGAAAGCTTATTAAGTTGTCTACAACTTTTTTATAATCATCACAAGATGATTAAAGAATTTATCAAGGCTAACCAACTCAAACAAGTAAATCTGTCCAGATTTGGATAGATTCTGACTTCTAACTTTAAACACATGTAACTCAAGTTCTAGACCACCAAAAATAATGATCCAAGACAATTTAGAAATTTTATGAAAAGAACTACATCTCTTCTATTAACACGAAGATATGATTCATAGCTTAAACTAGCCAAACAATTCATTCTTTCAGATCTGCACAGAAAGAATGCAAAACCTGACTGCCAACTTACAAAAACTATAACTCCTAAACCACTTGGCCGAAAATTATGAACTTTTAGGACAAGAAATATAAGTAAATTATCTACAACTTTTGTATAGAACACATCTACAGAAAACATCATTTAAATTACGAACTAATCACCATAACAGGAACCGTACATGCAGTCATTTCAGCATATTAATCAACTCACTTTACTACTTATTTGATTAATATGTGAGCATACAATAAAACTATTAAAACACTTCTAACATTCATGAACATGAACACATAATAATCATCTTAGATTAATATATAACAAAACAAGTATATAAATATATACATGTTTATATATCACCAAACTTTCATTAATAAAAGAATTAACAAACATAGGCATTATTTTTAAGTGATGTTGCAAACATATAATTTGGGGCTCATATTTTTACTGTTGATAGATAATGCCAAATCATGACTACTGTAAAAATATTACATGCTCAGGTATTATAATTTATTTATTAAAAACAGAGCAAGTTTTATTCATAAAAATGCATGTGAGAGCAAAATAAATTTACGAATCATATTTTCTGTAAACTCATGGCCAAGATAAAACTATCTAAGCTACAACAATATCATAGAAAGGCAGTGGAACTACCTTTTCCATTTTTACACACAAACATTTATCACAAATCATGTTAATCTATTTAATGATCTGAAAGCAAAATAAATACATAACTAAATCATACCTGCACCAACAATTCTGAAATGTTTATCATAGCACACATATCATATGAGCAGTCTACCATAAAAAGTTTACAGCTATCTAAGCAACACAATAGCATATGTTATTTTATCCCTACTTAATGCTATTTAACACAAATAAATCATCACAGCAGAAACTATCCACTAACACACACCATTTTATACATTCACTGGACAGAGCTATTCATAAGGATTCCAAAAAGTGCTCACTGGCAATTTTTTGGCAAACACACAATTTATTACGCAATTTCAAAGTTTCAGCCATATTTGCTATTTAATTAAAAACGAAAACAGAAAACCTTTTTCATCAGAGACCCTCGGATCATGGATTTGACGGAAGAAAGCTCGGGAACGGAGGGGAAAGGCCGGCCTATTGCAAGGAGGAGATCGGCTAGGGTTTGCTGGGGCTGCTGCTGGCGAGCGGCTGCCTGCTGCGGCTCGCACCGGCGCTGCTCTTGCTGCTCCCTGGCCGAGCAAAGAGGGCGACCAGGAAGGTGCGTCGTTTTTGCGCGGTTCTGCAGGAGGTGCGTCGTTTTTGCGCGGTTCTGCATGAACCGTGACTCTGGACAGAACCGCAGACATGAGGAGGGAAAAAGGAGGAGGGGAAAGGAAGGAGGAGGAAGGACGCTAGGGAAGGAGAGCTCAGCTGGAGCCGCTGCTGGTCAGCCATGGAGGAGGAGCAGAGCTGCTGCTATGGAGGGGAAAGCAGAGAGAGCGAGATAAGTAAGGTAGACCGAGGTGGAAGAGGGAGAAGGCCTCGGTTTTTTTTTACGGACAGGGGCGCAGGAGGGGAGACCGGCCTCCATTTTGGCGTGGGCGGGGGAAAAGGGGGCACCGCCCTTTGGGCGAATGAGAGGAGAGGGCGCGGCAGGCGAGACCTCGGGAGGAGGGATGGCCGCCTCTTTGCGCCAATTGGGAGAGGGCGCAGCCTCCTGCGCCAATGGGGAAGAGGCGCAGCCTCGGAAAAATTTCTCGTAAAATTTTTCGCAAACTTTTTTCCCAATCTGGCAGGTTTCCAGGAACTTTCGGTTAAACTCCAAAATTGCAAACACTGCACAAACATACTCCGATTTCAACGAAACTAATTTTGTTGTCGCCGTCTTGACGAGTACTCCGACTTTTGTTAAAGGCGCTCAGTCAAATTCCGAATCGTTTGTCCGGTAACGATCGTCGACGGCAGCTTCGCGGTGACCGAAATTCCAATTTCGCAGTACAGACTTAACTGATTTCTGGAACCTGAAAATTGCGCTGTATCTCATTTTGCGAGCTTGTTTTCACCATTTTCGGCACCGATCCAGGTCTCGGTCATAAAACGAGATTTGTTCCTCACGATCTGTACTACAACTTTCATTTAGGGCGCACTGACATTCGAGCACTCAAAAACGCCGTTCAATGCTGGTCAAAACAGTCAACCGATAGGGTCCGAATTACGGTCTCTCGTCGGTCGAGATATTTTCTGTTCATCTGCTCAACACGAAACTTGGATAATTTTTATTCGTGAGTCCATATAGAGTTGATTGGGCATAACTGCAACACTTGGTTGAACCCGAATGATTTTCTTCAGTTAATCAGCCAGAACAGGCAAAGCTGTGACTCGTCATTTCATGTGACTTCTTGATTCCAAACTTCACGAAACTTTTTGTTACTATAGATAGGAACTGAGATGAGGAACATGGAAAAGTCATGTTTCACAGTAATCTTGAATATTCCGAAATTGGACAATCATTATTAACTTGCGCTGTTAATTATTTCTGGAATAATTCAAACAGAGGCTCTATTTCCGGAATTGATTCCAAATCTTCAGTCGTCACTGACAATACTAGAAGTTATCTCTCGATCATCACCTAACAGACCCTGTTTGTTTTTGAACTGACTGCTCAACTGGCGTCAAACACCTGGGGTGTTACAACAAGGGCCATCATTTCACGAGTTGAAACTTGAGGCTCCCATTCACCCCCCTCTGGTCGCCAATTCGGTCCTTCACACACTATGCCAGAAAAGCTTATTAGTGACGTCTCAATTTGTGACCCAGAAAAAACACACGTCACAAATAAGATATCAGTGATGCGGGTTCTTGAGACGTGTCACTGATTAGCTGCTGGCCATACCCCAGGAGCAAGACGCGTCACTAATAACATGTTATCAGCGACTCTTGAACGGAACACGCGTCACTGATAAAAATTGCGACACATGTTGCTAAGGCGCGTCACTGATAGATCGAGTTATTAGTGACGCGGGTTAAGAATATGGGTCACAGATAAGTCTTAAGATGCATGTTCCCAAGATGCGTCACTGGTGTGACGGAACGACCCTAATCCCATGGCCCACGTGTCCCTGTCAACCTCTGACAGCCGAACCCATGTTCCATGTGATTAAGACCTGTTCGCCACCGGGCTACATCAGTGCCCAATGTCCGCAGGATCATCTCACAATTCGGTTACAGCATTGCATACTTTTACAAATATCATCGGAATAAAGAGCGGAAGACTTAAATAACATTAGTTTTACAAAACAGGGTTCCAAATAGAAATTAAGGTGCAGTTATTACAAACCAAGTTCTGATAATAGAAATAGACATAGGCAACATAGTGGAGAACAGCAAAGATACTTATAATCACCCAGCCCGAGGGTGTACAACTATTCTTCGGCCTCATCGGCCTCTTCCTGGACGATGGTCACGCAGCAGGGTGCAAGACACATCGGGGACTCTGTCATACCTGCAGCATGGGTAACAAACCCTGAGTACTGGGGTACTCAACAAGACTTACCCGACTAAAGAAAAAGGGAGAAGACTCAGGAATGAGAGGCTTAGGGTAGTCAAGGTAAGGCTTAAGCAAGATCAAGTATTTTGCAGAAAAGCATTTTTGTAAACCTTATTTTATTTTTGAAAGATTCAGTATTCCTCAATTCTTCATCGTTCATGATTCATTTTACATTTCAAAACATTCCTAGTTGAGAACCACTCTCCGTTGACAGTCAGTGGACCAAGTCTCCATAACCGAGGAGCAACGTTAATCCGGATAAATAATACTCAGCTGAGGATCCCTATCCACACTGCATATGTAGCACCCAAGCTTGCATATGTCAACTCGTCTACCACGATTCCTCCAAGATTGGGCCCGGTCCTACGCCACCCGGAAGTACAGTACACCACTCCTTTCCAGGTACGACGACCACGTGGGTACATGCTACTTCCGCCATCTCTCCACTCCCAGTGCGCGGTTGTCGGTCCAATAAAGGATTCCTCGGAGCCAGAGCTTTCCGTAGTATGTGAATAGTTACAAGTCTTGACCAGCAGGCCCCCATACGGATGGTCCCTAATTTTCCAGCCAGAACAACACCTTGGTTATATCTCACCCAAGCGTAATAGTCATGTCAGTTTTTCAACCCTGTCCCGGTCGGTGTCAACTGTTGAGTCCCGGACTACAACATGACGGCACCGTACGCTCGGACAACCTCTCCTCGCTATTGACTAGGTACGGATCAGATACCTAGCCAACAGCCGGGGAGTAAGACCAAATTCCCATAAAAGTTCTTTAAGTGATCACACTTTTGAAATTGGCATTTTATTGCAAGGTCTAAATCAATAAGCATTGCTAAGCATTTTTCAAATACTTTTGAAAAGCAGGTATCAGGTGTATCAGTGGTCAAGGTGGATAGTGCATCAATTGGAATAGCACACAACTCCTATAAACCTAATGCATTAATTTAACTCAAAAGCATTTAAGGAAAACATTTTATAAATTCAAGAAAAGGGTTAAATGCACCGGGGCTTGCCTTGAAGAGCAAAGAGGGCAGGCTCGAAGGCGGCGGAGCAGTTGTCGGAACTCGGGGTAGCCTCAGGGACAGGTTCGTCGGCGGCTGCCTCGATCTTGACGCCTTCTTCGGTGACTATACGAATGCAATGATGCATGCACATGAGTATGCTAGCATGAACAATGCAAAAACAGGGCATAACATGAACCCTAATCACTCTTTCTATTTTCCTTAATTATTTAAAAAGGTCATTTTATGAAGTTGCTCCAAAAATTACCAAATTAATCACATAAGTTCATTATGGTGTAGGTAGATGGCAAAACAAATTTCATAATTTTTGGAGGTCATTAAGGTGCTCAAATAAAATCAGACATTAATTAACAAAGGCACTATTAACAATTAAAGATAAATGCTCAAAAATCTACTTGTTCCAAAAGACTTCAAAATTTCACCAAAGACTAAACATGGCATGGGAAGCTCACAAAAATTAGTCTCATGATTTTTGGAGTTATAAATAATTTTCTAAAAAATCCGAAACTATCCATTTATTAATTAAAAGAGGGATTTTACATTTTTAAATTCTTGCAGAAAAGTCAAGTTTCATATTTTTATAAAATACTACACAGTGCATGGAGCATACCATAAATTTATCAGGATTTAAGGAACAACAGATTAATTCACACAAAAAAGAGAAAACAGAACACTATTCACAACTCCCCAAAAAGGAAAAAGAGCACTGTGCTCTTTCTTCGTAAGGCTCGGGCGAACGGGAGGCTCGGGCGAATCGGAAGTCATGCGTTCGCCGAGGCCTGGCTCGAGCGAAGCGGGTTCGGGTGAACGGGCTCGGGCGAGACGGAAACAAGGGTTTCGTCCGAGGCCTGGCCGGGAGGCTCGGACGAGACGGAAAATGATCGTTTCGTCCGAGGCCTAGCTCGACGAAGCGGAGGGTGCACGAGTCCGCTCGAGGCTTGGGCTCGGGCGAGACGGAAACGTGTGCTCGAGGCCTGGCTCGAGCCACAGTGAACGCGTGCGCTCGAGGCCTGGCTCGAGCTTTGCGCCGTTAAAAGGCAGAGACCGAGGGGGCTTCGAGTGCTTACCACGGTCGGAGACAAGGCTCGGCGGGGCGGTGGTTCGGCGGAGCTCGTTCGGCGGCGAGCGGCGAGCGGCGCTCCGACGACCCTGCGCAACACACGAGACCGCAAGGGCCTGGTCAGAGTCGCACGAAACCAAGGAAGCTGACACAGGGGTCAGGGGAAGGTATCCGTGACCGGAGAGGGAGTATTTGACGAACCCGAGTTCACCGGTGTTCCGTCGGAGTTTGGGAAGATGGGGTTACGCCGGGCGATTGGAGGCGGGGGAGGTGAAATTGAACGGTGGGAAAGCTTCACGAGCTCAAGGCGGAGCTTTCGGGCTAGGTGGTTGAGCGGCGGGAGCTCTGGACTGGTCTGGCCACGGTGGCGGAGAGGATGAGAAGCTCGGGGCTCCGGCGGGCTTATATAGCCGCGGCCAGAGGCCGGTAGAGAGCACGGGGTGGGGTGGATAAGCTCGGCGAGCGCACGCGCACTCGATTGCACTCTGGCGGAGGTGCTGGCGTGCAGCCGGGGCTCGAGCGCAGGCAGCGCCGGCAATGGCCACGCGGCGGCGGCGAGCAGGAGCAGTAGGGGCCGAGAGATGGAGTCAGCGCTCGCGTGCGGGTGCGGAGGGGACCAAGGAGCGGTTGGGGCAGGACAGAGGCGCGTGGGGAGCAGCCGCATGCGCTGCAGGCGCAGCGCCGGCGCCATGGCCGGGCCCTCCCCTCCCCCTGGCTCTACGGGGAAGAAGAACAGTGTAGGGGCTAGGGTTTGACTTTTGGCCAGTTTTGTATTTTTGCAAATTTCTCCCAAAATTTGAACTGTGCGACAAAAACTCAAAATACCAAAGTTGCTCAGAAAAATGAGATCTACAACTTTGTCAATATGAACATTTTCAAAATCCAAATAGTTTTCGAACCACATTTGAAATCAGAAAAGGGGACACTTTTGAGATTTGAATAAATTCAAAATTACTTTTGATTTTACACTAAAAGTTGGAAATCTGCAAACATGAAAGTTGTTCCTTTTATCAAAACCTACAACTTTGCTAATATACCCTTTTTCTGAAACTCAATAGTTTTTGAATAAATTTTGAAAACTGAAAAGGGACAAAAACTGGAATTTGAATGGATTTGGATTTACTTCAAACTTTGTACAGAAACTTGAAAATTTGTAAATACCAAAGTTGTTTCTCTTGGCCAGATCTACAACTTTGCTTTTTGGACCAACCTCATATTGTGAATAATTTTTGAATTACCAAAAAGAGGGATAAAATCCAGGGTTTGGAAATCAGGGTTCTGCAAAGGGATTTGAAATCTGATTTTGATTTTTGAACTTTGGCCAACACAACAAAACTTCAAGACATCCAACTGAACAAGAATGACACAAAGCTAGGCACAGAGGTGAAATTACCATTTTTGCCCTTATAGGAAGGTTAGGGCTTTTAGGGTTTTTGAAAAGAGATTGCTACACAAGTACTAAGCAAACATTAATGCAAGGCAAGGATGATTAATGACTAATGATGATGACATGTCAGGTTAATTACAGTTAAACACCAGAGGTGTTACAACTGGTAGTTGTATATATCAGTGACTCTTGGTCATAACACGCGTCACAGATAAGAAATGTGACACGTGTTTATAGACGCGTCACTTATATATGCACATATGCGTGACTCCACGTCACAGATAGTTAGCACCAATCTTAATGCATTTTTGCCGTTTCTCTCTTTCCTCACGGGCAAGCACATAGTGCTGTGCGCGGTCGCACATCGAAGGAGCGCCCCACCTTCCCGGCCGTCCCGGAGCCGTGCGCGGCCGGCGTCCACCTTCCCGTCCCGGAGCTGTGCACGGCGGGCGCCCCTTCCCGTCCCGGAGCTGTGCGCGGCGGGCGCCCCTTCCCGTCCCGGAGCTGGATGTGCGCGGCCGGCGAGAAGGAGGAGTCCTCCGCCTCCGATCCGCAGCAGGTGAACTCTCGTGCCTCATCCCTATCGATTTGATACCTTGAGCTGAATTTTGGGGTGTTCTGGGGATTGGTCCACCAAAGGAGCCTTTCTTGTCTGGCAGCAACCGGCCCTACTCGGATACTTCTTCGTCTGGTGATGCTCGCGGCTGTATCGAAGTAGTCGATTCGGTGCTGTTTGTGGCTATCTATCAACATTTTTTTTTAGTGGTCTGTCAACATATTTCCCTTACTAACTATACACTAAATATGTTAATTCAAGTGCTTGAGCTGATTTGCTGTGTATTGAATGGTTCTAACTCGGTATCTCGTTCACAAACCAATTCCCTGTATATTCACTCCCCCTTGTCGTCTCTGACTAATCTTTGGTGAGTGAGATCATGCCAATTCCAACCCTAACTAGTCATAGCACGGAGCACTCAGTTGCAATTCTTGATTAGTAACTGAATCAAAATCAACTTCATTCCTGGTTGTTTTTAGTGCTGTAAGGGAGAGATCACTAGTTGTTGCTTCTAAGATGCCCAAGCACTGAATAGCTGTACAGGACAGCATGCACAAGAATTTCCCTTGTAGGAGGCTAGGAGCTTGCGGGGTGAGCTCAGAATAACAGATTTAGCTGAACCAACCTATGAAACCTGAAGGTATTTAAAGTTCAACTTTCCAGTGTGATAAAGCAGAAACTCTACATCAGTCCATGCTTTGGCACTTCCCTACTCATGTGCATTCTATATTAGTTTCACTTGGTAACATATCAGCAGCACACAGTTATGATCATAGGGTTTACTAGTCCTGCAACGTTTTTCTTCTTTCTTATCCTTTATAGTCCGTCTTTGCTGTTGATATTTTGTACTGTAGGAACATTGACAGATAATAAATATGGGATCACAAGCTTATGAAGCCTACAAAAATCCCCCTTAAATAGTTTAATCGTGATTCTGGATGGTTAATTTTGTTTACCAGCTTTCTACCTTTTTCATGTATGACCATACTCCACTCAGCTACAACCCTGATGAGGACTCTCTGTTGGATTTGACCAAATTTATATAATAAGATAGTAACATTTATGATATCAACTAAGTATCATTACATTCTTCATTAGTTATATTTTCATAATATACGTATTTGGTGTTATAGTTCTTTTTGTTTCTCACTATAATTTTGGTCAATGTTAAAAAACTTTGACTCTCAAAGATTCTTGGAATGACTTATAATTTGGGATGAAGGGAGTATAATATAAAGGATTTGGAACTTGGCATGAACAGTTGAATTTAATGGCGCCTCCATCCATTCCATTAGACCTCTACTAAATTCAAGGGCACACATTTAATAGATGATTCCCTGCTAACAGGAGCAGGTTATTAGTTTTACATATGATAAGAGCAGACTAGTCACCTAAAATGTCATCATTTTAAACCTGGGAGAAGTATAATTTGACCTTGTATGAAGTTGAGGGAATGCCTAATTTTCATGAGGTTAGTTGATGGCAAATTTAATTATTGGCACATAAAAATAACTATGTGTTAGTATTCATGGGTAATCTGTTAGTGTGCCATATGGATGGCTTAGGTGTAAGGACTCGGCGCTGGCCGGTGTAGCTGTACTGTAGTATGACCTCACCAAAGCGCTAAGGCTCGCGTCCTAATCCTGCCAGTGGATTTGTTGTTGCCTGTTGATGAGTAGATGCTCGGATGGGCACTCGATGCAGCAGGTTGGTGCCACATTACTGTCAAGCGAGCCCTGTGTAGGATTACTGTCAATCCATGGATGAGATATGTGTAGGATTGGTTGCAGGAGCAATGTGGATCAGATATAGTGATCCATAAATATTGGGCTATAAATATATGTTTGTTTAGATGGATAAGCCGAGCTATTTTTCTGTTAGATTTGATGGATGAAAGTGAATAGAATGGGAATAGTTTCTGTTATATTTATTATGCAATATTTATAGTATAGTTACAATATGCTGATGGTTATTTTTTACATGTGAACAAACCCATGTATGATGAATGGCTAGTGTTGTGGGTGCCGCTGAATCCAGTTCCACTTCAAAATGGTAAGCTATCACCACCCACAATCATTTCAAGTGTTTACCATGTTTCTAGCATCTAATTCAAGTCCTGTGCAATTTGTTGAACCACATCTTTCTCCAATTTTATTGATAGGTGTCTTCCACGGATTCTTCATCAAGTGGTGACGACGAAGTGGAGGAACAAGTTGTTTCTGAGGAAGAAGAATCACCTGTTGATGATGACCACCAGCAACAGTCTGTGCGTGAGCCAGTGCGCCGACCTCGAAAACCAAAGACAACATCTAAGTGGCCGACTGACAAGATTGTTGTCACTGATATTCATCCAGATGGGTTGCCAATTGAGATAAAAGAACAACGGAGAATGCGGGTGCTTGCCCGTTTGATTGCTAGGCAGCAACTATCATTAGTTATGCCATCATTCAAAGACCTTACTGATGAGAGGAAATGGGAATTGTTTGATAAGCATGTGATGCCCCACTTGGAGTTCCCATCTGAAATGAAACCTCAGGGGTTTAAGCACATAATGAAGGTGATATCTAAGAGTTGGAGAACCCACAAAAATAGGCTAGTAACCAATTATGTCAACAAAAACCTCACTCCCTTTAGCAAGCACCCATATATTGAACCTGAGGACTGGACAGAATTTTTGGCATTGAAGCAGTCTACTGAAGCAGTAGAGACAAGTGAGAGATACAAAAAGCTTCGACAAAAGAATATGCACAACCATTGTCTGGGCACAGCAGGGTATGAGGAGAAACTAAAGCAGTGGGAGGCGGAGGATGCTGATTTAGCAAGTAAAGGCATCCTTAACCCATGGGATGACTTCCCTGAAGGTCGTCCTAAGCTGAAGTCAAACAAGAAATTACAGCTGAAGTCAAACAAGAAATTGCAGCTCAAGTCACACAGGATGTCATGTCCTATCTCTCAAATCAAGGATTGTTGGTAAGACCACCACCTTCTAGGACCCCTAGTCCTGCCCATGGATGAAAGAGCAGTTGTGCCTCTGCCTCCAACGCTGCTGCAAATGAATCACAGCTGGGGCCTCATTCATTTCAGTCAAATAGTATTGATCTTCTTGCAGAGCCAACCCGATGTTCCCTTGTAGCGATCATAACAGGCTACGATCGAGTTGTGGTTGCAGAAGGCCGTTTGTTCCCAAAGGATTTTGAACTAGAATCCGTCGAAATAGATGTTGATTATGCAATAGTCCAAGTGGAATGTGTACATCAAGGTTATGAGGATTATTTGTTGCAGCCACCCCGTAATGATGATATCAGAACACTTAGAGAAGCTCTACTACAGAGGATACAGTGGAGGAGGGATTGGAT